>CM065477.1:7431561-8631561 GCA_032872505.1 Leptopilina syphax | reverse complement strand
CTTCAAATACTGAAATTTTTCAAATAGAATTGCTTCACATACAATTTATTTGGTTTAAATAAAAATTATTTTATTCAAGTATATATATATATATATATATATATATATATATATATTTATTTGTATCAAATAATTTTCATTTAAGTCAATTAAATAAATAAATCAAATAATTTGATTCAATTACTGAAATTATTGCTTCAAACAAAATTTATTTGGTTGAATTAAAATTTATTTGATTGAAGTAAATATTTATTTGTATTCAATAATTTAAAAATAAGTAAAATAAATAAAGCAACTAATTTGCTTTAAATATGGAAATTATTAGTACAAAAATAGAATTTATCAGATTTAAATAAACAATTATTTAATTTAAATGAAAATTATTTGATTCAAGTAAATATTTATTTAATAATAGATAATAAATAATAGATATAATCGTTTATTTGAATCGAACAAATTTTTTTCAATATTTAATAATTCTCTAAAATTTTCAATAAATTTAATAAAGTAAAAATTTGAAAATAATATTTTCCAATAAATTTATTAAAGTAAAAAATTGAAAATAATATTTTTCAATAATAAAAATGAAAAACTCTGAAACGAATACTACAGTTTATTTTCAATTTTGAAATTCTCCTAAAAAATTTTCGTTTATATCAAAAAAAGTAAAAAAATTAAATTTTTCCCCTTTTCTATAAAGAATATTGTCTTTACTACTGCAAAAATTTTTCCACTTAATAAATATTTATCCAAGTTTGAAATACAAACTGCAAATAAAGATTGAAAGTTTTTCTTTGCCTTTTTTCTATTTGATTTAAAAACATCTTGAAAATGTGATTCCACATGCTTTTTCAGTAAACCACAAACAATCGACTCTGTTTTCATTTTTCCCCTGAATGTACTTCCTCGTTTGTTTTGTGGATCGAATTCTCTACTTTTTTCCGAATACAAAAATACTTATTATTTTATTATGTATTATTATTTATATATAATAATATGATTTATTTTAAAATAATATAATAATTATAATAATAATCACATAATTAACTATAATTATAATTAATTTATAATTAATTCAAAATTGAGGCTCCGGATCTTAAAAGGGCACACGCGCGAACACACGGCAAATAAGTTGGCCCCTGGAGATAAAATTTTGAAGTTGTTCAAAATGAATTTTAAATTATTGTTTCTTGTACAGAATTTCAAGGCGAAACTTTTTTTCTAATAAAAATTTTTTATATAATTTCTCGTTTTCACGTAAATTGAAAAAAACGTGATTTTTTAAGTTAAGAAATTTTAATGAATTTTTGACTTCAACTCGTGACTACTTCGTTAAATATTAATATTTTTCCACGAAATTTACACACAATATTCTTCAAAACTATTCCAAGAGTGAAACAATATTTGGAAATTTAAAAAAAATTGTATGTCAAAGTAAATAATTATTTAAATAATTTTGTCGGAAAAATGATTCTCCTATTTTCAATTGAAAAAGTTGAGTGACGAATTTTCGTTTTCGGAAAACTTTCAGCGACAAAAATGTTCATTAATATGTTAGGAAGTTTTTTGGAAAATATCTCGCCATTTGATAATAAATTAAAGTTAATAGAGCAATTTTAACATTGTCGCGCTCTTCTGTAAACGTAAACAATGTCTAACTATATGCATTGGTCTTGTAATGGCGGCCATGCTACACGTGCGCCGCCACGCCGCAATTTTACAGCAGAGCGCGACGATGTTAAAATTGCTCTATTGTCTTTAATTTATTATCAAATGGCGAGATATTTTCCAAAAAACTTCCTAACATATTAATGAACATTTTTGTCGCTGAAAGTTTTCCGAAAACGAAAATTCGTCACTCAACTTTTTCAATTGAAAATAGGAGAATCATTTTTCCGACAAAATTATTTAAATAATTATTTACTTTGACATACAATATTTTTTTAAATTTCCAAATATTGTTTCACTCTTGGAATAGTTTGAAGAATATTGTGTGTAAATTTCGTGGAAAAATATTAATATTTAACGAAGTAGTCACGAGTTGAAGTCAAAAATTCAATAAAATTTCTTAACTTAAAAAATCACGTTTTTTTCAATTTACGTGAAAACGAGAAATTATATAAAAAATTTTTATTAGAAAAAAAGTTTCGCCTTGAAATTCTGTACAAGAAACAATAATTTAAAATTCATTTTGAACAACTTCAAAATTTTATCTCCAGGGGCCAACTTATTTGCCGTGTGTTCGCGCGTGTGCCCTTTTAAGATCCGGAGCCTCAATTGTAATGACAAATAGAAATCATTCGAATTTTTTTCACTTCCTTTCATTAAAAGAATAAAATTTTGTTAAATATTATGTTTTGTCAAATTTAAATTATGCAGATTTTCGTTCTTTACTTCTAAAAAAAATTAGATAATTGTTAAACAAATGTGAAAATTTATTTATTTTGCTTTATTTTTGTTTATGAATTACAATTTTTTTAACAAAATTATTATTTTGTTTTAGAAAGAGAAGAAAAATATTTGCACAATTCCTATTTTTAATCTTATTTTTGAAACAGGATTTTCCACAGAAATTAAGACATTCAAAAATTTCAAATTCAAACCTTTTTTAAATTAAACAATTTATAAAATTATTGTTATAAAACATGAAGATATCGATTGGGATTTTTACGAGAATTCTTTTCAAATTTTGAACATAGTTGAATTTTATTTTTTTTTTTTTTGAAAATAATTGAATTTTGGCAATTATTTGTAATTTCTCCAAAATTGACTATTTTTAGTGGTTTCCACAAAAATTTAAATTAGGAAATTTTTTAATTCTATTATTTTTAAAATTGCTAATTTTATTTAAAAAAGGCAGTAAGAAGTTATCCGCTCGCTTTAGCGCGCGAATTGTTGCTAGTTATATTATAATAATTATTATTGCAATAATATTATATAATAATACAATTTTTAATAAGTGCACTGAAAAAAAATTTATTTGATTTAAATAATCGATTACTTGTTTATTATCAAAAAAATATTTACTAATCAATATTTATTTGGTAATGAAATAATTTTAATTTCAGTCAATTAAATTGTATTTGAACCAATAATTTTAGTATTTGAAAAAAATACCATTTAATTGACTCAAAACAAAAATGATTTTATTCAAGTAAATATTTAATTGATAATAGTCCAGTAATCGGTTATTTGAATCAAATAAATTTTTTTTCAGTGTGTATTTTTTGAATATAATAATTTTCTGTACATTTTTTATATATTATTATTATCTATTCACTGAAATTATAATAATAATAATAATAATAATAATAATAATAATAATAATAATAATAATAAAAATAATTATTTTTATTATTAATATTTATATTATTACTGCTTCTTATTTAATTTTTTATTTCAATCTTACTCTCTAAGTCTCTAAATTTGAATGAATAAAAATGTTTACTAATTTAAATTAGTGACTGACTTTTTGCTTCTTAATTAATATTTTTTACTGATAAATAGTAATTTCTACTAATTTATTAATAAAATTTATTTCAATTTATTTAAAATTTACTAATTCAAAAGCAAAAAGTCAGTCACTAATTCAAATTACTTAATATTAATTCAAATTTAAAGTACACGAATTAAAACAATCCCCAGTGAGAAAAAATTTAATTTTTATTAAATATTTGTTTATTTATTTATATTATTATTATTATTATTATTATTATTATTATTATTATTATTATTATTATTATTATTATTATTATTATTATTATTATTATTATTGCTATAATTATTCTTCTTATCATCGTTTTTATTTTTATCATTTTTATTAGCCTCCATTGTATCCCCTTTTTGGCTTTTTACATTTTTCGAATTCGCAACTTTTTTTTATTTTTTGATTTAATTATTTATTTATTTATATTGAAGTGTGTGTGTGTGTATAAAGCTCCACAAAGTTGCCGATGCGGCATGATATCCATCGTGATACTCACCCTCATATTCAATATTATACTTTTTAAAAGTTCCGTAATAAATAAAACGCAATGTGATTAAAATCGTGAATGAACGCGTGTTCACGCTTCACCGTCGCGGATGTGTGACTCGCGAGTGTGTTTATTGAAGATGACTATGGTGCAGAGTGCGAGGTAGCCAGAGCTTTGGACGGGTTTTATACTTTCGCGAGAGCGAGGATCATCTTCCATTCTCCAATATGTAACATTACGAGCAAGGCCATTGCGCCACCAATTCCTCTTTCGATGGACATTCATAGGGGTCTTTTGGGGTGGTTAAAAATTACATTGTTGCGTTACGATTTCAACGCTCATCGCGCGCCTATATAGATATACAATATGAATGCAACATGTGCATAATAGCCAAGCGAGAGAGCTTCCACTCTATTATAAAAGGCGAGAGAGGAGAGCTAGTCAATGGACCACGAAATAAGAATACTATAATAATAATATAAGGATGTGGAGAGAATGAGGCGAGTTAAATTATAATAATATATTTAAGTTAGTTTGATGCGCAACTTTTCATTTGCATCATTTCGATTTGAATAGACATTGTATTGTTTGGAATGTAATTTTTTTTCATGGAAATGAGACTTTTTCGAAGTAGGAATTTAGGAAAATTAGAAACGGAACAACTATATCTTTTTTGATAGTAAAATATTTAAGAAACACATGTGCACAAAATACATGCACATGTACACAAAATACGTGCACATGTACAAAAATACATGCACATATACAAAAATGCATGCGCATGTACACAAAAAACATGCGCATGTGCACAAAATACATGCACATGTACACAAAATACATGCGCATGTGCACAAAATACATGCGCATGTACACAATATACATGCACATGTACACAAAATACGTGCACATGTACAAAAATACATGCACATATACAAAAATGCACGCGCATGTACACAAAAAACATGCGCATGTGCACAAAATACATGCACATGTACACAAAATACATGCACATGTGCACTTACGCATAGACACAAAAAAGTAATTGAAATAAAAATAGATACTGTTTTCAAATAAATTACAAAAAAAAACATTTATATCACTACATACACTTTAGTTTCATAAATAATATTAATATTAATAGAGTAATAACAAAATCCATTCGTTTATTTACTTATTACCTTCTGATATCATAAATTATTGAAATTAACTGAATTTACTATTAATAAACTGAATTATTAATAATAATATTTATTAATAATATAATATAATATAATAATGAACAAGAATTTATTAATAATAAACTGAATTTAAAATAATAACAAAAATTATATATACAAATTAATTGAATACAAAAAATTCAATCATTAAATTATAAAAAGTGTATCAGGGTTGCCATCGATCAGGAAAGTCAGGAAATTCAGGGAAAAGTCAGGGAAAATAAAATTGGTAGGGGGAAATCAGGGAAAAGTCAGTAATTTTTAGAAAAAATACTGGAAAAATTGAATTTTTAAAATTCACAAGAAAACTCTGAATTTTGATGTTTTTTTTTTGTTTACCTCGTAAACTATGAAATTATACAACGAATTTTAATACAAAACCTTCAATTTTTATTCTATAACTTACAAAAATTTATTTTCAAATAACTTAATTTTTCAAGAACTATCATAAAATGATGACTTAAATTATTTAATGAATAATTTTTACAATTTTCATCAATACTAAATTGATAGAAAAATTTTAGTACTAAAAAAAATTGAATTTTGAAGAGGTTAGAAATGATTCCAGAAATACAATTATTTTCAAAAGTTATAGAAATTCTTCGCAGAATTTCAATTATGTTCAAAAATTAAAAAAAAAGTCTCATCAAAATTTCAATTATCTTTATAAATAATAAAATTCTTCTTCGAAATTCTATTATTTAAAAAAAAAATTAATAAAATTCTTGGCAAAATTTTACAGTAATTTAATTATTTATATTTAAATAAATTTCTTAGAAATAATTCAATTATTTTCATAAGTAATAAAATTTTCAAAGGAATTCAATTATTTAAAATACAAAATTTCATAAAATTTTTGGAAAAAAATTTATTATTTAAAAAAATTTTTATAAAATTCATCGCAAAAATTCAATTATTTTTATAAACTTGAATAAAATTCGTTGCAAGAATTCAATAATTTATATAAATAATAAAATTCTTCACAGAAATTCAGTTATTTTTATAAACTTGAATAAAATTCGTTGGAAGAATTAAGTTATTTTCGCAAAAATATTAAAATTCTTCGCAGAAATTTAATTAGGTAAGTTAAAAAATTTAAAAAAAAATTCTTATCAAAATTTCAAGTATCTTTATAAAAAATAAAATTCTTCTTCGAAATTTAATTATTTTAGTAAAATTTTAATAAAATTCTTGGGAAAATTTGAATTATTTTCATAAATAATAAAACTCATCGCAGGATTTTTATTATTTTTGATACAATTTTAATCGAATTCCTCGAAGAATGTAATTATTCTTAAAAATTTTATTAAAATTTGTCAAAAGAATTCAATTATTTAAAAATTTGTTGATCAAATTCTTTATGAGAATTCAATTTTAACAAACATTCAATTATTCAATAAATTATATATTTTTTAATTTAAATAATTGAATTCTTCTAGAATTTTCTAATAAAAATTTATTCAAAAATAAAATACTAAATAATCGATTTATTATTTATGAAAATAATTCAATTCTTGCAACGAATTTTATTACATTTTTTTTTAAATAATTGAATTTTTTTGAGAAATTTTACTACTTGTAAAAATAATTGAATTCTGGCAAAGGATTTTATTAGGATTTTTGTAAATAATGAACTGCTTTTTAAACAATTTTATGGTAATTCGAGAAAAATATAAAAACATTCTTTAAAAAAAAAAACAAGATAACTTTTTTCTGTGTGCAAAAAATAAATACATCTATACAATATTGTACTAGTTTAACCTCATTAATTTTGGTAGGTTACATGAAAACTTTATTATAATTAACAGGAAAATAGCCTTTTGTTATAAATTAATACCATTATTTATAAATCTTATATTCATTTGAAATGTTTGAAATTCAACAAAAGCTAAATATTATGTTAACAATAGATTAAATGAATAATAAATTTCCAATCAAATTAATTGTTGACTTCATTTAATATTTCTCTGGAAAAATAATTTTTAAACTAATTTTAAAAAAGGCGCAAAATAAATAAAAATTAATTTTTATCCTGTATATAAAACATTAATTAGATATTCATTAATTGATGAATTAATTAATTCATTAGTTAATATAGAGATCGTTAATAAAATTGTAAATCTCTTGTTAATATATGTTAATAAATTTAATTAATTAATATAAAGATCGTTAATAAAAACGTAAATCTTAATAAATATTAATAAAAATATTTTTTTTTTCATTTAAAAGCAAAATGTTATTACATATTTTTACTATTTGAATGTTAGAATGAAAAAAGTAGTTCAATAAGAAAAAAAAATGTGAGAAATTTACTGATAATATTTTGACTGCGAACGGAAAAAATATTGTATTTTAAAAATGTATTTTTTGTTTTTTTTTTCTTTTGTGTAGAGAAAATAATTTTCACTTTGAGAAGAAAATATATAAATGGAGTTTAGAGGAGAAAAATTCCTTTCAATTTGAGAATATTTATCTAGTACGTTGTTTTCAGTGAAATACAGAAGAAATTCTATTCTATTTTGGGTTAAAATTTATTACGTGAGAATAAGTTTTGTTGCAAATAATATTTTCTCCGGAAGCAGTGGAAGTTTATCTCTTCTACCGTGACTGTGAAAACTATCAGTCTCCATTTCTGCCAAAAAGTTAAAAATAGAAGGGAAAAAAAGAGAATATTCGCAAAAAGTGAAAAAAGTTAGATAAACTTTTTTTTTCTGAAATTTATAAAAATAATATAAAATGATAAATATTAGATATTTATAAAGGAAAAATTTATTAATAAATAAAATAATAACAAGTCATAATAAATAAATAAATAATGATAAATAATAAGAATTAATAATATTATTAAAAAAATAATAGGTAATAATAATAATATTAATTATAATAATAAAAAAATATTTCTTTTATTTATAAACTAACAATAAAAAAAATAATGGATTTTCAAATTAAACATAAATTGATAAATTTATTAAATAGATGTAATTTTATTAAACAAATAATACATAATAATCAATAAATAAAATGAGTAATCAAACGTGTGAATATAGTAACACGATATTCAATTGTCATAAAATGTAAAATACTTTTTCAATGATGAGTTTGTTCTGACACATAAATTTTTTCAAATTAATTTATTCTTCTCGTAATTAAATAGATATTATCGTTTCGAATAAGTTATTTTCTCCACAAATCTAATTCAATAAGAATGCATTATTAATAAAAATTTTTTATTTTTCGGTTAAATAATGTGATTTCAAACAAGGGAGTATAAAACAGAATAACGATTAAAAGCCATTAAGTTAATTAAATTCTGCATCAATGAGAAAGAAGACTTATGATTAAGTTTGAAAACTTGAAGCATAATTGTAGGTAATTATTTCCCCATCGATTTATCAGAAAATTTTCAATATTATACGACTTTATCTTACGAATCGCGATTTGATATTTGAATCATTGATAAAGTTAACGTTAACGTGACATCATTTATTAGTTTTAAATAATAGACACACGCACAATAGCTTTTAACCTATTTTAATAGCTTAGTAATAAAAATTAAAAATACAATGAAAATACAAATAAAAAATGTTAGTATATTATTACAATTGAAATTCAAAATTGATTTTTTTTATTTCTGTTTTTTAATGTCATTTATTATTTTATTGGCATTTCATTTTGTTTCTTAATATCAAAGTAAAATAATATTTTAACATTGGGTAATAAAATGAACAATTTATTTGGTTTTTTAAATAAAATTTAGTTGATTCAAGTAAATATTTATTTGTATTATATAACTTTTATTGAAATAAATTAAATAAAGCTTTAAATTAATTAAATAATAATAATAATAATAAAAATTTTAGTTTTTATTACTTAAAAATATTAATAAGATTTTAAATTAAATAAATTAAATTAAAAAAAAATAATAAATATTATATTCAAGTTCGACCAGTGGTAATTAATTCTGATATTAATATTAAAAATAAAACAGTAAATATAAAATGAATCTCAAAAATATGAAGCAGTGTCATTACATTAATAATCGTAAAATTATGTACATTATATATGGATTTTTATGATTAATGATGAATAAGTATGAGAGAAATATATCGATTGAAAAAAATAAGAGTATTAATAAAATAGTTGTAAGAAAAGTATATTTGAATTAAAAATTGACGGTCAAGTTTGCAAATAAAAAAAAGTAAAGAAAAAAACCACAAACATTAATAATAAAATGTGACGACATGAGAAATTTTCAATAAAAAAGAAAATAAAATTCTTTTCTCTTATAAGGAATATTAATACATATTACATTCAATATTCGAGTAGTTCGTATAATATAAAGCGACACGGTGTTAAAAGTCGATAAACTTAAATAACTGCCATAATCAATTAATTATTATAAGGTGCTAAAAAAAAAGTGTTCACCGCTCGAGATTTATTTTAATTTTCATTTTTTTTCTTCATTTTTCACGTCGCATTGATAAACGTCGCATAATAAAAACGGCCTTACACTTTTAGCAGAGAAGAAGGGTTTGAGTTATTGAATTATATCGGTTAATATATTAAAATGAAAAAAAGAAGAAAAAAAAAAGAACTTCCATGGTATATAGTGTCTTGGCGGTCGTTCCATCAAAATGAATATTACTTTTAAAGGTATAATAAAAAATTGCTCTCAAAGGATGTCGCAAGAGTGCATTCGTAAAACCCATAAATAATAACTCCGAAAAACATTTTTCCCCGGAAGGTTTGTAACAGCACACACAAAATAGAGTGAGGCACATATGTTTTTTAAAAAACCAAGTATGCGCTTATATGTGTGTTAATATCGCAAATTCTTTACATTTTCGTGTCAAGGACAATTCGTACCTTCTTTGCCCTGACCAATTTCTTAATTATTATCTCCCTTTTCTATCAGGAAAAAAATGAAGATGTTTCGCTTTATATTAACAATAAGTTATGTATAATATTTTTGTCCCTATCGCTACTTAAGCGGATTAATTCCCTGGCGGGAGATTTACGGAAATTGGTAAATATTATTTTCTGAATGTGTTTTTTTTTTGTTGGGGAATTTGGTTTGAACTTTCCGCCTTGTTGGAGCCAGAATAGGGCCTTAATAGGGCCAGGGTTAAATTTGTACATAATTTGGCATTTATGTTTCTGGGCAGAAATTTTTTCTTTGTTAGAAATCATTTTTTTTTTTAAATTACCGTCAACTGGAGATATTTTGATGTTTTAGGGGCTATTTTAAAGAATAAGGCCAAATAAGTTTTTCAATGAATTAAAATCGGAACGAATAAATATTCCTAAAGTCGTATTTGACATAAAAAAATTTGACGTAAATTTCATTTGGCACAGAATATCTATGACATAAAGTTTATTTGACATAAAAAATATCTGCGCGAATTCTTAAAATCTAATTTTACTTAAATATTTCAAAATTAATTCAATTTTCTGAAATTAGTTAAGTTTTTTAATATATATTTAATTGATTATTGAAAAATAATGAATTTACAGAAGAATTTTAGTTAAAAACACTAAAAGAAATTGAACTTTAAAGCAATTACAAATGATTGCAGAAATTCAATTATTTTCAAAAGTAGTAAAATTCTTCTCAGAAATTCAATTATTTTCAAAAATAATAAAATTCTTTCTTGGAATTCAATTATTTTTATAATAAAACAAATTTATTTTTTTTCAAAATAATTTTAATAAAATTCTTCGTAGAAATTTCAATTATTTTCAAAAATTTTCCTCAATTCAATGACTTTTAATATCTGCTACTTTAATAAAATTTCACAAAAGAATTCAATTATTTAAAAAAAATTATTTTCGTAAATAATAAAAATTTCACAGAAATTCAATTATCTACAAATTATTTTTATAAATTAATATTCAATTATTTTCAAAAATAATAAAATTCTTTCTTGGAATTCAATTATTTTTATAACAAAACATTTAATTATTTTCGTAAATATTAAAAATTCCACAGGAATTCAATTATTTACAAATTATTTTCATAAATTATTATTCAATTATTTTCAAAATATAATAAAATTCTTTTATGGAATTCAATTATTGTTATAACAAAACAAATTCAATTTTTTTCAAAATAATTTTAATAAAATTCTTCGTAGAAATTTAATCAATTTCAAAAATTTGTCAAAATTCAATTATTTTCAGTATCTACTATTTCAATAAAATTTCAGAAAATAATTCAATTATTTAAAAAGAAATTTTAATAAAATTCGTCTCAAGAATTCAATTATTTTCAAAAGTAATATAATTCTTTGCAGAAATTCAATTATCTTTAAAAATTTTCAAAAATTCTGGTCAAAATTTCAATTATCATTGTAAATAATAAAATTCTTCTTCTAAATTCAATTATTTTTAAAAACTTTCCTCGATTCAATGATTTTTAATATCTACTATTTTAATAAAATCTTCCAAAAGTATTCAATTATTAGAAGAAAATTTTAATAAAATTCTACACAAACATTTAATTATTTTCTTAAATAATAAAAATTTCACAGACATTGAATTATTTTCAAAAACTCTTATAAAATTCTTTGGCGAAATTTAATTATTTTTAATACAATTTTAATCAAATTTCTCGAATAATGAAATTATTCTTAAAAATTTTATTAAAACTTGTTAAGATAATTCAATTATTTAAAAATTTGTTGATAAAATTCTTTATGATAATTCAATTTTAAGAAACAATCAATTATTTAACAAAATATTTATTTTTGCATTTAAATAGTTGAATTCTCGTAGATTTTTCTAATATATATATTGATTTAAAAATGAAATTTCAGTTAAAATTTTAGATTACAATTGAATATTAAAAGCATTATATTGTGAATTTTTAGAAATAATTGAATTTTGAAAAGATTTCAAATTAAAAACTTTGAAATTCTAAATTTTTTACACTTTTTAATTAACAATTTTGTAAAATTAATTCTTTCATAAAGTTTAATTAAATTTTTTATTATTATTTGAAGTTTTTTTTTCTAATTTTATATACTTAATTGAAGAATTTTAGAATAATCGAAATTTCGTAACATTGAATTGTTAACAAAAGGATTTGAATATTCTGAAACATTTTTTTCAAAAATTATTTTAAAAAATTTTATTTATAGATAAATTGCATTTTAAAATTCTAGAGATAAATAATTGAATCGAAATGATGGAAATAATGTAAAATAAAAATGATAGCATTTTTATATGGAACAAATAAGTTTTGTTTTAGCTGAAAATAAAATTTTTAATTGAACAAAATTTTTTTTTTTTTGTTGAGCGGAACAAAAATTTTTATTTGATCCAATTAAAATTTTGTTTGTTACAAATAAATTTTTATATTGACTGATTAATTTCTTTTTAATAACATTTTTTTATCACACTTTCAATTATGAACGGAATCTAATATATCAATAATTAAAGAATCTCTTATGTATGTGTTCATGCAGAAAAAGCTTTATTTTTCGTTTGAAACATATTTTCAATCAATGAAGCCACTTCAATTTATATACACGTGATCGAAATTTCATTCTTTTTTTATGTGTTGTGTCGATATCAGCTTGGAAACGTTACAATGAAACATACGCTTTCAACGATGCGAGTGATATTTTCTCTAAAAAAGAAAACAAAAAAAAAACAGAAAGCAAAAAAAAATGCCTTTGTTCCTCAAAACACTCTTTATTTTCTGTAGTTGCATCGCGTGTCAGCAATCTGACTGGTGATGTTGTGTGAATTCGATGAGTTACGAGACGAAATTAATATAATCTACGTGACAAGTGAGTACGCCACGTACTCTAGCATTGTTTTGGTATACATGTATAAT
Source organism: Leptopilina syphax (assembly GCA_032872505.1). Classification (NCBI taxonomy): domain Eukaryota; kingdom Metazoa; phylum Arthropoda; class Insecta; order Hymenoptera; family Figitidae; genus Leptopilina; species Leptopilina syphax. Next base: position 8,618,530 of record CM065477.1, on the reverse strand, counting down.
ACAGCAAACGACTCCTAATTTCACAGAGAATTTACGCTGCATTATGATACATTAGTATATGTATATACTGGATAGATCTCATATACCGTGTCTTGCTCGTTTATACATCATTATTATGCCTCCGTATATGATAATGTTGCACTTTAGTGATATGTAACTAAATGCTGTGATAATTATCATTAAATCAAAGAATGTTTTTCATCTAGTTTCACTTTTATTTCCGGAAGTTATTTGGCGTTAGTTGATGTAATTTTCTTTTTGCCCGAGAGGACACGGGAAAATATTCTTATTCTTCTGATTATATTTTTCAATAATATACAAATTACTTCCCAGTCAGAAAATTTCTATCTTAATTTTTTAAAGGAGATTTTGGGGTAAAAAGGCTAATTTTTTGCTCCTTACGTTATAAAATCGAAATTTTAAAATTTTTTCCAAAAATTTTCAACTGTTTTTGAAAGTTTATTTTCATAAATAACAATATTCATCACAAGATTTCATTTATTTTAAAAATTAATTAATTCATCACAAGAATTCTATTATTTTCATAATTAATTAATTCATCACAAGAATTCAATTATTTTAAAAATTAATAAAATTTTTCGCAGAAATTCAATTAGGTTTTAAAAAATCTAAAAAATTGTGGTCAACATTTCAATTATCTTTATAAATAAACGGAAAAATTCTTCGGCAAAATTCAATTATTTTCATAAATAGTAGTATTTATTACAAGAATTTAAATATTTTCAAAAATTTTAATAAAAATCATAAAAAAATTTCAATTATTTTCAAAAATTTTTCTTCCTTCAATGGTTTTCAATATTCTACTATTTTAATAAAATTTCCTAAAAAAATTGCATTATCAAACAAAAATTTCAAAAAAATTCTACACAAACATTCAATTATTTTCAAAAAAAAATTTTTTACATGAATTCTATTATTTAAAATAGAATTTCCATAAATTTTTTCGAAAAAATCAATTGTTATAAAATTTTGCATTGAATTCTTTGCAGTAATTTCATTATTTTCAAAAGTAATAAAATTCGATTATTTTTAAAAATTTTAATAAAATTCATAGCAAAATTTCAATTATTTTCAAAAAATTTTCTTAATTAAATAGTTCAATAGTTCAATATCAATTATTTTATTAGAAATTCCCAGAAGAATTCAATTATTTAAAAACAATTTTTAAAAAACTTCTTCACGAATATTCAATTATTTTCTAAAATGTTGAAAATTTCACTGGAATTCAATTATTAAAAATAGAATTTGCATAAATTTTTTCAAAAAAAAACTATTGTTTAAAACATTTTTACAAAAATTCTTGGGAATAATTCAATTATTTTCATAAACAATAAAATTCATCGCAGAATTTCAATTATTTTTCATACAATTTTAATCAAATTCCATGAAAAATGTAATTATTCTTAAAAATTTGATTAAAATTCGGAGAAAAAAATTTAATTATTGGAAAAATTGTTGATAAAATTCTTTATGAGAATTCAATTTTAAAAAACATTGAATTATTCAATAAATTAATTTTTATATTTAAATAATTGAATTCTAGTAGAATTTTCTAATAAAAAGTAAAAATGAATTTTTTGTTAAAATTTTTAGATAATAATTGAATATTAAAAGCATTATAGGTATGAATTTTTAGAAATAATTTAATTTTGAAAAGGTTTCTTATTAAAATCTTTGAAAATAAAAATATTAATAAAATTTTTTGCGAGAATTCATTTATTTTCAGAAATAATAAAATTTTTCACTGAAATTCAATTATTTATTTATAAAAAAAATTTTTAATCAAATTCGTTGCAAGAATTCAATTACTTTAATAAATAATTAAAATAAATTTTTTCGCAGGATTTAAATTATATTTATAAAAATTTTAAATGAACTAGTTTTAAATAAATTCCTCGAAAAGTTCAATTATTCTTAAACATTTTTTTTAAAATCCTTTGAAAGAAGTCAATTATTTTTGAAAAATGTTTATAAAATACTTTACAAAAATACAGTTTTAAGAAATAATTATTCAATTAATTATTTATTTTTATATTTTAATAATTGAATTCTCGTAGAACTTTTTAAGAAGCATTGATTTAAACATTAATTTCAAATCAAATTTTAGATAATAATTTGAATATTAGAAGCTATTAGCATTAGGGAAGTTAAACTATTAATTTTTGGAAATAATTAAATTTTAGAAGATTTTTAAATTATCTGTCTTTAAAAAATTTCAATTGTTGTAAAATTATAATATTATTTAAATATTTATTATTTTTGAAAAATTAATAAAGTTTTGAATAATTTCATTTAAAAATTATTTTGAAATGTAATCGTATTTTTGAAGAATTCTAACTAAAAATTTGGAAAATAATTGAATTTTGTCTAAATTCAGAATTGAAGTTATTGTCCACTTAAAATATAAATAATAATAAGAAATATCTTAGATCAAAAGATTTTATAAACTGTAGTTAATAAACTTGACACAATTGAGCAGCGATTTTTACGATCAGAATTTTGTTGCCTTTCATCATTACTTTTAATTTAGTTGTTTATTTACGTGTCCCGAAAGACATGTAAGAAACACGTAAATAAGTAATTAAATTAAAATTTATAATGAAAGATAACATAATTCTGAACGTAAAAATTGCTGCTCAATTTTTTTCAGAATTCTTAATTCTTTTTTTAACTACAGTTATTAAAATATTTTCATGTAATTTCTTACTATTTGTATATTTTAACTAAATGGTTTATCATTTTACCGATTACTCTATCCGAAGCCTCATATTATTAATAAATTACTAATTAAATTTTAACAATAATTTTTTAATCGATTGTAGAAGAAAATAATCACAGATCCATAATTAGAATTATTATTAACTGATTATCAAAATTAAACGGACTAATGATTTATTATTTTCGAGAATATTATTTATTCTCTGAAAATAAAGATATAATAACAATTGTTTTGTACAAGAAATTCCAAAATGACGTTTCCTAGTAAAACTTAATTTACAATCACTAATTTTCGTCCTGAATATTGCTTCTCTGTGCGCGAAAAATGGACAATTAATCTCATTCACCGAATAATGACTAATTTAGAAAGAATTAGAAAATTAGCTTATGAATAATTATACACTCGTTTTGAGCATCGGTAAATCACGGATTACTTCATCTTGTGAAGATTCTTGGATTTTTCAGGGAATAGCGCAGAGAGAGAGAGAGAGAGAGAGAGAGAGAGAGTACATCTTTCTTGTCGCTCTCTTTTTTTCCCCTCTGCTTTTCTTTTCTTATTCTCCTTTTTTCTCTACTTTCTGCAGCACTCAAGCATCATTAGATTCGATTTGCTGTAATTAAATCAACATAATTTAAAAGTACACCCTCTCCGACGAAAAGAGATCGACATTTTAATCACGTATTAGACGTCGGCTGGAAACTTTTAATCACGCCGCAAGTTCGCCTGGGAGTTGCTGCTGCTGCTGCTCCTGATGCTGCCGCACACTCTATGTATTCATGTATATACATATGTGTGTGTAAGAATTTTATGAACGTGTTTATGTAAGAACCACGATGTAAAAAGAAAAAGGCGAATATAGTATGTTTTTTTCTTTTTCAACGTAATTATGAGCTTAATTTTCAACTTTTAAAAATTAATATCAAATTATTGTGTACGTTCGTTTTTTTGTATTTTTTTTCGAAAAAAAATGTGACAGCAGTTTTAAGGGGAGGGTATATCAATATTTTTAACTAAAGAAAATAATTTAAATATTCCATAAAATTATTTTTAAGATAATTTTTGAAAATCATCATGACTACACCTGAAATCTTATTTAACATAATAATCATTTGGCATAAAACCATTTAACAAAATTTCATTTGACATAAAATCTATTTGGTATAAAAAAACATTTAATTTGAAATTCATTTGACATATATTTCATTAGACATAAAATTTATATAACATACATGTATTTGACGTAAAATTAATTCAACATATATTTTATTTGACATAAGACTCATTTAGCATAATTTCCATTTAACGTAAAAATACACTTGTCATGACTTTTATTTCACATGAAAATTTACTTGACATATTTCAATTGACATAAGTTTTATTTGACAGAAAATTCATTTGAGGTAAAATTTGTTTATCATATATATGTCATTTGACATAATATATATTTGATATAAATTTTATTTTGTCCTAAAATTCATTTGTCATAAATTTTATATTTGACATAAAATTCACTTGACATAAATATCATTTGTCATAAATGTCATTTAATATAATTCTCATTTGACGTAAATTTATGTATTAAAATAAATGAGATAAATGACTTATTCGTCAAATGAAATTTATGTCAAGTGAATTTTATGTCAAATAAGAATTGTGTTAAATTGCATTTATGACAAATTAAATTTGTATCAAGTGAATTTCATGTTAAATGAGAATTATGTTAAATGATATTTACGTCAAATGAATTTTATGTCAAATGAATTTTATGTCAAATGAGAATTATGCTATAGAATTTTATGTTAAATGAGAATTATGTTACATGACATTAATTCCAAATGAAATCGATATCAAATGTATTTTATGTCAAATGAAATTTATGTCGAATAAATTTACCTATGTCAAATGAAATTTATATCAAATAAAATTAACGTTAAATGAATTTTATGTCAAAAGAAATTTATGTTAAATGATTTATGCCAAATGAAAAAATTGATTTTTATCATTTTTTTAAGCACTATTTTGAATAAAAATCTTTGCTTTTAGGCTGAAAATACTGAAAAATACAATTATTATTCAATTTTTTGAAATGAAAATTGATTTGTTTATTTTTTTAAAACTAATTTCAGATCATAATTTTTATATATATAAAAAATAAAGAATATTTTTAAAAAATGATAAGATTATGGTCTTAAATTAATTAGAAAGAAGGAACATTTCATATTGAAAAATTCAATAAAAATGTTTTCTTAGCTTTTTTAGATAAAAACAATACATAGTTCATTCACCAGCTCGTCAAAAAAGTGGCCATTATTGCCCTAGGGTAATAATGAGTACTTTATTGACCTGTGAACAGCTGTCAATAAAATACACTTTATTTCTCTAGGGTAATAAAGGGTATTTTATTGCCCCAGGGTATAAATGGGTACTTTATTGCCCTAGGGTGATAGTGGGTACTTTATCGCCCTAGGGCAATAATGGGTACTTTATTGCCCTAGGGCAATAATGTGCACTTTATTGACCGCTGGGTTTTGAGGAGGAACTTACGCCTGAGTAATGCATAAAGATTTTTTTAAAAAAACAATGCTTCAAAAATTATGAAAATCAATTTTTTTGTTCATTTATAAATATATATTCTTTAAAATTACGCATGGATTTCTGATTTTACTGATAATGAAATCTTCTGTTCGTCAATAATAATTAGTAATTTTTTAAATAATTAGTCAATCTCTACCAAAATTAAGTTAATCTCTACTAATAATTAGTTAATCTCTACTAATAATTAGTTAATCTTTACTAATAATTAGTTAATTTTCTATTAATAATCAGCTATTTTCTAGTAATAATTATTTATTTTCTACTAATAATTAGTTAATTTCTAGTAATAATTAGTAATCTTTTAGTAATGATCAGTTAATTTCTACTAATAATTAGTTCATTTTTACTAATAATTTGTTAATGTCTACTAAATATTAAGATATTAATCACCAACTGCAAAAACAAAAATTCATCAAAACTTTTCTACCAACAATTAGTTATTTTAAACTAGCTAAAATCTAGAGTTTCTGATTTTTAAAAATGTTAATTTTTTTCAAACATTCAAGACCCAATATTGTGCAATTTGAAAATTTAGTGAAATTGTAAACAGGTATATAGTATATGCAAACGTTAGTCAAGATTGTCCATTCCCATTGTCCGAACTTGTTTCGCTTATATGTCTTATCAGTGTGGAAGGTACAATAGTTGTCTTTTTATTTATTTATTTTTCGATTTGTTTGACTAAAAATGTGTTACGTCGATTTTTATCAGTATCCTCGTAATTTGTATGTCGCGTGTGCCAATGGCGAAAGTTATAAAACAAACAGAAAAAATCCCCTCCCGAAAAATAAAAAGAAACCGAAAAAAAGGGTTGTTTTTATTTTTAGAACGAGGAAGAGACTTGCAGCAGTTTCCTCTCGATTCATGGGTTCGAATTATCGCATTGCCAAACGGGAATTATTATATGGTCGTCTCGTGGACACGCAGTTATACATCACATGGGTTAAACCGTTTGTATTTATATATATATATATGTGTGTGTATTTGTATATCCAACGATCGTAATTTCACTCTGCGGGTGAATTCTTTTCCTCTCTATACATGAATGGTCGCTTAAAGGAAAGGATTCTGACTTAATGTTATATAAACATACTAGTAAGTCACTCTGTAAATATCCGGCGGTCAAATTCCTTTTTGAATACAATAATTATTTTATAAGTGAAATCCGCCACTATTTTTTTCTTTTTCATAGCACTATTCATTTATCGACATTTTAGAAAATTAATTTCCCATAATATTATGAAGATATGTATACGTATATATCGTATCTTTTAAAGTTATAAGGAAAGGATCTTTATAGACTTTATTAAATTCTTGGAATCCAAGCAATTTTAATCATAGACTTTTAATACAAAGTCTTACGCGAAACTTATAAATTATGTTCCGATTTATTAAAATGTACGTTTTTTTTTCTCTTTCTGCATTGTTGTCGTCATCTTTTTTGCATAATATTTCTATTCATTGAAAAGGAGAATTTTTTTTATAGAAATAGGGTTAAAGGGTAACTTTTCTTTTAGAATTTTGCGTTTAGTAAATATTACTATGAGAAAAGAATATTTAAGGGAATTTGAACCATTATGACGTCACATATTTAGAACAAATGCTTTGAACAAACTGTGACGTCATAGTGGTTTAAATGTCCTTAAAGAAAAGTAGTTGATTGAGACGATAAAAAGTGAATAAAGTTACTTTTACTGTACTAGATTTGTAGTGGAATCTGAATTGACTGGAATTTATGTAATTTTTATTTTTTAATTTTTTTTTAAATTTTCGTACCTTTTGTATCTGTATTTTTTCTCTTTCTGTACATTTTTGTTTTTGTATTTTTAAGGTATCTTATTTTTTTTGCTTCTGTATGTTCTTTTTTTTAAATTTTTTTTCTTATTCTGTATTTTTTATTTCTCCATTTTTTTAATATGTTTTTTTTTATTTTTATATTTTTTCTACTTTTAAATATCTTTATTTTTTATTTCTTTTTTCTGTATTTTCTTTGATTCTAAATATTTTTGGTTTCTTCATTTTTTCTTTATATTTTTTCGGGTTTTGTATTAATTTCTGTATGTTTTTTTTGGTTTCTGTATTTTTTATTTCTAAATTGTTTTTTACGGTTTTCGAATTTTTTTCTTTTTAGAATTTTCTAGATTCTGTATTTTTAATTTTTTTTCTTGAATTTTTTTGTATTTTTTTGGTCTGTATTTCTAAGTTTCTCTACTTTTATGGTTTCTTTATTTTTTTCTGGTTCTATATTTTATTGTACCCATTTTTTTTTTTTGGTTTTTGTATTTCGTTTGTTTCGGTATTTTTTATACCTACTTCATTTCTTTAGTTTCAATATTTTTTTGTTTCTGAATTTTCTTCTGTATTTGTTTCTGTATATTTTTTTTGGCTTCCTTTTTTTGTTTCTTTTTGATTTGTTTCTTTTTTTTATTTTTGTTATTTTGGCTTCTGTATTTTTTTGTATTTATATTTTTTGGCTGTTGTATTTTTTTTGTCTTCTTTTGTTTGTGTAGTTTTTTGGTATCTGCATTTTTTTCTGTATATTTTTTAAGTTTCTGGATTTTTTTGTTTAATTATTTTTTTGGTTTTTTATTTCTTTTGTTTCAGTATTTTCTAGATTCTGTGTTTTTAAAATTTTTTTTCTTGAACTTTTTGGTCTGTATTTCTGCGTTTCTCTACTTTTTTCGTTTCTTTATTTTTTGTATTTTTTTTTTGGTTCTGTATTTTTTAGCTGTTCTGTTCCTGTATTTTGTTTGATTCTGAATTTTTTTTGTGTCTGGCAAATTTTACTATATTTCCAAAGTAAATTTTAACAGAGCTAAAATACAAATACAAAATACTATCAAAATTATTTATTTTCCTCGAAACAAATTTTCTCATTTAAATAAAAAAATTCGTAAAATTAACTCTTGTTGAAATATACTGAATGATTGAAAAGTGAACACAAACTTCAGAAAGTTTAGATTTTATTTAACATTTAACAAATAGTAAAAGTTGCTTTATATTCAATTTTTTCCTGCATGTAATGAAGAGGAGGATTTAATGAGCTGGTTTTGGAATGAGTGTGAATTGATGAAATGTCCTTTTAAATATATTATTGCACTGTGTGTATTTTTGTATGTACCAATTTATCTCTGAATGGATATATTGTAGAAGAAGAAGAAGAAGAAGAAGAAGAACGAATGAGTGCGCGCATCTTATATTCATTGCTGATGTAACTTCATGAGTTGGTTATAATTTGTAGCATCTAACTTATTCTCGATTGCTATGGGAATGATGTAAATATGCTTTCTTTTTATACGCCCGTTGATGATTGCTTAGTAGAGCACTTCGTCAAATTGCACAATATTCGAGTTCATCTTTCATTTACTACAATACAGCGGACAAAAGCGTTAGTGAGGTCGTGCGTAAAGATCCTTCGAAGCCTATTTTACCACATACATTCCATTTGCTCTCCTCTTCTTTAAATCGTTTCTCGCATCATCTATCATGTATTTATTGACATTTCAACAATGTTTTTTATGTTCTAGTTTTCGAAAATTTAGTCACGTACTGCAGTAAAATCTTGATTTGTTTCTTACTCAATGTATTTGGTTTCTGTATTTATTTATCGTTTCACTATTTTTTTGGTTTCTGTGTTCTATTTGATTTTTGTATTTTTTGTTTCAGTGTTCTATTTGATTTTTGTATTTTTTGTTTTAGTGTTCTATTTGATTTCTGTATTTTATTTGGTATCTTTCTTTTTGGTTTCAGTATTTTTTTTTGGTTGCTGTATTATTTTTCGGGACAGTATTTTCTTTTCTTGTATTCTTTGGTTTTTTATATTTCTTTTTTCTGTATTTTTTCGTTTCTAGATTTTTTTCTGTATATTTTTGTAGTTTCTGTACTTTCTTGTTTCTATTTTTTCGACTCGTATTTTTTTTGTTTTCCTGTCTTCTTTTGTTTCTTAATTTTTTTCGGTTCCTGTATTGTTTTTGTTTCTGCGTATTTTTTTTCTATTTCTCTTTTTGAAAACAATTAAGTAGTGTCAATATATTGTATAAAGAATTCGTACATTTATTTGATAAAAAAAAATGATTTTTTTAAATATGGAAGCAGAGCAATTTTATATATAGTCGTAATTCCAGCAACATTTTAAGTTTCGGTGTATGGGAACAAATTGCAGTGCCATTTCGCAAATGTGATCATTACAGGCAGGGAAATGTTGCGCAGAAATGATACTGGTCAGATTAACGCGATTAATCCGCGACAAATCGGTCTCTCTTTCTCTCTCCCTCTTGAATGGTTCAAAATGCTTTCACGCGCTATTGAGATGCGCACGCTTTCTATGCAACCATCTCGCGCACGCGTTTTTGTTTTGAATGTGTATATATAATGTATACATATATAGTTGTATATATTATGGAAATGCAAATATATATAATATATATATGTGTGTATATATATGGGTACAATACACGCTTGAATAAAACCGGATCGACAGGATTTTACGAGAGCGCATCGCATCGCCAGAGTCTCCCAATTAGTGCGTGCGTGGTTTTACCTTGACATTTGATCTCGTTATACAAAGGATCATACTCATACTTGCTGCATAGTGCATTTGTACAAGTTGCAAATGTACTGCGTAATCATGACGACAGGCTTGGCTTTAGATTTTTGTTTTAACGAGTCATCTATATGTCCACTATTTTCACTTCTCTTTGAATCGCGTGAAAACTTTCCCCGAAAATGAAAAAAAAAAAAATGAAATTGAAAAATTGGTTTATAATCTATAAAATTCATAAAAGTTTCTTTAGAATGAAAAAGTACTTTTCTATACAAATTTTTAATTAATTTTTTTCTAAAAGATGTTTTACATAATTTTTTAATGAATTTCAAAAAAAGAAAATAAAGAATAAAAACAGAAAAGTTTATAAATAATTAAGTAAACAATTATAAGATTGCCACATGTCAGGGAAATCAGGAATTTTTATTAAAAGTTCTAGAAAAAATTAAATTTTTAGAATTCATAAGAGAATTCTGAATTTATGTGTTATAAATAACAAATAAACTATAAAATTACTTACCACTAATTCTAATATAAAACCTTCAATGTTTTCTAATTCTAACAATAATTTCTTTTTAATTAACTTATTTGAAGAACTATCATAAAATTGTCACTCATAAATTATAAATTATTTTATGAATAATTTTACTTAAATATTTCGAAATTAATTTCAAAAGAGTTGCGTTTACAATTTTTATAAATAGATGAACGTCAAAAGGTTACAATTTGAAATTTTATAAAGTTTCAATTTTCAATGAATTTAATTAGAAATTTTAAAGAACTTAGATTTTTGAAAAATTTTAATCATTCAAATTCTTTTAAAATTAGTTACATTTTTTAATATATATATTTAATTAATTAATCCAAATAATGGATTTATAGAAGAATTTTATTTATGAATTTGACAGAAGTTACAAATATTTGCAAAATAAAGTTTCAATTATCTTTATAAATAATAAAACTCTTCTCCAAAATTCAATTATTTTAAAAAATTTTACTAAAATTTTAATATTTTCAAAAAATTTTCCTTAATTCAATGATTTTTAATATCTACTATTTGAATAAAATTTTCTAAAAGAATTCAATTATTGAAAAAAAAACTTAATAAAATTCTGCGCAAATATTCAATTATTTTCATAAATAATAAAATTTTTTTATAGAGATTCAATTATTAAAAGAAAATTTAATAAAATTCTACACAAACATTAAATTATTTTTATAAATAATGCAAATTTCACAAGAATTCAATTATTTACAAATTAAAAAAAAATTCCTACACAATAATTCAATTATTTTCATAAATAATAAATTTTTTTACAGAGATTCAATTATTTTCAGAAGTAATAAAATTCTTTGACAAAATTCAATTATTTAAAAAAATTTTTAAAAATTCTCTTTAAAATTTCAATTATTTTTATAAATTATAAAATTCTCCAAAATTCAATTATTTTCAAAAATTTCTCTTAATTCAATGATTTTTAATATTTACTATTTTAATAAAATTTTCCATATGAATTCAATTATCAATAAAAAAAAAATTTAATGGAATTCTACGCAAGTATTTAATCATTTTCAAATTTCTTAAAATTTTCTTCACAATAATTTAAGTAAATAAATAATAAAAAAATAAATAAAAAAAAATAATAAATAAATAAAAAAAAAATAAATAAATTATAAAATTTCTTACAGTGATTCAATTCTCATAAATAATAAAACTCATCGCAGATTTTAAATTATTTTTAATACAATTTTAAATGAATTTCTCGAAAAATTAAATTTTTTTAAAATTAGATTGAAATTAACTGAAAAAATTTAATTATTTAAAAATTTGTTGATAAAATTCCTTATGAGAATTCAATTTTAAGAAACATTCAATTATTCAATAAATTTATATTTATATTTAAATAATTTTGGTTTAAATTGAATTTTTAAAATGAATACTCGTAGAACTTTCTAATAAAAAAATTATTTAAAAATGAATTTTAGTTGAAATTTTAGATAATAATTGAATATGAAAAGTATTGTACCTAGGTATGAAATTTTAGAAATAATTGAATTTTGAAAAGGTTTCGAATTAAAATCTTTGAAAATTTGAATTTTCCATACTTGTGACTAACAATTATGTAAAATTAATTTTTTTGAAAAAGTTAATTAAATTTTTTTTCAATTATTTGAAGTTTTTACTTTCTAATCTATATTTAAATTGAAAAATACCCGAATAATGAAAATTTCTGTAAAATTGAATTGTAAACAAATGCATTTGAAAATTGTCAAAGAACTTTTTCAAAAATTATTCGGAGTAATCGATTTTTTCCTGCTTTATAATAATATTCTTATTAGTTTTTGAATTTCAAAAGGTTTGAATTTAAAATTTTTGAAAATCTTAATTCCTTTTGAAAATTAATAATTATTAAATATTTATTTAAAAAAGAAGTTATTGATGTTTTCAAATAATTTTACAATTAAAGCAATTCATAAATAAATGTAATAAAACATTTTTTTGAGTATCTAATAATTTTTAGAGTGAATCAAAATGTTCTCTAGGGTCAGGGAAAAAATCAGGGAAAAACAAAATTAAATTTTTGTGGCAACCACGAATTAATAATTGACTTTGGAAGTTAGCGCCAAAATTAGTTTTGATAACAGCAGTTCCACCTACAATTTAAATTTTAACTTCCGATCGTGTAAATTCTATACCTTACCTTTATTATTATTTTGTTTATCATTTTCTTTTCTATTATTATCATTATTAATTTTTACTTAAAAAGAAAATTTTCCTATTCTTTAATTTTTTTTTGTGTAAAAAATTAATTTCAAGATAGCTACATTTATTGCCATATTAAATTAATTATATTATTACTTAAAAATCAAGCGTGATAATTGACATATATGTTAACTATAAAGGAACTTTTTTATAATTACTAAAAGAAATTTTCCTCTCCTTTTTTTTCGGTCAATTTGTTTAATTATGGTTCATTATATGTACATTTGATCTCTGCCACTGGTTACGTGTTAAGAGTCTCATTGCATTAATATATTAAGGCATTATGAATATGTCAAGGTGCGTATCATTTTTTGGTGTCGGGATGACACGATGGAATGAAACATTTTCAAGGGCCGCTGCCGCCGCCTCTTTTGAATATAATTGAAAATCCTTTCTCTGTGCAATATGCACATTTAATATGGCAATGAAAGTGTAATATTAAAGACCACAAGGGGCAATATTTTAATTGAGAAGATAACACTCATACTTCGTTTTGATAAAAAAAAAAAAATATTCGTGTTTTAATATTACGAAATATTAAATGTATTTTTTCTCTTGAAACAAAAATATATATTCCGTTCAAAAAGTTTCATATATGGATGCGTGTAATTCTCTCTCTCATTTTTGAGCGTTTATTGAAAATTTGAAATACTTTTGCCGTAGAAAAAAAAAATAAAAATAATTTTTTCTTTTTTTGGAGTTTTAGTGAAAAAAAGACTTAAAGTTAAAAAAGGTAGGTAGGTATTTCAATCATGCATGTTTAGTGACGAAGAAATGTTAAAGTAGGCGGACGAACACAATTTCCTGCGTTAAAATAATGATATGTGGAGGAGTGTTGTTACGCTTGAAAATAATTATTGATCTGAGGGATATTAATCATGGTTTACTCGTGTGGTAGGTTTGAGGGGAGTAGGAGGAGGGGGGCTTTATACCATCTGTTGCAAGTGAAGTTACATTTTGCGTCTGTAATTTCCTTTTTTTTTTCTCTCGATGCCAACAACATTCTGATCAATAATAATCATAAACGCATCGCATTGGCGTTAATTATAATTTCACGAGATTTACTCACTATCAAATATATGGTAATGAAAAAATGTTGCTTCATGTAAATATAAGCTTTATCAATCTCCTTTCGAAATTAAATAAACCTTCATCAGGAATTTCTCTAGATTAACAATGAATAATGTTTATAAAAATATTTTCTGCCACTGATACAAAAAAAAATATTTCATTTTTTGTTTTTTAATGTAAATGATAATTGTAAACAGTTCTATTTGTCTTTCTGTTTGTTTCTCTATTGTTTGAAAAAGAGGAAATTTAAATGTGTGTAAATTGGCAATTTCAGTAGCTTCTGGAAAGAGAGAATAAAAGGAAAGGAAACCAAAGTGAATTCAGTATCTGCTTTTCTTTTGTTTGTAACTAGCAAGAGCTACTGTGACAAACAAAGGTGATAAAGGTGAAATAGTGTTTCTACAAAAGAGAATTTTTCCTTTTTCTGCGAAAAACCACTACACCATATAAAACATCTGTGTGTAACTTACATTCACAGTTTATGCCATATATATATAAGAATCAAGAATATATGTTACTGACAGTTAGATTCGCGAATTAAACCACGCAATTTAAACAAACAAAGATTTTGAAGCAAAGACGACGCACGTTGTATTGTCACACAAAATAACAAAAGTTTATTGTCTTTATGACAACCTTCATTTTCCTTTAGTCATTCACTGATGCAGAACAATGATTCAACGAAATTTCTTGTACATTTAATCCTGACATTTTGTATATTATATTGTATATACATTTATCGTAAGCTTACGATGCTTAAATATCAATTTCACTTTAAATAAGGCGCATCTTCTCTGCGAACTTATTTTTCTGACATTCAATTGATAGACATTTTTAAAGTAAATATTTCAGCATTGAGAAAAGCAAAATTTAAAAAAATGTTTGAACATTATTTCAATAATACAATTACAGTCGAACCTATTTAAAATTTTTTTTTGTGTCCAACTTTGTATTTTATTTATTTTCTAAATTTCAAACTTTTAAAGAATTTTAAACAAATTAAATTTTATTAAATTAATTTTATTAAATTAAATTTTATTCTATTTAATATTTATTATTAAAGTTTAATTATTTTGCAATAGAATTTTTTATTACAGTAATTTTACAACTTAGAATGCAACGGTTGTATATTGAATTTAAGGCAATCATTATGCAAATGTTCATGAGCAATACATTTTCTTTTGAAAGTGTATTGATCGAATAATTTAAAGCAAAAAAAAAAGAAGGAAGGAAAGGAAAAAAAATCCGCCCTATACCTCAAGAACGAATATCGCATGATACACTCTTTCAAAGATTTGCTGTATCGCAAAGAGACATTACAATAAATATGCCGTCACTGAATCTTTTCTCAACGAACTTGTACATCCGAGATAAGTTTCACGAAAATAAATTCGCCGAAATTTGTATATATATAAACTATTTTATTTTATTTACTTCTGCCAGAAAATAATGTAAATTAAATAAAAAGGGGATAAATAAAAATTAAGTAAATTATTCAGCGAAAAATTATTTCACAATTTGTAAATTAAAAACAATGAAATAAAAAACAGAATAAAAGAACAAAAAATAAAAAAATAAAATAAAAAAGTAAAATAAAAAAAATAAAATAAAAGCAAACAATAGAAAACAAAATATTAAAATAAAATAAGATTATAAAATAAAAAAACAATAAAAAACAAAATATTAAAATAAAACAGAGAAACAAAATAAAACAATAAAAAACAAAATATTAAAATAAAATAGAGAAACAAAATAAAAAACAAAATAAAAATATAACAAAGAAAAAGAAGTGTAGAAAAAAATGAAACTATAAAAATAAGGAAGAAAATAAAAATGTAAAGGAATAAAAAAAAATAAATTAAATTAATAAAACAAAATAAAAATATAACAAAGAAAAAGAAGTGTAGAAAAAATGAAACTAAAAAATAAAAAAGAAAATAAAAATATAAAGGAATAAAATATGGAAAAAAAATTAAAAAATGTAAAAGAATAAAAATTAAATTAATAATTCAAAGTAATAAAAACAATATAAATGTAAAAAATAAAAATACATGGAAAGAAAGGAATAAATTAAATTTTTATTACTTTCGAAGTTAAATCTAAATTATTAGGAACATTCGAACATTTCAGTTTCGATTTTTTACTATTTCCGAATGAGTAAATTTTAGTATTTCAAAAATTAAACTATATTATAGAAATTTTTCAAAAAATTTACATCGGATGGAGTAAAATTTACTTTTTGAAATAGTAAAAGTTTCGATAAATTTAAATCAAGATTTTACTATTTGCAAATAGTAAAAGAAATTTTCATAAAAAATTTCTATTTTCGTCTGTTAACAATTGTATTCTAGAAAAACTTTCTGAAAATCATTCAAAATAATTGATTCAGAGGAAACTTTTAATTAAAAAATTCCGGAAAATTAAATTTCGGAAGAGTTGCAGTAGAAATTACTGGAAACAATTAAATATCAAAATTTAGAACAATATTCAGATTTCCAAAAACTGTCAGTATTTTCTCAACTAATTTCCAAAAAAAAAGAGATTAGTTAAAGTTTTAAATATGCAATAAATTGGAAAATTTTCAAATAATCAAAATTTTGAAAAATTGAGTTGTAAATAATTGAATTTTAAGTAAATGTTTTTTTCTTTTTTGAAAAATTAAATTCTCAAAGAACTTTCTGAAAATTGTAGAAAATAATTGAATTAGAAAATAATTTGGCTTGAAATTTTTCGAAAGTAATTGAATATTGACTGAGTTATGGTAGAAAAATAATTAAATTTCAAAAAGTTTTAAATGAAAATATTTGAAAATTTAAATTTTTAATGTTTAATTAAAAATTCTAAACAATTTAGTTCTTTGGAAAATTTTGCTTCAAAGTTTCTTAAAATTAGTCACTTATTAGTAATTTTTTGGAATTTTTGAACATACATTTAATTGCAAAATTTTCGAATCATCAGAATTTTGCAAAATTAAATTAACAATTTTAATTGAAAATAATTGAATTTTAAGTAATGGAATTTTTAAAGATTTAAATTGAAATTTAAAGAAATTTTAACCCCTGTGAAAAAATATATTACTACAAATAATTAAATATTTATTTAACAAGTTTATTGAAGTTTTGAATAATGGAAATAAAAAATTTTGAAAAATTTTGATTAACATTTTTTGTAGATAATTGAATTGCCGAAGGTAATTAATTAAATAATTGCTAAACAATTTAAATTTCGACAAATTTTATAGAATTTTCTCTTATAAAGAATTTTATTACAATTTTTTTAAAAATAATCTTGTTTTTAAAGAAATATGTTTTATTAAGTTTTGAACATTCCAATAGATGAAAATTGTTGCTATTTAAATATTTTCAAAAATCACTTGAAAAATAAAATAAATTTCAAAATTAATTTATTGAGAATAATTACATTTTCAATTTAAAAAAAAATTGTATTTTTATTAATGAAATTGGAAATTTAAACCAAGTATCAAAATAATAAGTGTAATTGATTTAAACGTTCGAAACTTTAGAAATATAAATTCATCAATAAATATGTAATTAATATTTAAAAGTACATTTGTTATTTAATATTTATGTATTGTAATTTCTCGTATTAATTAATTTTTGAATTTAATATTTTACTGTCGACATTAATTAATATTCCCCTCTCAACTAAATCATAATAATTGTAATATTATTTGTATATTGAAATTTTCACACATGAGAAGATTTTATATTGGAACAGGTTAAATTTAATTTGCGTTAAATTATAATTAATTTACATTATTTTGCGTTTCGAGGAGATTCATTTACCACTTGAACGAGCGGGAATTTAAAAAAAAAAATAAAAAAAAAAATTCTTCTATTTTCCAGTAGATGATTCTATCGACCGGAAGCTCATGTCGGCCCAATGACCTACAGGCCATAAAGCAGAACGTATGTCTTTTTCGCTTCGTTCGGTGAGTACTTAATAAATCCATTATAGTACATGTACTTTCACGTATATGAAAATTTTTTTGTTAATTCGATTATTTCATTCCATTAAAAATGTAATGGTAGTATTTTGCCATTCACTTTTTGGCAACGAACAAGAAATAAATGCTCAATAAATTCAAAAGAAGTGAAAGTAAAAAATGGGGAATAAAATGAAAAAGAAAATAAAAAAAGGGAATGAAGTGCATCTGTTTGAAAAAAATGGAACTTATCCAGTAAAGGAATTCCGAACTTAAGGTGACCGAGTTTTACAACAGTGAATTGCTTTTCCCGTTTTAAAAATAGTTCCCTATTTTTTATCTTGTGTACTTTTTTCTTCAGATCTCTAAATTTGAATTTTGAATTTTGAATTTGAATTTTTATTTCAATTTCAATTTTTTTCATTCTTAACAATTCACTGAAAATTGGGAAAATATTTTTTTCGCCCTACAATCGGTTGTAATTTATTAAAATTTAGAAAATTTTTTTCGGCTCACAATTTGTTTTAAATTTATTGACAGTTTATTATTTATGAGTAACATAAATAGAAGGGAATATTAAGAGCAATGAGATTCCACAGGACTTTGGATGTGATCCAGAAATTGTTGGGTATACATAATGAGTCTCCGGGGTTAATAAATTTCTAAGTTTCCTTGCAGAATTGTCTTCCGCCTAGTTCACGTTTTGATGCATTAGACCCGGCTGTTCAATTATGAGAATTAAAAATTCTTATTAGGATGATTAATATATTCGTCATTCGCAAATAATTATAAGTTTCGTATCATACTCTTAGAGGACCCACCTTGATTTTTTTATTTGGAATTTTCCATTAATTTCTAGTATTTTTTTATAATAATGTCATCTGCTGTACTATTATTAATTATTAATTATTAATTATAATTTTTTCTTCACATAAGAACATTTACTGAGTGAGCCCTAAAATTTAGGACGTTTTCTACTTTCCTTTTTATTTTTTAAAATTAGACTTTTCTGTATCAGCTTCATTTAGCTCTAATTACTTTTAATTAGGTTCTATAATGCATTTTATTGTTTTTCATTTTTTCCTAAGTTTTGTTACAATTTATTTTTATTTATTACATTTCCATTACATGGTTACAATTAATTTATATTACATTTTAAAATTATTTTCACATATTATTAGTACTACATATTATTTAAAATATTTAAAATTTAAATACATTTTTGCGATTTTAAAAAATTCTCATAATGACTTTTAAAAACAAACTCTTTTCCCCTCTCTTGCTGCTTTCGTGTAGTTTATCAAAAGGATTTTGATTTTTATACATGTACATA
Source organism: Leptopilina syphax (assembly GCA_032872505.1). NCBI lineage: Eukaryota > Metazoa > Arthropoda > Insecta > Hymenoptera > Figitidae > Leptopilina > Leptopilina syphax. The sequence goes on along the minus strand of CM065477.1, from coordinate 8,599,538 downwards.
CATAATGACAATTATTTTAATTTAAATGGAAACCTTAATGGAAACATATCTCATTTTGTAGATTGTGGTTGTTTTTTTTTATCTGACATTAGTATTTAGTGAATCAGTTGCGAGAGAGCGTATTAAAAAATCATTATAAAGACGGAAATTAAAATGTACTTATGCGGAGAGATAGATACGAGAATGTTAGCGATAGTTTCGCTTCGAGCTGTTGTGTTTGTATCAGAGACTATTACTAAAATCACAAAACCTTTGCAAATATTGTACGCGAAATTGCATATTGCTATAAGTTACTGGCAAATCTCTATGGAGAATATATTAAAGAGAAAGAAGTAATGAATTTTTTTTTTGTTTTTGTTAATTACATTTGATTTACTGTAATAATTATAATTTACATTTCGACAGAAAAAGAAAAAAAACTTAATTATAAACATTATATTTATGGATATAATTTAAAATATAAGTTTTCAAGAAGGTATTTTTGAAAATTATCGTTTTCGGAATATTTGGTTCTTTAAATTCTTTGGAAAAAAATTTCGAGTGTGTTAGGAATAATTTATTATTGACTTCATAGTTTTTCTAAGGATATCAAAATTGAGACAAAAAAATGGATCAAAATGTTGCTTCGCAACACTTTTGATTCGTTTTTTGTCTCAATTTTAATATCCTTAGAAAAACTGGGTTATTATTTACAAATTATTTTCATAAATTACTATTCAATGATTTTCATAAATAATAACATTTTTTTAGTGATTTAATTATTTTCATAAATACATAACATAACTCATCACAGACTTTCCACAGAGAAAAGCGAGTGTTGTTTTTGATGCGGGTAAATTTTGGTAGGGTAATTTTAGTGAGGATAAATTTTCTATAATAGAAAATTTACCTTATTTTCGGTGTTAAAATAACACTTCCGAGCTAAAGTTTGATGCAGACACTTTTAACACCGAATTCAGTGTTAAAATGACACTCACTTTTTTCTGTGTCAATTATTTTTAATTTTTAATACAATTTTAATGGAATTCCTCGAAAATTGTAATTATATGCTTAAAAATTTTATTAAAATTCAGCAAAGAAATTCAATTACTTTAAAAAATTTTGCTACAATTTATTTGTTACAATTTAAGTATTATTTTCAATACATTTTTTAATTAAATTTCTTCAAAAAATTGAATTATTTTCATAAATAATGAAATTCTTTGTAACAATAAAATTTTTTCAAAATAATTTTCATAAAATTCTTCGTAGAAATTTAATTAATTTCAAAAATTTGGCAAAATTCAATTATTTTCAATGTCTACTATTTGAATAAAATTTCACAAAAGAATTCAATTATTTGAAAAGAAATTTTAATAAAACTCGTCTCAAGAATTCAATTATTTCCAAAAGTATTATAATTCTTCGCAAAAATCCAATTATGTTAAAAAATTTACAAAAATTCTCGTCAAAATTTCAATTATCTTTATAAAAAATAAAATTCTTGGCTGAAATTCAATTATTTTCAAAAATTATAATAAAATTCTTGGCTGAAATTAAATTATTTTCAAAAATTATAATAAAATTCTTGGCTGAATTTCAATTATTTTCAATACAATTTTCATTAAATTTCTCGAAAAATGAAATTATTGTTAAAAATTGTATTAAAATTTTTTAAGTGAGAATTAAATTATTTCAAATTTTTCTTCATAAAATTCTGTATGAAAATTCAATTTTAAAAAACATTTAAATAATTAATTATTTAACACAATATTTATTTTTGTAGTGAAATAACTGTATTCTCGCAGAATTTTCTAATAAATATTGATTTAAAAATGAATTTCAGTTAAAATTATTTTCGATTATAATTGAATATTGAAAGCATTATAGCGTGGATTTTTTTGAAATAATTGAATTTTCAAAAGGTTTCAAATTAAAATCTTTGAAAATGTGAACTTTTTATACTTTTAATTAAAAAATTCTGTAGAATTAATTTTTTTTCAAAAAATTTAATGGAATTTGTTTTTAATTATTTAAAGTTTTAAATTTCTAATATATTTAATTCAGGAATGTCAAAATAATCGTGATTTCATAAAAATGAAATTGTAAACAAAAGCGAATTTGAAAATTCTGAAAGAACTTTTTCAAAAATTATTAAAAAAAACTGACCTGAAGAAAAAAAAAACTATCGATATCTTCGTGTTTTATGATAGTATTCTTATAAGTTATTGAATTTCAAATTTTTGAAAATTTTAATTTCTTTATAAAAAAATAATAATGATTAAATATTTATTTAAAAATGAAAAAACCTGGAAAAGTCAGGGAATTTGAAAAGAGCAAAAGCGTGGCAACACTGGTTATTAATTAAATGCGTTAAGCCATTAAAAATTAAATACATTTAATTAAAAATTTACCACTTGGTGTAGAAATTTAATTTTTAGATTTTTATTTCTAAACAGATGCCTAAATTTTTTGAAAGTTAAAATGAACTTCTGTATCTTTTTTTACTCTGTATTTTTGTTATTAACCTTTTGTTAATAAAAAATATTGTTTTGATAATGTAAAAGAAAATAATTTTTGAGCGTGCAAATAATGAATTTACGATGCTTTTTAATTTTATTAAATTTTTCAATTCAGTCAATTTTGAAAATTATTTAATTTCTAACCTAATAGAAGAAAGTATTTAAAATATTTAAAATATTTAAAATATTTAAAAATAGTTTTAAATATTTAATATATTTTAAAATAGTTCAAAATATTTAATATATTTAAAAATAGTTCAAAATATTTAATATATTTACACTGAGAAAACTGGAGTGTCAAATTCGGAGATTCAAAAAGTGTATGTTTCCTTTGCTTATGAAGAGAGTTAAATAGTCCTTCTAAAATAAATTTTGAATTGGTAATGGAAATCTGCTTGTATATTCTCTCCCATTATATCTGAGGGTTAAAAGTTGCGCAGAAAATGTGTACGATCTGATGCGTGCGAAATTATTTTTCTGACATTTTATGTATTTAATTTAGGGGTTAGGTTGCCATATTTATTCATTTCGCGCCGGATAAGGAAGGGATTTCTCAAGATGGTTAATTTGTCCCTCTGTTATAAACTCATTTTCCCTCCAAGAGAAATGGCACGAATATCTGTCAATGGTGTATTTGAACATTTAGATTGTTATCCAATAGCTAACTCTCAAATATCAACGATTTGTCCCTCCAGATGTTTAGTCCAATACTCCATTTTTCTCAGTGTAAAAATATTTTTAAATAGTTTTCAATAGTTTTAAATATTTAAAACTATTTTTAAATATTTTAAATATTTAAACCCAAAAAAAGTTCAATTGAACCTTCAACTTTTTTTTTAGTGAAATTTCCAATAAAAACTGTGATTAATTATTTTACATGAAATTTCTTTAGTGTAGAATTTTTTTTTGTGCCGTGAAAAAGACATGTCGGGTAGTGAAAGGACTTTTTGATAGAAAATCTCACATTATTCGTGACACCCTCGTTTTCATTTCATTTTTTTTTTCGCTTTTGTCATCAAAGATAACTTTATTCTGAGAATTTATTGCTTCCGAAACGATCAACGCTCAGAAAGCGATTCACGACATTTTTCGCATCTTCATTTTAATGCTTGATGCATATTCAATGGATTCATTAATATTTATACCCCTGGTCCGATGAAGGACGAGAACCGGGAGCGGGATAAGAGGCGGTTCCTTCATATCGAATCATCGGTCGATAGCCGTTTTCGTCTGCAATGTAGTCGACGTATAAAATACGTGTATCAGGAAGTAGAACATGATAGCTTCCGGTCGCTGTGTTGTCTTTGCGCATTTCTCGATGTCCAAAATCAAGACCAACATCACCGTCTTGCACTTCGTAGGAAAATTCATAGTTGACTGGATCCTAAAATATTTTAATTGTTTTGAATTTTTCAAATAGAAATCTGACAGATTTGAAATAAATTTTATTTAGGAATTTTTTTTTTTTGCTACAGAAAGGAAAAATTTGAAAAAGATTTTTCTTGAGAAAATTCGTGAATTGAGAATATTTATAAATTTATGAAATTATTGAAAGTCGATAAAAGGGAGAAGTGGTGTTTAAAGAATGAAGAGAGAAGAATTGTCTCATTACAAGGATTTGTTCTTAATATTAACGAACATTAAAGTTGCAATTTCTCTTTAAACAAAAATCGTTAAATCAGAGTATATTTTGCTTTGTTCAATTAAGTTCATTAATTCTTCACTTGTCAATGAATTTAAAATTAGTAAAACAGATTTCTTTAATCAATGGGAATTTTTTCTTCTTATTAATATTAATTTAAGAAAAGAAAATTGTTCTGAATAAAAAAAATCCGTTTTTTTTTTGTTTTGAAATATTTAATCATATTACGAATAATCAAATAGAATTAAGAGTAATTGTACGCTATTCACGCAGTAATTTTGATTAATTACTTTGCAATATAAATTATTAATGATTGAAAACATTTTTTAAAACATATTTTAGTCCAACGACAATATTAATTTATGATCTAAGTTTACTCTGGATAATAAAAAAAAATTTAATGTTAAACATATATTAAATTTCCTAATTTGACTATTTTATTCTTTGATTACAAAAATTACTATAAATAAAATATACAAAAAAATAACATTACTAAAATTACTATAAAAATAATTTTGGCCATTTTTTCCAAATAATAATAAATACATAAATAGTTGAAAATCTAGTCGAATCGTGTCCATAAAATATTGTCGTCTGACTAAAGCAGAGTTTTACTACTGAAAATAACTTACTTCAAAATTAACGTAAATTCTATAACATTGATTCATTATTATAGAATCTATGGTTGAATTAGTAAAATACATCTAATAAGTAGTAAAATTTTTCTGATTGTTAGTTATTTTTATGGACGAATTTTCTTGATTTAATTTTAGTAAAATATGATTGATTGCTCGTAAAAATTTACTAATTTTTTCATAGATTTTCACAAATTTTGAAACAACAAAAGAAAGAAATGATTGCAGAAATTAAATTATTAATATATATTTTCTAATATATATTTATTGAATCGTCCAATTTACGAATGATTGAAATCTAAAATTGAATTGTAAACAAATAAATTTGAAAATTCTCAAAGAACTTTTTAAAAAATTATTAAAAATAATGGATTTATAGAATATGTTTAGTTAAAAACACGAATAAAAATTCAATTTTGTAAAAGTTAGAAATTATTGCAAAAATTCAATTACTGACAAAAGTAATAAAATTCTTAGCAAAAATTCAATTATGTTTAGAAATAATAAAATTCTTCTTCGAAATTCAATAATTATTATTTTTCAAAAATTTTAATAAAACTCTTGTCAAAATTACAATTATTTAAAAAAATTTTCCTCAATTCAATAATTTTTAATATCTACTATTTTAATAAAATTTTCCAAAAGAATTTAATTATTTAAAAAAAATTTAATAAAATTCTACGCAAACCTTTAATTATTTTCATAAAGTAATAAAAATTTCACAGAAATTCAATTATTTACAATTTTTTAACTACATTTCTTCGCAATAATTCAATTATTTTCCTAAATAATAAAATTATTTACAGGGATTCAATTATTTTCGTGAATAATAAAATTCTTTTTAGTAATTTAATTATTTTTATAAATAAATTAAACTCTTTGCAGAATTTAAATTATTTTTAATACAATTTTAATAGAATTCCTCGAAAAATGTGATTATTCTTAAAATTTTTTATTAAAATTCGTCAAAAGAATTTAAATATTTAAAAATTTGTTGATAAAAGTCTTTATGAGAATTAAATTTTCTAGAAATATTAATTATTCAATAAATTACTTTTTTTCTATTTAAATAATTGAATTCTAGTAGAATTTTCTAATAAAAATGGATTTAAAAATGAATTTTAAAATTTTAGATAATAATTGAATATTAAAAGCAATACAGCTTGAATTTTTAAAAATAATTGAATCTTGAAATTAATTTTTTTGAAAAAGTTTAATTGAATTTTTTAAATATTCTTTCAAGTTTTTTTTCTTCTAATATTTAGTTAATTGAAGAATTTACGAATAATTGAAATTTCGTAAAATTGAATATTGTAAACAAATGGATTTGAAAATTGCCAAAGAACTTTTTCGAAAATTATTAAAAATTAATATAGATAATCGATTTAAAGAAGAATTTTAGTTAAAAATTTTTGTGAATAATAATTGAATTTTAAATGATTTTATCACTCGGTCATCTTTAATTATTATAAAACATTGATAACTCCGAGTCTTCGACCCGGAGTTAACGAATTCTTCATGTTTTATAGTTATGAAAAATTTAATTTATAATTTTATGTAAAATGTTCTTTTATTTTACTCGGACTGGTTATATTTTTGTTAGTAATTGGTCCGTAATTTTTCACTTTTGGTCCGTAAAGTCGGTATTTTTAAATACTTTCACTGGTTCGAGCCCTCCACTGATTCCATTATGATTCATCAAAGAAAACTCGTCCACTAAATTGAAATCAACTATTAAATTAGCTAAGATTACGTATAGAAAAAGAATTGTTAATATAGAATTAATAAATTTCGTTTGTTGTTGTTACAAAATTTTTTGTTACCTCAACAGATTTATTGATATTAGAAAAAATTTGAATTGTTAGGACAACAAAATAAATTTGTTAGTTCTATATTATCAATCTTTTTGTCAACGTAACAATCTTTTTTCTCCGTGTACTAATAAAAATAGTAATTCCAACCTTTATGTTTATCTAAAAATTGTTATTTCTTTTTTTAAATGGGGAAATTTAGTGAAGAGTAGAATTCGAAAATTAGCTTATTCTTTCTGATCATAGCAGCCCCAATAGATGGTAATTGAAAATTTTCCTCTTGAACAGTACGACTTGTTGATTTTAATTGGATTTTAAAGAGTATGGCATAATTTAATTTTCACGTTGTTTCGTTAATATTTTGCAACACTGTTGTTGTTATGAGAATAAATGCGCGCGTGCGCGATTTGTGGCTTTTTGCGGTGAAGGAATCCTCAATCATTTAATATAATGCGCAATAGTTGCAGAGTATTTAATGATAGAGAAACAATTGCATGAAATGTTGAATTTAAAATATATAACCGCATATCATACTGTACAGTTTATAGTAAAGGAGAGAAATTAATTAGCGACTACACAAACTGTATAAACCGAATAATTCATCTTCCCTTGGAATTTCAATCTTACATTGTTATTGAGATTTGAGATCTGTGAATAATGCAGGAATTCGAGAGAATCAGTATTAGCGTTTAAGTTAGATATAGACATGGTACATACCCCGGCCCACTCGTCAGGATGGCCAGCATCAGGTCTAGACGGATGTGATGCAGAAACACCTCCACTGGGAGGTAGATATGATGGTCCCTGTGGTTCACTCGAAATTCCTAATACCAGCAGCATCGTCGTCAACAGCAATACCTATGGATAGAATGATGTATTCCACTTGAGAGAAGATTCGCAACGTCAACGTTTCTCCTTGACGTTGCCCCTCAAATTCCACTCGAATTAAGGTGTATCTTGGTGGCTCGCTACTTCACTATGTCTCTCCTAAACCGCTTCACTCTGATCCTTCTCAGTGTTCATTTAACATGTTTGTCCTATTGGGTGTTATGTGTCAAGGAATTTAACTCTAGAACACTTGTTCACTTGAGCTTGTTAACTTTTCATTAAAATTGTCAAGTGATCTTTACGATAAAATTCTTTTGTCCATTATTCTTAGCTCGAGTGTTTTCATGTTACAACATGTAAATTTCATCTTTAGATTCTTTAATAATCAAAAAACATAACTTATTGATTTATACTGAAGAAGAGGGTCGAAAGGAAAAAATAGTGTTGTGTCCCCACATTGTCACTTTTTGACCCGAAAAACATCTATTTCAATAAAAAAAAAAAAAAAAACAGTTGCTTTTACCAAACTAATTGCGAGACTAAATTCTTTGTAGGTTTCTTTTTGCTTTTGCAAACATTGCAGACTTTAGATGGAGCTTTATGGAAAATTCGGAAAAATAAAAGAAAAATAAACGTATTATTAAATTTATTTCGTGGCAGTCCAGTGATAAAATAGTTGCTAACTGTAATTATTATTAACTATAATAATCTATTCTTTCTTTCATTCCAGAAGTTAGTTTTTCAATTCACTTATTTTCTAGAATTTCTAACTGAAATTTATTTTTAATTCAATTATTATTATTTTTAATAATTTTTGAGAAAGTTCCTTAAGAGTTAAATTAATTAAATTAACTACAATAATTTGAATGTTCTTTCATTCATTCACTTTTTCTGTTCCTCACACTCTGAAGTTGTCTTTTGTTTATACTTTTGGTTTTTTGCTGACTTTAGATAGATTGTATATTATATTATTATGTTATAATTATTTTTATTTTATAATTAATTCAAAATTGTAATAACAAATAGAAATCATCAGAATTTTTTTCACTTCTTTTCATTAAAAGACTAAAATTTTGTTAAATATTAGGTTTTTAAATTGAAATTATGCATATTTTCGTTTTTTACTTCTAAGCAAAATTAGAAAATTGTTAAACAACTGTGATTAAGAAATAGAAAATTTATTTATATTGCATTATTTTTCTTTATGAATCACGATTTTTTTAACAAAATTATTATTTTGTTTTATACAGGAATTAAGACATACAAAAATTTCAAATTCAAACCTTTTTTAAATTAAACAACTTATAAAAGTATTTTATGTTATAAAATATGAAGATATCGATTGCTCCGAGTCGAAGACTCGGAGTGATCGATTTCTTCATTTTTTCTAATAATTAAAAATGACCAAGTAATAAAATCATTATTTTATTTCATAAGAATATTGTTACTGTAACTTATCAAAATTATTTTCATCATTTTAATTCAATTATTATTTTATAGAATTTTAAATTATTTTTTATGAAAATAATAATTGAATTCCTTATAAAAATTTTATTATTGATAAAAATAATTGAATTCTTGTGAAATTTTTATTACTTATGAAAAAAATTAAATGTTTGCATACAATTTTATTAAGATTTTTTTTAAATAATTGAATTCTTTATGGAAATTTTATTTATTTTTATTTTATTTCTTGAAATTTCAATAATTTGAAAATTTTTCAATTAAATATCTATTTAAAAGTACAACAAATTGAAAAAAAAAAATTTGAAAAAAATGTTTCAAAAAAGTAACTTTTTCAGAATTTTTAATTAAAATTTTTTACAATTTATTTTATGCAAGAGACATAATTTTATTTATTTTAATGTCTTATTTTATGTAGGATTAAAAAAATAATTTTTCGAGAAATTTTATTAAAATTATTGAAACTATATTAAAAATAATATTGAATTTCATGCAAAAAATTTTATGAAATTTAAAAAAATTAAATATTAGAAAAAATTAATTAAAGTTAAATTTTAAACTTATAATATTTTAATTTTCATTAAAATTTTTCCGGAAACTTAATTTTTTATGATTCCTAAATTAAATTATTACATCCTTCAGTACCTGCTTTTGTTAAATTATTTTAAATATACTTATTTTTAGGTATTTTTTTCCACAAGAACTAAAATTATCAAAAATCACGATTTCAAATCTTTGGAAATTTTATTATTTCTAAAAATTACAACATTCATTATTCCAAAACTCAATTATCTTTTAGAATATTTAACTAAAATTCATTTTTAAAGATATTATTTTTAGTAATTTTGCGAAAGCTTTTTTGAGAATTAGATTATTAATAAAAAGGAAATTGCATTTAAAACGCGTCTAAATTTAAATTATTTTCAATTAAATTTTACGATATTTCGATAATTAGAAAATTTTCCAGATAAATATATATTAAAAAACTGAATTAATTTCTAAAAAAAAATGTCAGTCAAAATTATTAAAAAAACCAAGTTCTTCAAAATTTTTAAGTTAAATTATTTAAAAGTAATTTTTTTTATTTCTATTAAAATTTTCATTAATTTCAGTTTGATAATTTCAAATAAAAATTCTTAAAAAGTTCGTTTTTTGAAAAAATGTAATTAAAATTCTTTGAATTTTTAAATATATTATTAATTAGAAAATTTTTGAATTCCTACATATTCAGTTAAAATTTAAAAATTTTTTGAATAATTGAATTTTGGTCAAAATTGCATTGTAAACAAATGAATTTCAGAATTATTTCAGGTTACTTTTCTTTTTTTGTTTAAATAATTAAATTCTCAAAGAACACTTTCAAAAATTATTAAAAATAATTTATTTATAGAGGGATTTTAATTAAAAATCGTAGAAAATAATTTAATTTTATAATAGAAGCGTTAACAACTTTTATAAATAATTGAATTTCAAAAGTTTTTAGTTCCAAATATGAGAAAATTTAAATTTTAAATAATTATAATAAAAAATTCTTAAGGTCTTAATTTTTTCAAAAATTGTTGTTAAAATCGTTTTTAAATTGTTTTAATTTTTAAACGTTCTTTTTTTGTTTAAATAATTGAATTCTCAAAGAACTTTTTTTTCAAAAATTATTATAAATATTTGATTTATAAATGTAGTTAAATATTTGAAAAATAATTCATTTATGTTAGACATGCTTATACAAATTTTATAAATAAATGAATTTCGAAGGGTTTCGAATCAAAATTTCAGAAAATTAAAATTTTAAATAATTATCATAAAAAAATCTGAAGAAGTTCATTTTTTGAAAAATTTTCTTGTAATTGTTTGAATTTTTGAATATTTATTTATTTATTCAATATTATATTTATTATTAAATGGTTTTTAGAATTATTTTAGGTGACCTTTCTTTTTTTCTTTAAATAATTGAATTCTCATTGAACATTCTCAAAAATTATTAAAATTATTAAAATCGTTTTTAAATTGTTTTGCGTTTTTGAATTTATATATTAAATTATAAAATTTTTGAATAATTGAAATTTAGTAAAATTGAATAATGGTAGACAAATGGGTTTCAAAATAATTATAAAAAATAATTACAATTACAGTGAAATACAAATTTTAGTAATAATTGAATTTCATAAGGTTTCTATTTTAAATTAAAGAAAATTAAAATTTTAAATAATTATTATCATAAAATTCCGAAGAAGATAATTTTTTAAAAAATTTGTTTTGAAATTGTTTTAAAAGCTTTTAAATTTTTAAATATTATATTAATATTTCATTTGAAAATTTTTTGAATATTTAAAATTTAGTAGAATTGAATAATCTTGTAAACAGATGAATTTCAGAATTATTTTAGGTGAACATTGAAAGTTTGATTAAAAGACTTTGTGTTAAACCATACACACATCATGAAATATATATAAATTCAGCACTACATAATTTAGTGTAAATTGACTGTTAATTAGTTTCGAAAGTAGACAATTTCAGGTAAACCTGTGAGTGTATATAGTGAGAATTTTTGCTTGGTTTCACTTGAATTTTGGTTGGAAATTCCGAGTGAGGCGGACATTTAAATAGCTTTGTGGGTTTCATTGACAATGAGTATTCCGTATATAGTGACAAGTGCACTATTGGATTTGTAGATACGTCGATTGCAAATTATTGGAGAAGATTTGTATTGTGAGAGATATAGCTCTCTTCAAATGAAATATACATTCTATCGAATTTCTTATACATTCGTGTTTGAATATTTGTTTGTGTATAGCGTGTGCTTGTATGCATGTGCTGTAGAATCATCATCGAAACGTTTATACTTTCACTTTTGTTAGCTATACATTTCCATAGGGAGTTCAGTAAATTGATAATTAGCTAATTATCTCTTACTAACTACTTCTCATATTTTAGTGTAATTACCCGAGCGTGTAATAATTGTAATAAATGATGACATTACTTATTGGATAATTAATTTTATATGATCCAATGCTGTAGGTTCGTAGTAATACACAAATATCTCTTTTGCTCGAAAAATCAAATCGAATAATATTAAAGTATGCTACTAATTTGTTTTTTTTTTTATTTATTTACGTCGCATTTTTGAAATTCGTTATTAATTTAGAATTTAAATGACAGATTCAAAAAATAGAACCGAAATAAAATTCGACTATGGGATAATTTTGTGATGGACTTTCAATTTGTCTAATGTGTGTGTGTGTGGTTATATTGCGGTAATGCATATATTATAGTCGACTGTTTGCTTTAATGGATTTAACTCACCGTTAAAATCATGAGAGCAACTCTTTGACACACCGGAGATCACAATACTGAGATAAAGAATTGACACAGCTTAACATTTTATATACCATGTTCCTGGTTGCCACCAGAGATGAAAATACTCATTTGTCAAATATACAATTTAAAAATTGTCATTACGCTTAATAAGAAAACCGCAGAGACTTGTGTTTAGCATCTATCTTGAATTTATTATTTTATTCTCTTAATACCTGTATACAATTATTTGATTTCGTTATTTAAAACAAACTTTATAGTTTTAAATTCTTATGAAGAATTTTGTTTTAATTCGTTACCTTTGAACAAAGTTTACTTAAAAAAGAAAAATATTTAACAAAGTTTAATTAACGTACGAGTTTAATTAATAAACGAAAGTCCTTTTAATAATCTACAAATTTAATTAATTATCGTGTTTCTATAAATGTAATTGTTAAATTCACTTAATGAAGAGAGCGTATATGTGGATTAATTTAAATGTGATTTTGTTCGATAATACTGTTGATGTCTTTTGTATTTTTAAAACACGGCATATAATGAATAATATCAATGCAGTAAAGACACAAAGGAAATAATGATAGAGGAAAATGGTACAAAAAAAAAAATTAGATTGATCGAAAGATGATGAGAGTAAAAGTATGACATGTTGCAGCAATCGGACAAAAGAAAGAAGCAATAAATTAACGTCGTTCGTTTGCATTCACAAGGAAAACTATTCCAAGGTCGTGAATGCAACATTAGGCACTAAGTTTTCATTTAAAAAAAAGGCATAAAATCGCGCCATTATTCGATCGTAAAATTGGGAAAAAGAAGCGCAAGCTATTTTTGCGTTTTGTTGATCGTTATAAATCGTTATAATTTTATGATTGGTCATGGCGAATGATGAAAACGTCCTTTCTATGTTTCTTGGCATAATAGAGTTTATTATGCAATTTACAAGTGGGATGCCAATAGTGGTTTACTCTACATGCAATCAATTGCATCATGTCACGACTCATCTTCGTATATGCCTACATTGATACAAATCCTCACAAATCTTTTTCTCCCGTTCAATCTTCTGAATTTCAAAATTGAAATTTCTAGCTAGTAAATTCTTTCTGAAAAGACAATTTTTTTAAAATTACATAATACTATTGTAAAAGAAATTTATTTATAATTGCAAGTCAATGAAAAATATAAATTAAATATTTTCCAATTGTGTGTAATAAAACTGATTTTAATGAAAGGAAAATTGTCACTACTTCATATGAATGTATAATTTTCAATACGTGTACACATTGAATAATATTTCGAGATCCTTAAACAGATTGCCAATTTATTCATATACAAAAAGTGTATTGAATTTGTAATTAAACTGTGGGTGAGCACTCTCATCAGTTTGTTAACAAGCGTTTTGACAGGTGATCAATAAAAAGAAATGAACACAAGTTATGGCTGACCGCATTCTTTATTTATGCGGATTGTTTTTTGCGCTATAAACTACATATACATTTAGGTTTCTATAAACAAATTGTGTATATTTTATAAATAAATAAAATACGATCTTGTCTACAGGAAACATTAATAATCTGCTATCTGTGTTCGATCATATCGTGTGACGACGAAATATTTGAGAGGGGCGAGGATTATACATTATTTAGACTAAATAGTTCAGCTAGGTATCATTTTCGTCAAACACTTGATTGAACAAAATTTCGCAGATTCTTGTCGCGATAAATTCTTACATAAATGCATCTATTACGTTCACTATCACAGTAGTCCATTTTACAGGATTTGTTGAATTTGACGAGATTGCCTCTTTAAAATATTTAGAAACAATTTTTCAATTATTTTTTTAAAATTATTTTTCAATCATTTTTAAGAATTAAAAAAAAGGAATTGAAAATTGTTGAGTATTACTTGTACTATTCTTGGTTATTAATTAAGATTGTTGAATAAATTGCCCTTGTGGACGTCTTCTCAATTTAATGGCTAATTAGATCTTTGAATAGTGCTAAGTAATTAATGCCTTTCACTTCAGTTCAAACATCACTCGTCAGATTCAAACAACCGTATCCAAAATAATTACAGGACTGCGGTGTCGTGAGACTATGTTATGAGCAACCTTTGTAGCTCTATAATACATCCGAAACATTCGTTTAATTAGAATTAACTCATTTAGTATTGGTATCCTCCATTGGCTGCAGCGTCACCTCCACTACCTGAAGGATAACCGCCTCCTTGACCTCCGCCGCCTTGGCCACCCCCGAAACCATTACCACCACCACCAGGTCTTCCTGAAGGGTAGCCTTGATTTCCACCTCCACCTTGACCTCCTGAAAAAAGTCGATTTAATTAAGTTGTTCATTATTTTATTTTAAAAATAGATTTTTAATTTTTACCGTTTCCTCCGAAGCCTCCTCCTGAATTTCCGCCATTTCCTCCGGGACCACCTCGTGGATATCCTCCTGCTCCTCCACCACCACCTCCTCCGAAGTTTCCACCGGATGAACCGCCTCCGCTACCTCCAAATCCTCCGGATCCACCTCCTGAATTTCCGCCTGGACCTCCTGAAGGGTATCCGCCACTTCCGCCTCCACTTCCTCCAAAGCCACCTCCGGAGTTGCCGCCTTGTCCACCACCTCCACTTCCTCCAAATCCACCTCCGGAGTTGCCTCCTGGACCTCCAGAGGGATAACCGCCACTACCACCTCCGCTTCCTCCAAAACCGCCACCGGAATTTCCTCCAAACCCACCTCCTGAGTTGCCGCCTTGTCCACCACCTCTACCTCCTCCAAAACCACCTCCGGAATTTCCTCCTGGGCCTCCAGAGGGATAGCCACCACTGCCGCCTCCGCTACCTCCAAATCCTCCGGATCCTCCACTGCCTCCAAAGCCACCACCACCTGAAGGACCTCCAGAAGGATAACCATTTCCGCCACCTCCGGATGGTCCTCCAGAAGGATAGCCTCCACTACCGCCTCCACCACCAGCACCTCCCGTGTTCGCTTCTCCCTCATATCTTATTTGTGGTTTGAAACCCTCAGCGTCGGCTTCATATTCTATAATCTGTTTCCTACCGTCCGGAAGCAATACATTGAACTCGCCTTGCGCCCTATCTCCATCTCGAGTTT
Organism: Leptopilina syphax; assembly: GCA_032872505.1. Classification (NCBI taxonomy): domain Eukaryota; kingdom Metazoa; phylum Arthropoda; class Insecta; order Hymenoptera; family Figitidae; genus Leptopilina; species Leptopilina syphax. Next base: position 8,584,232 of record CM065477.1, on the reverse strand, counting down.
CTGTGTGTCCAAAAGTGCTTCCTGACTGGTCATCTTTCACTTCATAAGAAAATTCATATTTCGCCGGTTCCTGGAATGATGTCACTTATTTTAGTATTTAACCAAAAATAGTAATTACACGGATTTTATTAATATGCACTGAGAGAATTTTAACTGAACATCTGTACTGTGAGGTCGAGACCACAATAGAAAAATAAATCTTGAGCAATGCATAGTCTCTGATGCATACTTCACAATATTGAAACAAAGGAAACCTATACAGTTGCTATGCACTGCTCAAGAAATATTTGTCTATTGTGGACTGAACCTGTTACTCGAAAGGTTAGATACAAATTCTGTAATGTGTTCAGGATAAAATTTATGCTAAACTTTTCTCAGTGTAGTAGTTAATAATTTTTACTATTGTTATTAATCTTCACGCTAACGAACTTTTTGGTGCATGCGGACTACCATGGACCACCCGGAACAGTCAAAACGTTTATTATTTGTACATTGCAAAAAAGACTTAAGATCATCAAGGCATTTACACCCTAACAGCAATGGGTATATCAGGATATTCTACAGACTTCCTAATTGTATCCGCAATTTCAGATTCTCTAATGTGTCCTCAAGATATCTGGGTGTACAGACATTCTACGGACATCATAATTTCCGGAAATGGTAAGTACGTCCGTAAGCTATCCTGAATATCCGGCTGCCGTTAGGGCATACAAGGCTTTCAATTTTCCAAAAGTAATGAAAACTTCTATCAGTAATTTAAAATCTACGATTAAATTGGTGCAAAACTGGAGCAATACAATATTATTTTGTTGGCTATCCCGAGTGCAGCCCTTGGTAGCGCAAAAGTTTATTAAAATTAATCGACAATTCTCACATTGCTCTCTTCTTCGGCATTTCCACCGTAACCACTAGATCCAGATCCACCTCCTCCGAAATCTCCAGGGCCGCCAGAAGAATAACCGTCATTTCCACCACCTCCCCTTCCGCCACCACCACCGCCCCCGGCGTTAGGTGGTCCGTAAGAATCTGATGGCCTCCCTCCTCCACCGAATCCGCCACTATTTCCACCACCTCCGAATCCTCCATTCCCTCCACCTCCTCCACTTCCTCCCGAACCTCCACCACCTCCTCTTCCTGGAAAAGATACATTCAATTTACTGCTTTAAATACTAAAATACGTTTACTTTTCTTTAGTAAGACTTACCACCACCACCACCGAAACCGCCATTTCCGCCGGAAGGTGGTCCATAAGAATCAGATGGTCTTCCTCCACCTGAACCACCTGAACCTCCGGAACCACCTCGATTACCACCGGAGGGTGGTCCATAAGAGTCTGATGGTCTTCCACCACCAGAACCTCCGGAACCACCATTACCGAAACCACCTCTTCCTCCATTCCCACCATTTCCACCACCGGAAGGTGGTCCATAAGAATCAGATGGTCTACCACCTCCGGAACCTCCCCTTCCGTTTCCGTTTCCACTTCCGCTTCCTGGTGGGAGGTAACTGTCCGATGGTCTTCCACCTCCTGAACCTCCGAATCCGTTGTTACCACCGCCACCACCTTGATTTCCTCCTCTACCATTACCACCTCCTGACGGTGTTCCATACGTGTCTGATGGTCTTCCCCCACCTTGATTTCCTCCTCTACCATTGTTTCCACCTGATGGTGGTCCATAGGAATCTGATGGCCGGCCACCAAATCCGTTGCCTCCACCTCCGGAACCTCCACCACCACCTCCTCTTCCTCCATTTCCTGTAAGGGGTGTACCATAGCTGTCTGACGGTGTACCGCCATTATTTCCGAAACCACCGCCACCACCCGGTGGAGGTGGGGGTTGACCGTAACTATCTGAAGGTCTGCCTCCTGTAAAATAAATTATTATTAGTAAAAGTATTTCTTAGCAGTTTATCTATATTTAAGATTTTTTAACCTCTTGACAATCCAGGTCCCATATGTGACCGCGTCTAAGAAAAGGGACCTTACGACCAAAAAAATCGATTTTTAAAATTAGGTGGTTTCTTGCACTTTAAGGTCCTTAAAATGTAATGCAATTAGTACCGAACAAACAACTTTTTGGTCATTAGGTCCCTTTTCTCAGACGCGGTCACATATATGGCCACCCAAGAAAAAAATACTAAACGTAATTCGATTGGAGTCGCGATGAGTATACTATGTTTTTTGGGGTCGCTGAATCCAAATTTGAAGTCAGATTTAAAAATGAATTATTATATTTTTGTAATTTAATTTATCTTTTATTTAATTTTAATTTAATTTAATTCAAATAAAAATTAAATTAAAGAAAATTAAATTAAAGTAAATTAAAGTAAATTAAATTACCTATGTTAAGTTAAATATTGTATTAAATTAAATTAACATTTTCAAATTTTGCTCCAAAAAAATTAAAAAATAATCACAGAGAGTCGCAGAATTGAATAGTTTTCCAGTCATCTTTTTTACATTAATTATTTATTAAAAGAGAATTCAAAATTAAATTAAAATTGAGTTGAGTAAAATTAATTTAAACAAAAAAATAACTTAAGAGACAATTAAAAGTTAGAGATCTAGAAATTATTAATTTAAACATTTTGAAATAATATTTCAAAACTAATTTAATTGCAACAAAACAAGGGAGTAATAAATATTATCTCTGAGACCCTAAAATAATATAGTCCGTACGTTCCCTGTAGTCTGTTTACATTCAGACGCAAACAAAGGGTAGTGACCGTTCCTAGAAAGTCGACAAGTTTAAACGTGTTTAGTTATCGTTTCAAAATTCCTCACATAATCATAGCATGTAAATTTTTCAGTCTAAAATTATTTCTATAAAAATTTATCTACTATGGGAAATTTATATTTTCGCCAGTGTTCGTGCCTTTTAATTTTTTAATCACGATTTTAATATTTATATTTTAAAAAAATCAAGGTTGGATTATCTTTTCGGAAGTGTTCAAATTTATTAAAATCGGGAACGTTTATGATAAGAAATAATATTTGTATTTAAATGTAATTTTTTGTGTTGGAATTTTTTTAAAAATTGTGTGAATTTGAGACCTCGTTTGAGACAATTTGTTTTCGTTCAGGTACAATGGATTGTTCTTCGGTTCCGGGACGGAGTCAGGGTACAGATATCGACGAATTTAAGGTAAGATTTTTTAATTAATTATTAATTAATTTAGTTAGATTTAATATTTGCTTTTTGTTAAAGCCGTTGTTTTTTTAAAAATTATTTTATAATAAAAAGGTCTAAATACGTATCTTGGCCTTTTAATTACGAAATAATTAGAAATTGTATGTAGTATTGAGAATATTAAAATTTAGTTTAAAAAAATACCTCCAAATCCCCCAGAGCCGGATCCACCCCTTCCACCGCCGCCTGACCCGGCATTTCCGGATGCTGGTGGACCGTAACTATCAGATGGTCTTCCTCCACCTGAGCCTCCACCACCGAATCCGCCACTGCCTCCCCCAAAGCCCCCACCACCGGAACCTCCGCTTCCTCCCCCAAAGCCACCACCACCACCACCGGAACCTCCGAATCCACCGCCTCCGTTTGGTGTACCATAAGATGTGGATGGTGGACCACCTATTATATTTAATTTTTTAATCAAACATTTCTTCTATTTTATAAAAAAAGAAATTCTATTTTAAAAATAATTAGCTCCCACCATTTCCTCCTCGGCCGCCGCTGCCACCGCCTCCTCCACCTCCGAAACCAGGTGGTCCGTATGTATCCGAAGGTCTTCCACCGGAACTACCGCCTCCGAAATTTCCTCCTTGTCCACCACCACCTCTTCCTGGTGGTAAATATGAATTCACGGGCGGTTCTGGTCTAGCCAGGGCCAAAGCCACGACCGTCAGAGCTACCGTCAGCTATAAATAATATTTCAAATTTATTTTTCAATCTAAAAAATTTTTCATGTCCCTAAAGTTTCGAACGTTTAAATGTTGCTACATCTTTTAATTTGTTATTATACACTGAAAAAAAATTTAATTGATTCAAATAACCGATTAATTGACTATTATCAAATAAATATTTAATTGAATCAAATAATATTTATTAGAGTCAATTAAATGGTATTTGAACCAATAATTTCAGTATTTGAAGCAAATGCCAATTAATTGACTCCAATAAATATTGAATAAATATTTAATTGATAATAGTCAATTATATGGTGATTTGAGTCAAATAAATTTTTTTTCAGTGTAATAAACTAGCAACAATTCGTGCACGGCTAACTTTTTACTCACTTTTTTAAAATAAAATTAGCAATTTTAAAAATAATGGAACCTAACAATTTTTAATTAAAATTTATTTTCATAAAAATAAAATATAAATTGGAATATAATTTTAATATTATTACAACTATTAATAATCATTTATTCTGACACAGGGAATTCAGGAACAAGTCAGAGTTTTTCATTAAAAGTACTGAAAAAATTAAATTTTTAGAATTTATAATAAAATTCTGAATTTTTGTGTCTCTTTGTTTGCCTCATAAACTATAAAATTACCACGAATTCAAAAAAAAAACCTTAAATTTTTTCTATTTCTTATAATAATTTCTTTTTAAATAACTTAAATCTTGAACAACTATGATAAAATAGTGACTTATAAATTATTAAATGAATAATTGTACTTAAATGTTTCAAAATTAATTCAATTTCAAAAGTAGTAAAATTCTTATCACAAAATTCAATTATGTTCCAAATTGAAAAAAAAATCTCGTCAAAATTAAAATTATCTTTATAAATAATAATAAAATTCTTCTTCAAAATTCAATTATTTTCAAAAATTTTAATAAAATTCTTGTCAAAATTTCAATTATTTTCAAAAATTTTCCTTATTTCAATAATTTTTAATATTTCTACTATTTTAATAAAACTACTCAAAAGAAATCAATTATTGAAAAAAATTAATAAAATTGTACACAAACATTTAATTATTTTCATAAATAATAAAGATTTCACAGGAAATAAGATAAAATAAGAAATAAGATAAGGACATACAATTTTAAAAAAATTTAATTATTCTACGCAAACATTTAATTATTTTTATAAATAATAAAATTCCTCTCAGTAATTCAATTATTTTCATAAATTATAAAATTGTTTTTAGAAATTCAATAATTATTTTCCTAAATAATAAAACTTATCGCAGTCAAAATTTCAATTATCTTTAAGAATAATAAAATTCTTCTTCAAAATTCAATTATTTTCAAAAATTTTCCTTAATTCAATGATTTTCAATATCTACTATATTTTAATAAGAATTTCCAAAAAAGTAATTATTTAAAAAAAAATACCATGAAACTTTGCGATTTTGACAAAAATTTTGTTATAAATTTTTGTGATTTTATATTTTTCTTTTTTCTTTAATTAATATGACAAATAATTTGAAAGAGTTTTTAGCATTTGAAAATGTATTTTATGTTAAGTTTACCAGTTTTCGATTCACAGTCATCAAAAATTTTTTGTGCAGAGCAAGTTTTAAAAAAAAATTCAATAAAAACTATAATATTACACTGAAAAAAATTAATTATTATCTAAATTGACTTTTATCAAATAAATATTTACTTGAATCAAATAATTTTTATTTAAAGCAATTAAATGGTACTTGAACCAATAATTTCAGTATTTGAAGCAAATATCATTTAATCGACTCAAATTAAAAAATATATATATATATATAAATTATCTAGGGTAATAATGAGTATTTTATTTACCTACTGGGAGGTAAAAAAGTATCATTGTAAAAAAGTATTCATTATTGGCATTATTGCCCTTTATTTTTCTAGAATAATAATAGGTACTTCATGAGCCTACAAGGAGGTAAATAAAGCACTCATTATTACCCTAGAGCAATAATGCTCATATTATTATTGGGCTATATGGACAAGTTTAGCATGCGTCGATACTTAAATACTATTGAATTAATTAATATTTCATTATAATTGTAGAAAAAATAAAAATATTAATAATATATTAATTTTTAATAGTAATATTGTGATTAATAATATTAATATAAAATCATTATTGTTAATATTATTATTATTATTATTATTATTATTATTATTATTATTATTATTATTATTATTATTATTATTATTATTATTATTATTAGGTACTATTATTATGATTATTATTATTATTATAAATAAATTATTTATATAACTGTGAGTAATTAATTATTTCAATCATAATACAAATTATTACTATCATTATTTAATAAATATTAAATAACAGTTAATAATTCAGTTCCATTTATCTTCACATTTCTAGATAAGTGTAATAAAAATTACTCCACTTTACATTATGAAACTATTATCGATGGTAATATTAACATTGAAGTTCATTAATTATTCGTTATGCAATTTAAGTTAAATGTGATATTCGTGATCCATTATCAACACAGTATTATTAATTATGTTTAGATTGTAAACAAAAACATAAATGTCACTTTTATAGAATTCACCATGATCCACTAATTTTCAACGTTCAAATGAACGAAATATTTTTCGTTAAAAAATATTTTCAAAAATTACTGATTGCCATAAAAATTGAAAACTTATATTTTACATTTAAAAACTTCATAATTTATTCTTTTCACACATGACGTAATATTATTTTAATACAATTTTAACTTGAAGATAATAGTTATTATCGTATCAAGGGCGCAAAATAGGTGATTGCGGCGATGGCATGATGAAGGGACCGAGGGGACATTTTCGCGCCCGAGGCGAAGCCGAGGGTGCGAAAGTGTCCCCGAGGTCCCGAAATCTCGCCGAAGTCGTAATCACCTTTGCGCCCATGTTGCGAACATAATTTTTTGTCCTAACTGCATGAAAAGTATGGCATTGAGGGCACGAGCGAAGCGGGCCCAAAAGTACTTTTGCGCCCGCTTGTGTGACGTCAGCGGGCGTAAAAGAACTTTTGCGCCCGCTTTCCCGACCCCGGGCGAGAATCAGTTACTTTGCGCCCACTTTAAGTGCCCGAAATAACATACTTTTCGTGCAGGTAGGACAAAAAATAATTTAACTTCGTTCATTTGAACGTTCAGAACTTTAGGAACGTAATTCACCCTCAAAATATAAATTTAACTAATAAATTTTAAACAATTTAAAAATTCTGGTATTAATATTTTTATTATATTATATTTATTGCAATTAATACTTATTACTATTATTAATATTATTCTATATCATATAATTTACAGTAATATTATTAATTAGGTAAATAATAATAATAATTACTATAGCTTTTTTTTATTAATAATTTCGTGAATATAAATTTTTCACTAATTGATTAGACTAATTGAACTGAATTTATTTATAAGAAAACACTGTATTTATTTTTATAAAAATTTATATATTAATAGTTATAATTTAAAATTTTTATTATAATTTTTTCCCCACTTGAAAAAGTTTTCGGGAATGACTCCGAGAATTTCACGGGAGTAACTTTAAGAATTTTTGATTTTCATTTCTTTGTACTTTCCAGAAATTCCCGGAAATTTAATCATGTGCGTTTAATAATTTTTTTTTAATAATCTAAGTTGCGAAAGTTATAATACGAAAAATATTGATGACATTTTTTTTCAAATAATAACAGAAACAAACAGTTATATTGTGCAACTTGTTAGATTTATTATTAAAAATATTGGATATTATTTATTGTACCTATTTTTAAATTGAATTAAACTCTTATTGGGAAAAAATTGTACAAAAAATATTGAAAAAGCAACAAAGCGGATGAAATTATGAATACCTATAAAATGAAGTAAATGATAATTAATTCAATAATTAAATTTATAAGTTTCTGTTTAACTTTGAAAATTAAAACTTTTCACTTCTGCTAATTAAATTAAAATTTGTTTATAAAATTTTTATTCACAAAATATATGTCAAAAGCGAATGCTGATATATAAATGGAGATTAAAAACACACTTAACGTCAAATATTTCAGGTTAAATTTACCTTTGCATTAATTTTTTTATCAAAAGTTTTATATTATATGTCGGTTTTCATAAAATGCACAAAGCGAATGTTTATAAGTGGAAGATGGAAAATTAAAAATATTGCCTAATGGATAATATTAAAAAATGTGACATAAAATATAGTAATATAATAATTGTGATTACAGTAAGTTACTCTTTAAATTTTAATTAGTAAAAACTAAAAATGTTTACTAATTTGAATCTGTGACTGACTTTTTGCTTTTGAATTAGTAAATTTTACTAATAATAATTTCTACCTAATTTTTAGTATAATTTACTAATTTAAAAGCAAAAAGTCAGTCAATAATTCAAATTAGTAAATATTTTTACTAATTCAAATTTAGAGAGTGTACATTATTTTTTATTATTAATTATTTATTATTATTATTACTATTATTATTATAATATAAAATAGTAAAATAATTAAAATTATTATTTAATAATATATAGTAAACTAAGCAATATAAATATCGTAATATATTATAGGTAATATTATGTTAGTATTGTTTAATAGAATATAATGTATTTTTATATAATTTTTATATAATATTATAAATAAATAACATAATATTATAAATAAATGAACAAATAAATATTTATAATATAAAATATTGAAAAAATAATTTTTTCAATGTTATCGTTCTTTTTACAAAATATAGATTCAAGTATTAAATTCGTTATTTTTAAATAATTTTTTAGAATTTTAGTTTAAAACTTTTAAGAAACTTTAATAAAATTTAAATAAAGGAACTGGCATGAAATACAATAGTTTTGGGTCTTAGTCGATTTTCTTATAAATTTTGAATTTTAATTTTATATTCATTCTGAAGAAAACTATTAAATTAAAAAAATAGAAAAATCGACTGGGACTCAAAACTAATGTATTTTCTGTGGGGGGGTCTTTTAAATAAATTTTAAATATTTGACAAATATTTCATAAAATTGGGTTTAAATTTTCAGTGAATTGAAATTTATCACCAAATTTTTCTTTTACTATGTAATTTTATATTTAAATTTTATTTTAACTTCATTAAACTACAGTCTTTTATATATTATAACATAATATACTACTAGTAATAATTAAAAGCAATTTTAAAAATAATAGAATTTAAAAATTTTTTAATTTAAATTTTTTGTTGAAAACACTAAAAAAAATTCAATTTTGGAGAATTATTTTTAAAAAAATAAATAAAATTTTTATAAAATTCAACTATGTTCAAAAAATCCCAATTATCTTTATAAATAACAAAATTCTTCTCCAAAGTTCAATATTATTTTCATAAGTGTCAAAAAAAATTTTGTCCTAATTTCAATTATTATTCAAAAATTTTTCTAATTTAAATTATTTTCAATATCTACTATTTTAATAAAATTTCCCAAAAAGAATTCAATTATTTTTATAAATAATAAAATTTTTTTAAGGAATTCAATTATTATTTTCATAAAAAATAATTTAAAATTCTAGAAAATAATAATTGAATTAAAATGATGAAAATAATTTTGATAAGTTACAGTAACAATATTCGTATAATATAAAATAATGATTTTATCACTCGGTCATCTTTAATTATTATAAGTTGTTTAATTTAAAAAAGGTTTAAATTTTAAATTTTTGAATGTCTTAATTCCTGTGGAAAATCCTGTTCCAAAAATATGATTGAAAATAGGAATTGTACAAATATTTTTCTTCTTTTTCTAAAACAAAATAATAATTTTGTTAAAAAAATTGTGATTCATAAACAAAAATAATGCAAAATAAATGGATTTTTTATTTCTTAATCACAGTAGTTTAACAATTTTCTAATTTTGTTAAGAAGTAAAGAACAAAGATCTGCATAATTTCAATTTGAGAAAACATAATATTTAACAAAATTTTAGTCTTTTAATGAAAAGAAGTGAAAATATTCTAATGATTGAATAAATGAAAGAACATTCAAATTATTATAGTTAATTTTCACCTCAAATTATTCTGGTCATCAACAAAAATACATCTTTTAATATAATATACTATAGTTTAAAAATTTGAAAACAACTTTAACTATAAAACATTTGATTTATATTTCTTCAATACTAAATTCCTTTTTCGTCCAGTCAACTGTAAAGTTTCTTTTTATTTGCAATCGATGTTATTGAACAAATTTTCTATTCTTCTTTCTTCTGAATTGAAATTTATAGAAATATTAAAACTTTTTTCAAAATTTCCAGTTGGTTTGTTACCAAATATTTTTTAAAACTAATCAAAGTTGTATCAAAAAAAAATTTGGTTGCAACAATATAACAATCGTTTTATAATCAAATATTTTTCTCTCCACAAAAAATTTGTATAATAAAATATCAAATTCTGTAAAAAGTTGATTTTTTTATTAACAGAATTTTTAACTAGTACCTTTTTTCAATACTCTAAATTCTATCAGAATTTTTATTGAACAAAAGTGAAACAAAATATTAGGTTAAAAATTATTAAAAGGAAAAAAGAATTCTAATATTTTCATTCACTTCGTATTTTCTATTTTTGTGGGGAAAATAAAGTCCATGAAGTAATTTTTTTTCACAAATATCACTCAAAAAAAAAGAAGAGAAATAGAAAAATGGAACTTTTTTCACTTGATCAAAGGACGAAATTTTTATTGAGAATTATCCTTTTATTGAGTGGTTAAACTACTTGAAATTTAACCAAGTTGCCGTTTAGGAGGGCACGCACAACCCTTAACTCGCTCCGTCAATAATTCGCACTTGCTTCGCATAATAATATCCTCGACACATGTTGACCGGTAGATTTAGAGTGGGGGGGATTGAAAGGATACAAGAGTCTGTAAAATCTGTATTTCGATTTTTCATTTGTTTTTGGTTAAGAATCTTACCTTAAACATGACGTCTAAGATGTTACGGTGCCCGTGATAAAGATTGTTAATTTAAAAGAAATTATTTCTATATGTAAAAAAAAAAATAAAAAAAAATAAAAGCCAAACACCCCCTCAAGACAAAGGATTCTCGTTTATTTTCGCGTTTATTAAACAATAGGTCCTCACCACTGAGTGGTATTGAGGGAATGACAAAGCTGCCGAGCTCTAATCCGCTTTATATATCCTTAAGTCCATCCGTGATTCGAGATCATGGATTTAGTGCAACTTGGAAAGATTTACAACGAAGATCGCTATAACTGTGTCACGGCAGTGCATATCTATTGGTGACGGTGGAAAGATGGCGCACATATATAGAGTGGGGTTTTCAAGTAAACGAACTCTTCTTAAACTCAACTCTTAAACCTATAGAGTTTTGTGTGGTACATCACCATCATAGACAAATAAATAATTCTCTCATCCACTCTCACCCACTCTCACTCTCCTTCGTCTCATGTATACTTACGTGTGGCTGATTTTTCCAAAAGTAACACTTTTTAGTTTTTTTTTCTAAAATTATAATCACTGAATCTTGATTAGTTGAAAATTAATGTTTAAAAACTTATTTTTAGTTAAATGAATTACTTTTTTCTTTAACAATTTGTAAAAAAAAATAACTACACATCTTTTTTTGAAAGTAACAAAAATTGATTCTAAAGTGGATAAAATTGATGCGAAAAATTCCGATCCGATTTTTTATTTGATCCACATTTTTGGTATCAATTCGTTGCAATTTGATACTGTTAAGTTATAAAGATAATTGTGATTTTGACCAAAATTTTTCTTAAATTTTAAACAGAATTGAATTTTATAAGAAGAATTTTATTACTCTTGAAAATAATTGAATTTCTGCAATTATTTGTAATTTTTCAAAATTAGATTTTTTTAGTGTTTTCAACAAAAATTTAAATTAAAAATGTCTATACAGAACTGCATACAATAAATTGCATTGGAGAAAACTGTATGGTAATTTTTCAGGATTATTATTGAAGAAAAGAAAGCAATGTGAAAGATAATTAATAATAATAATGATAAATAATTGACTAAATAATTGAATGTTTCTTAAAATTCAATTCCCATAAAGAATCGTTATCAACAAATTTTCAAATAATTGAATTCTATCAACGAATTTTAATGAAATTTTTAAGAATAATTACATTTTTTGAAGAATTCGATTAAAATTTATTGTATTTAAAATTATTGAAATTTAGCAATGAGTTTTATTATTTATGAAAATAATTGAATTCCTGCAACGAATTTTATAAAAATTTTTTAAAATAAAAAAAATTCTACGATGAGTTTTATTATTTATGAAAATAAAATTGAATTTTAAAATTTTTATTATTTATAAAAATTAAAAATAATTAAATATTTGAATAAAATTTCTTAAAAAAATTTTTTTTGTTGAATAATTGAATTATTTTAGAGAATTTCACTAAAATAGTAAATATTAAAAGTCATTGAATTGTAGAAAATCTTTAAAATTACTTGAATTTTTCCACAGAATTTTATTTAAATTTTTAAGAATAATTGCATGAAAACAATTCATTTCAAATTATGTTAAAAATAATTAAAATTCTTCGATGAGCTTTATAAGTTATGAAAATAATTGAATTTTTGAAACGAATTATATAAAATTTTTTTTAAATAATTGAATTCATGAGAAAAATTTTATTATTTGTTAAAATAATTGAATTCCTGAGAAGAATTTTATTATTTATTAAAATAATTGAATTCCTGAGAAGAATTTTATTATTTATTAAAATAATTCAATTCCTAAAAAAATTTTATTATTAATTAAAATAATTAAATTCCTGAGAAGAATTTTATTATTTATTAAAATTTAATTAAATTCTTTTAAGAAATTTCAATAAAATTTTTAAGAATAATTGCATTTTTTAAAAGAATACATTTAAAATTAATTTAAAAATAATTGAATTCTTTTGGAAAATTTTTTGAAAATAGTAGGTATAAAAAATCAATGAATTGAGGAAAAATTTAAAAATAAATGAAATTTTGCCAAGAATTTGATTAAAATTTTAAAAAATAATTGAATTTCGAAGAAGAATTTTATTATTTATGCAAATAATTGAATTTTTGCAACGTTTTTTATTACAATTTTTAAAAATAAATTAATTTCTCAGAAGAGTTTTATTATTTATGAAAATAATTGAATTTTTGCAACGTTTTTTATTACAATTTTTTAAAATAATTAAATTTCTCAGAAGGATTTTATTATTTATGAAAATAATTGAATTCTTGCAACGAATTTTATTAAAATTATATTGAAAATAATTAAATTTTTGAGAAGAGTTTTATTATTTATGAAAATAAGAGAATTCTTGCGAAGAATTTTATTAATTTTTTTTTAAAGAATTGAATTACTGCGTAGAATACTAGAATTTAAAAAAAATTTTAAATAATTGAATTCTTTTGGGTATTTTTATTAAAATAGTAGATATTGAAAATCATTGAATCGAGGATAAGTTTTTAAAATAATTGAAATCTTACGAAGAAATTAAAAATAAATTTGTAAATAATTGAATTCCTGTTAAATTTTCATTATTTATAAAAATAATTAAATGCTTGCGTAGAATTTTATTAAATATTTTTTAAATAATTGAATTTTTTTCAAACTTGTATTAAAATATAGTAGATATTGAAAATAATTTAATTGTGGAAAATTTTTGAAAATATTTGAAATTAAATTTTGACAAGAATTTTGTTAAAAATCTTAAAAATAATTATACACAAAAAAAAATCCAAACAATTTTTACAGTTTTTAAATTTAATTTAACAATTTAAATAAAAAATAAAAAAACGTTTTTACAAAAAAACTTAATAAAAATATGGTAATATGCAGTTTCCCCGTAGATTTGCAGTTCAAATTAATTTCATTTTTTTATTAAAATTTGTCATTTTTAATCGTTTTCAGTTTGACGGCATGTAATTTCAATTTTTACAGTTTTTAAATTAAATTTAATAATTTGTGATTTTTAATCGTTTGCATTTTCCTCGTATGCAGTACTCTAAATTAAATTTAATAATTTTAATAAAAAAAATTTTTAATAAATGATTGTTATAAATAATCTTAATAAAAATAAGCTTGAATGCAGTTTAAGTTAAGTTTATATATATTTTTATTAAAATTCGTAGTTTTTAATTGTTTGCAGATTTCTCGTATAAATTTCCAAAATTTGATTATTTCTTAGAATTTTTAACTTTTTAGTTTAAATAATTTGTTTTAAATTAAATTTTTCTCTAAATAAATTGTTTTTCGTAATTTTGAGAAAGTCTTTTGGAAATTTAATTATTTTAAAAAGTATTCTTAGATTTTTGGGTCCGTTGATTTCAAATTTTGATGTCATATTTGAAAAATTCGAAATAGCGGGTCCAAGAAGGTGACCAAAAATCAGTTAAAATTTAATGAATCATAAAAAAAAATTTTTTTTATGATAAATCATTTAAAATTTTACTAATTTAAAAGCAAAAAGGCAGTCACTGCTTTAAATCAATTAAACTTTTTCATAATTCAGATTTATAGATGAGTAAGATAAGATAATCCATATAAAAGATGCAAAAAGCTTTTTCCCTTCATCTGAACACACATCCAAAGATTATTCAAAGAGAGAAAAAAGAATATTTTCCATAAATGCATATGATCCCTTTTTTTCTGAAATTCATAGCTTTGTTCAACTTTTATATAAGCGAACATGTACACTCTAAAGTAGAGATAAAAAAAGGGGCGGAAAAAACGAAGCTTCTTTGATGCATAGAAAATTTCTCTAATTTAACATAAATACGTGTATACGAGTTCCTTATAATTCAAAGAAGTTTTTAGTTGAAAAGAATTTTTTCTGCTTTTGCAATGTGAAGAGAAAATGAAAAAGTAAACTGTTTTAAAGAAACGATGATGGGATATTCTTTTAATTGAGATAAAGGGATGATGAGAGCCGCATTTTGTTAAAACTGGAATTATTTTTTTCCCCTTATTTTCACTAATTAAATAGTTCCAAGTAAAATCTTACTTAAATGTTGAGAACTTTTTTCGATTGTATATTAGGAGGATTACAGACATTTTTTCTGTACTAAATTTTCCATTCTTTCTTTCTCTTTTCCTTTTTCTTTTAACCCCTTATATATTTTTTTTCTTTTTCTCGTTTCTACCTTTTCTTCTTTTCTCTCTTTTTCTTTTTCTTTTTACTTTTTTCGCTTATTTCATCTATTCTGATAAAATGACCTGTTTTATAAATTTTGATAAATTACTTTTTTCACCTCATGGAAAATAATTTTGAAATACTTTATTTATATTATATCAAAAAATTTAATTATTTATAACAGATGAATTTAAAAATTTTAAATAAAACTTTTTTTAAAAATGGAATTATATTAAACTTACAATTTTCAATTAGAACTAGATTTTCTTTGAATTTTTTATAAATAATTGAATTTCTGATGAGAATTATATTAAAATTTTTAAAAACTTCTTTAGAGAAATTTTATTGTAACATTATATTATATTTAAAATATTTGAACATTTTGAGAAAAATATTTATTCAATGAATTTTAGTGTTTTTTGAAAGTGATTTTAAATTTCAAATTAAAAATTAAAATCTCAAATTGCAAAAAAATTTAATTTTCAAAGAATTTTCATATAAAATTCTAAAAATAATTTAAAATTGAATTTATGGGAAGAATTTTATTAAAATTTTTGAAAATTTTATTGTTTAGAGAAATTTTATTCAAATTGTTTTGAAAATAATTGAATTCCTGCGGAAAAAATTTATTAAATTAATTTTAGTTAATCTTGAAAGAAATTAGAATCTAAAATTGTAAAAAATTCAGTTTTTGAAGAATTTTATATTTAATTCTAAAAAATAATTTAGAATTGAATTTCCGAGAACAGTTTTATTACAATTTTTGAAAATACAAGTTGAATTGCTTAGAGAAATTGTTTTATTAAATTTATATTGAAAATATTTTGAACGTTTTGAGAAGAAAATATTTATTTAATGAATTTTAGTTCATTTTTAAATGGATTTAAATCCTATAATTGCAAAGAAAAATTGAATTTTCAAAGAATCTTGTATAAAATTTTAAAAATATTGTTGAATTAAATTCTTACGAAGAATTTTATTAAAATTTTGAAAATAATTAAATTCTTTAGAGAAATTTTATTCAAATTGTTTGAAAATAATTGAATTCTTGCGGAAAAAATTTATTTAATGAATTTTAGTAAATTTTGAAAGGAATTAAAGGAAAGAAAATTATGTTTTTGTAGAATTTTATATTTAATTTATTCTAGAAAATAATTAAGAATTGAATTTCCGAGAATAGTTTTATTACAATTTTTTAAAATCGTTGAATTGTTTAGAGGAATTTTATTAAAATTATATTGAAAGTATTTGAACGTTTTGAGAAGAAAATATTTATTTAATGAATTTTAGTTAATTTTTAAATGAATTTAAATCTTATAATTGCAAAAAAAATTGAATTTTCAAAGAGTCTTGTATAAAGTTTTAAAAATAATGTTGAATTAAATTTTTATGAAAAATTTTTATTAAAATTTTGAAAATAATTAAATTCTTTAATGAAATTTTATTAAAATTGTTTAGAAAATAATTGTAATCCTGACAAAAATCGTTCTTAAAATTTTTTAAAATAATTGAATCGTTTTTCAATTCAAACGTTTAAAAATAAAAAAATTTAATAAAATTCTTTAGAACTTTATTAAATTTTTTGAATTTTTTCTATGAATTTTATTAAAAATTTTTTAGAATAATTTTTTTTCTTTAAAGAAATTTTATTAAAATTGTTTAGAAAATAATTGTAATCCTGATAAAAATCGTTCTTAAAGTTTTTTAGAATAATTGAATCGTTTTTCAATTCAAACGTTAAAAATTCAAAAAATTTAATAAAATTCTTTAGAACTTTATTATATTTTTTGAATTTTTTCTATGAATTTTATTAAAAATTTTTTAGAATAATTTTTTTTTTATTTTAATTAGGTATTAGCGGATTTAAAGTAGTGAAAATTTAAAAAAGGATCGCTTTTAGTGTCACTAATGTAAAAAAGTAGTAAAGTTTTTATTAGATGAGTGTGAATCCTATTGTTATTATTATTATTATTATTATTATTATTATTGTTAAAAATAAAATTTAAAAATAATACCACTCGAATATAATATGCGGTAATATATTTCAATTAAGTTACATTACAAGTCTCTCTCTCCCTCTCTTCGCAACATTCGAAATTATATATACATATATCTATCCAGCGAAATATTCGCGATGCTCCTTGTTCGGAATGCATTATTATTATCTCACCTAATTAAATCTCATCAAGAACTAAACTTGCGGTACCTGAATGTGTATATGGCGTCTCATTAATGCAAAGAAGTTTTGAGATCACACAAAGTACATAAAAGGGTGATTTACAAGTGAGGAAATGGCAAAGTTTTGAGCGTGAAAAAGCGAAATGTGTAACATCGCCTCGAGACGTAATTATGATAAATGAGTGGCCTGTCGTCGTGAGAAGTAGGAGAGGTTTTCTTCTATATGCATATATATATATACTCTCAAAGAATGACACTCGCGCGATCTGCATCTTTTAACTCTCCTTATAGAAAATTAAAAAAAAAATAAACATCCTTTCACCTTTCTTTGGGATGAATCTAAAATAATACGAATTTAGCAATGTCAGTTCGTAACACACACTATCCAGAATATAACCGTATTTGCTCAAGCGAATGTAATTGTGAAAAATCAAAAAGAAAGCGTTTCTAGGTGTATATATAGATATAGATATATATATATTTTCTCCCCATATGTTGAATTTGTGCAATCAGTGAACTCGTGCAGGATATAGCTCGAGGTAATGTGGGACGTTGGTTAAGTCAGTTAAGTCAGCTTGCATCACAATTTTATTGTATATATATATAAAGGTAAAGGGATGTCTCCACTTTGTAATTACGAACCTCGTTTCAATTTGGTTCGCAGAATTTCTATATCTATACTTATTTGCTTTCATTCACGATCCAACCTTAATTTGCCTCATTTCCATTATTGTAGATTCCATCCTGGAACCGCAAATCTCACTCTCTTCACCACATGCATTCTTTTTCTTCTAATTTTTTTTCTATCATTATAACAATGTAGATTTTTTTTCATTTCTTTATATTTGTACAATTATTCGAACGGTGATTCATCTATTGTAGTAAAATAACCCTCGTAGTCCTTGAATTTTCTCCATTTAGTTGAACTTTTCGATTCTCTAGTCTCTCTTTCTCTGGTTTTTCATTCATTTTTTTTTTAATATTCTTATTTCGATTGATATTCTTTTTGACCTTTTCGTTTTTATTTTCAAACAAGCAGAGAAGGAATTATAATTTATGGAAATATTAATGAGAAAATGCCCTTATAATGAAGAAGGTTTCATTTTTAAGAGGAAAAAAAGAAACAATTTTGTACCAAGACGGCTTTATGAGTTTCCTTTCCTTATTTGCCATTCTTGTTATGATGATCAATTGCTAAATTGCACTGTGAAATATTATTTATTATCAACGATTTTATAATATTTCAAGTAGCAAAAAATATTGGATTTATTTACCGTTTATTGAAAATGTTAATCACCTGAGGTGATTATTATTCAAATGGAATATTAATATTTAATATTTATTTAATTGATATTGAAATATGTAATAGAATTTTTATTCAGACGAAAGTTGAAAAAATTTTCTTTCATATAATTGTATTTTTCTCGTCATTTTTTTTTCTTTAAAGTTGATTATTTTATTAATCTTTGTTTTATTAATTAATTAATTATTTTTAAGAAGAGACTCTTTTATATTAAACTCGAAAAGTACAATAACCAAAAATGGACAAATATTAAAAATAAAAAGTAAAATTTCTACTGGGAAATTTATTTTACTGGGAAAACTGAAAAAAAATCCGTAAAAGTCCGTTTTTCTGAAAAAAGGTCCGTAGAGTCCGTGATTTGATTGAAAAAGGACGAAAAGTTCGTAAATTGTACGATATAATTTGGGGAATATTAGAGAAATTACAAATGATTGCAGAAATTCCTACGATATAATTTGGAGAATATTAGAGAAATTACAAATGATTGCAGAAATTCCATTATTTTCAAAAGTCATAAAATTCTTCGCAGAAATTCGATTATGTTCAAAAATTTTTTTTATTTCTCATCAAAATTCCAATTATTTCTTTATAAATAATAAAATTCTTCTTCTCCGAAATTCAATTATTTTCAAAAATTTTAATACAATTCTTGGCAAAATTTCAATTATTCAAAAAATTTTCCTCAATTCAATGATTTTAAATATCAACTATTTTAATAAAATTTTTTAAAATAATTCAATTATTTCAAAAATTTTTTAATAAAATTCTACGCAAACATTTAATTATTTTCAAAAATAATAACACAGAAATTCAATTATTTACAATTTTTTTTATAAATTTCTTCGCAATAATTCAATTCTTTACATAAATAATAAAATTTTTTACAGGGATTCAATTATTTTCAAAAATAATAATTTTTTTTACGAATTCAATTATTTTTATAAAAAATAAAACTCATTGCAGATTTTCAATTATTTTAACTACAATTTTAATCGAATTCCTCGAAAAAATTAATTATTTGTAAATATTCTTAAAAATTTTATTAAAATTCGCCGCCGGCCGCCAGCCATCAGAAGAATCCATAGGCGCCGACACACATAGTAGCGCGGAGGCCCAATACGGTTCAATCAACGCAAAAACAACGTACGCTAGCTAATACAGTTTAAAGAAAAAAATTGCAATAGTCACATTTTATTAAAGAGCAATAATCCCCCTTTAATTTGTGACCAAAAAATAAAAATTTAGTCTAAAATTGTTCGAATTATGACTTTTTTTTTCGATTTCATCTCCAATTTTCGTTTTTCTGATACGGGCGGGTGGAAACGTTGTCTATCATAAATTTATTTAAAAAATTTTCAATTGTCACATTTTAAAGAGCAATAATCACCCTTTACTCAAAAAAACGAAAATTGGAAAAAAAATAAAAAAAAACTCAACTCGAACAATTTTAGACCAAATGTTTATTTCTTGGTCGCAAATTAAAGAGGGATTAATGCTTCTTTTCATTGGACCAATCGGAATTTTTTAAAACAATTTTTGATAGCCAGCGTCCCCACCCGCCCGTATCAGAAAAACGAAAATTTGGAAAAAAACTTTTTAAAAATTCATAACTCGAATAATTTAAGACCAAATGTTTATTTTTTGGTCGCAAATTAAAAAGGGATTAATGCTTCTTTTCATTGGACCAATAGGAATTTTTTAAAACCATTTTTGATAGCCAGCGTCCTTACCCGCCCGTATCAGAAAAACGAAAATTTTATAAAAAAATTTTTAAAAAATTCATAACTCGAACAATTTTAGACCAAATTTTTTTTTCTTGGTCGCAAATTAAAGAGGGATTAATGCTCCTTTTTATTGGACCAATAGGAATTTTTTAAAACAATTTTTGATAGCCAGCGTCCCCACCCGCCCGTATCAGAAAAACGAAAATTTGGAAAAAAACTTTTTAAAAATTCATAACTCGAACAATTTAAGACCAAGTGTTTATTTCTTGGTCGCAAATTAAAGAGAGATTAATGCTTCTTTTCATTGGACCAATAGGAATTTTTTAAAACAATTTTTGATAGCCAGCGTTCCCACCCGCCCGTATCAGAAAAACGAAAATTTGTAAAAAAAATTCAAAAAAAATTCATAACTCGAACAATTTTAGACCAAGTGTTTATTTCTTGGTCGCAAATTAAAGAGAGATTAATGCTTCTTTTCATTGGACCAATAGGAATTTTTTAAAACAATTTTTGATAGCCAGCGTCCCCACCCGCCCGTATCAGAAAAACGAAAATTTGTAAAAAAAGTTAATAAAAAATTCATAACTCGAACAATTTTAGACCAAGTGTTTATTTCTTGGTCGCAAATTAAAGAGAGAATTATGCTTCTTTTCATTGGACCAATAGGAATTTTTTAAAACAATTTTTGATAGCCAGCGTCCTCACCCGCCCGTATCAGAAAAACGAAAATTTTATAAAAAAATTTTTAAAAAATTCATAACTCGACTAATTTTTGACCAATCCTTTGTTTTTTGGTCGCAAATTAAAGAGGGATTAATGCTTCTTTTCATTGGACCAATAGGAATTTTTTAAAACAATTTTTGATAGCCAGCGTCCCCACCCGCCCGTATCAGAAAAACGAAAATTTGTAAAAAAAGTTCAAAAAAAATTCATAACTCGAACAATTTTAGACCAAGTGTTTATTTCTTGGTCGCAAATTAAAGAGGGATTAATGCTTCTTTTTATTGGACCAATAGGAATTTTTTAAAACAATTTTTGATAGCCAGCGTCCCCACCCGCCCTTATCAGAAAAACGAAAATTTGGAAAAAAAGTTTTAAAAAATTCGTAACTCGAACAATTTAAGACCAAATGTTTATTTCCTGGTCGCAAATTAAAGAGGGATTAATGCTTCTTTTCATTGGACCAATAGGAATTTTTTAAAACAATTTTTGATAGCCAGCGTCCCCACCCGCCCGTATCAGAAAAACGAAAATTTGTAAAAAAAGTTAAAAAAAAATTCATAACTCGAACAATTTTAGACTAAGTGTTTATTTCTTGGTCGCAAATTAAAGAGGGATTATTGCTCTTCAAAATGTGACAATTGAAAATATTTTTAATAAACTTTTGATAGCCAGCGTCCCCACCCGCCCGTATCAGAAAAACGAAAATTGGGAAAAAAATCGGAAAAAAATTCATAACTCGAATAATTTTTGACCAATCCTTTGTTTCTTGGTCGCAAATTAAAGAGGGATTAATGCTTCTTTTTATTGGACCAATAGGAATTTTTTAAAACAATTTTTGATAGCCAGCGTCCCCACCCGCCCGTATCAGAAAAACGAAAATTGGGAAAAAATCGGAAAAAAATTCATAACTCGAACAATTTTAGACCAAGTGTTTATTTCTTGGTCGCAAATTAAAGAGGGATTAATGCTTCTTTTCATTGGACCAATAGGAATTTTTTAAAACAATTTTTGATAGCCAGCGTCCTCACCCGCCCGTATCAGAAAAACGAAAATTTTATAAAAAAATTTTTAAAAAATTCATAACTCGAACAATATTAGACCAAGTGTTTATTTCTTGGTCGCAAATTAAAGAGGGATTAATGCTTCTTTTTATTGGACCAATAGGAATTTTTTAAAACAATTTTTGATAGCCAGCGTCCCCACCCGCCCTTATCAGAAAAACGAAAATTTGGAAAAAAAGTTTTAAAAAATTCGTAACTCGAACAATTTAAGACCAAATGTTTATTTCCTGGTCGCAAATTAAAGAGGGATTAATGCTTCTTTTCATTGGACCAATAGGAATTTTTTAAAACAATTTTTGATAGCCAGCGTCCCCACCCGCCCGTATCAGAAAAACGAAAATTTGTAAAAAAAGTTAAAAAAAAATTCATAACTCGAACAATTTTAGACTAAGTGTTTATTTCTTGGTCGCAAATTAAAGAGGGATTATTGCTCTTCAAAATGTGACAATTGAAAATATTTTTAATAAACTTTTGATAGCCAGCGTCCCCACCCGCCCGTATCAGAAAAACGAAAATTGGGAAAAAAATCGGAAAAAAATTCATAACTCGAATAATTTTTGACCAATCCTTTGTTTCTTGGTCGCAAATTAAAGAGGGATTAATGCTTCTTTTTATTGGACCAATAGGAATTTTTTAAAACAATTTTTGATAGCCAGCGTCCCCACCCGCCCGTATCAGAAAAAACGAAAATTGGGAAAAAAATCGGAAAAAAATTCATAACTCGAACAATTTTAGACCAAGTGTTTATTTCTTGGTCGCAAATTAAAGAGGGATTAATGCTTCTTTTCATTGGACCAATAGGAATTTTTTAAAACAATTTTTGATAGCCAGCGTCCTCACCCGCCCGTATCAGAAAAACGAAAATTTTATAAAAAAATTTTTAAAAAATTCATAACTCGAACAATATTAGACCAAATTTTTTTTTCTTGGTCGCAAATTAAAGAGGGATTAATGCTTCTTTTCATTGGACCAATAGGAATTTTTTAAAACAATTTTTGATAGCCAGCGTCCCCACCCGCCCGTATCAGAAAAACGAAAATTGGGAAAAAAATCGGAAAAAAATTCATAACTCGATTAATTTTTGACCAATCCTTTGTTTCTTGGTCGCAAATTAAAGAGGGATTAATGCTTCTTTTTATTGGACGAATAGGAATTTTTTAAAACAATTTTTGATAGCCAGCGTCCCCACCCGCCCGCATCAGAAAAACGAAAATTGGAAAAAAAATCGAAGAAAAATTCATAACTCGAACAATTTAAGACCAAATGTTTATTTCTTTGTCAGAAATTAAAGGGGGATTATTGCTCTTCAAAATATGACAATTGAAAATATTTTTAATAAACTTTTGATAGCCAGCGTCCCCACCCGCCCGTATCAGAAAAACGAAAATTTGGAAAAAAACTTTTTAAAAATTCATAACTCAAACAATTTTAGACCAAATGTTTATTTTTTGGTCGCAAATTAAAAAGGGATTAATGCTTCTTTTCATTGGACCAATAGGAATATTCTAAAACAGTTTTTGATAGCCGGCGTCCCCACCCGCCCGTATCAGAAAAACGAAAATTGGGAAAAAAATCGGAAAAAAATTCATAACTCGAATAATTTTTGACCAATCCTTTGTTCCTTGGTCGCAAATTAAAAAGGGATTAATGCTTCTTTTCATTGGACCAATAGGAATTTTTTAAAACAATTTTTGATAGCCAGCGTCCCCACCCGCCCGTATCAGAAAAACGAAAATTTGTAAAAAAAGTTCAAAAAAAATTCATAACTCGAACAATTTTAGACCAAGTGTTTATTTCTTGGTCGCAAATTAAAGAGGGATTAGTGCTTATTTTCATTGGACCAATAGGAATTTTTTAAAACCATTTTTGATAGCCAGCGTCCTCACCCGCCCGTATCAGAAAAACGAAAATTTTATAAAAAAATTTTTAAAAAATTCATAACTCGAACAATTTTAGACCAAATTTTTTTTTCTTGGTCGCAAATTAAAGAGGGATTAATGCTTCTTTTCATTGGACCAATAGGAATTTTTTAAAACAATTTTTGATAGCCAGCGTCCCCACCCGCCCGTATCAGAAAAACGAAAATTGGGAAAAAAATCGGAAAAAAATTCATAACTCGACTAATTTTTGACCAAGTGTTTATTTCTTGGTCGCAAATTAAAGAGGGATTAATGCTTCTTTTCATTGGACCAATAGGAATTTTTTAAAACAATTTTTGATAGCCAGCGTCCTCACCCGCCCGTATCAGAAAAACGAAAATTTTATAAAAAAATTTTTAAAAAATTCATAACTCGAACAATTTTAGACCAAATTTTTTTTTCTTGGTCGCAAATTAAAGAGGGATTAATGCTTCTTTTCATTGGACCAATAGGAATTTTTTAAAACAATTTTTGATAGCCAGCGTCCCCACCCGCCCGTATTAGAAAAACAAAAATTTGGAAAAAAACTTTTTAAAAATTCATAACTCGAACAATTTAAGACCAAGTGTTTATTTCTTGGTCGCAAATTAAAGAGGGATTAATGCTTCTTTTCATTGGACCAATAGGAATTTTTTAAAACTATTTTTGATAGCCAGCGTCCCCACCCGCCCGTATCAGAAAAACGAAAATTGGGAAAAAAATCGGAAAAAAATTCATAACTCGACTAATTTTTGACCAATCCTTTGTTTCTTGGTCGCAAATTAAAGAGGGATTAATGCTTCTTTTCATTGGACCAAAAGGAATTTTTTAAAACAATTTTTGATAGCCAGCGTCCTCACCCGCCCGTATCAGAAAAACGAAAATTTTATAAAAAAATTTTTAAAAAATTCATAACTCGAACAATTTCAAACCAAGTGTTTATTTCTTGGTCCCAAATCAAAGAGGGATTAATGCTTCTTTTTATTGGACCAATAGGAATTTTTTAAAACAATTTTTGATAGCCAGCGTCCCCATCCGCCCGTATCAGAAAAACGAAAATTTGGAAAAAAACTTTTTAAAAATTCATAACTCGAACAATTTTAGACCAAATGTTTATTTTTTGGTCGCAAATTGAAAAGGGATTAATGCTTCTTTTTATTGGACCATTAGGAATATTCTAAAACAGTTTTTGATAGCCAGCGTCCCCACCCGCCCGTATCAGAAAAACGAAAATTGGGAAAAAAATCGGAAAAAAATTCATAACTCGATAAATTTTTGACCAATCCTTTGTTTCTTGGTCGCAAATTAAAGAGGGATTAATGCTTCTTTTCATTGGACCAATAGGAATTTTTTAAAACAATTTTTGATAGCCAGCGTCCCCACCCGCCCGTATCAGAAAAGCGAAAATTGGGAAAAAAATCGGAAAAAAATTCATAACTCGATTAATTTTTGACCAATCCTTTGTTTCTTGGTCGCAAATTAAAGAGGGATTAATGCTTCTTTTTATTGGACGAATAGGAATTTTTTAAAACAATTTTTGATAGCCAGCGTCCCCACCCGCCCGCATCAGAAAAACGAAAATTGGAAAAAAAATCAAAGAAAAATTCATAACTCGAACAATTTAAGACCAAATGTTTATTTCTTTGTCAGAAATTAAAGGGGGATTATTGCTCTTCAAAATGTGACAATTGAAAATATTTTTAATAAACTTTTGATAGCCAGCGTCCCCAC
Source organism: Leptopilina syphax (assembly GCA_032872505.1). Lineage (NCBI taxonomy): Eukaryota > Metazoa > Arthropoda > Insecta > Hymenoptera > Figitidae > Leptopilina > Leptopilina syphax. Next base: position 8,558,560 of record CM065477.1, on the reverse strand, counting down.
CCGCCCGTATCAGAAAAACGAAAATTTGGAAAAAAACTTTTTAAAAATTCATAACTCGAACAATTTTAGACCAAATGTTTATTTTTTGGTCGCAAATTAAAAAGGGATTAATGCTTCTTTTCATTGGACCAATAGGAATATTCTAAAACAGTTTTTGATAGCCAGCGTCCCCACCCGCCCGTATCAGAAAAACGAAAATTGGGAAAAAAATCGGAAAAAAAATTCATAACTCGAATAATTTTTGACCAATCCTTTGTTTCTTGGTCGCAAATTAAAGAGGGATTAGTGCTTATTTTCATTGGACCAATAGGAATTTTTTAAAACCATTTTTGATAGCCAGCGACCTCACCCGCCCGTATCAGAAAAACGAAAATTTTATAAAAAAATTTTTAAAAAATTCATAACTTGAACAATTTTAGACCAAATTTTTTTTTCTTGGTCGCAAATTAAAGAGAGATTAATGCTTTTTTTCATTGGACCAATAGGAATTTTTTAAAACAATTTTTGATAGCCAGCGTCCCCACCCGCCCGTATCAGAAAAACGAAAATTGGGAAAAAAATCGGAAAAAAATTCATAACTCGACTAATTTTTGACCAATCCTTTGTTTCTTGGTCGCAAATTAAAGAGGGATTAATGCTTCTTTTCATTGGACCAATAGGAATTTTTTAAAACAATTTTTGATAGCCAGCGTCCCCACCCGCCCGTATCAGAAAAACGAAAATTTGTAAAAAAAATTCAAAAAAAATTCATAACTCGAACAATTTTAGACCAAGTGTTTATTTCTTGGTCGCAAATTAAAGAGAGATTAATGCTTCTTTTCATTGGACCAATAGGAATTTTTTAAAACAATTTTTGATAGCCAGCGTCCTCACCCGCCCGTATCAGAAAAACGAAAATTTTATAAAAAAATTTTTAAAAAATTCATAACTCGAACAATTTTAGACCAAATGTTTTTTTCTTGGTCGCAAATTAAAGAGGGATTAATGCTTTTTTTCATTGGACCAATAGGAGTTTTTTAAAACAATTTTTGATAGCCAGCGTCCCCACCCGCCCGTATCAGAAAAAGGAAAATTTGGAAAAAAAGTTTTAAAAAATTCGTAACTCGAACAATTTAAGACCAAATGTTTATTTCCTGGTCGCAAATTAAAGAAAGATTACTGCTTTTTTTCATTGGACCAATAGGAATTTTTTAAAACAATTTTTGATAGCCAGCGTCCTCACCCGCCCGTATCAGAAAAACGAAAATTTTATAAAAAAATTTTTAAAAAATTCATAACTCGAACAATTTTAGACCAAATGTTTTTTTCTTGGTCGCAAATTAAAGAGGGATTAATGCTTCTTTTCATTGGACCAATAGGAATTTTTTAAAACAATTTTTGATAGCCAGCGTCCCCACCCGCCCGTATCAGAAAAACGAAAATTGGGAAAAAAATCGGAAAAAAATTCATAACTCGAATAATTTTTGACCAAGTGTTTATTTCTTGGTCGCAAATTAAAGAGGGATTAATGCTTCTTTTCATTGGACCAATAGGAATTTTTTAAAACAATTTTTGATAGCCAGCGTCCTCACCCGCCCGTATCAGAAAAACGAAAATTTTATAAAAAAATTTTTAAAAAATTCATAACTCGAACAATTTTAGACCAAATTTTTTTTTCTTGGTCGCAAATTAAAGAGGGATTAATGCTTCTTTTCATTGGACCAATAGGAATTTTTTAAAACAATTTTTGATAGCCAGCGTCCCCACCCGCCCGTATCAGAAAAACAAAAATTTGGAAAAAAACTTTTTAAAAATTCATAACTCGAACAATTTAAGACCAAGTGTTTATTTTTTGGTCGCAAATTATAAAGGGATTAATGCTTCTTTTCATTGGACCAATAGGAATATTCTAAAACAATTTTTGATAGCCAGCGTCCCCACCCGCCCGTATCAGAAAAACGAAAATTTGTAAAAAAAGTTCAAAAAAAATTCATAACTCGAACAAATTTAGACCAAGTGTTTATTTCTTGGTCGCAAATTAAAGAGGGATTAATGCTTCTTTTCATTGGACCAATAGGAATTTTTTAAAACAATTTTTGATAGCCAGCGTCCTCACCCGCCCGTATCAGAAAAACAAAAATTTTATAACAAAATTTTTAAAAAATTCATAACTCGAACAATTTTAGACCAAGTGTTTATTTCTTGGTCGCAAATTAAAGAGGGATTAATGCTTCTTTTTATTGGACCAATAGGAATTTTTTAAAACAATTTTTGATAGCCAGCGTCCCCACCCGCCCGTATCAGAAAAACGAAAATTTGTAAAAAAAGTTCAAAAAAAATTCATAACTCGAACAATTTTAGACCAAGTGTTTATTTCTTGGTCGCAAATTAAAGAGGGATTAATGCTTTTTTTCATTGGACCAATAGGAATTTTTTAAAACAATTTTTGATAGCCAGCGTCCCCACCCGCCCGTATCAGAAAAACGAAAATTGGGAAAAAAATCGGAAAAAAATTCATAACTCGATTAATTTTTGACCAATCCTTTGTTTCTTGGTCGCAAATTAAAGAGGGATTAATGCTTCTTTTTATTGGACGAATAGGAATTTTTTAAAACAATTTTTGATAGCCAGCGTCCCCACCCGCCCGCATCAGAAAAACGAAAATTGGAAAAAAAATCAAAGAAAAATTCATAACTCGAACAATTTAAGACCAAATGTTTATTTCTTTGTCAGAAATTAAAGGGGGATTATTGCTCTTCAAAATGTGACAATTGAAAATATTTTTAATAAACTTTTGATAGCCAGCGTCCCCACCCGCCCGTATCAGAAAAACGAAAATTTGGAAAAAAACTTTTTAAAAATTCATAACTCGAACAATTTTAGACCAAATGTTTATTTTTTGGTCGCAAATTAAAAAGGGATTAATGCTTCTTTTCATAGGACCAATAGGAATATTCTAAAACAGTTTTTGATAGCTAGCGTCCCCACCCGCCCGTATCAGAAAAACGAAAATTGGGAAAAAAATCGGAAAAAAATTCATAACTCGAATAATTTTTGACCAATCCTTTGTTTCTTGGTCGCAAATTAAAAAGGGATTAATGCTTCTTTTCATTGGACCAATAGGAATTTTTTAAAACAATTTTTGATAGCCAGCGTCCCCACCCGCCCGTATCAGAAAAACAAAAATTTGTAAAAAAAGTTCAAAAACAATTCATAACTCGAACAAGTTTAGACCAAGTGTTTTTTTCTTGGTCGCAAATTAAAGAGGGATTAGTGCTTATTTTCATTGGACCAATAGGAATTTTTTAAAACCATTTTTGATAGCCAGCGTCCTTACCCGCCCGTATCAGAAAAAACGAAAATTTTATAAAAAAATTTTTAAAAAATTCATAACTCGAACAATTTTAGACCAAATTTTTTTTTCTTGGTCGCAAATTAAAGAGGGATTAATGCTCCTTTTTATTGGACCAATAGGAATTTTTTAAAACAATTTTTGATAGCCAGCGTCCCCACCCGCCCGTATCAGAAAAACGAAAATTGGGAAAAAAATCGGAAAAAAATTCATAACTCGACTAATTTTCGACCAATCCTTTGTTTCTTGGTCGCAAATTAAAGAGGGATTAATGCTCCTTTTTATTGGACCAATAGGAATTTTTTAAAACAATTTTTGATAGCCAGCGTCCCCACCCGCCCGTATCAGAAAAACGAAAATTGGGAAAAAAATCGGAAAAAAATTCATAACTCGACTAATTTTCGACCAATCCTTTGTTTCTTGGTCGCAAATTAAAGAGGGATTAATGCTTCTTTTTATTGGACCAATAGAAATTTTTTAAAACAATTTTTGATAGCCAGCGTCCCCACCCGCCCGTATCAGAAAAACGAAAATTTGGAAAAAAAGTTTTAAAAAATTCGTAACTCGAACAATTTAAGACCAAATGTTTATTTTTTGATCGCAAATTAAAAAGGGATTAATGCTTCTTTTCATTGGACCAATAGGAATATTCTAAAACAGTTTTTGATAGCCAGCGTCCCCACCCGCCCGTATCAGAAAAACGAAAATTGGGAAAAAAATCGGAAAAAAATTCATAACTCGAATAATTTTTGACCAATCCTTTGTTTCTTGGTCGCAAATTAAAGAGGGATTAATGCTTCTTTTCATTGGACCAATAGGAATTTTTTAAAACAATTTTTGATAGCCAGCGTCCCCACCCGCCCGTATCAGAAAAACGAAAATTTGGAAAAAAACTTTTTAAAAATTCGTAACTCGAACAATTTAAGACCAAATGTTTATTTCCTGGTCGCAAATTACAGAAAGATTACTGCTTTTTTTTTATTGGACCAATAGGAATTTTTTAAAACAATTTTTGATAGCCAGCGTCCTCACCCGCCCGTATCAGAAAAACGAAAATTTGATAAAAAAATTTTTTAAAAATTCATAACTCGAACAATTTTAGACCAAATGTTTTTTTCTTGGTCGCAAATTAAAGAGGGATTAATGCTTCTTTTCATTGGACCAATAGGAATTTTTTAAAACAATTTTTGATAGCCAGCGTCCTCACCCGCCCGTATCAGAAAAACGAAAATTTTATAAAAAAATTTTTAAAAAATTCATAACTCGAACAATTTTAGACCCAATTTTTTTTTCTTGGTCGCAAATTAAAGAGGGTTTAATGCTTCTTTTCATTGGACCAATAGGAATTTTTTAAAACAATTTTTGATAGCCAGCGTCCCCACCCGCCCGTATCAGAAAAAACGAAAATTTGGAAAAAAAGTTTTAAAAAATTCGTAACTCGAACAATTTAAGACCAAATGTTTATTTTTTGATCGCAAATTAAAAAGGGATTAATGCTTCTTTTCATTGGACCAATAGGAATATTCTAAAACAGTTTTTGATAGCCAGCGTCCCCACCCGCCCGTATCAGAAAAACGAAAATTGGGAAAAAATTCGGAAAAAAATTCATAACTCGAATAATTTTTGACCAATCCTTTGTTTCTTGGTCGCAAATTAAAGAGGGATTAATGCTTTTTTTCATTGGACGAAAAGGAATTTTTTAAAACAATTTTTGATAGCCAGCGTCCCCACCCGCCCGTATCAGAAAAACGAAAATTTGGAAAAAAAGTTTTAAAAAATTCGTAACTCGAACAATTTAAGACCAAATGTTTATTTCCTGGTCGCAAATTAAAGAAAGATTACTGCTTTTTTTCATTGGACCAATAGGAATTTTTTAAAACAATTTTTGATAGCCAGCGTCCTCAGCCGCCCGTATCAGAAAAACGAAAATTTTATAAAAAAATTTTTAAAAAATTCATAACTCGAACAATTTTAGACCAAATGTTTTTTTCTTGGTCGCAAATTAAAGAGGGATTAATGCTTCTTTTTATTGGACCAATAGGAATTTTTTAAAACAATTTTTTATAGCCAGAGTCCCCACCCGCCCGTATCAGAAAAACGAAAATTTGGAAAAAAAGTTTTTAAAAATTCATAACTCGAACAATTTTAGACCAAATGTTTATTTTTTGGTCGCAAATTGAAAAGGGATTAATGCTTCTTTTCATTGGACCAATAGGAATATTCTAAAACAGTTTTTGATAGCCAGCGTCCCGACCCGCCCGTATCAGAAAAACGAAAATTTGGAAAAAAAGTTCAAAAAAAATTCATAACTCGAACAATTGTAGACCAAGTGTTTATTTCTTGGTCGCAAATTAAAGAGGGATTATTGCTTCTTTTCATTGGACCAATAGGAATATTCTAAAACAGTTTTTGATAGCTAGCGTCCCGACCCGCCCGTATCAGAAAAACGAAAATTTGGAAAAAAAGTTCAAAAAAAATTCATAACTCGAACAATTGTAGACCAAGTGTTTATTTCTTGGTCGCAAATTAAAGAGGGATTATTGCTCTTCAAAATGTGACAATTAAAAATATTTTTAATAAATTTTTAATAGCCAGCGTCCCCACCCCACAGTGTGCCTTTTTCTGAAAATCTGTTCAAAACCTAGTATCTCTTGAAGGAATTAACGAAATTTCATGGTTCTGGGACGAAAATAAAGCTTAATAAATGCAGAATACAGGAAAATTATACAATAATAATGTTAACAAATTTTGAGGTTAAGAAGCAGCGCCAAAAGTTAGAAATTCCGTCAAAAAAATCACAAATCTTAGTCTGTAAGCCATAAAAATAACATAAATTAAGTAATATTACATATTTTAAAGGTTTTTGGGTCGCTAATTACGAATCTGAAGTCCGATTTTAACAATTTAAATGGCGCATCCTGTATGACAGCTAAATAAAGCAAAATTTTTTAAATAATTTTATTTGAATGACACTGGGTACATAGGGGTTTTTGGGGTCGCTGATGACGAATCTGATGTCAGATTTTTAAAATTCAAAATGTCCGACCCAATATGGCCATTTTGAATTCATTAAGTTTTTGCATTTTTGGTCGGCCATATTGGGTCGGACATTTTGAATTATGAAAATGTGACATCAGATTCGTTATCAGCGACCCCAAAAACCCCTATGTACCCAGTGTCATTCAAATGAAATTATTCAAAAAAATTTGCTTTATTTAGCTGTCATACAGGATCCGCCATTTTGAATTATTAAAATTGGACTTCAGATTCGTAATTAGCGACCCAAAAACCTTTAATGATAAATCGTCCAAACGCCCGTCCTGCCGGAAGGACGTTCCGAAAAAAAGGCTTTTAAAAAAAGGGAATTCAACTTTTTTTTTCTGGCACTCCTTGGGATTAAAGTAGACGAAAAGACGAAAAAAATCCATATTTTTGACTTTTTAAAATAATAATTTAAACCATTTTTCAAAGCCTTCAAACTTGCTATGTTTTTAAACAGTGAAAAAAACATTTTTTCGTAAATTTAATGTAAAATCCCCAAAAATCAATATTTTTTGACCGGACAAGTCTCTTTCTCTTCAGAAACGTTCAAAGAATGAAACCTAATTGTTCAATTAAAAAAAATTCATTTTTAATATTGTTCAGTATATTTGAGTATAGAGTCAGGCGCGAGTCCCTTCGAAATTGCTCTATAAAATTAATATGGAAGCAGATAAATATAAAACTAAATATATCGTTGGAAAGGTAATGAAACAAGCTTTTAAATGATGTAAATATCGAGTCTTTAAATTTATAAACCTGACCTAGGCAGTCTCTTAAATAAAGCGAAAAGCGTCCTGCCGGCAGGACCGGGCTTCGTCATTCCGTGACTAAAAATTATGTGAATTTTTGGAACATGTAACATCTTCAAACTACCCGGCCCTTAGTTTTGAACTTACAAGCTCGATATTTATATGCGCTGAAAGCTTGATTCGTTACCTTTCCAATGATATATTTCATTTTTTATTTATCTGAATCCATGTTAGTTTTCTTTAGTGATTTCGAAGGGACTCACCTGAGTCTTTTTCGTCCTGCCGGAAGGACGTTGGACGATTTATCATTAAAATATGTACTATTACTTAATTTGAGTCATTTTTATGGCTTACAGATTAAGATTTGTGATTTTTTTGACGGAATTTCTGACTTTTGACGCTGCTTCTTAACCTTAAAATTTGTTTACATTGTTTTTGTATAATTTTTCTGTATTCTGCATTTATTAAGCATTATTTTTGTCCCAGAACCATGAAATTTTGTTAATTCCTTCAAGAGATACTAGGTTTTGAACAGATTTTCAGAAAAAGGCACACTGTGCACCCGCCCGCATCAGAGAAACGAAAATTGGAAAAAAAAATCGAAGAAAAATTCATAACTCGAACAATTTAAGACCAAATGTTTATTTCTTGGTCACAAATTAAAGGGGGATTATTGTTCCTTAAAATGGGACTATTGCAATTTTTTCTATAAACTGTAATAGCTAGCGTACGTTGTTTTTGCGTTGATTGAACCGTGTAGGGCCACCGCGCTACTATGTGTGTCGGCGCCTATGGATTCTTCTGATGGCTGGCGGCCGGCGGGTCGCTATTTTCTCCGAGTCGATTAAAAAATTAATATCAGTTAATATTTTAGATAATAATTGAATATTAAATGCATTATAGCGTGAATTTTTAGAAATAATTGAATTTTTGAAATTAATTTTTTTAAAAAAGTTTAATTGAATTTTTTTTATAAATTAAATGAATAAATAAATATTATTTGAAGCTTATATTTTCTAATATATATTTAATTGAAGAATTTACTAATAATTGAAATTTCGTAAAATTGAATATTGTAATCAAATGGATATGAAAATTGTCAGACTGTTTTTGAGAATTATTAAAAAAATAATTGATTTAAAGAAGAATTGTAGTTGAAAATTTTAGAAAATAATAATTAAATTGAAATGATGAAAATAATTTTTAAGAAGTTAAAGTAACAATATTCTTAATACTTTTAGTGGTTCGAGCTCTGGATAAATTAAAAAAAAAACATAAGAAAATAGTTAATAAGAATTAATTGCAGTAACTAAAAATATAAAGTAGGAAAAAATATTCGTTAGTAGAAAGTAAAAAAAAAATAATCGTTAGTAGAGAAAATAGAAAAAATTCTGATGAAACTGTAGATAATCGGTAAATTCGAAAGATACAGTAAAATTACTTGAAAATCAAAAATGTTTCTATTTTAGAAATAATAATTAAAAATTAAAATATAATTATTAGAAGAAAGTGGAAAAAATAGGAAAAACAAAATTCAGAAGTTAAAATATCCCTTTTATTAGTGTGAATTTAGCAATACATGTTATAGACTGACGGTTAAAAAAAAGAAAAAGAAGAAAAAGAAGAAGGTAGTTTGGAGGACAATGTAGTATTGAGCGTGAGTTTTATCTCACGATTTGCTTTTGCTTCATTATTCTTAAACTATATTATACAACGTTTGGTTTGACGAAGAGTAAACGCGCGCGTTGTGTAAGTCGCTAATCGAGCGAGATCAGTTAAAAGGGATCATATGCAAGTGCACGAAATATGGATCTGAATCCTCAAGTTGAATCGTGCTGAACATTCATCTACTTGTAATTTTGTAATTATTTCCACACTCGATATTATATGTGCACTTGGTTATTTCTCTCTCTCTCTCTCTCTCTCTCTCTCTCTCTCTCTCTCTCTCTCTCTCTCTCTCTCTCTCTCTCTCTCTCTCTCTCTCTCTCTCTCTCTCTCTCTCTCTCTCTCTCTCTCTCTCTCTCTCTCTCTCTCTCTCTCTCTCTCTTTTTTTCAAATCAAAAATTCAAATCACTGATGTTGTTAATTTGCTCAACTATATTTCCTCTCTTTATAAACCTGTACATATAATTTTATTGAACGTCATCAATGTTGTTTACGTTCATCGATTAATGATATGAGAGAATTACTCTTTTTTTCTTCCCTCTCCGCGGAGAGAAAATATTTCATTTGAAATCTGTGTATCTTCCTTCTTTATTCATGAGATAAATCTTGAGAAGTTTTTTTTTCCAAGTGTGATTTATTTCATTACGGAATTGTATTTTATAATGGAAAAAGTGGATTTATAGTGTAGAAAAATTGTAATTTTAGTAGTACTGTAGAAAAATTGTATTTCTGTAGAAAAATTTAATTTCTGTAGAAAAATTATATTTCTGTAGAAATTTTGTGTATTTGAGTCATTCCAGGTGAAATTTTTATTCAAATTTTTTGTTTAGAACAATTTTTTTCCAAATTCTATATGAAAAATAAGAAATACTTATTTTTTATTTTGCTATTATATAAAAATTTATTTCTATAAAAATAATTTTTATTTAAGACAATTTAACTATAGTTTAAAATACCGAAATTGTTGATTCAAATAAAACATATTTGATTTAAATAAAAAAATATAAATTGATTGCAGTAAATATTTGCTAACAAACAATATTAATCGATTATTTGAATCAACATTATTTTTTAAGTGAAGCAATAATTATTTTAATGTTAAAAAATTTAGAGAATAGAAAAATGATTTTTAATCCGTATTTCTGCTTATATATGAAATTTTACAAGTTTGTAAATTTAAGCGGAGATTAGTTTCGATAGAACATAATTAAAAGTAAACATTTTGTAGAGAAATTTTCGGTCAATCAAAATGGATTACTAACAAAGGCTTTTGTAAAACATTCTCTCTCTCTCTCTCTCTCTTTCTCTCGAATTTGCATTTTTATTATGAACATAGGAAACATCAAATACCAAAAAGTTAATTTGATACTCAATATTGCTGTTTTGCAATTTAGAGAGTAAATAACGAGAGGAAAAAAAAAGTTGGCTGAAAAATAAAAATTGATTTTCTTGAATATAATAAATTTCAATATTGTGAAGAGATTTTATCAGGAATTCGTTTCGAGGGTTGAGATTTTATCAAGAAATAATTTAGCTTGATGGAGGCGATTCGAAGAATCGATTTCGTAGCCAGTCAAGAAGGCACACATCTAATCTGATTTTAGCATTGGCGTACATAATACGATCTGTCACACCGACGACTTGGGATCTTTATTGATATGCAAGTTGCTCAAGTTGTTTTGTATTTTTGAAATCGTATTTAAAAAAAAAATAATATCCTCACGCAAATTTTAATTTGAATTGTTTTTGCATTCGTTTTGATGTGCAGAATTGGTGGATTATAGTAACGTTTTGTAAACTGTATGAAAGAGACAAATTTTATTTAAAACAGGTTAAAATTGGTTTGAGTTAAATAAAATAAAAAAATTTGGATAAATATACGAAATTTGTTTCAGAGACTACTAAATTGTTGATTTGTTTTAAGTAACAAATTTTTTTGGCATAAATAAAATTATTATTTGTACAAAGTAAAATTTATTTGAAACAAAATTATTATTTGTACAAAATAAAGTTTATTTAAAACAAAATTCTAGTTTGGGTGTTGTATTTACAATATTTTAGTTTTTATTGCAATTTTTATTAAAAAGTTAAAAAATTTCGATGACTCAATCGAAAATATATAAACTTAGCATAAAATAAAATTTCAAATACTAAAAACTCTTTCAAATTATTTACTTGTCATATAAATAGAAGAAAAATATAAAAAACTAGCTGTCGTACCCGTCTTCGATGGGATTTAGTTTCTACCAATTCATTTAACAATGTTTCTAAAAATCTGGAAAATCAGAAAATAGCCGGGAATTTAATTTGACCGGAAAATTAATAATTAGTTACCATTAGCTATTTCGGTAGTATAATATTACTATTTGAATAGTCTCCACCCTTTGGTAAAAAATCTAAAATTATGGAAAATTAGCAAAAATTCAAAAAACCGAATTTCTTATAATTTAACATTTTTCCTTCTTTTTTATGGCATTTAGCTTCATTATTTTGGTGCTTTTCAAAAATACTTTACTTATTTAATAGTCTCCACTCTTTGGTAAAAAAATCTAAAATTATGGAAAATTAGCAAAAATTCAAAAAACCGAATTTCTTATAATTTAACATTTTTCCTTCTTTTTTATGGCATTTAGCTTCATTATTTTTGTGCTTTTCAAAAATACTTTACTTATTTAATAGTCTCCACTCTTTGGTAAAAAAATCTAAAATTATGGAAAATTAGCAAAAATTCAAAAAACCGAATTTCTTATAATTCAACATTTTTTTTTCTCTTTTATGACATTTAGTTTCATTATTTTTGTGCTTTTTAAAAATACTTTACTTATTTAATAGTCTCCACCTTTTGGTAAAAAATCTAAAATTATCAAAATTTATCAAAAATTCAAAAAACCGAATTTCTTAAAATTCAATATTTTTTCTTCTTTTTTATGACATATAGCTTAATTATTTTTGTGCTTTTTAAAAATACTTTACTTATTTAATAGTCTCCACCCTTTGGTAAAAAATCTAAAATTATGGAAAATTAGCAAAAATTCAAAAAACCGAATTTCTTATAATTCAACATTTTTCCTTCTTTTTTATGGCATTGAGCTTTATTATTTTTGTGCTCTTCAAAAACACTTTACTTATTAAATAGTCTCCACCCTTTGGTAAAAAATCTAAAATTAGGGAAAATTAGCAAAAATTCAAAAAACCGAATTTCTTAAAATTCAACATTTTTCCTTCTCTTTTATGACATTTAGCTTTATTATTTTTGTGCTTTTTAAAAATACTTTACTTACTTAATAGTCTCCACCCTTTGGTAAAAAATCTAAAATTATGGAAAATTATCAAAAATTCAAAAAACCGAATTTCTTATAATTCAACATTTTTCCTTCTTTTTTATGGCATTGAGCTTTATTATTTTTGTGCTCTTCAAAAACACTTTACTTATTAAATAGTCTCCACTCTTTGGTAAAAAAATCTAAAATTATGGAAAATTAGAAAAAATTCAAAAAACCGAATTTCTTATAATTTAACATTTTTCCTTCTTTTTTATGGCATTTAGCTTCATTATTTTTGTGCTTTTTAAAAATACTTTACTTATTTAATAGTCTCCACCTTTTGGTAAAAAATCTAAAATTAGGGAAAATTAGCAAAAATTCAAAAAACCGAATTTCTTATAATTCAACATTTTTTTTTCTCTTTTATGACATTTAGTTTCATTATTTTTGTGCTTTTCAAAAATACTTTACTTATTTAATAGTCTCCACCCTTTGGTAAAAAATCTAAAATTATGGAAAATTATCAAAAATTCAAAAAACCGAATTTCTTAAAATTCAACATTTTTCCTTCTTTTTTATGGCATTTAGCTTCATTATTTTTGTGCTCTTTAAAAATACTTTACTTATTTAATAGTCTCTAACCTTTGGTAAAAAATCTAAAATTAGGGAAAATTAGCAAAAATTCAGAAAACCGAATTTCTTATAATTCAACATTTTTTTTTCTCTTTTATGACATTTAGTTTTATTATTTTTGTGCTCTTCAAAAATACTTTACTTATTTAATAGTCTCTACCCTTTGGTAAATAATCTAAAATAGAAAAAATTTTTTTAAAAATTTTTTTTTAAATTCGTTAAAAGAATTCAATTATTTAAAAATCTGTTGATAAAATTTTTTTCTACGAATTGAATTTTAAAAAAGATTCAATTATTCAATAAATTATCAATTTTTTTATTTAAATAATTAAATTCTAGAAGAATTTTCTAATATAAATTGATTTAAAAATTAATTTTTTTAGAAAGTTTAATTCAATTTTTTGAATATTATTTCAAGTTTTTATTTTCTAATATTTATTTAATTGGAATTTATTCTAAATAAATAAATAATTAAAAATAATTGAAGAATTTACAAATAATTGAAATTTTGTAAAATTGAAAATTCCTAAAGAACTTTTTAAAAAATTATTAAAAATAATAGATGTTTAGAAGATGTTTAGTTAAAAACACGAAAAAAAAAATTCAATTTTCAAAAGTTTCAAATTATAACAGAAATTCAATCATTTTCAAGAGTATATTAATATTTCTTCGCAAAAATTAAATATTGTTACAAAAGTAATAATACGAATAATAAATTATTCGTAGGGATTCAATTATTTTCACAAATAATAAAACTAATCGCAGAATTACAATTATTTTTAATATAATTTTAATCGAATTTCTCAAAAAATGTAATTATTCTTAAAAATTTTATTAAAATTCGTCAAAAAGAATTCAATTATTTAAAAATCTGTTGATAAAATTCTTTATGGGACTTGAATTTTAAGGAATATTCAATTATTCAATAAATTATTTATTTTTGCATTTAAATAATTGAATTCTAGTAGAATTTCTAATAAAAATTTATTTAAAAATTAATTTCAGTTAAAATTTTCGATAATAATTGAATATTAAAAGCAATATGGAGTGAATTTTAAAAAATAATTGTATTTTGAAATTAATTTTTTTGTAAAAGTTTAATTGAATTTTTTTAATATTATTTTTAGTTTTTATTTTCTAATATTTATTTAATTGAAGAATTTACGAAAAATTGAAATTTCGTAAAATTGAGTATTGTAAAGAAATGTATTTGAAAATTGTCGAAGAACTTTTTCGAAAATTATTAAAAATAATCGATTTAAAGAAGAATTTTAGTTAAAAATTTTTGTGAATAATAATTGAATTGTAAATGATTTTATCACTCGGTCATCTTTAAATTATTATAAAACATGAAGAAAGCGATCACTCCGAGTCGAAGACTCGGAGTTATCGATATCTTTATGTTTTATAGTTATGAAAAATTTAATTTATAGTTTTAAGTAAAATGTTCTCTTATCTGACTCGGACTGGTTATATTTTTCTCAGTAATTGGTCCTTAAATGATCCTTAATTTTTCAATTTTGGTCCGGAAAGTCCGTAATTTTAAATAATATTTTTAAATACTTTCACTGTTTCGAGCTCTGCAACGATTGATTTTGGTTTTTTTGAACAATTTTGATTTTTTTTTGTCTTTTTTTTTCAAGTTTATCATAATCTGAAAAGAAAAAAAAAGAAAATAATATTTTAATTCGCTGTTTGCCACATTCGATATATTATGGCATAAGATATATATTTATAAAAGAGAAGAGTTTCACTTGGATTTTAAATTCTTTAGAGTGTAGGAGAGTTGAAAATCCCCCTCCCCTCTCCCCACCCTTCGTCTACTACTTGCATCTGGAAGTGAAGATGTGTATTCGCGGCTGTTAAGCAATCCTCTTCACCTGATCTAATTTACTGCCCCGGCATCGATCTTCTCAATTGCAACATTTCGTTACTTTGAGTTGCAATAAATACGATCCCCGATTCAATGGATTATGCATTGTGCATCCGAACGCGATACGCGCGTTGAAATTGATTTCTTTTTTTTTTCACCTCTTGTCGTTCCTCATTCTTATTATTCTCAATTTCCAATCAGTTCATCTCTATGTCATTCGATTTAACGAATATTCAATTTCAAAATGAGAAAAAAAAAGAAAATATTTTTTAATGATTTGAAATTTAATATTTGGTTGAAAAATTATTGGTAATATTATGTAAATTTAAAAATAATGAAAAAATTCTGATTTTGTGAGATAAAATTTTTGTAGAAATAGTTTTTCTATATTATAAAAACAAGTTCGTTAATATTTTCATGAACGGTTTTTCGAAAGAACGTTACACTTTAGTTTTTTTTTTCTTTTTTGCTGTTGAAAATTATTATTATAACTTTTTACAAAAGTTTTGAACTTTCAAATAAACGAAATACCTTTTATTAAAAATATTTTCATAAACCGATTGCAATAAAAATTAAATTCTTAAATTTTATATTTAGAAACTTTATAATTAATTTTATTCAAAGTGACCCAAATTATATAATAAAAATTGAATTTGAATAGTAAGAAAAAAAATCTCCTTCTTTTGAAAGTACAGAACTTTATAGGATCATAGTTTTCAAATAGAAATCTTGTTTTGATAATTATTATATTTCTTAAAAACTATTTTCAATCTCCATTAATTATTAATTAATTTACTCAATTAAATTATAAATATAATATTCAATTTAAAGTCCTTGTCATTAAAAAAAAACTGGTTTAAAAAAAATAAATCAAGTATACTCGAGTCGAGAAAAATTGATAGTAGCTTTAAAAAATTACTTTTTTCACGAAAACAAAAAAAAAATTTTTTGCTATTTTCTATAGTTATTACAAACCATCAATTTTTTTTTTCTTCAAAATTATTCATTTAATATCACATTTACATTTTTATTTGCCCTTTTTTTCATGTTCCGAGTAAAAAATCCATTACTTCTAAAGAGTGCCAAAAGAGTAAAGCTTTCAAAATGAATGAAAAATTGAAATAAAAAATGCCAGTTGAAAGAAAAGTTGAAAAGTCAATTAAATCCTATTTATTTAAAGATAGCTTGCTTAATTTATACAAACATAATTGAATTACTTTATTTGAAACATCCGGTTATGAAAGTGTATACATTAGTGAACGGAGCTTTCGCGCTGGTCAGACGAGAATACAAATACATATATACATATATATATCTATGTATATATATTTCAAGTAGTCAGACTATCGCTGTGGTCAGACACAGTGTGACTACACCACTACACACCACACATACACACAAACATAGAAATGTATGTACATAAATATATCCTAATGTGTGTATATTTTGCACGCGACATGATTTGTCGATTAAAAATTTAGCCAACTCATTTGCATTCTAATTATTCCCTGAAATTTACTGTTCATTTAAAAATATAATGAAAAATCGAATATAAAATGGAAAGATATGCAAACGATATTTCTCGATTTTTGTCCTGCTGCTGCTGCTGCTACTGCTGCTTTAATTCAGAGTAACATGGTTATAATTTCTCTTTTCGATAAAACGCCAATTTCTGTTCACTTGTTTTATAGAGTTATTGCATCTCTATACAGTTCAATTAATTCATTTAAAAGAACATACCTTTAGTTTTTTTTTCATTTTTTTTTTTTTTTTTTTTTGTTGAAAAATTTTCGTTTGCCAGTTTTTAATTAAAGTTTCCCAAAAAAGTATTGATTGGAATAATTTTACTTTTAGATTTTAGTAGAGTTATTTTTTCAAAATTAACAATAAAATATATAATAGTATAATAAATATAATAATAAATTAATACAAATAATAATATTAGTAATAAATAATAATAAAAATAATAACATATTAGTAATAAATAATAATAAAAAAATAGTAATGATAATAACAATAAGTAAAATAATACAATAAAAATAAAATAACTAATGATAATTATTTATTAATTAATACACTAATTAGTATAAAATGCTATGGATATAATTGAAATATAATATTTATTTATTTATTAATTTATTAATTTATTTACTATTTTTTAATTTAATTTTTTTATTATTTTTTTTTATTATCTATTTATTATTTTTTTATATTAGGTTTTTATTTTCTATAATATAAAAGTATTAATGATTGGATTTGAAAAAAAAATGGTAATTATAACGATAACTTTGAAGTTAAATTGGAAACTAATTATAGTTTCGATAATTCCTGCATATAATTGATAGCGAATTGAATATATTTTTGTGTTTGTTAGCCAATCCTTTGGTAATGAGTCCCGTATGTTTTGTTGATGTAGAATAACATAAAACAAATTCGCTGCTGTTTGAAAGCGCAAGGATAATGTTGCCCAGCAGCAGCCAATTAAAATTTTGTAATGAGTATTATCATTATATTAATTAACTAGTTTCACGTAACGCCTTTTTGATATATAGCAGCTAATAAAGCTAACTTTACAATAAAAATTTTTTTTAATTTCCTCCCTTTCATTTTTAACTTTTTAAATTATAAAATTCGACTTCATTTATTCGAAGCTGATTTATCGCCTTTTTTCTGATCAATTTTACCAAATTTTACAGTTTTTATCCCCTTTGTTTTGTGAATTTTATAAATTAAATAAAATAAAATAATAAAAGTGGAGAAAAAAAAAAATTAATGGGAAAAATAAATCAAGATGAGAATAAATAAAAAAAGTAAATGAAAATAAAAAAAATGAAATAGAAAAAAATGGAGAGATAAAGTAGAAACAATATAAATACAGTCAACTCTCGATAATTGAATTTTGGATTTAATTTAAAAAAGAAAAGAATAAAAAACAAAAAGTAATAAATTTTGTCCTCATTTAATACAAAGAGATAAAATATCTTTGCAAAAAGAAACAAAAAAATAAATGCAGTAATTTAATTGTTTGCAAAACAAAAAAATTGAATCAAACTGGATAAAAAGAGCAGTTTTTGTAAAGACTATAATCAGTCCGCTAGAAAGAACTTTAACATTTATCTAGGTTTCAGTGAATCGTATAAAATTATTGCTCCGTTACATATCCAGCCGGTTGGTAGTTTGATACGAATGAGGGAAGGGTATATAAGTTTCATTGTAACTTTTTACGACAGCAAGAGTCTTTTCTCTGTAATCCTTCCTTACAAATGGACCGTGAAGCTTTTTTTCTCTCCTATCTCCGCCCACACGTGTGTAACATTCAAAAAGCCAAAAGCATAAAAGGACATATATACATTTCTTCTTTTGTTGATTTCAAAGTACCTACAAGTAAATGCAGCAATTAATGGATTTTTCTTTTACAAAATTTCTCACTATTTTGTAACTAGTTTTTACCATTTTTTACTAGTTTTTACCATTTTTTACTATTTGTTACTTTTTTTTACTATTTTTACTATTTTTACTATTTTTACTATTTTCTACTATTTTTACCATTTTTTACTATTCTTCAGTATTTTTAACTGTTGTTTCATTAAATAATTGATCAGGAAATTTTGTAAAAGATTTTTTTTAAGCAAAAAGTAATAAAAATTATATACCATAAAATATAATATTTTTCTTTTTTCTTCATCTAAATCTTTGATAATAAATGTTTGTGAACTTTTCAAAAGTATTTCACAGATATATTTCATTTGTGTCAACCGCACCCAATCTTCTTTTTCTATTAAAAAAAAAAAATTTTCTTCTTTTTCCTCCTGAGAATTTCGAAATTATTTTTCCTTCACAGTATTTCGTGTGTCTCTCTTTCTCTCTCTCTCTCTCTCTCAAAGAACTGTTACTTGAGGCGATAATTTCTCGAAACCATTTAATAGATTCAAACTACTTACACTTTGAATTCAGTGATGTAATAAGTGGAGCAGCGCGTTTGAAATCAATGTATGTATAGAATGAGATGTAAAAAAAATTTTTGAATAGCTCTTTTAGTCACGAGAAACCATTTAATGCTTCCTTATTCTTGTGTGAACCTTTACTATTTCACTGATCAAATATACATACATATATGTTGCTTTTAATAGTCATGTAGAGACTTTTTTTTGAGAAGAAACTTAACACGTTTAACAATTTTCCACTGTTTACATTTTACTCTCAGTTTTAATGAGTCTTTCTTTTTTTTTTTTTTTTTTTTGCTCTCACGTGACCCAATTTTGAAATTCTACGAAATTTACTATTTTGATGATATTTTTTTATTACTGCTTAACTATTATTTAGGATTTTTTTTTACTATGTTTTAGAAATGTTTTACTACTTTTTTTATTACTTTTCACTATTATGTTTATTAATTTTTACTATTTATTACTGCTTCTTATTCTCTACTTTCTACTATTTTTCAACTACTTCATTATTAATTGTTCATTACTTTTTACTATTTTTTGATATTCTTTTACTATTTTCTACTACTTTTTACTATTTCAACTAATTTTTTACTATTTTTCACTACTCTTTTACTATTTATTCTTTTAAAAATTGTTTACTACTTTCATAAACTCTATTTTTTAATGCTTTTACTATTTTCTACTACTTTTGACTATTTTTTTTACTATTTTTTAATACTTTTCACTATTTTCCACCACTTCTTACTATTTTCTACTATTTTTTAAAATATTTTTTAACTTCATTTTCTACTACTTTTTACTATTTTTTGATATTCTTTTACTATTTTCTACTACTTTTTACTATTTTTCACTACTCTTTTACTATTCTTTTAAAAATTGTTTACTACTTTCATAAACTCTATTTTTTAATGCTTTTACTATTTTCTACTACTTTTGACTATTTTTTGACTATTTTTTAATACTTTTCACTATTTTCTACCACTTCTTACTATTTTCTACTACTTTTTAAAATATTGTTTAACTTCATTTTCTACTACTTTTTACTATTTTAACTTATTTTTTACTATTTTTCACTACTCTTTTACTACTTATTAATAGTCTTTCAATATTTTTAGTACTCTATATAATTATTTTTTACTATTCTTTTAAAAATTGTTTACTACTTTCATAAACTCTATTTTTTAATGCTTTTACTATTTCCTACTACTATTGACTATTTTTTTTTACTATTTTTTAATACTTTTCACTATTTTCTACCACTTCTTACTATTTTCTACTACTTTTTAAAATATTTTTTAACTCCATTCTACTACTTTGTACTATTTTAACTTATTTTTTACTATTTTTCACTACTCTTTTACTATTTATTAATAGTCTTTCAATATTTTTAGTACTCTATATAATTATTTTTTACTATTCTTTTAAAAATTGTTTACTACTTTTATAAACACTATTTTTTAATACTTTTTATTATTTTCTACCAATTCTTATTATTTTCTACTACTTTTGATTATTTTTTACTATTTTTTAATACTTTTTACTATTTTTTAACTAATTTTTTTACAATTTTTTTCTACTCTTTTACTATTTATTAATACTTTTTCAATATTTTTAGTACTCTATATAATTATTTTTCACTACTTTTTACTATTTTAACCAATTTTTTTTTAACTATTTTTCACTACTCTTTTATTATTTAATAATACTCTTTCACTATTTTTAGTACTTTTTATAAGTATTTTTTACTATTCTTTTAAAAATTGTTTTCTACTTTTATGAACTCTATTTTTTTACTACTTTTTACTATTTTCTACCAATTCTTATTATTTTCTACTACTTTTGATTATTTTTTACTATTTTTTAATACTTTTTACTATTTTAACTAATTTTTTACAATTTTTTTCTACTCTTTTACTATTTTTTAATACTCTTTTACTAATTTCAGTACTTTTTATAAGTATTTGTTACTATTCTTTTAAAAATTGTTTACTACTTTTATGAACTCTATTTTTAATACTTTTTTACTATTTTCTACTACTTTCTACTACTTTCTACTATTTTTACTATTTTCCACTACTTTATACTATTTTTTAATAATCTCTCACTATTTTTAGTAGTTTTTCAAAGTATTTTTTACTATTCTTTTAAAAATTGTTTACTACTTTTTTAAAATTCCATTTTTTAATACTGTTTTCTACCACTTCTTACTATTTTCTACTACTTTTGACTATTTTCTTTCATTATTTTTAGAACTTTTTAAAAATATTTTTTACTCTTCTTTTAAAAATTGATTACCTTTTTTTTAAATTCTATTTTTACTACTTTTTACTATTTTCTACTATTTTTTTACTAGAACTAGTTTTCACTTCTCTTAATATTTTTACTACCTTTTTGTACTACTTTTTAACTATTTTTCACTAAACTCATATACAGAGAAATGACATAATTTGATGGGAAAAATAAATTTAATATTTTACTGCTTTCGTATCATTATGTCATTTTCCAATAATTGTTTTCTAATTCCGAACTGAAAAAAACTTATTGTGCTTAGAGATGATTGATCTATTAATTATCATATTAATTTCAAATTACAAATTAATATTCAATTTAGTAAATTTCATACATATATATATACACAACAGAGATTGCAAATTAAAATGATAATCTCGTGTTTATCATGCGTGTGTTTGTTTCGGAAACTGTTTCGGACAGCAAATATGTTTCTGAGCCCGAAATGAGCCGTAAAATCTATTTCGAAATTATGAGCGGCGATGCATGTGCTTCGGCGTATACTCAAATTGTCCTCTCCCCTCTTCCCATTCTCTCTCCTCTCTCTCTCTTTCCGCTATATAATATAACTTGAACTTGGAGCAGTCAACGATCCTTGAACAGATTGGGTCGTTTTATGAAATATTGGTATAGTGCTTTAAAGAGATATGAACATTGTACAAACGCATATTCTCTTCAAAAGTTGTAGTTCTCTCTTTCTTTTTATTTCTCTTTCTCTATATATACATATATGTATGGACCATCTCATCTCTAGTTTAAATTTCTAAGACTTTTTCTTAATTTTCTTTCTCTCTTGGCCTTTGGGGAATTTAATGTCACAGAGCATAAATAAACACATTTCTCTTTGCTGCATTTATTTAATCTTTTTCTTTGTTCTGTCTATATATATATATATATATATATATATATATATATATATATATATATATATATATATATATATATATATATATATATATATATATATATATATATATATGTATATAGAGACTTTGGTGACTGAATGGGAATGGACCAAAAAGACACACTAATTAGTCGAGAATTTAAAATTTATAAAATGACAGAGCATACTCGCTGTCGTGATATTCTCAAAAGAGAATTAATTTTACATCGTGAGAAAGTAGCTTTTAAAAATGTGCGCTTTTTTCATTAAAGAAAAACGTTTTTTTTATTTTTGAAATGGCGAATATTTTTTTTTATAACGTCTGGAAAATTTTGATTTCTGATGCTAAAATTCAAAAACTGATTTTTGATTTATTTTTCAATATTAATTATTAACCAGTTTCGTATTTATTTTCTATTTAAATATTTTCAAAAATTACTAGAAAATAATTTTTGAATTACCTTAATTTTTTTTAACCCTACTCTATATATTTAACATAAAATACAATTTTAAATATTAAAAAATAATCTAAATAATTTTTATTTTATCAATAATAAACTGTTAAAAATTCTAATGAATAGATAAAATTAAAGAAAATTGAATTAATTAAAGAAAAGTAATTCTAAATTCTAAAATAATTGATTATAGAAAATTAGTACATAGGATTGTTTAAAAACCCATTTAAATTTTTCCCAATTTTTTTAATTAGAAAATGAATTGATTTTTCTGAAAATTTATTTATTTATTTATTATTTTTTTTATTTATTTATTTTGATAAATATTTAAAGTATTGTTTAAAAAAGAAAAACTGAACGTGTTCAATGTTTTTCACTTTTCTTCTCTCTTTTATATATATATATATATATAAACCTTCCAGAGTTTTATGCCCTGGAGAATTTTGCTCTTTGAAAGTTATCGGTCCGCTAGACATTGGTCATGTGTATTTATTCGAGTACTAGTCCAGAGGGTAAAGATACGAGAGAGGGTAAAAATCTGTTCCTCTGAGTCCCTAGAAACATCACTCCGAATGAATATGGAAAAAAAAGAAAAGAGATTATCTTCCGTCTTTATAAAATATAATATTTGATTTGCATTACTTTCTTATGCATGTCACGTATAATTTTTTTTTCTGTACAGAAATACAAATTCCTTTTTCTATATACACTGAGCATCTCATATTTATGTGAATTGTATATTGAATATCTTTTCAAACACACGTTTCAAAAAGTTGAAATGAAAATTTTTTTATATTGAAAGGATAAATATTTTCTTTTTGAATAATCAAAGTTGTTTGCATTTTGCTACCATTTTTATTTTGAAAATTTCATCATTCATCAGTTCCGAATTTTTATTTTACATAGTTCTTTTGTATATCTATATATGTACTTTTCTTGTATTCTTCTTTTATTTTTTGTATTTGGTTTATTTGTTTGTCTTCAGTATTTTTTTGTACTTTTCTGTTCTTCCTTTATTTTTTTTGTACTTTTCTTGTATTTTTATATTTTTTTTATTATCTGTCTTTTATTTTTTGTATTTTTCTTTTATTTTCTTTGTATTTTTTCTTTTTCAGTTTTTTGTACTTATCTTGTATTTGCTTTGTTTATTGTTTTATTTTTTTTTTACTTTTCTTGCATTCGTCTACTATTTTTTGTACTTTTCTTGTATTTGCTTCGTTTTGTTTTTTGTCTTTTATTTTTTGTATTTTTCTTTTCATTATTTATTTTTTGGTGCTTTTCTTGTATTCCTCTATTTTTTACACTCTTTTTGTTTTCTTTTTTCTTTTTTGTATTTGGTTTATTTATTTATCTTCACTACTTTTTTTGTACTTTTCTGTTCTCCCTTTATTTTTTCTGTACTTTTCTTGTGTTTTTATATTTTATGCTTTTGTTTTATTTTGTCTCTTTTATTTTTTGTATTTTTCTTTTATTTTTTTGTATTTTTTCTTTTCTTCTCTTTTTTGTACTGCTCTTGTATTTGCTTTGTTTATTGTTTGTACTTTTCTTGTTTTATTTATTTTTTACTTTTCTTGCGTTTTTCTTATATTTTTCGCGTTTGTTTTATTTTCTGTCTTTTATTTTTTGTATGTTTCTTTTATTCTTTTTGTATTTCTTTCTTCTTCTATTTTTTGTACTTTTCTTGTATTTGCTTCGTTTTATTTTTTGTCTTTTATTTTTTATATTTTTCTTTTCATTATTTACTTTTTTGATGCTTTTCTTGTATTCCTCTTTTATTTTTTTACACTCTTCTTGTTTTCTTCTTTTATTTTTAGTATTTGGTTTATTTGTTAGTCTTCACTACTTTTTTTTGTACTTTTCTGTTCCCCCTTTTTTTGTACTTTTCTTGTGTTCTTATATTTTTTGTATTTGTTTCATTTTCTGTCTTTTATTTTTTGTACTTTTTTTATTTTCTTTGTATTTTTTCTTCTTCTGTTTTATGTACTTTTCTTGTATTTGCTTAGTTTATTGTTTGTACTTTTCTTGTTTTATTTATTTTTTACTTTTCTTGCGTTTTTCTTATATTTTTCGCATTTGTTTTATTTTCTGTCTTTTATTTTTGTATTTTTCTTTTACTTTCTTTGTAATTCTTTCTTCTGCTATTTTTTGTACTTTTCTTGTATTTGCTTTGTTTTATTTTTTGTCTTTTATTTTTTGTTTTTGGTTTATTTATTTATCTTCACTACTTTTTTTGTACTTTTCTGTTCTCTTTTTATTTTTTGTACTTTTCTTGTATTTGCTTTGTTTATTGTTTGTACTTTTCTTGTTTTATTTATTTTTTACTTTTCTTGCGTTTTTCTTATATTTTTTGCATTTGTTTTATTTTCTGTCTTTTATTTTTTGTATTTTTCTTTTATTTTCTTTGTATTTTTCGTATTTGTTTTTATTTGTTTTTATTTGTTTTTATTTTTTCTTTTATTTGTTTGTATGTATTTTCTGTTTCCTTTATTTTCCTGTATATTTTTCTTTCACGTTAAAATTCATTTTTCCATTTATTAAATTTTTCTGACTTTTAAATTCCGAAAACAATAAATTAAAAGAATTTATGAAATACTCAAAATTAATTTTCACTTCTTTTTTTATTTCAAGTAAAAAATTGAATTAATTTCGAATAGAAATTTCCACGATGTATTTACATTATCATGAAGTGGTAATAGAGTTGTTTTTAAAAATAAAAGAGAAAAAAAAGTTGTTACTATAAAGTGAGTAAATAAGACAAGTTTGAAATTATCGCGGACAATGTCATCGTCGTCGTCGTACTCGTATTCGTACCAATTTGGTATTCTTGGGACGAACATGTAAGGTCGTGGTTTTGCACTGTGGCGTTCCTTTCTAAACTGGAATCTCATTTAGTTCTAACGCGTCCATTTCTCACACCAGAATAACATAGTATCGTCTCGAAAGCTCGAGAAAGAATTCCACAATGCCCTGAAAGAAATTTCATTTTCAGAAAATGTCCTTTTTCCTCCACTCAATCTGATTGGGCTTCATGTAAAAGTAATGATGCCTTGACCAAAAATAAGAAATTTTTTTTTGTCGACCAAACTATTTATTATACGAACATCTTCTATATACGTTCCATAAACGCAAAAAAAAAAAATTTCTCTCTCTCTATAGATAAATATTTTTATATAATTTTTTTTTTTTAATTTTCGAATGAATATTGAAAAGGCGAAATATATATATCTGCACCGTTTACCTTCGTGGAGTGAATTTTCTATATCCGTACATATGTTTGTGAATGAACACGTGCGCATGAACTCTCCTCTAAGTTTGTACAGCTTTGACAACAAATTGTCGTGCTGACAAGATGTCACGATACTTTAACGAGCTGAGCGATTACCTGGAAAAAGTGATAGTATCATATTAATTAGGACATTGATGGATACGTAACATTTTACAAAATTTATTTTTATGTGTCTTAAGAAGGTGGAATTTATTCTTTAGTTCGGTTTTGAAACAAATATTTTTTGTTGGAGGAAATTTGTTCGAAAATTTCTCCCAAAAAGCAGATGAAATTTTTGTTTTAATTAATCTAATTAACTTAATTTCAAAATAAAATAACAATGATGCCTCATAGAGTCGATTACGTAATTTAATTTTTATTTTAACTTTCAGTTTCACTTTTACTTTCACTTTGAGAGATTCTTCATTTAGCTTTGTTTTTACTTTGATAGTTTTTTGTATTTTTTTTTACTTTCATTTTCGGATTGATAAATATTTATTTTCACTTTCACTTTGATACAAAGTGAAAATAAAAGTGCAAATAAAAGTGAAAAAATCATTTAAAATGAAAATAATATAAAGATAAGAATTTTAAAGTAAATGTGAGAGTGAAATTGCAAATAAAAATCGAACAAAATGAAATAATAATTATAAAATAATTTAATAAACAAGTATTATTAAAAATTTAAAATAAGTTTCATTTAAAACTAAAAAAAGTTTTTAATTTCAAATTATAAACTATTGTTCAAGCTCTAAAAATTTAATTCAAAATTAAGAAATTTTGTTGATAATTAACAAATTTAATTCAAAATAATTTAAAATTTACCTAACAATTTTTTAATTTGAAAACAAAATGTTCATTTTAAATTTGTAAAGTTGTATTCAATAATTAAAAGTTTAAATCAAATTAAAAATATTTAATTAAAAATTACAAAGTTTTAAATTATTTTAATTTAAAAATCTTCATAAAAATATTAATGTTTAATTTTTTAAGATTTTAAATATTTTTAATAAAGTGTTTTAAAGTAAAAAAGTTTAAAACTTTAGTAATTTTTTATTAATTATTTTAAATTTGTATAAACTTTTGATTTTTGAAATGTAAAATGAATATTTTATTTTCAGATTTAAAAAATTTTGAAATAAATTTTGAAATAATTTTAATTTAATTTGATAATTTTTAACAAAACTTCATAATTTTTAATTAGATTTTTCACATTTTAAATAAAAAATTATAATTTTGAAACTTTTTACTTTTACTTTTGAATAAAACTTTACAATTTCAAATAAAACTTTTTAATTTTTGAATGAAACTTTAGAATTTTTAATAACATTTTTAAATTCTGAATTTAAGTTTTAAATTATTCTGAATTAAGTTTGTTAATTTAGAACATAACTTAAAATAATTTTGAATAAAACTTTACAATTTTAAATTAAATGTTTTATTTATAAACAAAATTATAATTCTGAATTAAATTAAAAAAATTTTCTGTAATATTTTAAATATTTTGAATAACATTTTTAATTTTTGATTGAAAACTTTTTATTTCAGAATAAATCTTCAAAAGTTTGATATAAATTTTTCATTTTCAAACTGAATTATAATTTTTAATAACATTTTTAAATTTAAATTTAAGTTTTAATTATTTTGAATTCAGATTGTTGATTTTGAACATAACTTAATATAATTTTGAATAAAATTTTGTGAAAATTGAACAAAGTTTAATAAAATTTTGAGTTAAATATTAAATTCCAAAATATTTTGAATAAAACTTTTTGGTTTTGAATAAAAGTTTACGGTTTTAAATTTAATGTTTTATTTATAGACAAAATTATAATTTTGAATTAAATTAAAAAAATTTTGTGTAATATTTTTAAATATTTTGAATAACATTTTTAATTTTTAATTGAAAACTTTTTATTTTTGAATAAATCATCCAATGTCTGACATAAATTTTTCATTTTCAAACTGAATTATAATTTACAGTTAAATTTAAAAAATGTTGTGTTAAGGGCATTTAAACCGTTATGAAGTCACAGTTTTTAGGCAAAAAAAGTGTTCTAAAACTGTGACGTCATAATGGTTCAAATGCCCTTAAAGTTTTAAATGTTTTAAATAAAATTTTTTTATTTCAAATAAAATTTTATTTTTGACTAAAACTTTTTAATTTTGATTTAAGTTTTGAAATATTAATTTTAAATTAAAATCATTAAAAATATTATAAATAAAAATTTAAATTATAAATTTTCTGATATTACGAATCAAATTTTAATTTTACGAATCAAATTGAAAAATTATGAATGAAATTTTTAAACTTTGAATAAAATTTTTTAACATTGAATGAAATTTAAAAAATTTCCAATTGTAATATCAAATTAAATTTTGAAATGAAAATTTCAAATTAAAAATATAAAAATACGAAATAATGGAAACCATTATTGTCGCGCGCTGTACATTCTCGTTTATTGAGTGGTGATTGTGTGCACACGTATGACTCAAGAGTCTTTCTCTCGGTAAAAAGAGGAAACCTACACACACACGAAATGGAGAGCAAGATGCGGCGATGCACACAGGGATCACCTCATTATGTACGTGACTCCCACATCGTTATGCAATAGCGAGAGATAGTGGTTCTCAAACTAGGGTGATAGTTCATTTGATATCTTCATTATTTCATCTTTTAATTAAATTCCATTTAATATAGTCACAGAAATTCAATTTCCAATAATCAAATTTAATTTCCATAAAATTTCATCATTAATTTGAGTAATTAAAAAAAAAATGTCACATCACTTGTGCGTCTATAATTTGTAGTGCATACGATAATAAAAGCATACTTGTCAGTCATTGTAGAGCAAACGAGAGAGAATTAAAATCCATTTATAGCTTTTATGTAAAATAATGTGTGTCGTATTGAGTGGAAAATACAATTTTAATGAATCATGTATTCCATTTTTTTTTTCTCTTTTTTTTTGTGTGTGGAAAACAAGAATAATAACAATAATCAGTTAAAAAAGAACATTTTTGCTGAATCAAGGTTCCTCTCTTTTGGCTCACGGTTAAAATTACAAGTTATTTTTTCTTTGTACGCCGGATGAAATGAAAAGCACACAGAAAAATGCTGAGGTGGTAAAAACGACTTGCGCTATATCACACCTCGCATATTGTCACTTTTTTTCATTTTTTTTTATTCATCTTTTGCTTTATAATGAGATCTTTTCCATAGTGGAACAGAAATTATTTACTTTTCTGAAGAAATATTTTCTTAATTCTCAGTTCCTCTTTTTTTCAATTATAAAGAGAGAAGAAGTTAACGTCTTGCAATATGAAATTGAAAGCAGTTTGCTTTTGAAAAATTTTACACTGCAAAACATTATTTATTCTTGGTGAATTTTTTTTTTAAACTTTATTTAAAAGGGGTTTCTTTCTACTTTTTAGAGAAATAAGAATTTTCCACTTGTTTGAAAAAGGGTAGTTCTTGAAAATTTTTTATTTCTTTACTTTTCCTGATATAGACAATTAATTGGAAAAACGAGAAAAATGAAGTAAAAGTTTTTACTATTTACAAAATTATATCTAAAACTATTTCTATTTTTTTTTTACTATTTCCGGAGCAATTTTTACAAAATTCGAAGGCAAATTTAGCAAAAGGGGAAAAAAGGTTCCTTTTTTTCCTGGTAGTAAATAAATAAACAATAAAAAACAAATAAATATAAATGTAAAAAAATAAAAAATTAAAGAAGAAAATAATAAAATAATTCATAAAATAAATAAGTTATAAAAAAAGTTCCGAATCGTTTCCGTATATTTGGAAATAAATTAACATCTCTATAAAAAATAAATTACAGTTTATAGAAATTTTTCTCCTGTAAAAAAGTGTTGAGAGTAAAATTTCGGAATGTGAACCTTTCGCAATTATATAGATATAGAATCTAAATTACATTTATTGCGTATTTGAACTTAATAATTGGCATTGCAAGAGAAAATGATTTATGGTTTCCTTCGACAATTACCAAGAATTTTAATTATTATTAAATTCTCTTTGTGAGTATAGTAATTTATCAAAACAATGACAGTGGTTCAATATAGACAATAGTGTGCAAAATTTGTACATATCGAAATTAATTTTGCAAGCAGAAATATTTTTTTGTAAAATAATAACCTTTTAGAGATAGAAAAGGAAATTTTTAAATTATAATTTTTATATAGAAATTTGTAAATGAAAATTTTAGATATATGGAACTTTTTAATTGTAAGATTTTGAATAGATTTTATAAATGAAAATTTCTAAACGGAGGTAAAATAAATTTTTTAAATAACAATTTTTAAATATAATTTTGTAAATGGAAAGTTTTAAAAGAAATTTTTTTTATGAAACATTTAAAACAGAAATTTTTTAATAAATTTTCTAACTGGAAACGTCTAAATGAAATTTTCCACTTAAATGGGAATTTTTAAATAGAATTTAAATCGTTTCTAAATATAGAAATTTTTAATTGATTTTAGAAGATTTAAGAAGGAATTTTCATGATATTTCTGCATAGATTTAAAACACAGTTTTTAAACTAAATTTTTTAAATAAAAATCTCTAAATGGTATTTTCTAAATGAAAATTTCTAAACTGAATTTTCAAAATGGAAAGTTTTAAAATGAATTTTTTGTTATGAAATATTTTTAATACAAATTTTAAAATAGAATTTCCAAATTGAAAAGTTTCAAATAAAATTTTCTTCACAAATGAAATTTTGTAATTGAAAATTATAGAAATTTTTTCTTAAACTTTTAATTAGAAATAATAAAATTAAAATTTTTAAATGAAGTAATGTTTTAAGTAAAAATCATGAAAATTTCAATTTGAAAACTTCTAAAAAGCAAATTTTAAATTGTATTTTAAAATTTCAAATTAAATAATTTATAAATAGAATTTTTTAAATGAATATTTTTCAAATTTCACTTTTTTAGATAGAATTTTTTAGAAAATAATATTTAAATAAAGTTTTTTATAAAGGAAATGTTTAAAATTTTAAAAATTTAAAAATTTAAAAATTTTTTGTTAAAATTATTTAAACTCATATTTTTAAATAGAATTTTCTATTTTTAAATTTCTAATTGGAAATTTTTAATTACATTTTTTTTAAAAATGAATTTTTGATATAAAAACTTTGAAATGGAAACATTTTAATTGAATTTCTTAAATAGAAATTTTTAAATTAAATTTTTAAAACTCATATTTTTAAATAGAATTTTCTTATTACGAGTTGATAAATGATATTTTCAATTTCCAAATGTCTAAATTGAAATTTTTATGTGAATTTAAAAAATTGAAAATTGATTTTTAGTTTAAAAACATCGAAATAAAAATTTCAAAATAAAAATTTTGAAATTGTACTTTTCGAGTGAAAATTTTAAAATAAAAATTTTAAAATGGAATTTAAATAAAGTTTTTCATAAAGAAATGTTTAAAAGAAATTTTTTAATTGAAAATTTTTAAATAAAATTTTATAAATGGAAATTTTCAAATGGAATTTTTTAAAGTCATATTTTTAAATATAATTTTCTATTTCTAAATTTCTAAGTGGAAATTTTGAATTAAATTTTTTCAAATTGTTTAAAAAATGAATTTTTAATATAGAAACTTTGAAATGAAAACTTTTTAATTGAATTTCTTAAATAGAAATTTTTAAATGGAATTTTTTAAACTCAATATTTTTAAACAGAATTTTCTAATTAGGTACTGTTAACTAATATTTTAAATTTCCAAATGTCGAAATTAAAATCATGTGAATTTAAAAAATAAAAAATATTTTTAGTTTTAAAAACTTTGAAATGAAAATAAAATTAAAATTTTTAAACAGTACTTTTCGAGTGAAAATTTGTAAATAAAAATTTTATAAATACAATCATTTCTAATCAGAATTTTTTCTAAAGGAAGAAATAAATTCTTTTTTCTCAAAGAAATTTTTTTTTTTTTTTTTTTTGACGGATGATATGGCGCATTTAAAAGAGGGAGATGTCAAAGTAAACGGAAAAAAATGTGAATTTTATAACCACTGAGGTAATTCCATCAAAAGTGCGAGAAGTTTGCGGAAGTAGCTTATAAACATTGCTATGTAATTTATGTTTAAGACCTTCGCGTGATTCGACTTGCAGTTAAACTTTTACACGCCTCATACTGTGATTGGTCAAAGGTTTTTAAAAGCAGTTGGCGTGATTCCGAGAATCTTTTCTCCAACTGGCTTCGAAAAAGCTTAGTCGTTTATTTTTCTCTTGCTTCTATTTTTCTTTTCATTTCCCGTTGAGAGTTTTTATTGCTTCCAAGTTTTGTCCAGTACAGTTGGAGTTTGAGCATTAAGGGTGTGACATTTTTTTTCCCCTTTTCTTTTCGCCCCCCGGGCAATGAATGAATGATTTTCTCCATTGCACTTGTATTTTCTCTATTGATGCATTTTTTTGAATAAAAAAAAAAATTTATTTTTGAAAATAAAGCTCATTTTTAAAATTATATTTTTTATTTTTAAAAATGAAGTTAATTTTTAAAATTATATTTTTTATTGTTAAAAATGAAATTATTGTTCAAAATTAATTTTTTATTGTTAAAAATAAAATTAGTGTTCAAAATTAATTTTTTATTTTTAAAAATAAAATTAGTGTTCGAAACTAATTTTTTATTTTTAAAAATAAAATAAGTGTTCAAAACTAATTTTTTATTTTTAACAATAAAATTAGTGTTCAAAAATAAAATGAATTTTTCAAATTATAATTTTTTTTAGTTTTAAAAATAAAATTAGTGTTAAAAAATAAAATTCATTTTTGGAATTACAATTTTTCTATTTTTAAAAACAGAATTTTGCAGGTGGTTTCGATTATAGAGAAATTTAAAATTTAGACGATTGTAATCTTGAGAGTTGTGTATCTCAATTATGTTTATGATTGATCAATTACATACCAATTGAGAGAATTGCAGAGATATAAAAAGACCTTGTGTATATATTGTATTTATTCCATTGATTCTGTGAACTTTTTTTTTCTCTCGAATCGAAGTTTATTTATTGGTTTATCATTAGTAATGGAGTTAATAGGAAATTAAAGTTGTCTATTGAAGCGGTAAAAGGCATTAATCTTCTAAGGAGGCTCGTATATAGCGTTGAATCGTCCTTGATGGCTTCTTGACCGCGTCTCACAACTGCAGATGAAGGTATTAACCATATAATCCAAACAAAAGTTTGATGAATGGCACTTTTGAATAATGACTTGTTTGTCATTTTTATTATTCCCAATATAGACAGTGAAAACGTATGGATATTAATTGCAACTTTCCAATTTTATATCATTAATGATTATTTTCTGCATCGAAATTATTAATTTATTATTCAAACTTCTGTATAATTAACAAATGGATTTTTTTAAACTGATTTCCGCCTTTTTTGGGGGGTAAAGTATTTTTAAGAATTATTTAAAAAATGAATTAAAATAAAATAAATTAAAAAACTAATAAAAATTAATTTAAATATGAATTGAAATTAATTTAAAAAATTAATTAATTTAATAAAATGATAAAAAAATAAAAAAAAATATTTTCATTACCTAACTAATTAAAAAAATCAATTAATTAGTTAATGAAAATATTTAAAAGCCAACTTTATGAATAAAATTCAGATCTATATTTTAGAACTTCTAAGAAGTTGACTAAAAATAGATTTAAATAGTTAAAATTATTTTTTTTACTTAATGTAGATTTTTGATGAGAAAAAAAATCGAAAAGTCGTAATTTTGTATTTGTATTGATGATAGAAAAAAATGTTTGTATTTATTAACGAAGATACGAGAGCGAGTCAATTAATTGGTTCCAGTTTCATTTTCAGCAGAAACACATGTGACTAGTTATTGATTATCAAATTTAACGTCTCTAAAAATATTGTAGTAGTGTATATGAAAATAGATATTACTGAAAAATACAAAATGGAAATAAAATAAAAAAATTTTTTTTTTTTTTTCACGGAAAATTTCAATATACTCTGGTAATTAAAAATAATTTGAAAAGCGCGAGACAGGTGAAATAGAAGAATTAAATAAAAAATATTCTTTTTCATATATAAACTACACAATTTGTAAATTTTTACGATATTTGAAACTTTATTCGAATAAAAAAGTTCAATTTAGTAAAAAAATTTTAGAAATGCAGAATATAGTATATTAAATATTTTATGAGACATTTTAATAATTAATTTTAATAATATTATAAAAATCATATATTCTGACATAGGGAATTCAGGGAAAAGTCCGAAATTGTTATTAAAAGTACTGAGAAAAATTAAATTTGTAGAATTCATAAGAAAATTCAGAATTTTTTTGTCTTTTTTGTTTGACTCGTAAACTAGAAAATTACCTCGAATTCTAATACAAAACCTTCAATTTTTTCAATTTCTAACAAAAATTTATTTTTAAATAACTTAAATCTTGAACAACTATCATAAAATAAATAAATTATTTAATAAATAATTGTACTTAAATATTTCAAAATTAATTAAATTTTAAAAGAATTGCGTTTACAATTTTCATAAATAAATGAACTTCAAACGATTTCAATTCGAAATTTTATAAAATTACAATGTTGAATGAATTTAATTAGGCATTTTAATGAATTTAGATTTTTGAAAAATTTTAATAATTCAAAATCTTATAAAATTAGTTAAATTTGCCAATATGTATTAAATTAATTATTAAAAATAAAAAATAAAAATAAAGAAATATTAAAAATTTATAGAAGAATTTTAATTAAAAACACTAAAAAAATTGAATTTTGAAAAAGTTACAAATTATTGCAAAAATTCAATTATTTTCAAAAGTAATAGAATTCTTATCACAAAATTTCAATTATTTTCAAAATTTACAAAAAAATCTC
The DNA here is from genome assembly GCA_032872505.1 of Leptopilina syphax. Lineage (NCBI taxonomy): Eukaryota > Metazoa > Arthropoda > Insecta > Hymenoptera > Figitidae > Leptopilina > Leptopilina syphax. The sequence goes on along the minus strand of CM065477.1, from coordinate 8,524,266 downwards.
GCCAAAATCCCAATTATTATTTGTATTTAAATAAAAAAATTCTTTTTCAAAATTCAATTATTTTCAAAAATTTTAATAAAATTCTTGTCAAAATTTCAATTCTTTTCAATATTTACTATTTTAATAAAATTAACCAAAAGAATCCAATTATTTAAAAATAATTTTAATAAAATTGTACGCAAACGTTTAATTATTTTCATAAATAATAGGTACAAATTTCACAGGAATTCAAATATTTACTAATTTTTTAAAAGTTTCCTCTCAATAATTTAATTATTTTTAGAAATAATAAAACTCATCGCATAATTTCAATTATTTTTAATACAATTTTAATCGAATTCTTTGAAAAATGTAACTATTTTAAAAAAATTTCATTAAAATGCGTTAAAAGAATTCAATTATTTAAAATTTTTTTTATGAAATTCTGTGGAATAATCTAATTAATTTCGTAAATATTAAAATTCTTTTCAGATATTCAATGATTTTGATAAATAATAAACTTCTTTTTAGGAATTCAATTATTTTCAGAAATAATAAAAGTCGTCGCGGAATTTCAATTATTTTTAATACAATTTCAATCGAATTCTTTGAAAAATGTAACTGTTTTAAAAAATTTTATTGGAATTCGTCAAAAAATTCAATTATTTAAAAATTTGTTAATAAAATTCTTTTTTAGAATTAAATTCAAAGAAACATTCAGTTATTTAATAAATAATTTACTTTTATATTTAAAAAATTGAATTCTCGTAGAATTTTCTAATAAAGATTGATTTGAAAATGAACTTTATTTTAAATTTTAGATAATTAAATATGAAAATAATTTTGAAGAAGTTACCGTAACAATATTCTTATAATATAAAATAATGATTTTAACACTCGATCCTCTTTAATTGTTAATTATTATAAAACATAAAGAAATCGATCACTCCGAGTCTTCGACTTGGAGTAATCGTTATCTTTATGTTTTATAACAATATTTTTAAAGTTTATTAATTTTCAAGAAGGTTTGAATTTGAATGTTTTGAAGAATTTTAATTCCTACGAAAAAATAATAATAATTGAATATTTAAAATATTTAAAAAAGAAATTATTGTTTTCGAATAATTTTTCAATTAAAGATATTCTTAAATAAATTTAACAAAACATTTTTTTCAATAAAATTTCTTCCTCTATTTTCTAAAAATTCAAAAATTTTCACTTTCATTTTCAATTAAATTTTCTAATTGACAAATATAATTTATAAACATTGTTTCCTTTATTTTTAAAACAACTTTGAATTTTATTATAAAACAATTGGAATTGAAATTAAGAAATAGAATTGATGCAAATTATTTCCTTATGAAAATTGAGAATTTCCTACAAAAATATTAAGAAACGAGAATATCTAATGTTTTTCTTCCCAAAAGAATAAAATGAGTTTGTAAACAATATTGTTATTGAGTAATAAAAATTATGCATATAGTATTTTTTATAAATAAAAAGGAGAATAATTTATATAATAATTTAGATCAGTCAAACGAAATTTGTTATAGAAAAAAGCATATAACAAACAAAATGGGTATATTTTTTATTTGTTAATCATAATTTTGTTTAATTTTCTTATTTCTAATATTATTTTATTATAAATCATGAAAAAATACATTAATTTCGATTTGTCAGACAATATCTTTTAAAGAAAGAAAAACAAAAGCATACAGAAAACTAACTTTAAAACTGCGGACAGATCGAAGAAAAGAATATGAAGATTAATATAGTTAATAATAATAATTAGTAAACATTTTCTTTTAAATTTAATTACTGTTATTACAGACATAAAAAGTTAATATAATTTCACCAAAAAAAATAAAATACAACAATAATCAAGAATCTGAGAGAGAAAGAAGAATAGAATTCAGAAACTTTGACAAAGCTCATGAAACATAAATTCGCTGTGTGTTTACATTTGAAGTTAATTAATTTGCAAATTATGAATGATCTATTGGGCCAAGTTTCGATTAATGAAACCAATAATTGCATATATTGTGAAAAAGAAGGACTACTATTACTGCCGAGGGGCGTTCTTCCTAATTCATTTGACTTGAGGGAGTGTCTGAGGGGTTACAGCAAATAACACATTTCCGGTAGTTCCCAGGGGATTGATCATGAGCGAAGAGTGCCCGGAGGATATCCTTCTATATACGTATTCACAGGTTTCTCTGGGTTCGTGGCCCTGCAATCTTCAGTGACTAATTAAATTTCGTTAACGCATTTCCGACATGACAATGTACTATAAAGCGATGTGACTTAACAGCCTAATGTATCTTCATTGAAATCTGCTGACACCATATCACTCTGTATAGTTTAATTATTGAGAAAACCAGGTGCAATACTCACTGCCTCTTCCAACAACAATTTCTTCTTCTCTATTAACATTTTATCAATCCATCAAATTATCATTTAATACATTTTTATATTTTACAGTATTTGTGCTGAAAAATTCTGTAATTTTACATTTTGTAGTTAAATTTTAAATTTTTTGTTTTATATTTTACAATGTATATTTTATTTTTTATTGATTATTTTTTAAATTCTGGGGTGCTCTCCTTTGATAAAAAATATCTCCAATTTGATAAAAAAAAGCCCAAATTTGATACTCGACTCAAAAAATTGTTTAAAAAAATTGTCAGTCAATTTCCACCTCTTTTAATGTTTATATGACAAGAAGTATTGAGTTCAGAATATAAATAAATCGGTTTTAAATAATATTTCAGCGTAATAATAAATTTTACCAATTTTTGTAGAAATTTATTATTTACTAGAGTCTACTATACTAAATAATAAATTCAGTGTGACACACGTCATCCTCTTTTTTACCATCTGAAAATTAATTTATTTCCATTCATCCATTATTGTTCATTAGAAACGAAAGAATTATGTCAATATTTGTTGTGTGAGAGATGGAAAAAAAAAGTTATTTTGTTGATTCAATTTTCGTTTTTCAGTGCTTTGAGCCGTAACACGGCGCAAGCTTTGCTCAGTTTAGCTTTTAGCAAAGTCACAATTTATCTGGTCAATGGAAAGCTAGACGAGCTGTGAATTTGTAAGCGTGAAATTAAATTCCCTCTCGCTATGTCGTTTGAATTTCATGGCAGAATATTCTGTCAGTATGTTCGTAGACAGTTGTACAGCTGTAAACAAGAGAATTACTGCATTCTATACTGTGGGTGGGAGGATAGATTTAGTGCAATTCATACTCGTTATACGATGACGATTAGGTATTCGCCAGCTCGCGCACCGCTGTCAATGTTGTCCTCTCGCGGAACATTCATTTTTTATCGACATTTACTTTTGAAAAAGGAAAAAAAAAGAAACCAACTAAATGATTGAAAAAAAGTAATCTTTTATTTAAATTTTAATTTAAATTTTTTAATCGATGGATGTTTTCCACTCTTTGAATATTCAAATGATTGAAACAATCGTGGGAAACAATAGAGTAAAAATACAAGGTTTTATTTGAGAAAGAATTTGTTTAAGGAAAAAAAATATATTCTCTAAAATTGGGAATAAATCCTAGATAACCCAGCTGAAAAAGTTCTGTAGAATTTCACTAGAATGATGAATTATTATTAATTATTTTTATTTGACTTAAAATATAGTCACGAATGTAAAAATTGTCGAAACAAATTGATGATATTTCAGCGATTACATTAGCGTCGAAATTTTTAACGTCAAATTAAATTTATGACTAATGAATTTATGTTAAATGAGAATTGTGTCAACTGCACCTAAATCTCCTCTACATATGAGCGATTTCCCATCCTAAAGACCATCCTTCTTTTTACGTTGAAAAAAGTTAAGATTTTTACGTTTCGGGAGGTAAAAAGCGTTATATATCATAAGAGTTTACGAACTTTTTCATTTTTCTTTTTTTGTTTCTTTCTCTCTTTTTTTTTTGTTGATACATTTGAGAATCTCTCGTCTCTCTTTCGAGTTGGAAAAGACTTTTCGGCTCTGCTTGAGTGGAAACAGAGTCCCTTTATCTTTTCCGCAATCGCAAAAGTATTGTAGCAATGGCCTTGTTTTTTGCTGAACTAATGGATTTTGAAGTGCAAGAGAGAAAAGTAGTACTTTCACAGTGACGAGAAAATAAAAATGTGACCCCGGCCAATAATCCGCATCCATACTCCTCCTTCCTCTTTGTGTCCCCCACGGCAAGCTTGACCGAATAAACTGCCTCGACATATCAATTTTCCAGTCACTTCGTTCCATCCTATTTCATCACATTATCTGTTAAAAGTTTCTAAACAATACTTGCGTCCTACACTCTCGATTGTGACATCTTTATCTAAATTTAAGATGTGCATTCCAAAGGAGAATTAATTCACGATGAGAAAACGAAAATTTGTTTTCTAAATATCATAATTTACAAATCTTTCTTTTCGAGTATATATGTAAAATAAATTTCTAATTATATTTATTTTCTTTTATACTCTCACTGTACTTGGTGCTGTCAAAAAAAAAATCAAAATAATTATACATTTAAAAATTTAAATAATAAAAATGTGTAGATGTGGGTAAATTAATTAAATTATAACAGTCAGGGGTCAAAAGAATTTCCGTATTCTTTACATTTGTTTCATAATGTGTACAAAGACATCAAAATAATCGGTTTGCCGATTTAAAGAGGAAAGATAAAATTTCCCTTCTACAAATTGTACACATCCCTTGGTTATTTTGCGATAAGCAGTTCGCCCTTATCTCACATTATTTCTTTCACCCTTTTTTACATGGTTAAAAGAAAAAAATTTTCCATTTGGTTATCAGCGCACTTCTGATAATTAAAAACAAGTCAAAAGAATTGTTTCCTCTTTCTATGCAACTGACAAAAAAAAAAATTACATATAAAACTATTTTTAACAAATTCATTAATCTAATTCAAAATAAGAGCAAGTAAAAAAAAATTTTAGTAAAATAAATATTAAATTAATGACAAATAAAATTTATTTATTTTGACATAATTCTTATTCAACATAAAATTCATTTCATACAAATTTCACTTGACATAGAATTCATTAAACGTAAAATTTTATTTTTTCAGAAAACTTATTTGAAATAAATTTTATTTGTCATTAATTTAATTTGGCATAACATTTCTTTGACATAAAATTCATTTGACATAAACTCCAACTGACATATAAGTTAATTTTAAATTATTTAAAAATTATTTAATATAAAAATTAAAAGTTATTTAACAAATAACATAATTTTCATTTGTCATAAAATTAATTTGACATTAATTTCAATTGACATAAAGATAATGAGAGACATGAAAATAGGCGCGCGAATTTTAAAATTGTCGAATCACAATTTTCTTGATAATATCTGATTGATTTCGTTTAAAATTCACGCCGATATTTTTATGTCAAATCAATTGTTCAATTAATTTCTTGTCAAATAAAATTTATGTCGAGTGATTTTTACGTCAAATGAAAATGATGTTAAATGACTATTATGACAAATGAATTTGATGTTAAATGAAATTATATCAAATAAAATTTATGTTTAATGAATATTATGTCAAATGAAATTTATATGAAATGAATTTTACATAAAAATGAAATTTATATCTCATGCATGTTTGCCATTTATGTTAAACGAATTTTAGGTCAATGAAAATTTATGTTAATCCATTTTTATGATAAATGAAATGTATGTTAAGTGTATTTTAATTTTTAAATTAAACAAGTATTTTTAACTGTTTTTATGTCAAATGAAGTTTGTCGAATAAATTTTGTGTTAAATAAAATTTATGTTTAATGAATTTTATGTTAAATGAGACTTATATGAATTTTATGTCAGAACGAACTATTCATTACATAAATTTAATGTCAAATGACATTTTTGTTAAAAGAATTTAATGTCAAATGAATTTTGTTTGTTTTTTCAATTTCAAATTGAATTCACGTCAATTAAAATTTATGTTTAGTAATTTTTATGTTAAATAAAATTTATGTCAAGTGAAGTTTGTCGAATAAATTTCGTGTCAAATTAAATTTATGTTTAATGAATTTTATGTTAAATATGAGACTTATATGAATTTTATGTCAGAACGAACTATTCATTACATAAATTTAATGTCAAATGCCATTTTTGTTAAAAGAATTTAACGTCAAATGAATTTTTTTTTGTTTTTTCAATTTCAAATTGAATTTACGTCAATTGAAATTTATGTTTAGTAATTTTTATGTCAAATAAAATTTATGTCAAGTGAAGTTTGTCGAATAAATTTTGTGTCAAATAAAATTTATGTTTTATGAATTTTATGTTAAATATGAGACTTATATGAATTTTATGTCAGAACGAAATATACATTACGTGAATTTAATGTCAAATATGGTTTATGTTAAACGAATTTAACGTCAAATGAATTTTTTGTTTTTCAATTTCAAATTGAATATACGTCAATTGAAATTTATGTTTAGTAATTTTTATGTTAAATGAAATTTGTGTCAAGTGATTCTTATGTCAAATGGAAAGTATGCTAATTGAGTATTATGTCAAATAAAATTCATGTTAAATGATGTTCAATGAAAATTGTCAAATAAAATTCATGTTAAATATTTGTCAAATGAATTATTTTATGTCATATGATACTTGTTAAATGAATTCCATATCAAATGAATTTTAAATTAAATTAAATTCATGTCAAATTACTATCATTTCAAATAAGTTTTTTTGGCATTATTCATCCGTCCGATCTCTTGACTTCTTGAAATAATTTCCCATTTTTATAAAAATTTCTTTTGACAAGAATTATTAAAATTCACTTGATTTTAAATTTATTTGTATTTTACATTTTTTATATCCATTTGACATAAATCTTTAATTAAAAATTATTGGCGGCCCTGCACATCTTGACTTTCAGAACAAACTTTTTTAATTTTAAAAAAATAATTACTACATGAAAATTGAGAATTATTTTAAAAAAATTTTTTGAAATATTAATTTTCTTTGAAAATAATTTTTTTCTTCTTAATTATTGCCGCTGTGGTCTGATTATACCCGCACGTAGATCAATCAAGAATTTAAATTGTTACCTTTTGAGATGAGGAGAGAAAATGTAAGTTAGATTGATATCAAAAGACTACCTACTGTAGAATCATGATAATTACAATGCCTGCTCATCAAATTGATTGACGAAGAGAGTCTACCGTGCCTCTTTTCGAGGCTCAGTGAGTTGAGAAGAATAGATTTTGCCCGCAATTTATTCCGTTATGTATATATACGTATATATGGGTGAACCGCAACAAACAAAAGTGTTTATGGAGTATAATATCAATGAGAGAAAACACTTTATATATCTAGGGAAAACTTTATAAGTGAATCGTTAGTACAATTCTAGCACGCAATGTTTAATGGTTTATATTATTCTCATAATGTCGATATATCTTCATTCATTTCCATGGTGGAATATCAATCGATCATGTGCTTTTGCTTTGACATTTTGCCCTTTACAACTTGTTCACCCACTCTCGCGATACAATAAATAATGATCTATCATTTTCATTTCTTTTTTTCTCCTCTTTTTTTTTGTTTAACAATGGAATGTGAGAATTGAATACAATTGACATATTGTAACATATTACATCGATACAAGGTGTATTTTATCAAGGTTTATATATAGACATATGAAGCGTAAATTGTAATTTGTATTGTCTAGGCATTTCATTTCCGGCAATGTCTATATAAATAATGCGTTTGGTATTTTAGTTTTAGTTCCGAATTTTTAAGATTCCACACTTTCTTGAAAAATATTTATTATTTATTCATTTTTTTTCAGTTAAAAATAATTTTTAGGAAAAAAATTTAAAAAAATTCTTTTTTTAAATAAATACACTTATATGCTTCTTTCTAATATATTATAAGTACATCGAAGAACGTATATTCTGAACTTAAACTAAAATCTTTTATTCTGTCAAATGTTCGTGGCACCAACATCGCTATTCTTATGGTATCATTTTCTTTTTTTATTTTTATTTTCGTGCCAGCATGTGAAAAGAAGCAGAATCTCCTAGGTGTTTCAGAATCGATAACAATCTTATATTGTGCAAAAAATATTATGTTCAATAACAGCAAAAATAAAACAGTAATTTTTAGACAAACAAAAAATACTTATTAACTCAATAAGTTACACTTTGTAAAATTATCCCCTTTCGCAATTATCTTTTTTATTAATTATTATTTACATGTTTAAAAATCCATTTTTAATCTAATTTTCTTTTTCAACCTCATTTCAAATTCTTTTAGTAATTTTTTGAAAGTCAAACTTCTGCAAATAAAATGAAAAGAAGAAGAGAGAAAATAATATTATTCGGCCTTGTGTTTATATAAATGATAATTACTTAATAATAATAATTAATTATTAACTATATTAATCTCCGTATTCTTTCATTCATTCTGTCCGCAGTTTGAAGTTATTTTCTGTGAATGCTTTTACTTTTTTTTCTTTAATAAAAATTGTTTGACAAATTGAAAATATAAAGGTATTTTTTCATGATTAAAATAATATTATAATAAAATAATATTAGAAAGTAGAAAATTTAAAAAAAATTATGATTAACAAATAAAAAATAAAAAATATACCCATTTTGTTTGTTATATGCTTTTTTTTATAACAAATTTCGTTTGACTGATCTAAATTATTATGCAAATTATTCTCCTTTTTATTTATAAAAAATACTAGAAAATTGTTAATTGTTAAAAAATTTTGTTTAAGAAGTAGGAAATATACCCATTTTATGTATAATTTTTATTTCTTAATAACAATATTGTTTACAAACTCATTTTTTTCTTTTGTGAAGAAAAACATTAGTTATTCCCGTTTCTTAATATTTTTGTAAAAAATTCTCAATTTTCATAAAGAAATAATTTGCATCAATTCTATTTCTTAATTTCAATTGTTTTAATAAAATTCAAAGTTTTTTAAAAATAAAGGAAAAAAATGTTTATAAATTATATTTGTCAATTAGAAAATTTAATTGAAAATGAAACTGAAAATTTTTCAATTTTTAGAAAATAGAGGAAGAAATTTTATTGAAAAAAATGTTCTGTTAAATTTATTTACGAATATCTTTAATTGAAAAATTATTCGAAAACAATAATTTCTTTTTTAAATTTAAATATTTAATTATTATTTTTCCATAGAAATTAAGACTTTCAAAAATTTCAAATTCAAACCTTTTTGAAATTAATCAAGTTTAAAAATATTGTTATAAAACATAAAGAAAACTGTTACTGTAACTTCTTCAAAATTATTTTCATATTCTATTATTATCTAAAATTTAAACTAAAGTTCATTTTCAAATCAATTTTTTTATTAGAAAATTCTACGAGAATTCAATTATTTAAATACAAAAGTAAATTATTTATTCAATAATTGAATGATTTTTAAAATTTAATTCTTATAAAGAAAATAATTGAATTCATAAAAAGAATTTTATTATTTATGAAAATAATTGAAATATACCAAAGACATTAATAAAAAATTTTTTTGGAAAATTTTATCAAAATATTAAAAATTATTGAATTGAGGAAAATTTCTGAAAATAATCGAATTTCAGAGAAGAATTTTATAATTTATAAAGATAATTGAAATTTGGAAAAGAATTCTTTTGAATTTTTTAACATAATTGAATTTCTGAGAAGAATTTTTAATATTTAATTTTAATTATTATCTGAAATTTTAACAAAAATGCATTTTTAAATCAAATGTTATTAAAAAATTCTACGAACATTCAATTATTTAAATGCACAAATAATTAACTTATTCAAAAATTTTGAATGTTTCTTAACATTAAATTCTCATAAAAAATTTTTTCAAAAAATTCATAAATTCTTGAATTCTTTTGACGAATTTTAATAAAATTTTTTGAGGAATTCGATTAAAATTGTATTAAAAATAATTGAAATTTTGCGATGAGTTTTATTATTTATGAAAATAATTGAATCTTTGTAAAAAAAAATGTTATTAATTATGAAAATAATTGAATCCTATGTAAAAAATTTTATTATTTATGAAAATAATTAAATGTTTGTGTACAATTTTATTATAATTGTTTTTAAATAATTGAATTCTTTTGTAAAACTTTATTAAAAAAGTAGATATTGAAAATGCATTGAATTGAGGAAAATTTTTGAAAATAATTGAAATTTTGACAAGAATTTTATTAAAATTTTTGAAAATAATTGAAATTTGAAGAAAAATTTTTTTATGTATAAAAATAATAATTGGGATTTTTTCGAGATTTTGTTTGTAAATTTTGAACATAATTGAATTTTGTGATAAGAATTTTATTACTCTTGAAAAGAATTGAATTTCTGCAGTCATTTGTAACTTCTTCAAAATTCAATTTTTTTTCAATTATTTTTAAGAATTATTTAAATATATATTGACAAATTAAACTAATTTTAGAAAATTTTGAATTATTAAAATTTTTCAAAAATTTTCATTAAAATTTCTAATTAAATTCATTCAACATTGAAATGTAAGCGAGCGAATTGTTGCTATAGTAATAATAATAATAATATAAATTAGTATTGTAATGATTACAATGTAATAGATTTACTACATTACATTATGATTAATGTACTTAATTATTATTAATGATGATAATTTGTGATATTGAACACTGATTTGAAATCATTATCGCACATATTATTGAAGTAATAATTATAAGATACACATTATGCTTTATAATGATTTCCTGCTGTATCGGAAATGAATTTTAATTCCCCTTTTTTCTTGGCTCGATTATCGAGTATATACTAACTCAAAATGTTTCGTATTATTTTCCCTAAAATAGAGGTAAGCTCATAAATTAAATTATTTAAACTGTCTACATTTAGATCTCCCAAATTTCCATACGAATAATGTGGCATGTTAAGACTTCCCCAACGCAAAATTGGTAGCATTACACATTTACATATACTGTGATTTAATGGTATTCTTTAGTATTATTGATTCTGTACACCCTATTTAATTTATCATTTTCAATTTATCACGCAAGCCTGTCTATGTAATCGACTCGGCGGATTGACTCCATGAAAATTACGTTTTTTTTTCTTCAGAAACAGCATGAAAAAAAATTCTCTATTGAAAAAGTAAATAAAAAAAAATGTTTAATATATTTTTTATTTAATTTTTTTTTTTTAAATATAGTTTTAAGTAAAATGTTGTCTTATTTGAATCGGAATGTTTATATTTTTGTCAATAATTGGTCCGTAATTTGAAATACTTTCACTGGTTCGAGCCGTTGACTATTTATGTTATTGCGAATTTCGATTTTCTCTTATAGGTGCTAATTTTTTCTTTCTTTCATAATCTAAAGAAGCGGGAAGACTATTTTGAAATACAATTTAACTGAAAAGGAAAAGGAGTCTAGAGAAGAATTTGCAATGACTGATCAGTTTGACAAGAAAGGCAATGGAAAAAAAAGGAGAAAAAAAAAAGAATAATCGAAAGCGCATCTTCTCGTCGATTATAGCGAGCGCGCATTATTGACGCGTCTTGTGAAATTTCATCGTTTGCAGAGAATTTTTCACAATTTGTTTATTATATTGAATTTGTGGTCGATGTGTAACGCGGCAGCGCACCGCGAAGATGTAGTGACTATATGCTTTATAAAAGAAAATGACCATAACGTGATTATTGAATTGAAAACCCCTGTAATGGACCCGAGGATTCGATCTTCCCACGGAACAGTGAAAGTGAGTTCTCGTATATATATATATGTAAATGTGTATATATATGTATATATACTGTCGAGATTAGTTCACGTGTCGACCAACACTTTTGCGCCTTTACTTTTGTACTGCAGCCTCCGTCACATCCTCCCCGAGAGTATGACCGTATTTTCAAGGTAGTCCATCCATTGTTCTTGATGGGATTGAATCGTCGTCGTTGCAACCAACTCTTTTGCGATAACTATTGCCTTCGAGTCATCATTTATAAAAGGTTGACTGAAATTGGGCAATTGCCAGAAGATGAGGGCGGATAAATACACTTTTCTTCACGGCACCTCCTTTCCTCACATGCAACCTATAATTTTTCAACTAAACTTGCATGTATATAGTATTGATTACGAATTTCAAACTTTTTAACTAGATGAACGAAATATTCATTTCAATCGCAAAACTGTCTCTCTTTTTTTCCACTCTTTTCCACCACTTTTTTCATTAAATATTTACCGTCATTTCGTTTTATTATATACAGAAAACGCATTTTTAAAATTCAGAATACTTTTTTATAATTTCAATTTTAGTTTATTTTTGCTTGTTTACTTCTTTGATAATTAAAAAGTAGAAGAAGTGTTTTTATTAAATCAGTTTATTAAAGTGATATTTAATTATTTAATTAAAAATTATAATTTAATTCAGGTTTCGTACTCGTCTACTAAAACCTGCTATTTACTTTAAGGATTTACTTATTTTTATTTACTTTAAGAAAAAATTTGTCTTAATACAAAAATAAGCAACCAACCAAAAAAATATGTTTGAATTAAGAGTACAGGAAAAAACATCGAATCCAAAAGAAATAAAAACGTCAAAAATAAATAATGAAGTGAAAAAGCCACGTTTTTTACTTTTTACGCTATAAAATCGGAATTTAAAATGATAATGTTAAAATCGCAGGATTTTAATAATTTACATAGATAATAAAATTCTTCACAAAAATTCAATTATTTTCATAAATAAAAAAATTTCTATAAAAATTATATACAATTATTTTCAACAATTTTGATAAAATTCTTTACAAAAATTCAATTATTTTTTTCAATATAATTCCAATTAAATTACTCGATTAATTTAATTATTTATCAGAAATTTAACTAAAAGCTACTTTTTTCTTTTTTTTAAAATAATTTTTCCTTTCATTCAATCAGAATAAAAATTTATTTTTGAGTTTCTTTTTTAAAATTTTTTATCAATTTTGACAATAACAGTGTTCTCACAGAATGGAAAGAAGAGAATATCAAATTATCAAAACCAAAAATTGTCTTTGAATTTTCATTCTCGTCTTAAAAATTTTAAATACATCATAAATATAGAGGTACATTACAATTTTTAAAAGTATTCTATTATTTTACTAATAATATATTTTTGTATTTAAATTTTAAATCATTGAATTGTGATAAGAATTGATTTAGAAAACTATTTTAGTTAAAATTTTGGAAAATAATTCAGTATATGTGTTCCAGTAAGAAGTTTTAGAAATAATTAAATTTCAAAAAGTATTTAAATTAAAATCTTTGAAAATAAATAAAATAATAAAATCTTTGCTATATAAATTTTAATTAAAAATTCTAAAAAATAATTGAATTTTGGAAAATTACGGTTGTAATTTTTAGAAAGAATTAGATTTCAAAGTGTTTTCCATTAAAAATAATTAAAATTTTAATACTTGTGGAAAAATAAATAACAATAAGGATTTAAATATTTGTTTAAAAAAAATTATTGAATTTTTCAATAACTTAATTTAGAAATTCGGAAAAAAATTAGGTTGATACAAAATTGTAATTATAATATTTGAAAGATGGTTGAATTTCAGAAAATAATTTTAAAAAAATTAAAACTATTGGAAATTTCGTCAAATTTAATTGAAATAAATTTTCTTATTTTAAAGAACTGTTCGTTTTTACGTTTCAAAAATATTTTTAAATATAAATAGTATTTTTTATAAGAACACTAATTAAAAATTTTTAATTAACTAATTGAAAAAATAATTAAATTTTAGAAAAATTTAGAATTGAAGTTTTATTAACAAAATTGAGAGTATTATAGTGGACATTTTTAGAAATAATTAAACTTCAAATTCAATTTTTTTAAAAATTTGAGAAATTCTAATTAAAACTGATAAAGAACTTAATTTTTTAAAAAATTTTAATGCTAATTTTTCTAGGATTGGTTGAATTCATCAATATATAATTAATTAAAAAAAATTTTCAATCGAAATTTTGCAAAATAGAATTGAAAAAATTGAATTTTAGTCTAATAATTAAACTTTCTTTTTATAAATAATTAATTTCTCAATTTAATTAAATTTTGCAAGAATTGTGATTGTATTTTTTTAAAATAATTGAATTGATGAAAGTTAAAAGTTTTAATTTCAAAAAATTTCATTTCCTGTGACAAAATAAATAACAATATGTATTTAAATATTTATTTAATAAAAGTATTTAAGATTTAAATAAATTAATTCAGAAATTCTGAAAAATGTGTCTTATGAAATATTATTTAATTTAATATAATTGAATTGAAAAATTTTCTGTTTATTGGAATTTGGTCAAACGTTGTCCAAAATAAATTCAACTTTATAATATTTTAATGAAGTTCACTGGCATTTTTTATAAATAATCGTGTTTGTGAAGAAAAATATGAGTAAATTATTAAAATATTATTGAATTTTACAGAAATATTTAATTTTTGAAAGATTGCAGTTGTTATTTTTAAAAATAATTAAAGATCAAAAGGTTTTACCATTAAAATTACTGAAAATTTTAATTGATGTGGAAGAATAAACTCACAAATATTTATAAATAAGTAAAATAAAATAAATAATAGAATTACTAATTTAATTTATTGTTTCAGTTTTTAATTTAGTTTTAAAATTGTTTATTTAAATTTTTATGAAAAAACTTACTTAAAATTAGTATAAATTTTTACTAATTAAAATTTTTGAACGATTTTTCACTACATTTGTATTTAAAAAATAAACAAATTTTCAAAAATAAACAAATTTCTTCAATGAAAAATAAATATCCATAATTGAGAAACAAAAGAACAATAAAAGAGGAAATAATGGCTATTATTAATATCATTTTTCCCTCACAATTATACATATTGATTCTGCCCTGAAGTAATTTAGAATCAATAATTAGGCAAATTAGCTTTGAGTAATTAACGTAATTGAAAAAAATTTAATTATTCCGTGTATGCATGTTTTCTTTCACTTCTTTTTTTTTAAGTAGTATCAGATATATTTCAGGCTTTTTCTCTTGTCATTTATAAAACAAACAGAAATTTAATTAATTAGATTCGCGCATAGTCACCTTAGATAATAAAACTCTTATTGCACTATTTCATTAACTAAAATGACCGTTTTATGGTTTGTGTGTTTCAGGTAAAGAAAAGTTGATGCCCTCCTATCTGCACTTCGGTATACTACATATATATGCATAGAAGGTAGGAAATAACATTTGCAAATTGAACGTTGGTGCTATCAAGTTACACGTTAAAGCGTAACATTTAGATATCACATAATAACATAGCGCTATAGTAGTTTAATGATCATTCAAGTATCACGTTTATATCTAAATGTTACTGTCAACAACACAAAATATCTTCGCGTGCGTTTAAATTGAAAATTTTAACTCATCAGAAGAGTATAATGAAACTGTTTTCTTTTTTTCAATTCAAATTTTTAATTTTTTAATTAAAATTCTCGATTGAGAATTCTTTTTCTTTATTGTTTATTCTTTAAATTTTTTTCTTTTTTCTAATAGTCATTTTTATTATTTTTAATTCATTATTTCTACTTTTTAAATTCGTTTCATTTTTCTATATGGTTTAAATTCGTTTTTGTTTTATTCCTTAATTTTTTTCTTTCACTTTCTTCTTTTCCATTGAAAAACATTTTTTCTCTCTTTATTCTTTAAATTTGTTCCTTTTTCGAGTCATTTTTGAAATTCAATTCATTTTTTTTTACTTTTTAAATGTGTTTAATTTTTCTTTAAATTTAAATTCGTTCCTGTTTTATTTTTAAAATTTTTTCTTTAATCTAAATTCTTTTTGTCTTTTAGAAACTTTTCTTCTTTTTTTCTCTTTTAAATTCATGTTTTTTATTCTTCGAATTCTTCTCTACTTAAAAATTATTTTCGATTAATTCTTATAATTATTGATTCTGAATCTAAAAATAAAATTCCAATGATTAATTCATTCTGATTTTAAATTAATTAATTAATTTTGATGCTAAAAATAAAATTTCAAAGCTAATAGTTAATTCTAAAAATTAAATTAAATTGCCAAAACTAATAATTAATTCTGAAGTTAAAAATTAATTCCAAAGCTAATAATAAATTTACCGAAGTTAAAATTAATTTCAAATTATAATAGTAGATAAAAATAAAATTCAAAAACGTATGATTAATTCTAAAGCTGAAAGTTAATTACAAAAGCTGAGGATTTGCATATTTTAATTGTCAACACAATTCTAAAAGCTAAAAATTAATTTTTTAATTGTAAAAATTTTTTTGTTTAGAAAAATTCTTAATGTAAGATTTACATTTAAAATTACAATACATTTAAAATTTTTTAACAATATTTTGAATTTAAATATTCCTAATCAGACGCTAAGGATAGACGTTTAATTGAATATTATTTTTGCTTCTTCGATTTTATGAGTAAAACTCGATTTTTCTTTTCCTATCACAATTTTTTCAAAATAGACGAAAAATTTCCAGTTGAAAATTTTCCAAATTAAAACAACTTCCATTTGTAAATTTTCAAAATAAAATAATTTAAAAAAATTTTTTGAAATCAAAACAGTTTTAATTTAAAAATTTTCGAAAACAACAATTTCCATTAGACAATATGGGAAATAAAAATAATTTCCATTTGAAAATTTCGAAACCTAATACAATTTCCATAAATCAAAAATTTTCGAAATCAAAACAATTATTACTCGCTATATTTGAAATAAAATTTCAAATAGTAAATAGCACAGTAGTAGGTTTAATACAATTGAACATTAATTTATTCACAATGGTGACGAGTTACACACACAAAAAGAGGAGAGCAAAAGAAAAAAGCAAAGTTCCATTGCTCTCTTTGAGAGAATTATAACATCTTGATTCTCACGGTTGATATTTGAGTATTAAAGAAAAGCAAGAGTATAAAGTCGTGATTAGTTTATTTCTCCACCTTGTTTTTCGTCAAAACATCCGATTACAATGATTGATGTAATTTACTTGTGGTGGAAAATAGTTTGCTGATCCCATGACCAATTGGATCTGATAAAATTTAATCTATATTATACGTATTATAAGTGCTAAGGGCACCAGCATTTATTCTCATCTTTTCTTTCTTTCTTTCTTCCATTTTTTTTTTTTTTTTTTTTTTTACTTAAACGAGAAATTCCGAGTAAAATATATTATATGGTGCAATAATATTTGCACTTTGAGAATCGGGTGTATTACACCAAAATAAGAAATACCAAGTAATACATTTTATCCAATGATCTTTACAATACAAATGGGTTGTACTTTGTAAAAGTAACTTTATAAAAAATTGCATGTAATTTATAGTAGAGATTTTATAGCGCACCCAGAAATACGTATTTTCGTATTTAGAGGAAAATTTTCTGGCATTTTACATTAGTAGTGTCTTTAATTAGGAATAATTTATTAGAAGAAGAATATTGTTTGTATGATATTGACGAAAATATGTTTTTACTCTTTAAGTTCGAATTCGCTATAGAAATAAATAATTTGGTAGCAAAGAGTCAGTTACTGATTCGAATAGCAATAAATCTTTCATTTTTTTTTAATATAAGCAACTAATTATTAGTTAAATTCAATAATTATATTTCTACTAATTATTTAGTAAAAAATTACTAATTAGTAATATTCCTACTAATTAGTAAAAATATTACTTTTTAATAACATTTTAATAAATAATTTGTATAATTATTACTTTTTAATAACATTTTAATAAATAATTTGTATAAATATTACTAATTAGTAGGAATATTACTAATTAGTTGAAATATTACTAACAATAAGTATTAAGAATATTACTAATTAATTATTTTTCATTTATTTATTAGTAGAAATGTTACTAATTAGTAATATTCCTATTAATTAGAAATATTTATACAAATTAGTAATAATCCTACTAATTAGTAATATTTATACAAATTACTTAGTAAAATATTATTAATAAGTAATATTTTTACTAATTAGTAGTATCTTACTAATTAGTAACATTTCTTCCACTAAATTAATAGAAAATAACTATTTAGTAATATTTCTATTATTTATTACTAACTAAATATTTGATCTAAATTAATTAACAGTTGAATTTAATTGTAATATTTCTATTAATTATTTAGGAAAAAATTACTAATTAGTTCTATTTCTAATATTAATATTAGTAATATTTTGACTAATTGATAATATTTATACTAATGATTTAGTAAAGAAGGAATAATTATTATTTCTACTATTTATTGAATTAGAATAGAACTAATTAACAATTAAATTAAAAACTAAACTAAAACCTGCTAATTTACAGTAAAAGTCAATTGTAATATTACTAGAAATTATTTAGTAACATAATAAAATTAACAAAAATCTCTAGTAACTGAATTAATTTTTCTTCATTAGCAATATTTAAAATTTTTTGGGAACTAAAACTGAGTTTTTAGTGAAAATTATTATTTTAATTAATTATTATTTAATTGATTAATTAATTATTATTTTTTACTGATGAATAGTTATTTCTTAATAATCGTTACGTATATTAATAAAATAAAAAAATCAAACAAGATTTTACCAACAATTACATATTTTTAACTAATATTGAAACTTTAAGAATTAATTTTTTTTCTTTACTTTTAAATATCATTAGTAGTCGACGTCCACTAATTAAAATTAATAAAAAAATAAACTAATTTTTTCTAAAATTCTACTTTCTTATTTAGTATTTTTTTGATACTTGTCTATTTATTCATATTACTAATTTATACAACTAATTTATTATAATTTAATTCAGCATTAATTTATCATTAGTTAATTAAATTAATCAATCACCAATTAATTAAATTATCTATAATGACATTTGCTAATCATTGATCGATTAATTATTAGTGTTTCTAAAGTTTTAGTGAAAAAATTCAAACTAGTGAATTAAAAATTTAAATTTAAATTAGTGGACGAGTTTTAACTAATTAATTTTAGAAAATTGAAAAAAGTTCAAAAGCGATTTTCTGTTATTAATTTATTTATTGATTACCTAGTAGTTTTTTAAAAAGTTTTAGTGAAAAATAAAAAAAAAATTTCTAATTTGAATTAGTGGACGAGTTTTAACTAATTAATTTTAGAAAATTGTAGAAAAATTCAAACGCGATTTTCTGTTTTGAATATAATTTATAATTAATAAAAATAAATTTAGTTTGATTTCAAATAAAACTGAGACGATTTAAGAAAAAATTTATTCAAATTCCAGAGTAAAAAGTTTAAATCGAATCTAATTTGATTACATTATTTGTCACTATATTCTCAGTGTAAAGAATGTTAAAATAAATAAAAGCTTATGGAAAATAATAAATTATTGAGTTGAAGTTCAACGAGTAAAAGAATATTATAATAGATTTCAGTATATAAAGAACAATTCCATTGTTTGGCATATAAATATGATTTGAAACAATAGTTTATTTCTTTTAAATTCTTCTTCTCTCTGCCTTCTTTTATTATAAGAATAGCAAGTAAAATTATTTAAAATATTCAGTGAATTTCTTTTTTCACTACTTTTTTTTATTCATCCTTTTTTCTTTGTGCGCTATTCTACATATTTCATTTAAATTGCGTGAAATTTAATAATAATAATTTTTCTTTTTGATTTTTATGAGATTTGTTAAAAAAAAATTTAATAAATGTTTTATGATTCTGATGAATATAAAGCGCTTTTATATTTTTCTTTATAGAAAAGAATGATTATTATTCTCTTTCGATAAAGTGATAAATTAAAATCTGGTGGTACAGGTTTAGAAAAATTTTAAATATTTTAATAGAAAAATATTTTATCTTCAATTGTGCTTTTAATCTTTTATTACGTATCAATAGATAGAATGTATTATGAATTAATTGCGATTTTCTATGTGGAGAGTAATTAAATTTCTTATTAGTCTTAATTACTTATTATCCATTGTACTGTCAATTGATAATATTCTACTGTCTATTTTTTTTCATTCCAAAAAATAATTGTGAATTATTTTCATATTTTTTTTTATATCTTTTTATTGAAAATAATTCTTAATTGATTTTATACAAATTTTTTCTATAACTTTTGATATGTGAAAAAAATTCAGTGAATGTCGTTTTTTTTTGTCGTTTTTAATACGAAATTTAACATTAAAAACGAAAAATTTAAGGTTTAGATATATATTTTCAATTTTTTTTTGTTGGTATTAGTTATTTATTTTTCTATTATTTTTTTCGGTTAAAAACTAACGCTACAAAATTTTGTCTAAAGTATGTGTAAGAAACAGATGAGACCAACATTTTTTTACGATAAATATAAAAGTATTAATTATAAAAAAAAGTACAACAAAAAATAATAAAACATTTATCATTGGCTTTATTTGCACACAAATTATTAATAATAATAATAATAATAATATCAAGGTTAGTTTGTGTAAACGGATTTTGGTTAAATGTTCTTTTTTTATTTTTTTTAAACACTAGTATAAAAAAATATGATAGAAAAATAAAGCATATATACATGGGAGTAGATAAACATTTATAAATGCGAGGATAGTGAAATAAAAAATAAAAAAAAATGAAACTAAAACAAATATGAAATAATTGAGAAAAATGTAAGAGTATTTGATTTTCGTTCTTTATAATCTACCTGAGAGTAGTGAACGTTTTACATTTTGCAACCAAAATTGTCACAAATTGCATTTTCATTAAATATTTTATACAAAAAGATTTATAATAAATTATATTACGTTGTTTTTATTTTATATTGTAAATTGCGAGAGAAGTGCGAAATTATAATTAGCTAATTAAATAAAATTTAGATTTAGATAAAATAAAAATTTTAATTAACTCATAATTTAAAAATTATAAAATCAAATTTTTTTTTCAATTTCTAAAAAAATTTTATTTTATTAGCGAATTGAAATTTCGCAAAAGTTTTTTCTGGTGTAAATCGTAAATGTCGCTTTTATAAAAAAGGTGCGAAATTACTATTATCGATTAAATTATTGAAGTTTAAAAGTTTGTTTTTGAATTGAGTTGTTTTTTTGATTAAAATTTCTTGAGAACGGTTTTTTTTTTTTTGCTTTTGGATGGTGTTACATTTTTCAAAAATGGAATCGAAAATAAAATATATAATAATATCGAAGCACAAGGTAAAAAATATATATAATATAAAAGTGCACTTTTCGAGTGAATTTCTTTTTTTTTTCTTTATGAAGAGAATTTTTTTTTCTTAATATCCTTGGAAATTGCCACCAGGTCCTGGCGCGCCGAATCGTGGCGTTCCCTCATAGGAAACTTGAGCTGAAAAACCGTGTTTCCAATCTGCGGTGTAACGAACGATTTGTAAGCGACCATCCGGTAATTGAACTCGATATTCCCCACGTGTAACATCACCATCGCTAATAGCGTTATGCGAATAGTCGTTTCCAAAAGCGTCTTCCTTTACGGCGTAATTGAAGTCAAACGGCATGCCTGGCTCATGGTGACCATGATCGTGCTAAAATAAAATATTATTTGTTATTCATTTATTTTAGAATATTGAAAACGAAAAAAAAAATTTTTTAATGTCAGTGAATAATAATTTTAGGATTAAAATTAATTTTGATTACTGGAAAATATAGAGAAAGTAAAATATAATTGTAAAATTAAAGAAAATTTTTTTTGTAAAATTGGACTTGGTTTTTATTAATGCAACTTTTAGGTTCTAAGTAGAAAAGTAAATATTAGGTCAGACGAAACTTTTTTTTGAAATAGAAAAAATAGTTTTGTTGAGTAGATATTAATTTTCAGTGGAGAAAGCAGTTTTTGGTCGAACAAAGTGTTTTTAGGTATGTAAATAGGTTTTTTAAAGTATATTTTTCTATTTAAGTAGAAAAAGCACTTTTTGTTCAGACACATCGTTAAAGAACAAAAAACTGTTTTTTCAGAATAAAATTTTCCATTTAGGTAGGAAAAACACTTTCTGTTTAGACAGATCGTTCATTAGGAAAGAATTGCTGTTTTTTTAGAGAAACATTTTCTTTAAGAGTAGAAAAAGTATTTTTTAATCAGACAAACCATTTAAAAATTTTTTTTTTAAATTTAGTTATGAGTAGAAAAAGAATTTTTTGATCAGACAAAATGTTGTTCCAAAACAAAAAGATATTTTTTAAAATTACGTTTCCTTTTTGAGTAGAAAAAGTATTTTTTAGTCAGACTCAATTTAAAAAAAAAACTGTTTAAAACAATTTTTTAGTTTTGAGTAGAAAAGCTTCAACGTAATTTTTTTCCATTTAAGTACAAAAAGCAATTTTTGTTCAGACAAATAGTTATTTTTAAATAAAAAGCTGTTTTTTGGTTTAACATTTTCTTTTTGAGTAGAAAAAGTATTTTTGAGTCAGACAAAATGCTTTTCTAAAATAAAAAGATAATATTTAGAGTTAAGTTTCTTTTTAAGTAGTAAAAGTATTTTTTAGACAGACAGACAGTTTTTAAGAACAATAAGCTGGTCTTTTAACGTAATTTTTCTCCCTTTAAGTAGAAAAAGCACTTTTTGTTCAGACAAATAGTTATTTTTAAATAAAAAGCTGTTTTTAGTGTAACATTTTTTTTTAGTAGAAAAATTATTTTTTAGTCAGACTGAATATTCAAAAAAAAAACTGTTTAAAAAAATTTTTTAGTTTTGAGTAGAAAAAGCATTTTTTGTTCAGACAAAATGTTGTTTTGAAACAAAAAGATATTTTTTAAAATTCCATTTCCGTTTTGAGTAGAAAAAGTATTTTTTAGTCAGACAAAATACTTTTCTCAAATAAAAATATATTATTTAGAGTTACGTTTCTTTTTAAGTAGAAAAAGTATTTTTAGTCAGACAAATCATTTTTAAGAACAATAGGCTGTTTTTTTAATGTAATTTATTACATTTAAGTGGAAAAAGCACTTTTTATTCAGACGAATAATAATTTAAGAATAAAAAGCATTTTTTTAGAGTATCATTTTTATTTTAAGAAGAAAAAGCATTTTATAGTGAGACAAACCGTTAATTAACACTAAAAATTTTTTTTTGGAGTTTACATTTTCTTTTTGAGTAGAAAAAGTATTTTTGAGTCAGACAAATAGTTTTTAAGAAGAAAAAGCTATTTCTCAATGTAATTTTTCCATTTAAGTGAAAAAAGCACTTTTTGTTCAGACGAATAATAATTTGAGAATAAAAAGCGGTTTTTTAGAGTATCATTTTTATTTTGAGAAGAAAAAGCATTTTGTAGTGAGACAAACCGTTAATTAACACTAAAAATTTTGTTTTAGAGCTTACATTCTCTTTTTGAGTAGAAGAAGTAATTTTTATTTAGACAAGACAAATTTTTTTTCGAGTATAAAAATTGCCTTTCTTAATAAAAATTTTCTGTTTAAATCAGAAAAAGTATTTTTCGTCAGTCACAAATTTTTCTTTAGAAAACTATATTCATTCTTACAATAGAAAAAAATGTTTCTTCTGAATATAACTATTCTTCTTCAATGCTTTTAAGTAGTAAAAGTATTTTTTGGTCAGACAATGCGTTTTTAAGAAATATATACTTTATTTTCTGAAAAATTTTTATTTTTAAGTAGACACAAAATTTTTTTCACTTAAATTTCTTTTCTAAAGGACTAATTTTTCATTCAAGCGAACAATTTTTTTTATCTATTTTTTTTTAAAGACTATATTTGGCTCTTTGTATAAAAAATTTTTCTTTATTTTAAATATTTTAATTTTATTTTTAAATATTTTACTTTATATCCAAATGTTTTATTTTATAGCAAATAAATTCAGCTTTTATTCAAAAACTAAGTTCTTTAAGATTATGAAATTTACTTTCTAGAGCTGCCTCTTCTTTTTCAAGTAGAAAAAGCCCTCTTTGCGCAGACAGAAACTTTTTACTTCAAAAAAACTTGTTTTTTGTACCTCCTTATTTTCTCTGTAAGTAGAAAAAATCGTTTTCACTCAGACAAGTGTTTGTTAAGTAGATGTTGATTTCCAAAGTGGAACAAGTAGTTTTTGTTCAGACAAAGGAATTCCGCTGTTTTTAAATTCCATTTTTTAAAGCAAGTATTAATTTTTTGTGAATAATTTTTGCCCTTTTTACCCCGTAGAAATAAAAGTGTAATAAGTATTTTTTAACGATCGAAATCGCATTTTTTTAATAGAGAATATTTTTTTTTTAGTAGGAATTTTCTTTAAAATAATGAAAAAAAGATGTCTGTACAAGAAATTTATCAAAATTTTGACGTCTGAGAAAAAAAATTTTTAAGTTTATGGAAATTTTAAGTAGAAACAGTCGTTTGTAGTCAGACGGATTTTGTTTTTTTTGAATAGATTTAATTTAAGGTAATAAATTTATGAATTTTAAGGGAATGAATTTCAATTTGGAGAAAATAAATTTTGAAGTTTAAAAAAAATTTGAAATTCAAATGAAATGTTAAGTAGAAAGAGGCGTTTTTAGTCAGACAGAGAAGGAGGGATTAAATAGATTTGCTTTTAAGGTAATAAATATGAATTTTAAGGAAATGAATTTCAATTTGGAGAAAATAAATTTTGAAGTTTAAAAAAATTTTGAAATTTTAAGAAAATTTTAAGTAGAGAAAGTCGTTTGTAGTCAGACGGATTTTTTTTTAAGTAGATTAAATTTAAGGTAATTTTATGAGTTTTAAGGGAATGAATTTCAATTTGGAGAAAATAAATTTTGACGTTTAAAAAAAATTTGATATTCAAAGGAAATTTTAAATAAAAGAGGCGTTTTTAGTCAGACGAGTTTTAGTTTTGTTAAAAATAGATTTGTTTTTAAGTCAATAAATTGAATTTTAAGGAAATAAATTTCAAATTCGATAAAACAAATTTTGAAGTTTGAGAAAACAAATATGAAATTTAAAGAAATAAATATCAAACCAAACAAAATAAATTTTAAATGAAAAAAAATTTCTTTTCGTAGAAAAATTATTTTTCTCTCAGGCAGATAATTACAATAAATTTGCTATTTAAATAAATAAATAAGTAAGAGAGTAAAACAAAGTAATATGAACGTAATTTAAGTTTAATTTCCAAACTGAGAAATTAATTTTTATCAAATTGGAAGTTAATATTATTATTACTATTATTATTATTAATCTAGTTGGATTAGAGAGGAATTCTCTTTACTCCGAGAACAAAATGATAACAGTACACCGCATTTTGATTTCACATATATACATATGAAATTCAACAATCTATAATAAACCTAATTACAATCATCATATTTATAATATCATCGTCATTATCAGTTAATTTTACTAAAACGAGTATAATGCATTGGATTACCCAAAATATATATCTCGTTTTAGCGCATATTATTGAATATTCAATTAGAAACAAAAACTCATAGACAATAGATTTTGCAAACTAATATTATAATGATGATAAATTCATAATGTTAGATTCGAAAATGAATAAAAGTGTCAGTTTAATGTTCTTTTGTTTATGTTTTGTAATATCTTTTATAAATTGTACATTTTCATTTGCCAACAAGAATTTGGTTTAAAACGTGGAATTGTTTCATTATTCATATATACACATCGGGTGGAGGGGAAGTAATATTTGAATATCTATATTTTACATTCCTGCGGGCTAGTGATTTAATAATTGCAGAGAGGGCATCAAATGAATGTCTCAGATATCATATGGAGATTAAATATATTTTAATACACTGATGATATTTTCAGCCATAAAATTGTTGTTTTTTTTTTTTTTTTAAAGATTTATTGAATGGAAATTGATTTCATAAGCATATATTCTTTATATATTATCTTTTGAAAATGATAAAAAGCTATTATTATTATTGATGCCTTAATGCTTTAGGCATTGAGGTAATTTATTTGATTACCCTTTTCTTATTGTCTTTCAATAAAGAATAGATTGACAAATAAAGTTCAATAAATCACGAATGACATTATGTCAAAATTCTTTTATTCTTTTATTCTTTATTGTGAATTGTGAACTTTAAAAAATATTTTATAAAAGTTTTGAGGCGCATAAATGGACCCCAAATTCGCCTATTCGATTATTTTACCAAAAATTATTTTTACCTATTATTAATTGAATATAATTCTTTTTAATAAATATTGGATAATTTTAGAAAAATTACAAATGATTGCAGAAATTCATTTATTTTCAAAAGTAATAAAATTTTCCGCAGAAATTCAATTATTTTCAAAAATTTTTTTAAATTACAATCAAAATTTCAATTATTTTTAAAAATAATTAAATTAATCTCCGAAATTCAATTATTTTCAAAAATTTCCCTCAAGTCAATGATTTTCAATATCTTTTACAGGAATTTAATTATTTACAAATTTTTTTTATAAATTCCTTCGCACTAATTTAATTATTTTCAATAAATAATCAAATTTTTTACAGGGATTGAATTATTTTCATAAATAATCAAATTCTTCTTAGAAATTCAATTATTTTCATAAATAAAACTCATTGCAAAATTTTAATTATTTTCTTAAAGATTCTTAAAAATTTTATTAAAATTCGTCAAAAGAATTCAGTTATTTAAAAATTTGTTGATAAAATTCTTTATGAGAATTCAATTTTAAGAAAAATGCTATTATTCAATAAATTTTTATTTTTGTATTTAAATAATTGAATTCTACTAGAATTTTCTCAAAAACATTGATTTAAAAATGAATTTCAGTTAAAATTTTACATTAAAATTGAATTTTAAAAGCATTAGAGCGTAAATTTTTAGAAATAATTCAATTTTGGAAAGCTTTCAGATTTAAATCTTTGAAAATTTGAATTTTCCATATTTTTAACTAACAATTTTGTAGAATTAATTTTTTTTTGAGAAACTTAAATTGCGGATTTTTAAAATTTTATTTGAAGTTTTTATTTTCTAATATATATTAAATTGAAGAATTTACGAATAATTAAAATTTTGTAAAATGGAATTGTAAACAAATGAATTTAAAAATTCTTAAGAAACTTTTTCAAAAACTATCAAAAATAATGGATTTATAGATGTTTAGTTAAAAAAACGCAAAAAAAAATTTAATTTTGTAAAATTTATAAATTATTGCAAAAATTCAATTATTTTCAATATAATATTAACAGAATATCTCCAAAGAATTCAATTATTTTCAAAAATAAAAAAAAAATTGTCAACTTTTCAATTATCTTTATAAATGAATGGCAAAATTGTTGGACAAAATTCAATTATTTTCAGGAATTTTAATAAAATTCATGTCAAAATTTCAATTATTTTCGAAAATTTTTCTTATTTCAATGTTTTTCAATATTCTACTATTTTAATAAAATTTCCCAAAAAAATTCAATTATTAAACAAAAATTTTATTAAAATTTTACGTAAACATTTAATTATTTTCTAAAAATAATAAGAATTTTACAGAAATTCAATGATTTAAAATTAAATTTTGTATAAATCTTTTCGAAAAAATGAAATATTTTAAAATTTGTCAGTAAATTCTTTGCAGCAATTCAATTATTTTCATAGATTTTAAAATTCTTTTCAGCGATTTAATTATTTTCATAAATAATATAATCATTCGGAGGAAGTCAATTATTTTCACAAATAACAATATTCATTACAAAAATGCAATTATTTTCATAAGTAATAAAATTCAATTATCTTCAGGAATTTTAATAAAATAATGAAAATTTCACAGGAATTAAATTATTAAAAACAGCAATAATTCAATTATTTTTACTAATAATAAAACTCATCGCAGAATTTCAATTATTTTTAATACAATTTTAATCGAATTTCTCGAAAAATGTAATTAATCTTTATTAAAATTCGTTGATAGAATTCAATTATTTAAAAATTTGTTGATAACGATTTTTTATGGGAATTGAATTTCAAGAAACATTCAATTATTCAAAAAATTATTTATTTTTGTATTTAAATAATTAAATTCTAGTAGAATTTTACAATAAAAATTGATTTAAAAATTAATTTTAGTTAAAATTTTAGAAAATAATTGAATATTGAATAATATTATTAATATTAATATTATTAAATTAATATAGCGTGAATTTTTAAAAATAATTGAGTTTTGAAATGATTTTTTTTTTTTTGAAAAGTTTAATTAAATTTTTTAAATATTATTTTAAGTCTTTATTTTCTAATATTTATTTAATTGAAGAATTTACGAATAATTGAAATTTCGTAAAATAGAATATTGTAAAGAAATGGATTTAAAAATTGTCAAAGAACTTTTTTGAAAATTATTAAAAATAATCGATTTAAAGAAGAATTTTAGTTAAAGTTTTTGTAAATGATTTTATCTCTCGATCGTCTTTTATAATTATAAAACATGAAGAAATTGATCACTTTGAGTCGAAGACTCGGAGTTATTGATTTCTTCATGTTTTATAGTTATGAAAAATTTAATTTATAGTTTTAGGTAAAATTTTCTTTTTTTTAATTTTGTTTCTATAAACTAAAAAGGAATTATAGTTTAATAATTATAATGCTTAACAATAAAAATAATAATAGCAATAATAATAATAATAATTAATAGTTAATAATTTAATAGTTCTTCTTAGATAAAAAGAGTTTCGATAGAATAAAGATTGGGAAAAGCAAAATTGATCTCTATTCATGCACCTCAAAGTGTTATCTCAACCAAAAAAAAATGTGTGTAATTATTTTCTTCCAATTTTCCCTCTCAGAAGTTAAATTCAAGTTTAATTATCATTTTGCATATATAGCATGTAGTGGAATTTATAATGCATCATTTCCTGGGAAGTTTTCTTGAAAAGAGTTTTTTAAAAACTTGGATAAATATTCTTTTAAAGTGCTTGAGGCGATAAGGGAATTTCTCATTTTTGAACGGCTCTTCGTCAACTGGTAAAAAGCTTTTTCTTTCCTGGTTGAGGACACATACATATTTTGAATTCATTCTCAGTTTTATTTCTCTCCCACTCCCTCTCTGTATATAGTTGTATGCATTCCAAGTTCGTAATTTTTGTTTCAAACGTCAAAAGTACGTCCGTCTTGAGATAAAAGAAAAAAATAAAAAAAAAAAGAAGGCAAGTAAGTCGCGAGCATACACGTGAGAACAGTTTTTTGAAATAGGGTCCCGTCTTGGAAAAGCATGCTGCCGCGAGATATGAAAGAAACATTTCTCTTCAGTGGTCTTTTTTTGCGAAACGCATTCGTGTACAGTGATATCGTTGCTCGTAAAAAAGTTTGAGCCGCTGGCAAGTAAACTTCAACGCGAGCGCGAGCGCCCCTTTACTCACGTTGTTAGATTGCAGATTCTCTCTCTCTGTTTACGTCTTTCCCTAAACCAAGATGAGCGAGAAAGTGTTCTCTATACTTAAAGAGCATAAATAGGTGTGTCCATTTGTAGACGATATCAAATTTTTCTACTCGGGATATCTGGTTTTTATATATAGACATATTTTTTTTTTGTTAGCATCGTCGTCGTACATTTGCGACTGCTATAATTCTTGAGATTTTTATCTTCTAAATGACATGTTTCTTTGGGAAAATACTCCCTCATATGATAGGAGATTTTTCACGTTTTTACTATAAACGTGTTTACTTTCGAAAAATTACATTTTTTATTACAAGTACCTGCTTCAGAACTTTGACACTGTCATTTACAATGGGAAATAGAAAGTAAAAGTTTACTTTGTCGGACTTTTTTTTATGGTTAGACTCTGGTTTATTGATTCTTTTATTTCACCAGACAATTTTACTGCAGTTTTATTAAAAAATCTAAAATTTTATCCGACAAAATATTACTTTAAGTCGTGGGTTCAAATAATATCGAAGTAATATTAATTAAATGGTTTTTAATCGGTTTGATTTGTTTCGTTAAATTTGAATTTCGCGCCGAAGTAGTTGTCTGAATTTCCGCCTAGACGGCGTAAAAACTCGCTCGTAAACGAGACAAAGTACATGTACTGAAGAATATATTTTAAAGAACAATATTTGTCAACAGATATTATTATCAATAATATATTAATTTTTTATTGCAATTTTAAAAATTACAAAAATTTAAAATCACTGTCTGACTAAAACGTGCTTACACTACTGATAGTGGAATTACTCAATGAAAATTTTATCGTCTGACTACAACTTTATTTTACTACTGACAAAAAATAGAAATTTGAAAATATTTTACACATAAAATTTTGGAATATACTAAAAATTCCTAAAAATTCCTACAAACAGTTAAAAGAAAATTTAAATCAATAGAAGTTCAAGTTTACTTGAACTTAATCTAAATTTCCTTACAACTGAAATTAAAAAAAAGAATTTGAATAAATATTATAGAAAACTAAATTACTTTAAGAGAACTAAGAAAACTTATTTGTTAAAAAAAAAAATTACGTGAAAAGAATAATAGAAATTAGAGTAAACACACAACTTCAAATTTGAAATGGTAAAAATGTTTACTAACTTGAATTAGTGATTTACCTTTTTCTTTCGAATTAGTAAATTTTATTAATAAATAGTAATTTTTACTATTAGTAAATTTGACTAATAAATAGTAATTTATTCTAATTTATTTGTAAAATCTAATAATAAATTGTCATCTCTACTAATTTATTAGTAAAATTTACTAAATCAAATGCAAAAAGTCAGTCACTAATTCAAAATATTAATTATTTTTACTATTTTAAATTTTGCTAATAGATTAGTAGAAAATTAGTAGAAATTACTATTTATTAGTAATTTTACTAATAAATGAGTAGAAATTACTGTTTATTAGAAAAATTTTAATAGAAATTTATTACTAAATTGTAAATAGAAATTACTTTTTATTAGTAAAATTTACTAATTCAAAAGCAAAAGGTCAGTCACTAATTCAAATTATTAATCATTTTTACTATTTTAAACTTTTGAGAATAGATAAGTAAAAAATTAGTAGAAATTACTATTTGTTAGTAAATTTTAACAATAAATTAGTAGAAATTATTATATTTTAGTAAATTTTAATAATAAATTAGCAGAAATTTTTATTTATTAGTCAAATATACTAATTCAATAGCAAAAGGTAAGTCACTTATTCAAGTTATTAATAATTTTTACTGTTTCAAATTTTTGAGAATAGATTTGTAGAAGATTAGTAAAAATTACTATTTGTTAGTAAATTTTAACAATAAATTAGTAGAAATTATTATATTTTAGTAAATTTTAATAATAAATTAGCAGAAATTTTTATTTATTAGTCAAATATACTAATTCAATAGCAAAAGGTCAGCCACTTATTCAAGTTATTAATAATTTTTACTGTTTCAAATTTTTGAGAATAGATTTGTAGAAAATTAGTAGAAATTACTATTTAATAATAAATCTTACTAATAAATTAGTATAAATTACTATTTAATAATGAATTTTACTTATAAATTAGTTGAAATTACTTTTTATTAGTAAAATTTACTAATTCAAAAGTAAAAGAAAAGTCTCTAATTCAAATTAGTAAATATTTTTACTAATTCAAATTTAGAGAGTAGAAGCAATAATTCAAGTAGATAAAAAAAAATTTCAAGTAAATAGAATAAAAGAAACTCAGGTAAAGATAATAAAAAGAACAATTGAGTTTTATACATAAAAAAAGTCTGGTAAAGGAAATAAAAAAAAATGTTAAGTGATAAAATAATATAAATTTAGGTTTAAACAACAAAAACTATTTTTCATTTAGTTGAGTAAAAAAATATAACTCAGTTAAACAAAATAAAAAATAATCGAGATAAACAAAATTATAAAGTAATTAATATAAAAAGTATTCACTAAACAGAATAAAAGAAAAGTGAGATAATAAAAACTCAACTAAATAGAAAAAAATAGGGTAAATAAAAATAAAAAATAATTCAGATAATTAGAATAAAAGAAATTTAGATAGATGAAATAAAAGCAATAATTCATGTAAATAGAACAAAAGAACTCAGATAGTGGAAATAAAAATAATTTAGGTTTTAACAAAAAACAATTCATAATAAAAAAAATAAAAAAATAATTCACATAAATAAAAATTCCATTAGATTAAATTTACTAAAATTGAAACTAAATTATTGTAAATTAAGTAATAATTATAAAGTAAGTGCAAAAATTGAATTAAAAAAGAAATTTGCATTCTCTCGATAAATAAAAAAAGACATTTAAGAAATATCGAAATAACTTACATCAATATTGTTGCCGTTATTTCCGGACGGTGAACCGGGATAATCGGGGAATCCTGGTGTGGGTCTTGGTCCAGGAGTGGGGTAACCATTACCACCGGGTGTGGGTCGTGTTCCAGGTGTAGGAAAGCCGGGAGTGGGCCTTGTTCCTGTACCGGGATACGTTGGCCTACCGGGTGTCGTGGGCCTCGTTGGGCCTGTGGGAAAAGTGGGAGTTGGTCTCGTGGGCCCTACTGGAAATGTTGGCCTCGACGAGGGGAATCCCGTCGTTGGCCTTGGAAATGTTCCTGGCGGTTTATTATAGTCATAACCACCTTTCGTTGGCTCCGGCGGTAGATACGTGTTTCTTCTTGTGCCTGGCGGTAAATCGCAGACGACAGTGGCCACTGCCAAACAGAGAACTGTCATCTATGAAAATAGCAAAATATCATTAGTTCCATTATTTTATTTTTTTTATTTATTTATTTTTTAGTTTCTTTTATTTACTATTTTTATTTCACTATTTTTTATTCATTTATTTTGTTATTTACTGTTTTTCTATTTTGTAATTTTTTATTTTTTTTATTTACTATTTTTTTATTTGGGTATTTATTACTCTCTAAATTTGAATTAGTAAAAATGTTTACTAATTCCGAATAGTGACTGACTTTTTGCTTTTGAATTAGTAAATTTTACTATTAAATTAGTAGAAATTACAATTTATTAAAAGAATAATTATTTTGTAAAGTTTAGTAAAAATGTTTACTAATTTAAATTAGTGACTGACTTTTTGCTTTTGAATTAGTAAATTTTACTATTAAATTAGTAGAAATTACAATTTATTGAAAAAATATTAATTTAGTAAAATTTAGTAAAAATGTTTACTAATTTGAATTAGTAAATTTTACTATTAAATTAGTAGAAATTACAATTTATTAAAAGAATATTAATTTAGTAAAATTTAGTAAAAATGTTTACTAATTTAAATTAGTGACTGACTTTTTGCTTTTGAATTAGTAAATTTTACTATTAAATTAGTAGAAATTACTATTTATTAGTAAAATTTACTTATAAATTAGTAGAAATCACTATTTATTAGAAAAATTGTAATAGATATTTATTAGTAAATTGTAAATAGAAATTTATTAGTAAATTGTAAATAGAAATGTAATAGAAATTTCAATTTATTAGTAAAATTTGCTAATTCAAAAGGAAAAGGTCAATGACTAATTCAAGTTATTAATAATTTTTATTGTTTCAAATTTTTGAGAATAGATTTGTAGAAAATTAGTAGAAATGACTATTTATTAGTAAAATTTACTAATTCAGAAGCAAAAAGTCAGTTACTAATTTAAATTAGTAAACATTTTTACTAATTTAAATTTAGAGAGTTTTTTTTCTATTTTAGTAGTTCCAATTTTTTGTTTCACTATTTTTATTTATTTATTTTGCTATTTATTATTTTTATTTTTATATTAACTATTTTTTATTTCACTGTTTTTTTATTTTTCTTAAATTTTAATAAATTATTATTTCTTATTCTGTTACGATTATTGGTTACTTTAATATTTTTTTATTTTTCTATTTCATTAATTTCATTTGGTTCATTTCAATATTATTTTTATTATTTTGTTTTGTTTCTTCATCATTTTTTTTTATTTTTTAATATAAAGTCATTTATATTCGTATATAAATTCATTTTCTTAAAAAATTTTTTGTTAATCTTTCGTAATTTTTTCAATGGATTCTCTTTATATTAATGAAATCAATTTGTTTATGTTATTATAATCTTATGATTAATTGTGCAATTATTGTTAATTAATTATAAATAATTATATTAACGAAAACAAAATATTTCTAAAATTTTAAACGTTCAGATGAACGAAAATTTTTTACCTTTTGATAATTTTTAAATGTATTTTAATGAGAAATAGAAAAATAATTTAATACAATTTAATTTAAGTAATTAATTAAGTAAATAATTCATTTTTTAATGTGTAAATTAATGTTTTGTACCTACCAAAATTAAAAAATTAAAAAAAGGATTTTGTTATAATGATAAATTATAAATTAATTAATTAACTAATTAGCTAATTAATTTTATTAAAGAATTGGAAAATCGAGTGTGAAAATTTTTTTTACTCCATTCAAAAGTCAAAAAGAAGAAAAAATCGAATAAAAGAGGCGGTTAATTCCTAAGCATTGTAGGAGAAGATTAGTAGAAACCTGTCACTAATTGCTGAATGATTTAGATTAAGATAGAGATAGGCATTAATGCGATGTTGAGTGTTGACTTACAAAGTAACATTTCCTACGGTTTATATCTCGTTGACGTCTAAAAGATGGCTTTACAAGAAATCAGTAGGTATTATAAATCAACACCTATTACTCAATTCACCCACGGGAATAGTGAAAAATGATAAATTCATTTTTTTTCCACTTCTTGAAATATAAACTACGATAAATTTATAAAATATGTAAAGATTATCTCTGATTTCAAAGAAAAAAAAAGAAAGAAAGAGGAAACTATTAATCGCAATTTATTTACAATTTTTAAATATCAACATCAAGATATATTGATTAAAATTAACCTTCCCCTTTTGATTATATATTCACGAAATAAATAAAAATTACATTTTTTTTTTACAGGGAAGAGAAGTTGTTACTTTTCTTTAAAGAGGCGAAAAAGAGAATTTAAAAATGAATTTTTTTTTTAAATAATGATAAAAAGTTCGATAAGTTAATTATCTCGGAAATGTTTAGTTCCCCTTTTTTCCTGGCATTTGTTTTGAAGGGTCCAATTTCTTGCGATGAAAACTTTATGTTGCTGGAGTTATTTTATGAGAGTTCTAAAAGAAAGGAGGAAAATAAAATAAATAAGTTTTGAGAAGAAAAAGCAAAATTACTAAAAGTAATAAAAAAAAATAAAAGTAAAAAAAAAATATTGGAAAAGGAAGTAAACGAGAATCGAAAGCAGAAAGTAGAAATAGAAACCATTTCAAAGGATTAGAAATATACAGTTGTTAGGAAAACATTCATTCAATTACGTTATTTTAGATTTTCTTTAATATCGGAATTTTTCTCATATGCAGAAATTATTTTCCGAGTTGTATTTCTGTTTTATTATTATTATTTATTATTATTATTATTATTATTATTATTATTATTATTATTATTATTATTATTATTATTATTATTATTATTATTATTATTATTATTATTATTATTATTATTAATAATAATATTATTATTATTATTATTATTTATTATTATTATTATTGATATTATTATGATTATTATCATTATTTTTATTATTATTATTATTATTATTATTATTAGTAAATATTAATTAATTAATTGAGTAACAAATAAAATTTATGCTCATTGAAAGTAATAGTTTAACCGTAAAAAATTAGTATTTCTCGGATGATTATTTCTCGTCAATATACACGATACATTTTTTATGATGTAATTATTACGCACTTTTTTCCTTTTTTATCAACAGAAATCATTACGTTGCGTTTGTTAGCTTCTGTATAATAGGAGTGTTTTGAAAGAGTCATAAAAAAAAGTAATCAACATTTCTAAGATGATTCTTAACGCCAATCTTTAACAAGAGTAAAATGTGAATACTTTCTCCTATTATAGAGGATCTAAGGAATTAATAATCCACTTAAGATGTCTATTATAACTCTTTCAAATATATAAATCATTCTTTAATGAACTTTATACAAAAATAATTCGGTTCATTATAAAATCAATTTCTTCCATTTTATTATCTTTTAATAGTTCAAATTATCTATCATCTATTTCAGAGGAAATATATTTTCAATTTTTTTTTTCTTCAATTTTCTATAATTTTTTAAACTGGAATTATTAATTATAATTTCAAACTATAATTAATTAGTAATTCAATTATTTTCATAAATAATAAAATTTTTTTTATGGAATTCAATTATTATTTTCATAAAAAATAATTTAAATTCTAGAAAATAAATTATTATTTTCATAAAAAATAATTTAAATTCTAGAAAATAATAATTGAATTAAAATGATGAAAATAATTTTGATGAAGTTAGAGTAACAATATTCTTATGATATAAAGTAATGATTTTATCTCTCGTTCATTTTTAATTATTAGAAAACATGAAGAAATCGATCAATCCAGCAATCGAGCAATCGAAATATTCATGTATTATAAAAATACTTTTATAAGTTGTTTAATTTAAAAAAGGTTTGAATTTGAAATTTTTGAATGTCTTAATTCCTGTGGAAAATCCTGTTCCAAAAATAAGATTAAAAATAGAAATTGTGCAAATATTTTTCTTATTTTTCTAAAACAAAATAATAATTTGGTTCAAAAAATTGTGATTCATAAACAAAAGTAATGCAAAATAAATAAATTTTCTATTTCTTAATCACAGTTGTTTAACAATTTTCTAATTTTGTTTAGAAGTAAAAAAAAAATCTGCATAATTTCGATTTGACAAAACATAATATTTAACAAAATTTTAATCTTTGAATGAATATAAGTGATAAAAATTCTGATGATTTCTATTTGTCATTACAATAATTTTTGAAAAAGTTCGTTGACAATTTTCAAATCCATTTATTTACAATATTCAATTTTACGAATTTTCAATTATTCGTAAATTCTTCAATTAAATATATATCAGAAAATAAAAATTTCAAATCTTATAAAAAAAATTCAATTAAACTTTTTCAAAATTCAATTATTTCTAAAAATTCATGGTACATTCCTTTTAATATTCAATTATTATCTCAAATTTTAACTGAAATTAATTTTTTTAATTAATTTTTATTTCAATTTTAGAAAATTCTACTAAAATTCAATTATTTAAATAAAAAAGTAAATTATTTATTGAATAATGGAATGTTTCTTAAAATTGATTTCTTATAAAGAATTTTATTAACAAATTTTCAAATAAAAGAATTCTTTTGACGAATTTTAATAAAATTGTTAAGAATAATTACATTTTTCGAGGAATTTGATTAAAATTGTTTTAAAAATAATTGAAATTCTGCAATGAATTTAACTTTAATTATTATTTATGAAAATAATTGAAAATTATTGCGAAAAAAATGTATAAAAAATTTGTAAATAATTAAATTCTTGTGAAATTTTTATTATTTATAAAAGTAATTAAATGCTTGCGAAGAATTTTTTAAAAAAATTTTTAAGTAATTGCATTCTTTTGGAATATTTTATAAAAATAGTAAATATTAAAAATCATTGAATTTAAGAAAAAATTTTAAAAAATAATTGAAATTTTGCCAAGAATTTTATTAAAATTTTTCAATATAATTGAATTTTTGACAAGAATAATTGAA
This sequence comes from Leptopilina syphax, assembly GCA_032872505.1. Classification (NCBI taxonomy): domain Eukaryota; kingdom Metazoa; phylum Arthropoda; class Insecta; order Hymenoptera; family Figitidae; genus Leptopilina; species Leptopilina syphax. The sequence goes on along the minus strand of CM065477.1, from coordinate 8,486,766 downwards.
ATTTAGACCAGAATTTTTCTTTAATTTTTTAACATAATTGGATTTTTGGGGAGGATTTTATTATTTCTAAAGATAATTGAAATTTTGACGAGAATTTAAAAAAATGTTTAAATATAATTGAATTTTGGCGTAGAATTTTATTGATTTTAAAAATAATTGAATTTCGGAGAAGAATTTTATTGTTTCTAAAGATAATTGAAATTTAGACCAGAATTTTTTTTAAATTTTTTAACATAATTGGATTTTTGGGGAGGATTTTATTATTTCTAAAGATAATTGAAATTTCGACGAGAATTAAAAAAAATGTTTAAATATAATTGAATTTTGGCGTAGAATTTTATTGATTTTAAAAATAATTGAATTTCGGAGAAGAATTTTATTGTTTCTAAAGATAATTGAAATTTAGATCAGAATTTTTTTAAAATTTTTTAACATAATTGGATTTTTGGGGAGGATTTTATTATTTCTAAAGATAATTAAAATTTTGACTAGAATTTAAAAAAATGTTTAAATATAATTGAATTTTGGCGTAGAATTTTATTGATTTTAAAAATAATTGAATTTCGGTGAAGAATTTTATTGTTTCGAAAGATAATTGAAATTTAAAACAGAATTTAAAAAAATTTTTGAACATAATTGAATTCCTGGGAAGAATTTTATTACTTTTGAAATTTTAACTGTGAATTAAAAATATAAATTATAACTAAAAATTATAGCTGTAAATTATAGCTAAAAATTATAATTGTAAACTACAATTATAAATTTCATTAATTTTCAATTGCAAAATTTATAATTTACAAAAAATAATTTCCAATTAAAAATTTAAATAGCACTTCAATTATAGTTGTTTTACATAATTGTAAATGATAAGCATTTTCAAATTATTGTTCAGTCCTGATTTTTTTCTTTGCTTTTTTTATTTATGGAAATTTTTTGTTAAAGTTTCATATTGTCGTTCGCTGTTGTACGTCTCTTTTTTTTGTGTGAATAAAAAGTTTTCCTTTTTCTCTGAGCGTAAAGTTTAAATTATGCAAGATTTTCGAGTGTACGAGATTGGAATAATCCCGTTGGCAGGTTATATTCGACCGCTAATAATAAGATTGTCCTTTTCAGTGAGTGGGTTGCAAATTCCAAATGCACTTTGCGATTCAAAGGAATCTTATGTGTGTGCACCTGCTGAAAAGAAACGATATTGTGAGGAAGTCATAGGGCAAACCATTAGTATCTCAATGTCGAGGAGCGTTGCGCTATATCTATATCTATATATATAGAGAGAGAAAATAAATGTTGCATCGTAACCGCTCCTCTTTTTCCCTTTCAGTCATAGCATATCTAGAAAAGTTGATTTTGAAAAGTTCATGTTACACGCAGTGGGAGTAACGTTTAACTGCCACATCTCCGCGAGCAATTCTCCACAGATTAATGAGTTTCAAACATTTAAGATGACAAGTTGATTCTATAAAGGACTTGAGAAATAACTATAATAACAATTTTTCAATATTCTTTCTAATACAATTCATGTTTACTATTATGCTACTCTTGAACTATGATTTTTTTTTCTTTCTTAATATTTTCCCTTTTTTTCTTTCTTGATATTTTTCCTTTTTTTCTTTTCGTTATTTTTTCTTTTTTAAGTACTTTTTTGATATTTTTCGTTTTTTCTTCCGAAACTCATTTTTTTTTCCTCAACCAAGGTTATTATAATCAGAAAAAAAACTATTTTTTGAAGTCTAAGATTCACAAAAATTCAAAGTAAAAAAAAAATTAAATACAATTTCTACATAAATTGTAGAAAATATTGGGTAATTAGGTTAGGTATTCAGTATTATTAAGTAAAATATTAAATAGAAATTTCCACAATTATTAATTTATAAATATTAATTATGTATTACTAATAAAATTTTTCCTTTTTTTGAATTTCGCGCCAACATAGTTCGTTAGATTGCCGCCTAGGTGTCATGAAAATTCTCTCACAAACGAAATGAAGCGAATACAGAACATAAATATTTTTACAATATATTTGAGTAATTGAATATTGAATATTAATTATTATAAATGTTATTATAAATATTAATTATTATTGTTAGTATAAATATTTATTATTATTATTATTATTATTATTATTATTTTAAATTATTAATACTAATTAAAATTTTGCTCATAATTATTAACTTGCTTATAATAATTCTTATTTTGATTGCAATGAGTAATTTTCACATAAAATATAAATATTAAACTGCCTAAAATTATTATAACTTTTATTATTTTATTTATAAAGTGAGAATTCGTTTAGAAATTAAATATTTAAGATTTAACTAATTTTTAGTTGAAAACTACTAATAGTCAATTTATACAATTATTTTTTACTAGTTATTAATTAATTATTTATTATTGATTAAATTTTTCATTTTTTGAATTTCGCGCCAATAAAGTTCGTTAAATTGCCGCCTAGATGGCATAAAAAATCGCTCACAAGCGAAGTGAATCAAATAGAGTACATGAATCTATTTCACGAAAAATTGGAATGAGTAAAAGAAAGAAAAGTTTTTTTTACTATGCCTAAAAATTACTATACTGAAAAGTAATGTAAGTACAATATTTATATTCTTAGGTTATGAATTAGGTTTTTTAATATAGAAAACATTTTTTTAATAAAATGCCAATTACTTTACTAATTAAAAGTAAAAATTGACGTAAAATATCGAAGTAACAATGTAAAGAAAAATAGTAACAAACCAGAAAAGAAATAATTCGAAATTTTTTTTTATTTAGATTAGAAATACTTTTTCATTTGAATGAAAGTAAATAATTGGTATAATTATTTACTGGCCTGTCCCGTTGATATTCAAAATGAATAATAAAATAATAAAGTAATAAATAAACTATAAAATAATAATAATAATAATAATAATAATAATAATAATAATAATAATAATAATAATAATAATAATAATAATAATAATAATAATAATAATAATAATAATAATAATAATAATAATAATAATAATAATAATAATAAAATAATATAGTAATAAATAAAAATAATAATAATAATAAAATAATAAAGTAATAAATAAACTATAAAATAATAATAATAAATAATGAACCTAAAGAAATAAATAATAAAAATAGAATAAAAATTATGAAATTCGACTACTTTCTTGAACAAAAAAATGTTTCTTTAGAAATTTTTTTTTCACTCATGGAAAATCTTCTGCGTAATTACAGGGAAGATTCAATGTCAATAGAGTTGAAAATGTTAAAGAAGAAGAAAGAAATTGTTCGGAACTGTGAAAATAATAATAAATGCGAAAATTATTCTCAAGGAGTATTATAAAAGTTCATTATTGAATGATGCTTATCAAAAGATAAATGTTTAATGTAGATTTAACACTAAAAATCGATTGGAAATTAAGGTTGGATAATGTAAACTCAATTAGAGATATTTAATCGTGCAAAAAAAAAGAAGAAGGAAACTTTTTTCTCTTGGAAAAGAGGCATTTTCCTTCATTGAAAATTATTGCTTGGGATGCAGAATTACAAGAGCCATAAATTAGTTCAATGTAAAGAAAGATGGAAAGTAGGAAGGAAAAAAAACGACATGAATTATAGTGGATTTTAAATGAGCTAAAAGTGATCCTTAAGGAATTATAATAGTTTCATTTTTCCAATCTTTTCAGTAGGAAAAAAAATATAGTCAACATTTATTTGTATTTAAATTCGATTTAGGGTAAAGTTAACTTTTGATTCTTGGATTTTTTTCTCTCTTTTTTGAAAAAAGGGTTTTTGTGCAAAAAATGCGAAGGAAAAATCGTGAAAATAAAATTACGTTTTTCATTTCATAGTAGTTAATAAAATTAGTTTTTAAAATAGATTTAGACGAATCTTTTTATAAGGTTAATTGGAATTATTTTGAAAGTAGAAAATATCTATAAGCGCAAGTTTTTAAAATTTATAGTTCTATTTTTATTTTTAAACCTCTGCTCTACTTTTTGCAAATTAAACTAATTTTTTAAAGTTAGATGTATATTTTTTAAAAATATTTTTGCACTCTTTTTTTATAGATTTATAAATCAGATTTCAAACTAAGACTTCGAATAATTGCAATTTAAAATAACTATTTTAAGAGAGGAAAAAAATTGTCAAACTTTTCGAATCTAAGTTTAAATAATTTCTTTTAATTCTAATTAAATTAAATTTCAAGTTTGAAGTAAAACGGATTGATAAAAATTAAAATTACATAATTCAAAAGAGGATTAAAATTTAGTTTCAAAATGAAAGAAATTGAATAGGAAAGAATTTTTCTTCGATTTTGATAACAATTTAGATTAATTTTCCAATTATTATTTATTTATTTTTATTATAACAGAAAAAAATTTCTTTCAAATCTTGATGGTTGAATTTCAATTTTATTTGCAAATTCTTATTTTTTTTTTACGTTTTCACTCAAAGCGAAAATTGTTTTCAAAAATTAGGTAAAATAAGAAATGGCACGTTTCAAATTTTTATTTTTAAATATAAAAATTCCTGTTCGGAATAAAATATGAAAAAATTGTTAAAACATTGAAATTTAGTCAACGAGAATTGATTCGAAAAGAATTTATTGACGAGTTACATAAAAAGAAACAAATTATTTCGAAAAATCGAAATTGAATTCGAAATTGAAATTTATCAAAACTGATTAAAGATATACGAAAAATTTTTCTCTAGGAATGATTTTTAATTCAAGCAAAAAATTATTCGAATAGAAAAATTTTCACAGTAAGCAAATCTATAATTCAAATAGCAGATAACTCGTTTAAAAGCGAACTTCATTTTTCAGCTTTTTCTTCTTCTTTTTTTTTTACTATATTTGAAAAATAAGAGGATTCCACCCTTGTGAAATAATGATCATTACTCTCTGTATATTACGTAACGAATCTATTTAACCTGTAGTTTAAAGAAACTACCTGAAAATAAATGATGAATTCTCTTTTAGAACACTTCAGTGCACTGCCTTATTTAAATAAATCTATTGCTCGATGAGCATTATCCTCATAAATAACTAACGTAAGAGCTTTATGGGAATCGTCTCCATTTCTCTATCTCTCTCTCTCTTTCTCCTCTCCCTCTTTCGAGAAAATTCTAACTACATACGCCAATGTTACTAGTCACTTATTCAACGAAGATGCAATAATTGAAACTGAAACTATTCGCTTTCCACGTGAAAGCATCTCTTCCGATTGAACGCGTTACATAATCCAATGAATGTATACCCGATTGTGTTTCGAAACTATCAATGTCGTTATATGTTCGAAAACCGTCCAAAGCTTCTATTAGCGATCATTTGCAATTTTATATGCTTTTGCGCAAAATTATACAAATTTTCTCCCAACAATTTTTATTTTTTCATAAAATACTTTCTCATATATGTGATGAGAGAATGTAAAAAAAATACCATTCTTTAATAATAAAAAAAATACCATTCTTTAATAATAAAAAAATATCATTCTTTAATAATACAAAAAAAAAAAATTTATTTTCCTACATTCGTAGAAAAAAATTATTTTTTTTTTATAAATATCCACATTGATGGGAAATTGAAAAGAAAATAATGAACAATGTACGTGTGGAATTATTTGTAATTCACGTGTGCTCGTGTGATGTGTTGGAGCTGAGACAGGTGCTTATAGTGTAGGAATGATGATATATTGACGACGATATTGCGAGCGTTTGATTACCGTTTTCTACTTACGCATCATAAAATCGAACGTAAATGTCGACCAACAACGTTTCCTTATTGTGCGCGACATTTTTTTTATACGTGACTCAATGAAAATGTGTATATATTTTCTTCAAATTTTTACAACCAATATGCTTCAAAGAAAATTGAGTTTTTATTTTTCAATCGAATATAATAGGTAATGACAGTTGAAAAATTAAATTTGATTTTAATAAGTTCCTAATATTTCTATTAATATTTTATATACGCAATTTTAAAAACGTTTAATAACAATGAATATTCACTTCGTTCACTTCGTTTATGAGAGACTTTTTATGCCCTCTAGGCGGCAACTTAAAGAACATTACTGGCGCGAAATTCAAAAAAGAAAAATTAATTTACTATATTAATAATATATAATTAATTTATAACAATTATTATAATAACTATTATAATAATTGTATTCTTTATATAAGAGTTATTAATAATTGTAAAATAATAATAATAATAATAATAATAATAATAATAATAATAATAATAATAATAATAATAATATAATAATAATAATTTTGTAAAAAAATTTGCCTACAATCTTATTTAAATAAATTAATAGTTGCAAACGAGATAATAATTATAAACGAACTAATAATTACCAATCTAAAAATTCTATAGAAAAACTTTTTGTCCCTCATTTTATAATTATTTAATATTAAGTACAACTAATAATAATTATAATAAATTAATAATAATTAAAATAAAATATTAAGAAGCACAATAATTATGAGCTATGTAACATTTATAAACAAAATAGAAATAATTATAAGAAAAGTAATAATTCTAATCAAAATAATAATTATACTATTAAGAAAAATATTCATCATTCAATTACTCATAAATATTGTAAAACACAATTACGTAAATTAATATTATAATTATGTATAATGTTATATACGTAATTAAATATTATGACAGCATTAATCACAATATTTTGAAAAGAATGATTATATTAGTTATTAAATCACGATAATAAAATCTATATAAATAATATTTAAGACTAGAAAGTGAAACAAAATTTTTGAAAATCGAAAGCAATAATGAATTTTTGAATTAAATGTTGTAAAAAAAACCGGCAAAATTTAAAAGTTATTTACATTGTGAATTTAATTTTAAATTTTATTAAAATTTAATTTGAGGTCATAATCTTCAAGAGTAAATACAATGGTAAGAAAATATTCTAAAGAACAAAAGTATCATTTGCTTCTTTTCCCACCTTAGACAATTGTAATTATAAAAAAAAATTGAGGCTAATTATCCAAACTTTTGTGTTTTTAAATTAATTATGAAAATTATTAATAACATAACATAAGTACCTAATGGCGAATTAATTGAAAATAAATAAATAATGATCAAATAAAAATGGATAAATAAATGTTAATAAATAAATAATTTAAAATAAATTAAAAAAGGGGGAAAAGGACATATTTTTTGTAAGCAAGTATATTGTTTAAATAAATAAATAAATAAATAAATAATAAATTTAATAATTAAAAGTAAATAAATTATAAAAAACAAAAATATATAAATGAACGCAAATAAATAATTGAAATTAAAGAAAATAAAAAATAAGAATAGTAAATGAAAACAAACAAATAGTAAATAATAAATAATAATTAATGAATTAATTGTTTAATTAATTAAATTGTTTACTTTAATAAAAGTAAACAAACGGTAATAAATAAATAATAGTTAACTACTGAAAATAAACAGACAATAATAGGTAAATAATAAGAATTAACTAATAAAATTAAACAAAACTAGAATAAATAAATAATAGTTAATAAATAAAGTTAAACAAATAATAATTGATGAATAATAATTAATAAATGAAAATAAACAATTACTTAATAAAATAAATAATAAATGAAAAAACTATAATTAAGTAATAGTTATTAATTAAAGTTAAACAAATAATAATCAGTAACTAAAATAAACAAATTAAATTATTTGAATGAACTAAATTAATAAATAATTAAACATTAAAAAGTAAAGAACAAATAAATAAAGATTAGAAATTTGAAATAAAAAGACTAAAATGTCGAATATCTGATAAATGAGAGTAGAAAATTATATAAACTAAAAAAATATAATAGAAAATTTCTAAATTGATATAAAGTGTAAGTAATTAGTCAAAATCTATTAAACGAATTTAATTGTTAAAATTCAATCAAACAATGAAGACTGTAATTTGTGTGACAATTGTACTTTGAGTTTATTTCTCAAAAAAAAGAAACAAAACAAAGCAAATGAAAAAATACAAAAAATCGTAAAATTCTAACAGTTAGAATTTGGTTTGTGAGTGGAGAAAATTAAAATAATTATAAAACACTGCAATTTAAGCGTGGAACTACTGTAAGATTACAAACCCCCGTGAAAACGAGAAACTAGAAATACGAGATACAAAACATGAAGAGGCATATAGTGGAAAGCACAACGGGAAAAATAGATACGTGTATATATGTATATATATTTATATATATAAAACACGAAAAATAAAACGTTAAACTCGAAATGTATTTTCTCTTTCACAGTTTCAGTTGAAATCCAATCTATTGTTTCGTATACTTCTTTTAATTCTTCTCTGTGTGCAAAGAAGCTGTTTACTAAAGAGATTGGAATTCTTTCATTTTGAAAACAAAAAAAAAAAAAAAAAAAAAACGGGAAAAAGATTTATTTTTGTCGGAAAATTAAATTTTCTTTCAAATTTTCAAGCATCGTTTTTGAAATACTTTTTTATATTTTTTGTTTCCATTTAAAAGAAAAATCTTTTATTTATTTATTCTTTGTATAGATATTTAATTAGTGAATATTTGTTTTTTCGAAATCAAAGAGTAGAAATTTATGAATAAAAGTTTTTTCATTCAAAATTATTATATTGATAATATTTCCAGAAAATTTACAAAGGAAGGTTTTTTTATTTAAAAAGAAAAATAAATTGTCGATTTCAAATTGTTGGCTAACAATAGGGAATTTTTTTTCATACGAATAGGTAGCGAATTTAGTTATAAAGTTACTAAACCTTTTTTCCATAAAATATTTTCTTTTTTCTATTTTTAATTTAAATGTTTAATTTTTTGAAATTCATAGTTTTCAATTTATTTTCTATTTCTAATTTCTCTTTTCTAATTCTCTAGAAACATTATCATTCTTTAAAAAAAAATTTGTTTAATCTACTTTTCATAAATAAACTAAACTAGACGTTTAATAAATTAACAAATTTAATTAATTATAAATTGTAATGTTAATAATAATAATAATTATTATTATCATAATAATTAAAAAAAATAATAACAGTTATAAAAATAATATTAATACTTTAATTAATAATTAGTTATATCTTGAATGTTAGACAATTTTTATACAGCAAGAATGTTTCTAGTTATTATTATAAAAACTTTTTTTTAAAATCGAAAATTAATCCAAAAGATTACTTCTTTTAGAGAAAAAAATTTTCATTCATGGAAAAAATTTTTAATTAAATTAAATTTTTTTCAAAGTATTTTTAACTAATAATTTTTAATTAATTAATTGTAACTTTTTAAACAGTACCTATTCGTAATTAATAATTTTTATTTAATTAATTAAACAAGTTGCAGTAAAGTATTAATAATTAATAATTTTTAAATAATTAATTCAACTAATTGCAATTAATTATCAAGTTTTAATTAATAAGTTTACTTAATAACAACATATTAATAATTAATCATTTCTAGTAAATGAAACTGATTGCAATAAAGTATTAATAATAAAAATAATTAATAATTTTGTTCATGCTTTGTGGTCATAATAAAAAATCGTTAAAAAATGTTTCTTGTTATTTTTAAAAAGAATACAAAAAAATCCATAAGCAATTAAAAAAAAATGAAAAATTATTGTTTAAAAAAATCTGTTTGACAAAGAGAAAAATTATCAAAAAAAAAAAAAAATATATTATCAAAAAATTAATAGTTAAAATAAAAATTTTTAAACGTAAATAAAAATTAAAATGTTATTGTACTGTAGAATTTTTTTTTTTAAATTCAATGTTAAACAAAAGACTAAAAAAGTTTTTATATAAAATCACTATTTTTGGTTTCGTTTCCTCCTTTCTTTCTATATTTGATACTCTTTAAATTTGTAATAAGTTCAAATCTATAATATACTTTTCTTGTAGCTTCTCGTATAAAAGTGAAAATTTTCGCTAAGGTGGCAGCACTGTATCTCGATAATCTCTCGAGTCACTGTCACCTATTTTCCATCTATCACACTCACTATTTTTTTTTTCCTAAGAGAAAAAGAGAAAAATTTCAAATAAAAGAATTTCAAGTTTTATTCTCCAATTTTGAAATTATTTCCACTAGGGGTGAAAGAGAAAATCACGAATCTTTTTCCGCACCCCCTCCCACCCTTTTTTCTTTTTTTTTGCTTAACTCAATCCTCTAGGAAACCACGCTATATATACAACATCCACGAACGTATTTCAAGTTTTCCCATTCTCGACATCTCGTCAAGTATTCAGAGATCGAAGAATTCCTTGAGGATTCATATCGAGGAATCTTCCTCTTTTCCAATGGGAATTTGGACTATCATTCGATCCCGCAGAAGGATCTCTATCTCTATCTCTCTCTTTGGGGTATTTCGAATCAGGCAAATACAAGAAGGCAGCTTAAGAACTCCATTTGGAATCTCTTCGACGTACCTGTAGATGAAACATGTTTCCGGGCTTTTGCTGAATGCCCGTTGCAAACTGTCTTTTTTTTCTTCCTCCGGTAAAACAAACGCACCAAAAATATTTTCAACTTTTTTTTGTTTGTATTCCCTTTTGATGTTGTAAAACCCTTGGAGCTGTTTTTAGATTCTCTTGACACTTTGAAGGGTGGGTTTTGGTTATTATTTATTTAGTTTTTGAATTTTTAGGCGCGAAAACGAGGGTTGGGGAATGTGAAATGAATATGCATGTAACCGGCCCGACGGAGAATGAAGACGGTAGATGACTGCTCGCCATGCCGCCGGCTTGTGTTTATATAGTGTGGGCCTAATAAGATGATCCTTCAACTCTCCTTAGGAGCGCGATGAGGAGCATCGGAGAGAAAAGAGATAGAGTCCCACCTCCCTTACATGTTGTGTATAGAAGTTACCTTGCCTTCGAACCTGGCTGAGGCCAACCGCGAGAGGGCAAATCATGATCCGAGTTGTATCACTCGTGAGAGGAGAGCTCTAGATCGCGCAAGGACCAGCAATTGATTCTTCTCTCCTGTGTCGAAGAGAAGGGGGAGAGAGAGAAAATTTCTTCGTCTTCTCTCTTTTACTTTTTCCAATAGCGGTTCTATTGTTACATAAAAGATTCTTCTCTTTTTGTATATAAACTGAAAACGGTTTCAAATTTCTTCTTGTTCTTCTAATTTTTTTTATTCATCCTTTTCTTTTCCCTCTTCTCTTTCTTCTGTTTCTGTTTTTGTCTCTTATTCTTTTTCTGTTTCTTTTTACTTTTCTTCTCCTTTGATTGTTTCTTCTTTTGTTTCTGTCTCTTTTCCTTTTTCTGTTTCTTTTTACTTTTCTTCTTCTTTTACTGTTTCTTCTCCCTTTTTTCCTTCTTTTAAGGAAAAGGAGAAGAAGAAACAGTAAAAGAAGGAGAAAAGTTACCTTTTCTCCTTCTTTTACTGATTCTTCTTCTCCTTTTCTTTTTTTTTCCTTTAGAGAAAACTTCTAGTTTTGGTTCAAATTTGTATTGCCTCATGAACCGAATTTTATTTCCTTCCAGTTTGCACCCATTCTGGAACTGTTCTTTATTTCTTCAACTGTTTTAGAACATTTCCTGAATTTACAAACTAGAAAATTCGCAAGGTAAATTCAGTGTGAACGTTTACAGAACAAGATCTCCCAGCACCGAAACTTTCATAAAAATTTATTAAGGATTTACTTATAAAATTCGCAGTATTTACTTGCAAGAGTTTAGTGAAAAATTCGGTCATTCGAAAACGTAATGTTTCTGTAAATTATTATTTCGATTAAAAAGAAATTATTATTAATAGCTAAAATTTATTACGCGCGCGTGTGGTTTCTTTTTGTATGGTACATAAACGTACTTAAAAACATTTTTCATTTTCATATTAAATTATATTTTGAAAATAAAAGTAAAAATTATTATAAGCAAAAAAAAAGGTTAAATGCATACATATGAGACATATTGAAAAAAAAACGTAAAAAATTGAATTTTGGAAAAATTATAAATGTTTGTATAAATTCAATTACTTTCAAAAGTAATCAAATTCTTTTCCAAAATTCAATTATTTTTAAAATTTTTAATAAAATTCTTGTCAAAATTCAATTTTTTAAAAATTTTTAATAAAATTTTTGTCCAAATTTCAATTATTATTAAAAATTTTCCTCAATTTCATATGAATTCTATTATTTAAAATTTTTTTAAAAAAATTTCTTCGCAATAATTTAATTATTTTCAATAAATAATAAAAATTTTTAAAGGGATTGAATTATTTTCATAAATAATAAAATTCTTTTTAGGAATTCAATTATTTTCATAAATAACACTCATTGCAGAATTTCAATTATTTTTAATACAATTTTAATCGAATTCCTTGAAAAATATAATTATTGTTCTTAACAGTTTTATTAAAATTCTTGAAAAAATTAAATTATTCAGAGAAATAAAAAAAATTCTTCAAAGGTATTCAATTATTTTTATAAATAGGTAGTAAAATTCTTTGCAAAAATTCAATTATTTTTAATACAACTTTTTAATAACATTTCATAAAAGAATTCAATTTTTAAAAAAATTCTTAATATCATTTTTCGAAAAAATTCAATTATTTTCTTAAATTTTAATAAATCCTTCGAAACAATTCAATTGTTTTTAGAAGTTTTATAAATTGAGAGAATTAAATTATTTTTCAAAAATAATAAAATTCTTCTCAGGAATTCAATTATTTTCAATACAATTATTAGCAAATTCGATTCTATTCAATAAATTAAAGAAATTTTTCAAACAAAAAATTCTGATATTTTCTAAAAATTTTAATAAATTTGAAGAATTAAAAGTTTAATTTCAATTATTAAGAAAGAGGATTATAATAAAAACTTGCAAGAAATTGTTTATATATAATTCAATTACTTTAAAAACTTACAATTAAAATTATTAAAGAAACTCCATTATTTTAAAGAAATTCAAAGAAATTCTTCAAATGAATTTAATTAAGATTAGGAAAAATTTTAATAAAACCAAATTCAATTATTTTTATAAATAATCAAATTCTTCGAAGAAATTCAATTATTATCGAAATTTTTGATAAAATTCTCTGCAAGAATACGATGGTTTGCAAATTTTTTATAAACTTTTTCGCAATTATTCAATTATTTTCATAAATAATATAAAATTGTTACAGAGATTTAATTATTTTCGTAAATAATAAAATTCTTTTTATGAATTCAATTACTTTCGTAAATAATAAAATTTTCGCAGGAATTTAATTATTTGCAAACATAATTTTCATAAAATTTTTCAAAAAAAATCAATTCTTTAAAATGATTTTTATAAAATTCTTCGCTAGCATTCAATTATTTAAAAAAAAATTAATAAAGTTCTTCGTAAGAATTTAATTATTTTTTGAAAATTTTAATAAAATTCGTTGCAAGAATTCAATTATTTAAAATTTTTTTTATAAAATTCTTCGAATCAATATTCAATTATTTAAAAAAAATTTTGATAAAATTCTCGGCAAAAATTTCAATTATTTTCAAAAATATTCCTCAATTCAATGATTTTCAATATCTAGTATTTTGATAAAATTTTCTAGAAGAATTCAATTATTTAAAAAAAAATTTAATGAAATTCTGCGCAAACATTTAATTAATTTTATAAAATAATTAAAATATCTTTAATAAATTTTTAGGAAATTTTCGGTGCTGTGTGGGCTGAAATTTACTAAAAAAAAATATTAATCTGCAAATTTGTAAAACAGTAACTCATCTACATAAGCAAATAAAGAAAAGAATTTAGAACTTTGTGTAAAAATTATAGTGTTTACGAAATTTACAGAATTCTGTAAAGGTTTCATAAAACAAAAAAAGAAGTTCTAGAATTTACTAAAAAAAAAGTCAATCGCCAAGTTTAAAGACCAATTCTATAACTGTTTTCGAAAAGGAAATATAAATAGATTGTGAAATTTACTAAAAATACCAGCGTATAAATTTACAGAACTGTTTTGTAATGGTTCTCCAAACGGAAGAGAACAAATTTTGAAACTTAAAAAAAATTGTAGTTCGCAAATTTACAGAATCCATAAAAAAACTGATTCTTCAAACAACAATAAAGAAATTCTGAAGTTTAGCAAAATTGTACAGTTAAAATTTTCAGAACAGTTCTGAAAATGGTTCTACAAACAAAAAAGAACAATTTTTGGAATTTACTGCAAAAATTCAGTGTCTAGGTTAACTGAACTATTTGGTTACAATTTTCTAGGAAAGGGATTTACAGAACGGTTCTGGAACTATTCGACGTAAACCAAAAGAACAATTTTTATAATTTACTGAAAATATCTGTGTCTAAGTTTACAGAACAATTTTGAAATAGTTTTAAGAAGAGAAAAGAAGTGGTTCAGAAATTCCCAAAAACTTAAAGTTTTTACCTTTACAAAATAGTTCTGCAACTGTTCGAAATAAATACAAAAAAAAGCAAATTCTCGTTCTAAAAAAAAGTTCGGAATTCTGTGAAACATATTGGAATTTACCTTCATTTATTTTAACAAAGAAAATACTAAACAAATTTCATAAAAAGATCTTAATTATTATTTATTATTTTTATTATCAATTCTTAATGAATTATTTACAAACAATTATTTTCTATTTGACTTATTTTTCTAATGGTTTTTCGTTCGTTCAGTAAATATTAGTTTAATTATTCTCAATTATTTATTCGTATTTTAGTATTAGAGAGAAATTTTTCGCAATGAAAAGAAGCAGAAGAGTGTATAAAGAAAACTGTTATTCTTTAGCGCTTTATAAAAGGAATATTATTCAGTTCAAGAAATTCTACTGGCATTGTATACGTGTCTTACTAAAATTGCCACTACTACTTTGGCATCCTTTTCCACGCACATTACGTATTTTGTATAAATGCTCCCTAATGAATAGAACTTGTTACATTCACACCTTTCTGAATAGAACATTTTGCTTTAAAATATATTAGGTAACAGTGCATGTAACGAGTCGCAAATAGAATATACGAACGACAAAAGCCTCTTACATCATTTATATAAATCAATTTTTTTATTCCAAATAGAAATAAATTCGTCCTGAAAATAAAACTTGTTCTTAAATTCATTGGTATTTGCAAAATTTTCACTAGGGAATTAAAACAACTGAAAAATTAATAAATTAGAAAATTAATAAATGTATGAACGAATAAATGTAGAAATTAATAAATGAATGAACGAATAAATGTATAAATTAAAAAATTAATTAATAAAGTGGTACAAAAATTTGAAATTCTTTTGTCAACTTTAGAAATTTATACTTTTTCGAATACATTTGATAAATTTCCAGACTTCCTGACATGTGACAATTCTGTTATCCAAAGCAGTAAAATTAAATATTTGAATATAAAAATTGTATATTTATATTGAAAACTGTCGTTTTTCATAATAATCACTGAAAAGCTTCGATTGACGGTAATGACGTTTCTCAAAGAAAAAAGAAAATATCAATTATTAATTTTTTTTAAAATGTGTTGAAGCATTATTGGTATACAAAAGACTGGTATACAAACATCATTCGTTATTCTTTTGTCTCTGTTTGCTCATTTCGTTGAAAACTCATTGCTGGACCATCTTATGCGCCCTTGGCAATAAGCTTTGATCGTAAAAGTTACAGGATTTTACTTTAGTCTCCAAGGACGATTAATTCCCACTATAAAGGAAATGAAAAACCCTCATAAAGCCTATAGTATCTCTTTTTAACAAGAACGTGTAATTGACACCTAAACTGGCACTCTACATTACCACTTCATGAGTGGACTGTTTAATGACACTTTTAAATACGTTTCAACACTTTTAGAAAAAAAAGCTTGTTTTTCAAAAACGATTTTTTTTACGAAAGGTTTTTTTTCGAAACCATTTTTACAAAAGGATTTATTTTACCAACCACTTGAAAAGGAACCATTTTCGATTACATAACGAGGCGAATATTTTTAACAAACTATTGATGACAGTCTATCAATATTTATTGATTATCGCTACAAGTGTATTATTGAATAATTAAGAATAATTATCGAATTTTTAATTGCAGGTGTCGATAAGAATTATAATTGATGTTTTACCATCTTGACAAGGTATACTATTTTCATTAGCATAAGAATTGACTTTTGTGTTAAGACATAATTGTGTCACACGATTATTATTATTATTATTATTATTAAAAATTAATGAACTGTGTCACAATTACAATCTCTATTAGACCCACATTTTTTGTTCGTCATACAATTTGCATTATTATTGAAACTAATATTTGTTTTTACTTTCATTATTACATTATAGAATAGAATATACAATTTCTCAAGTGCTCTTTAAAAATTATTACAGAAATTTCATCCCAACAAAAGTCTCTTGTGAAACTCAAAGCAAGTTCAATGTTTTAATTAAGAGAAGAATGATGATGATGACGATGATAATGATGATGATTATGATGATAATAATGTAATAATCTTAAATGCTTCTCTAAATTTAAGTCAATAAGATTCTACCTGATGAAATAGTTTAGTCCTTCTGTAGAAATGTTTTTTTTTTAATTATTAAAATAGAGATGAAAGAATATTTTTCTTGAAAAAAAATTTTACTATTAGAGTTGCTACAAAAATTTGTTTTTCCCTGACTTTTCCCTGATTTACAAACAAAATTTTAACTTATTCCCTGAGCCTAAAGAATATTCTGATTCACTCTAAAAATTATTAGATACTCAAAAAAAATGTTCTATTACATTTATTTACGAATTTCCTTAATTGTAAAATTATTCAAAAACATCAATAATTTCATTTTGAAATAAAAATTTATTTATTATTATTTTCCCATAGAAATTAAGATTTTCAAAAATTTTAAATTCAAACCTTTTTAAATTCAACAATTTATAAGAATACTATTATAAAATACGAAGAAATCGATCATTTACTTCATTTTTTATAATAATTAAAGATGACCGAGTGATAAAATGATTATTTTATATTATAAGAATATTATTACTGCAACTTCTTCAAAATTATTTTTATCATTTCAATTCAATTATTATTTTCTAGAATTTTTAACTAAAATTCTTCTTTAGATAAAATATTTTTAATAATTTTTAAAAAAGTTCTTTGAGAATTTTCAAATCCATTTGTTTACAATTCAATTTTACGAAATTTCGATTATTCGGAAATTCTTCAATTATGTATTAAAAAATAAAAACTTCAAATAATTTTAAAAAAAAATTCAATTAAACTTTTTCAAAAAAATTAATTCTACACAATTGTTAGTTAAATTCATGAAAAATTCAAATTTTCAAAGATTTTAATTTGAAACCTTTTCAAGATAGAATTATTTCTAAAAATTCATGCTGTATAATAATTTTAAAATGTCAGCAACGAAACAAATAAAATAATAGAATCTAAAATTTCAACTAAAATTAATTTTTAAATCAATTTTTATTACAAAATTCTACAAGAATTATTCAATTATTCAAATACAAAAATAAATAATATATTGAATGATGAAGTGTTTCTTAAAACTGAATTCTCATAAAGAATTTCATCAATAAATTTTTAAATAATTGAATACTTTTGACAAATTTAAATACATTTTCTTATGAATAATTACATTTTTCAAAGAATTTGATTGAAATTTTTTAAAAAAATTTATGAGTAATTGAAATTCTGTAATGAGTTTTATTATTTATGAAAATAATTGAATTTCTAAGAAGAATTTTATTGTTTACGAAAATAATTGACTCCCTGTAAAAAATATTATTATTTATGAATAAAAATTGAATTAATGCGAAGAAATTTATAAAAAAAAACTTGTGAATTAATTGAATTTATATAAAAATTGTTATTATTCATGAAAATAATTAAATGTTTCCGTAGAATTTTATTGCAATTTTTTTAAATAATTGAATTCGTCTAGAAAATTTTATTAAAATAGTAAATATTGAAAATCATTGAATTAAGCGTAACTTTTGAAAATAATTGAAATTTTGACAAAAATTGTATTAGAATTTTTGAAAATAATTGAATTTTGGAGAAGAATTTTATTATTTACAAAGATAATTGAAACTCAGACGAGATTTCAAAAAATATTTTTTGTAAATAACTGAATTTTTGTGAAGAATTTTATTATTTTTAAAAATAATTGAATTTCTAAAATCATTTGTAACTTCTTTAAAATTTAATAATTTTTAAAAATGTTTTTAGAAATAATTGAATTTTTGCGAAGAATTTCATTACTTTTAAAAATAATTGAATTTCTAAAAACATTTGTAACTTCTTCAAAATTGAAATATTTTTACTGTTTTTAAAAATAATTGAATTTTTGCGAAGAATTTTATTACTTTTAAAAATAATTAAATTTCGAAAATCATTTCTAACTTCTACAAAATTTAATTATTTTTAAAAATGTTTTTAAAAATAATTGAATTTTTGCAAAGAATTTTATTACTTTTAAAAATAATTGAATTTCTAAAATCATTTGTAGCTTCTACAAAATTTAAATTTATTTTTAGTGTTCTAAATAAAATTCTTTCATAATTCAGAATTTTCTCATGAACTCGAAAAATTTAATTTTTTCCAGTACTTTTAATAAATTTACCTGATTTTTCCCTGATTTTCCTGACCTTTGGCAGCGCTGAATATGCTTTGCGCTACCAAGAATTTTTTGTACGCGGACTATCAAAGGCTTATAATGTTCCTTTTATTGCAAAAAAATTGCAAAAAAAATTCATTAAGGCTTTTTCTATGTAATTATATGTTAAATAATGAATTTTATAAATGTTTTAATAAATTTTGCATTTATTTAAATAATAAAAATTTACATTTTCAAATCATTTCCAAATTGAGATTTAAAAAGTTGGGGGAAAAATTGAAATTCTAAATTTTTGTTCTCAATGCGTATAGAATAAAAATCGAAAAGTCGAAGAAGAAGAAGAACGAAAAAGTGAAAGACAAAAATATTTCTTCTAATTTACAACAGCAGAATAGAAAAATAATAATCAATGATATGAAAATAAATGATAATCGATATAAGGAGGAGCGAATAACCGAAGAAAATATTTTCCAGAGTCGAAAATGTTAAAGAAATTATCTGAAAAACAAACAAAATTACATAATACGATATAATAAAATTGAAATAAAATTTCCTGTATGACCTACTTGCCCGTCTCTCACTCTCGCAAGACAGAAAAAAGCGAGCATCATCAGCTACAAAACAACCCAGGCAAGAATTCGCTAAAGCACGTATCGTTTTATCTATCTAAAATACACGATATCCCCCTTTTCTCGAAACGTGCTTTTTCCCCGCCAGAATTCAAGAATACTCGATTCTCAACTCTCTCTCTCTCTCACTCACTCACTCACTCACTTTTTTTTCTTTTCTCTTTCTCTCTGCATCGAATCGTTTCCAGTGGGAAACGAATCAAGTTGTGCAGAGTTGAAATCAGGTCACATCCATAGAAAAGCGGAAGCTGTCTGTAAAATCAATTGTATTTTATTTATATTCTTTTTATTCAAGGTCGATATGTCGATAAAATAAAATGCTGATGTGGTACATTCAATTTAACGCATGTAAATGAAAAATATTCCACCTTAAACGACCTTTCTCTTTCTTTTTTCTTTTTTTTTTTTATTCTATTTTATACTGAAAATCAAGAGCAGAAACCCTTTGTGTTTAAAGGCTTTGTGGTTTAAACTCTCATTCTAAAATTTTCATTTATTTCTATCAAGGAGTCTGAATACACGCTTCAGCGAATGAAAGCTTTATTCACTATTTGTGTATATTTACAAAAAAAAGGAAAAATTTATTTCCTTTCACAAAAAAAAAAATTGTTCCATTCAATTAAAATTTGGTTCTTTTCCTATCAAAAAAAAGCACATGAATATTAATAACGAAAAAAAACTACTCTCAATAAAAGAATTACTCTTTCAGAGTTTAGATGCAATTTTCTTTCTTTTGATATAACAATGTATTCGAGTAAAAATTTTTCGAAAATTGAAAAAGTCATTCACAAATTGTGTTGTTTCTAATTTTTTTTTTTCATATTTTTGCTTTAGAGTATGTATTTTTTATTTAATTTTTTCTAAATTTTTGTATGGAACGCATGAATAGACCCTGATTTTTATTTTTCGAATCTTTATTATTCCGAAAATTTTTTTAATCTACTAAGAATTAATTATAATTTCTTTTAATCGAAGTTAATATTTAATGTTTTAAAGAATTTATGTTATTTAATTTCGTTTTCAAATTGATTGAAAAGTTTATATATATATAGCGTAAGAAATTTTTTTCCGCATTGAAAAAAATTTTTCTTTAGGGGGAAATTAGTTTAGTGTGACATTAGCTATTGATCCGTGAGTAAACTGCAATAATGGTGTCAACAGGATAGTTTTTACATATATATATATGTGCCTACGGGAGCATTAGAATTCGCGCAAGAAAATGAGAAGACGAACCTCGCGTACTAAATGACTCGGCAAAGAAAATGATGATAAAAAACACGTGGGCATAAAGACGTGGGTGTATTTTTTTATATGATACTGATATCACAATGACGCACGCTATTTCAAATGATATTTTTTAATATGCATTATTATAATTTTTTAGAGTTTCGTAATTTCTAAATAATGAAATATAAATAGATTCCTAATAAGATTCTTGTAAATTTTATATTAACTGTAAATTTATTCTCAAGTATTGTATTTTTATTTTAAATAATAAAAATTTTATTTTCCACTTTCGTAATTAAAAATAAAAAAATTTTGTTTCGTAATTAAAGAATAAATTAATAAATATATTAATTCAATTAATGTAGATTTTTAGCTATTGATTTTTAATCCTCTTAACTTTTCATCAGTTCATGTGATTTTCGTAATTATAATTTCTAAATTACTAACCTTGAAAAATATAAATTTCAACAATATATTTTTTTCTATTTTTTTGTTTGTTAATTAAAGGTTAATTAAATAATAAAGTTTTTAATAAATATTTAAAACTTTTAAAGAAATTATAAAAATTCTTGTGAATAATAAAACGAATATTCTCTGTGCCAAGCGAGAAGGTAATATAATTGTTCTTATGAAATAATTATTTGTTAGCGATCATTATAAAATACTTATAAATTGAGAAGGATCACTATCAACAAGATGAAATAATATAATTTCAAAAGAGAGTTCTAACATTACATTATTAATGACTGTATCTTCAGAAATTGTTTCAAATGTCAATTATCACTTTACTGGATTATAAATTATCCATACTGTGATTTTTGATTTCAAGAACGCTTATCATTTTCTTACACAATTAAATTTAATTAAATACTTTAAAAATATGAACTAATTTTATTTAAATGAAATATTAACAATAATGATAATGAGAATAATGATAAAAATAAAAATATATTAATAATAATAATAATAATAATAATAATAATAATAATAATAATAATAATAATAATAATAATAATAATAATAATAATAATAATAATAATAATAATAAATTTAAATAATAATTTCTTAGTAAGTGAAAGAAGAAAAAAATTTTTAATTATTTTCCTCATTTAAACGCAAATTTGAGCGTTAATGATAAGAAAAAAATAAATAATAACAAATCTAAGGAGACAAAAGTTTTTCAGTTTTAAAGCGTCTTATCGTGTATACTACATTATAAAATTTCTGTACTCTCATAATTTATATACTTTGTACTTTGTAAAAATTTCAAAGTATATAGTTGGTTCGGAAGGTGATTCCCAAAGGAGAAGATGGAACTTTTTCACATCTTTCTCTTGTCAAAGCCAATATCTTTCCCATAAAAACTTTTGATCTACGAATGCGAGTATCTTATAAAGAAATATATATATATTTTTATATATATATATATATATATATATATATATATATATATATATATATATATATATATATATATATACTCAATATCTTACGGGTTAAAAATATATAAAATAAATAAAATTAAAGATTTATCTATCAAAATTGGAAAAGAGACTTATTTCGAAAAATATTTTCTTATTTTTTGAAATGCATCACAAGAATTAGGAATAAAATAATAGAGGAAATATTATTTTTGCCTTCTTACTATTAATAAAAAGGTTTTTTTATTTAAATATAATTCAGAATAATTTTTCAATATACTTTATAGGTTTTTTTTGCCATTTAATATTTAAGTTTCAATATTCAAATGTATTTCTATTTTTAATCAATTTTAAGAGCTTAAAACAGTGGAATATTTAATGATTTATTTAATATTTGCTTACCTATTAAATTATTATTCAATTATAATTTTATAATTATTATAAGTTTTAAATTTAAATTTTAAATTATATTATTTAATTAATCATTTAATTCGAAAATGAAAAATGAAAGTGAAAAATGATTTTACCAAATTTGAATTTCGCGCTCATTATAGTTCTCCAAATGTCCGCCTAGACGGCGTGAAAATTCTCTCGTAAACGAGAAAAATTGAATAAAAGTACGTATATCATAAAGTGTAATAAAAAAATTAGTTCAAAACGTTTCGGAAAAATAAGAACCAGTTCTTTTCAGTTTAATTTTGAGATTGATCATGAATAGGTGGAAGTAGCGAGAAAATCTTACGAATCTTCACACGCAAAACACATTTTACTTCCATAGCAATGAAATTGTTGGTACGAATAGCACAATATCTTCCAAAGGAGTCATTGTGGGAAAGCGAAAGTGACAGTTACCAATTTAAAAACTAAGTAGCACGGGAACATTTTGACAGAATGGAGGGGAGAATTTAATTTTTCTTCGTGGGTGGGCAAAATTATTTCACACCATAAAAAGCAAATTCTTCATTTATAATTTTTATACTTTATCATTTTTTAATTTCAAATATTTTCATAAAATTCAATTATTTTCTAAAATTTTAATAAAATTTTCGATTCCTCAATTAAATTCTTAATTCAACTATTTTTATTAATATTAAAATTCTTTGCAGGAATTAAATTTTTTTAAAATCTAATTTAAATAAAATAACACGAAAGAATTTAATTATTTTCAAAAATTTCCATAAAATTCAATTTCAACAAGAATTTAAAATTCTCAAAAAATAATTAAATTATTCACTAAATATTTTTAAAAATATTCTGTATGAAAATTAAATTACTTTTAATGTAATTTTTAAATATATTCTTTCAAAAAAATTGAAAGAATTCAATTATTTTCAAAAACTAATAAATTTTTTCTGATGAATTCAATTATTTTAAATATTCCTACTTATTTTTAATAAAATTCTTCGAAAATAATTGAATTTCTATTTAATTATTTTCGAAACAACTTCAATTATATTTCACGAAAGAATTAAATTATTTTCAAATATTTCTTTAAAATACTTCAAAACAATTCAATTATTTCCAAAAATTTTAATATATTCTTCGAAACATTTCAATTATTTATATAAATAGTAAAATTCTTTGAAGTAATTAAATTATTTTCAAAAATAGTAAAATTCTTTGCAGAAATTTAATTATTTTTAAAACAATTTTAATAGAATTCCTAGAAAGAATTTAATTATTTTCAAATATTTCCGTAAAATTCAATTATTTTCTAAAATTCTAAAAAATTCTTTAGAACAATTCAATTATTTTTATGAATAGTAAAATTCTTTGCGAGAATTCAATTATTTTTATAAAAATTAAAATTTTTCTCATGAATTCAATTATTTTTAATACAATTTTATTAAAATTCTTCTTCATAAAAGCCAATTGCTTTCAAAATTTTCAATTGCAATTTTTAAAGATACATACTTCCTTATTTTAAAAAATTCAAAGAAAGTCTTCAAAAGAATTTAATTAGAATTTTTAAGGGCATTTGAACCATGATGACGTCACAGATTTAAAACTAATGCTTTGCACAAACTGTGACGTCATCAAGGTTCAAATCCCCTTAAAAATTTTAATAAAATTCTTCGCGAGAATTCAATTGTTTTCATAAAATAAAAAAATTCTTCGAAGGAATTCAATTATTCTCTTCAAATTTTTCTTTGATAAAATTCTTTGCAAGAATTTAATGATTTTTAAATAATTTTAAATTTTAAAATATTTAAAAAGATAATTTTTTAAAAAAGTTAGGAAACAAAAAAGTAAATATACATTTTATTCTTTTCATTTTATTTTTTAATTCTATAGAAATTTAATTTTTATTTTACTTTTTTTGATTCTATTAATTAAATTCCTTTTATCAAGAGAAAAATTCTACCCCTCTTTAAATTTTAAAAAATTCTTCCACTCATTCAAAAAAGTATTTAATATTTCTGAAGTATGAAGAAAAATTATTCTCTAAATCTGAAATCAAAGGAAATGAAAAAAAAAATAATGATCTTTCTTAATCAATATTTAAATTTACAGTGAATCGGTATTTCTAAGTATATTTCAAAATGAAGAAAAAAGAATTGAAAGAAAATGAATTTTAAATTGAAACGATAATAGCAGGATTCTCTCATTTTCTTTCCTTTTTTTTTTTTTTTTGAAATTTCACAAGTATATAAGACCTCGAGTTTGAATAGCGAATATCCCACCTTCATCATCATTAGTTTGAAAAAACCTTAACAATCATTCCAATAGTACTTAAACAATTAGTATTTCGATTTCTTTGACATTCATTCGCCTTTGTCTCGGCCTTTTGTTTTTATCCTTTTTTTCCGATCTATGATTCTCCCTTGGATTCTGACGTGTATATCCGTGATAAATTGTCGTTTTAAAACGACTCTCTCGTAATTGTAAATGACTAAAAATCTTGAGAAAAAAAAAACTTTTTTCTTTTACTTTATACAATTAGTCTTTTAATTTGCATTGTTCAATTTCAGCCAAATTATAAACTTATAAATTACCCATCGTATTAAACAATTATTTTATATCGTGGAAGTTTGATTTTTGTTAAATTGTTTCCCTCAACTAATAAAAGAAATAAAATTGGATTTTAATCCAAAATTGGATTAAAATCCAATTTTTTTTCTTTTATTATTTGAGGAAACAATTTAACAAAAATCGAACCTCAAATAATAAAAGAAATAAAATTGGATTTTAATCCAAAATTGGATTAAAATCCAATTTTTTTTCTTTTATTATTTGAGGAAACAATTTAACAAAAATCGAACTTTAACGGAAATTTTTCTAAAATTTCGATGTAAATTCGAATTGGAAATTTGATACAAATTCGTTAGAAAAGTTTGATAAAATATTTTGAGTTTAAAACTAGATTTAGTAAAAGTAAAAAATCGAATTGAAAAAAAATACTCTCGTTGCTAAAATTCAGTTAAAAACGGTTTTAGTCAAAAGTGGGTTGAAAGTAAGATTTATTTTTTTAAACAGTGGTAGACAAGTAATCGGTTATTTGAATCAAATGGATTTTTTTTCCAGTGAGCTGTACAGGAGGTGTTAACATAGATGCAAATATTTTAAAGGAATTGCAATCGCAATTGAGGCAACGATGCTGCGATGTTGACCTAATGATAGGCAGGAATCGGATTCTCTTGCGGTTTAACGTTTTGCTACGCTCGTATAATATATATAAATGCTCTGACATTTTGCATTCTTTCAAATACATTTGGCCGTGTTCGACGTTGTACTTCCAACGTGCCAAGATAATCTAAAATTACTTTCAAGTGCCCACGTATATATATATATACCGAATATATACAAAACTATCTTATATATATTAAATTATATACGTATACACGTATATTATTATACATTCATAAAAATTTGTTTAAAACAACCAAATAAATGCATTGCTACACAATTTAACATTTATTTAGTTCAACTAAAAATTAAGAAATTTTTGCATTTGTTTGTCAATCACAATTTTTTATTTATTTATTTATTAACATTTTATTCTAGTTATAAAAAAAAATTCTACTTATTCTGATCAGAATTTTTTTCATTGTGTACATAAATATATATTGTTTGCATATTTATGTATGTATTTACTTGCTGGCAAAAGTTGTTAGATTTTAGTTTCAAATCATTATGGACCACTGCACATCGTCTTTATAGATTTAACGATCGCTCAAGGCGCATTGTCCTAATAAAGCACTGGTTTATAATACTTCCCCCCCCTTTCTCCTCTCATCTCCCCTTCACCTCCTCAACGCTCCCAATGCTACTATCGTGGTAAGGTGAATGGAATCTTCCGATTTTCAATAATTGATTAAGCAAGGAACCTTTGCCCGATTCGATACGAATTGCTTTGCTTTTGTCTTCGAGTTCCGCTTAATTAACAAGAAATGAGCCCCCCCCCACACTCCCCGATCAAACGTTCTTGAGATTGATTCTACAATAAATGTTCTATAAAGGCACTGAACTTAATTAACAATCTAAACTTTTAAATACAAGTTTTCTTTTACATTTCCAATTTTATTTACAAAAATTTATTTTAAATATTTCATCAGTCGCTCTTTTTGCAGTTCAAATATTTATTTTCAATAATTTTCAATTATTAATTAGTCATTTCTATTGGTTTAAATTGCATGCTAAATTTTAATAAATTTAGTCGTTCAAAAATACCATAATAAAATAATAATAGTAATAAATAATAGTAACAATAATAATAAAAAATTATTAAAATACTATCAAAAATTCGCGCGCTGAAGCGTGCGGCTTTTTAAAATAAAATTATTAATTTAAAAAAAATCGAATTTAAAAATTTTTAATTCAAATATTTTTTCTACTTCTGACAATAATTTATTTTTAAAAAACTGAAGAACAATCATAAAATTATTAACAATAAATTATTTAATGAATAATTTTACTTCAATATTTCAAAAATTAATTCAATTTTAAGAATTGCGTTTTCAATTTTCATAAGTAGATCAACTTCAAAAGTTTAAATTTGAAATTTTATAAAATTTCAATTTTTCATGAATTTAATTAAAAATTTTTTAATAAATTTAGATTTTTGCAAAATGTTAATAATTTAAATTCATCTTGAAATTAGTTAAATTTGTCAATAAATATTTAATTAACTTTATTAAAAATAATAGTTTTATAGAAAAATTTTAGTTAAAAACATTTAAAAAAATTCATTTTTTGAGAAGTTACAAATAATTGCAGAAATTCAATTATTTTCAAAAAAAAAAATAAAATTCTTCTTACAAAGTTCAATTATGTTCAAAATTTAAAAAAAATTCTCGTCAAAAAACACAATTATCTTTATAAATAACAAAATTCTTTTGCAAAATTCAATTATTTCTGAAAATTTTCCTCAATACATTGATTTTCAATATTTACTATTTCTAAAAAATATTCCAAAAGAATTCAATTATTTAAAAACATTTTTTAATAAAATTGTACTCAAACATTTAATTATTTTCATAAATAATATAAATTTCACAAGAATTCAATTATTAACAAATTTTTTCATAAACTTCTTCGCAATAAGTCAATTAATTTCATAAATAATAAATTTTTTTATGAATTCAATTATTTTTATAAATAATAAATTTGATTTAGGAATTCAATTATTTTCATGAATAATAAAGCTCATCGCAGAATTTTAATTATTTTTAGTACAATTTTAATCGAATTCCTCGAAAAGTGTAATTAATAATTATTTTTAAAAATTTGATTAAAATTCGTCAAAAGTTTAATTAATTTAAAATTTGTTGATAAAATTCTTTATAAGAATTAAATTTTAAAACCATTCAATTATTCAATAAATTATTTACTTTTGTATTTAAATACAATTACATAATTTTGAAAAGGTTTCAAATTAAAATATTTGAAAATTTGAATTTTTATACTTTTACCTGTTAATTCTGAAGAATTAATTTTTTTAAAAGAGTTTAATTGAATTTTTTTTTGTGAGATTTGAAGTTTTTATTTTCTAATATAAATATTTAATTGAAGAATTTCTGAATAATCGAAATTTCGTAAAAATGAATTTTAATCAAATGTATTTGCAAATTCTCAAAGAACACTTTCAAAAATGATTAAAAATAGTTGATTTTAAAAAGAAATTTAGTTAAAAATTATAGAAAATAATCATTGAATTGAAATGATGAAAATAATTTTTAAGTAGTTGCAGTAACAATATTCTTAATAGAAAATAATGATAATACTTTTATAAGTTGTTTAATTTAAAAAAAAGGTTTGAATTTGAAATTTTTGAAAATCTTAATTTCTGTGGAAGAATAATAATAATAATTAAATATTTATTTAAAAAAGAAGTTATTGATGTTCGTGAATAATTTTATAATTAAAGAAATTTGTAAATAAATGTAAGAGAACATTTTTTTGAGTAAAATTTTTTCCTTTATTTTCTAAACATTTTAAAATTTTCAATTTCATTTACAATTGATAAATAGAATTTATAAACTTTTTTCTCCCTTATTTTTAAAAAACTTTAAATTTTATTAAAGCAATTGTAATTATGAAATAGAAATGATTTAATATTATTAAATTATCTATTATTATAAAGGGATTTTTTAATAATTATTTTGTAATAAAAAAGTTGAAATACGTATTCAGGTCTTTCTTAAATAAATAAATAAAAAAAAATTAATTTAATTAAATTAATTAATTAATTAATTAAATTTAATTATATTTTGATTAATATTAAATTTTATATGAGAATTCTAAAAATTTTTCAGTTGTAGAATAATTTTGAGTAAAAAAGCGTATTCTCTATTATTGATAGAAATTTGATAAATTAATAAAAAAATTTCATATTGAATTGTAAATTAATTCCAAATATAAATTAATATAAAATACCAAGTCTTCAAATTAATAGAATTATTCAAGGGAAAAAAAGGGAATTTTTTACTACATATCTATGATTATAATTTAATATTCCAGAAAAATGAATGTTTTAAATCAACTTCCGAGATATTGAAGATAAAACAATGGAGATTTTAATTATAGTCTGTATAAATAATAGATTTGCTTTAGATAGAGAATTTTTATTTTCAAAGAAAAGTTTAAAAGAAAGAAAAAATATATTGTCAAACATTGAGAATATATATATATAGTGTGGTTTTTATTAAAAAAGTTGACTTTTGTTTAAATGTCGCGTTTTAATATGTATATAGTATATATGGAGAAGAAAGACAATATGTACGTGATATAAAAATGATTAATTTTTCACGAAGGAATTTCTTTTATGATTCTATTTTTTTTTAATTTTTTTTTTTTGTAGAGTTTCTTGTGCATTATAACGTAATATATAATCTTTCTTTGAAAGAGACCGCAATCAGTTCATTTCGTTTGGAATATAAATCATTGTCGTATTCTGTGCGTCAAGCGAGCGAGAGAAAGACCGCGCTGAGAATCATTAGATGCATCCTTATTGCAAAACAAATAAGGAATGCTACCGCACGAATTAACAGATAATTGCGAATCGTGGTTACGCCTACTCTAACTTTTTTCTTTTCTTTTTTTTTCCTTACATTTATGCATATTTCTTTGACTCACGGTTTTATATGTGCGAGAGATAATCATTTTCCGTTTCTCATAGCTCGTTAGTCGGATATGTCTTTGTCATAATTTCTCCCCCTCTCTCTCTCTCTCCCTCTCTTTTTTTCTCTACCTTTCTCTGTCTAACTCTTTCTCTCTCTTTCTCTCTTCACCTCTTTCTCTATTTATCGCATTCTCTCTCGTTACTTTTTTCTGTTCCTTATCTCTTTCTCTGTTTCATTCTTTTCTTTTATCTTTCTTTGAAGAAATGAAAATTATGTTGAAAATTACAATTTTCTTTGGAATATATAAATTTTTTAAATTAAAAATTGAAATCCGTTTGTATTAGTTTTTAAACTCTTAGGGCTCAAACTAGGTCTGTAAATCCCGTCCATAAATTTAAACTAGGTCTGTAAATCCCGTCCATAAATTTGCTAGAAGTCCGTAAAAGTCCGTTTTTTTTTTAAAAAAGGTCCAAAAAGTTTGTAATTTAATTGAGAAAAGGCGAAAAGTTCGTAAATTGTACGACATACTCTCTACATTTGAATTAGTAAAAATATTTACTAATTCGAATTAGTGACTGACTTTTTGCTATTGAATTAGTAAACTATTAATTAGCAAACTGTTGAATTAGTAAATTTTATTAAACAATTTAAAAAATTACTATTTATTAGTAAAATTTACTAATTCAAAAGCAATAAGTCAGTCACTACTTCAAATTAGTAAACATTTCTACTAATTCAAGTTTAGAGAGTAATTTGGAGAATTTTAGAGAAATTACAAATAATTACAGAAATTCAATTATTTTCAAAAGTAATAAAATTCTTTGCAAAAATTCAATTATGTTCAAAATTTTTTAAAAATTCTCTTCAAAATTTCAATCATCTTTAGAAATAATTGAATTCTTCTCCGAAATTGAATTATTTTCAAAAATTTTACTAAAATTCTTGCCAAAATTACAATTATTTTCAAAAATTTTTTTCAATTCAATGATTTTTAATATCTACTATTTTAATAAAATTTTCCAAAAAAATTCAATTATTTAAAAAAAATTTAATAAAATTCCACCCCAACATTTAATTATTTTCATAAAATAATAAAAATTTCACAAAAATTCAATTATTTACAAATTTTTTATAAATTTCTTCGCAATATAATTCAATTATTTTTCTAAATTATAAAATTTTTACAGGGATTCAATTATTTTTCTAAATAATACAATTCTTCTTAGGGTTTCAATTATTTTCACAAATAATAAAACACATCGCAGAATTTCAATTATTTTAATCGAATTCCTCGATAAATGTAATTATTATTAAAAATTTCATTAAAATTCGTCAAACGAATTCATTTATTTAAAAATTTGTTGACAAAATTCTTTACAAGAATTCAATTTTAAGAAACATTATTTTTTGTATTTTTTGAATTTAAATAATTGAATTCTAGTAGAATTTTCTAATAAAAATTTATTTAAAAATTAATTTCAGTTAAAAACAAATGAATTTGAAAATCCTCAAAAAACTTTTTCAAAAATTATTAAAAATAATGGATTTAAAAAAAAAATTTTAATTAACACTAAAACAAATTAAATTTTGGAGAAATTACAAATTATTGTAAAAATTCAATTGTTTTTAAGAGTAATAAAATCCTTCGCAGAAATTTAATTATGTTAAAAAATAGTAAAATTCTTCTTAGAAATTCAATTATTTTCATAAATAATGTAACTCAATGCAGAATTTCAATTATTTTTAAAAGAATTTTAATCAAATTTTTCGAAAAAACGTAATTATTCTTAAAATTTTATCAAAAATCGTCGAAAGAATTCAATTATTAAAAAATATGTTGATAAAATTTTTTATGAGAATTGAATTTTAAGAAACATTCAATTGTTTAATAAATTATTTATTTTGGTATTTAAATAATTTAATTTTAGTAGAATTTTCTAATAAAAATTGATTTAAAAGTAAATTTTAATTAAAAATAAATTAATTTGAAAATCCTCAAAAAACTTTTTCAAAAATTATTAAAAATAATGGATTTAAAAAAAAAATTTTAATTAACACTAAAACAAATTAAATTTTGGAGAAATTACAAATTATTGTAAAAATTCAATTGTTTTTAAGAGTAATAAAATCCTTCGCAGAAATTTAATTATGTTAAAAAATAGTAAAATTCTTCTTAGAAATTCAATTATTTTCATAAATAATGTAACTCAATGCAGAATTTCAATTATTTTTAAAAGAATTTTAATCAAATTTCTCGAAAAACGTAATTATTCTTAAAATTTTATCAAAAATCGTCGAAAGAATTCAATTATTAAAAAATATGTTGATAAAATTTTTTACGAGAATTGAATTTCAAGAAACATTTAATTGCTCAATAAATTATTTATTTTGGTATTTAAATAATTGAATTCTAATAAAATTTTCTAATAAAAATTGATTCAAAAATGAATTTAGTTAAAATTTTAGATAATTGAATATTGAAAGCAATATATCTTGAACTTTTAGAAATAATTGAATTTTGAAATTAATTTTTTTGAAAAAGTGTAATTGAATTTTTTTCATATTATTTGAAGTTTATATTTTCTAATATATATTTAGTTGAAGAATTTACGAATAATTGAAATTTGTAAAATTGAATTCATGTAGAAATTCTATAGAAACATTCTAATGAAATTCTGTAGAATATTCACCTGAATTCATGTAGAATCATTCTAGTGAAATTCTATAAAACTTTTTCAGCTGGGAAGAACTTTAAATTGAAGTTAAATTTTAAACGGTAATGAACTTTAAATTCAAAGAAGCTTCAAAATTGCAGTTAATTTGAAATTTGAGTTTATTAAAAATTTTAGGAGAAATGAAAAATTTTCTAAATTAAAAATTAAATACAGAAGGATTAAAATTTAATCATCGGGTAAATTTTTTTTTATTATTCGTTTAGATGTAACATCTGAAGAAATTTTAATTTGTCACATCCCCCTCTCTCTTTCTCTCTCGCTCAGAAAAGAAGAGATTTAATCATTATAATACATCCCTGGGATAGAAATTTACCAAATGAAATTGCTCGACAATGTTATACACCAAAGAAAGCAGATTAATTCTCCGCGTAAGGAGACAAAAGAGCGAGGTATATTCTTCATTTTTTTTATTTAAAAAAAAAGAGGATTTAAATAGACTAAAATGAAATCAGAGTTAAGAGATAACTTTTGTCATCTAATAAAGTTTAAACAGAAATGAGAGTTGGTCGCTGCTTTTTAAATATTATTTCCCTTTGGGGAATTGCATTTTATAAGCGACTATTGGCAAAAAGGGAAAAGAGATTACAAAAAACTTTTTATAAAGTTACACTCATGGGACTTAACAAAGAGGACCTTCAACGCTTGAGTTTATAGTTTTTTCGGATTTTTTTTTTCCTTGTTGATTTAGGTTTCTCATATACTATATACTATTGCAAACTTACAAGTCACTGCCCTCACTTAACGGAACTTGCGGATTTTTCGCTCCTATTTGGTATCAACACTTATGTAACGCGAATCACGCAAGCGACGAGCAACGATCTTGGAACGCGAAACTTAAGGTTAAACAGAATGAAATGTCACGAACGTCGAACAATGTGCACGCGAAGCGGGGGAGTAAATTCGAAAGGGTCATGACTCGAGCAAAAAAACGAAGAAAAAAAAACCTATATTCGATCACCCAAAAAAAAAAAAAAAAAAAATTGAAACTAAAGTTTAATGTCAGTCATAAAGTGATAGTTTTTTGGGAGGAAAAAAATTTATAAATTCGTCCTTTATAATATAGGAACAACTTGTACCTTGACTTTTATCGATCAATAGCACTTTCCCTTTACCAATAAATCGGCTCATTCTATTCAACACTCTCTCGGGAGGAAAATTCTATTCATTTGAAAACATTCCTGCATTCTTTAATTGAAATAAAAATTATTCTTACTCAACAAGATGTTTTGAACAGTGTTTGCTAATTTTTTCAAGGACTGAACTTTTCTCAAAAATAAAAAACTTTTGCAGTCGCAGTCAGTCAGTTCCCTATTATCACAAAATTTTTCCTGTCAGGGTTGTAAAAATAATTTGATTAAATATATGTTAGAAAATAAAAACTTAAAATATAATATAAAAAAAATTCAATTTAACTTTTTTCAAAAAAATTCATTTTAAAAATCAATTTTTTCTAAAAACTCACGTTATTATATTGATTTTAATATTTAATTATTATCTAAAATTTTAACTGAAATTAATTTTTAAATCAACTTTTATTAGAAAATTCAACGAGAATTCAATTATTTAAATAGAAAAATAAATAATTTATTGAATAATTGATTGCTTCTTGAAGTTCAATTCTCATAAAGAATGTTATCACAAAAAATTTAAATAATTGAATTCTTTCGACGAATTTCAATAAAATTTTAAAAAATAATTACATTTTTCGAGAAATTTGATTAAAATTGTTATAAAAATAATTGAAATTCTGCGATGTGTTTTATTATTTGTGAAAATAATTGAATCCTTAAGAAAGGCACTATTATTTATAATTTTTAAAAAAGTTCTTACAGAATTTTCAAATTCATTTGTTTATAATTCAACTTTCCCAAATTCCAATTATTCGTAAATTCTTCAATTAAATATAATATATAAAAAAATGAAAAATAATTTCAAACATTTTCAAAATTCATTTATTTCTAAAAATTCAGGCTCTAATGTTTTTAATATTTAATTATAATCTAAAATTTTAACTGAAATCCATTTTTAAATCAATTTTTATTACAAAATTCTACTAGAATTCAATTATTTAAATACAAAAATAAATAATTTATTGAATGATTGAGTAATTCTTCAAACTGAATTCTTATAAAAAATTTCATTAATAAATTTTTAAATAATTAACTTTTTTTGACAAATTTTAATAAAATTTTTAAGAATGATTACATTAATCGAGGAATTTGATTAAAATTTTTATCAAAGTAATTGAAATTCTGCGATGAGTTTTACTAGGAATTTAATAAAAGTAATTAAATTCGTAAAATAAAATTTATTATTTAGAAAAATAATTGTATCCCTG
Source organism: Leptopilina syphax (assembly GCA_032872505.1). Classification (NCBI taxonomy): domain Eukaryota; kingdom Metazoa; phylum Arthropoda; class Insecta; order Hymenoptera; family Figitidae; genus Leptopilina; species Leptopilina syphax. The sequence goes on along the minus strand of CM065477.1, from coordinate 8,452,278 downwards.
TAAAAATGTTATTATTTATAATATAAAAATAATTGAATTAAATTGCGATGAAATTTATAAAAAATTTGTTAATAATTGAATTTCTGTGAAATTTTTTCTATTTTATGAAAATAATAGCTGTTAAAAATCATTAAATTAAGGGAATTTTTTGAAAATAATTGTAATTTTGCCAAGAATTTTATTAAAATTTTTGAAAAATAATTGAATTTCGTAGAAGAATTTTATTATTCATAAAGATAATTGAAATATTGACAAGAATTTTTAGAAAATTTTAAACATAATAGAATTTCTGCTAAGAATTTTATTACTTTTCATAATAATTGAATTTCTGCTAAGAAATTTTTATTATTTTATGAAAACAATAGATATTGAAAATCATTGAATTAAAGCAAATTTTTGAAAATAATTGAAATTCTACTAGAATTCAATTAATTAAATACAAAAAAATAATTTATCGAATATTTAAATGTTTCTTAAAATTGAATTCTCATAAAGAATTTTATGAACAAATGTTTAATTAATTAAATTCTTTTGACGAATTTTAATAAATTTTTTAAAGAATAATTACATTTTTCATGAAATTTGATCAAAATTGTATTAAAAATAATTGAAATTCTGCGATGAGTTTTGACTATTTATGAAAATAATTGAATTTCTAAAAAGAATTTTATTATTTACGAAAATAATTGAATCCCTGTAAAACTTTTATTATTTAGAAAAATAATTGAATTTATATTGCGAAGAAATTTATAAAAAATTTGTAAATAATGGAAATTTGGGGAAGTTTTTATTATTTTATGAAAATAATTAAATGTTGGGGTAGAATTTTATTAAAAAATTTTTAAATAATTGAATTTTTTTGGAATATTTTATTAAAATAATAGATTTATTGAAAATAATTGAATTGAGGAAAATTTATGAAAATAATTGAAATTTTCCCAAGAATTTTATTACAATTTTTGAAAATAATTGAATTGCGGAGAAGAATTTTATTATTTATAAAGATTATTTAAATTTTGAAGAGAATTTTTAAATATTTTTGAACATATTTGAATTTCTGCGAAGAGTTTTATTACTTTTGAATAAATAATTGAATTTTGCAATCATTTGTAATTTCTCTAAAATTCTCGATCCAAATTATATCGTACAATTTATGTAGTTTTTGTTCTTTAATTCTTTTTAATCAAGAGTAGTAACTATAGAATAATATAATGTCAAAAAAATTATTTATTAATTAGAACTTTATTGTGTGAAATAAAAAATTAAAAAAAGATAGATGAAGGATTTGTTTTTTATTGAATTTTTTTTTAAATTCGAAAGAATTAAGAAAATGTTGTGAGTTGGAGAAGGGAGGAAATAATGTAATCATGATAGAGAGCAATGTTCAACATCTCGCTCGTCATTTGAGAGTTTCGGTAAAGGAATAGAGATTTATTGCATCCTTCGATCGTTGAATGATAGGACGACTTATCTGAGAACTGGGGAGCTGCCGGGTTTACGACGTGCCAGAAGCAACAGTGCATTTATATGGCTTATATGCCCCGAACAATATACATTGAATGAGTAGGTGCTTCCACAAGTGACTTACCAACACTCGTTCAAAATTCTCAAGATATACATTGTAGCATTTCGTTGATGCGTCGCATTTGCTTATTGCATCAATCTTCTGTCACACGCGCGATCAATATTTCATCGATGAGAAAGAAAAAATGTAACTGTCAATTCAATTGAACATTACTTATTCAATTTTTTTTACATAAATATATATTTAAATACTTCTTCACTATATTTTAGTCATTTCTTCTTATGTAACATTTTAATCTTCTTTTTTTCTTTATTCTCCTTCAACAGGAGATTCCTTTTATCTATTTTACAGATGCGCATGACTATTCATGCGTCTCTATAAAATTCACACCAATTTTTATTTTCCGAATCTTTATTTCACCTAAATTCTTTGTATCTAGAAAGAATTATTTATAATTTTTTTCAATTGAAATAATAATTTACAGAAACATTATAGCAACAATTTGCCATTGGCTAAAGGGCAAATTGCTTACTTTTATAAATAAAATTAGAAAATTTCAAAATAATAGAATTTGAAAATTTTTAATTCAAATTTTTTTTCATAAAAATAAAATATGAATTGAAATATACCTTTAATACAACTATAGAACTATAGATTACAACTATAGAAATCATATATTCTGATTTAAGGAATTCAGGGAAAAGTGAGCGATTTTTATAGAAAGTACTGGAAAAAATTAAATTTTTAGAATTCATAAGAAAATTCTGAATTTTTGTGTCTTTTTTTTGTCTCATAAACTATGAAATTATGACGAATTCTAAAAAATTCTAAACCTTCAATTTTTTCTATTTCTGTCAATAATTTTTAACATATATTCAATTAATTATTGGAAATAATGGATTTATAGGAGAATTTTGATTAAAAACACTAAAAAAATTAAATTTTGGAGAAGTTACAAATGATTATATGGAGAAATTAAATTATTTTCAAAAGTAATAAAATTCTTCGCAAAAATTCAATTATTTTCAAAAATATAAAAAAATTCTCGTCAAAATTTCAATTACCTTTATAAATAATAAAATTCTTTTCTGCAATTCAATTATTTTCAAAAATTGTAATAAAATTCTTGGCAAAATTTCAATTACTTTGAAAAATTTCCTTCACTTCAATGATTTTCAATATCTACTATTTTAATAACAATTATTTTCAAAAAAATGTAATAAAATTCTACGTAATCATTTTATTATTTTCATAAATAATCAAACTAATTTAAGAATTTCAATTATTTTAAACATCTACTATTTTAATAAAATTTTCCAAAAGAATTCAATTATTTTTAGTAAATTTAATGAAATTCTACGCAAATATTTAATAATTTTCATAAATAATAAAAATGTCACAGAAATTCAATTATTTACATGTTTTTTTTATAAATTTCTTCGCAGTAATGCAATTATTATGATAATAATTTTAAAAATTCTCATAAAAAGTTTCAATTATCTTTATAAATAATAAAATTCTTCTCAGAAATTCAATTATTTTCAAACATTTTAATAAAATCCTTGTCGAAGTTTTAATTATTTTCTAAAATTTTCCTCAGTGCAATTCAATCATTTTCAAAATAATAAAATTTTCCAAAAGAATTGAATTATTTAAAAAAAATTTTGATAAAACCCCACGCAACATTTAATTATTTTCAAAAATAATAAAAATTTCTCAGGAGTTCAAAAAAATTTTTTCTCAATAATTCAATTATTCTCATAAATAAATTAATTTTTTGATAGGGATTAAATTATTTTCATAAATAACAAAATATTTTAGGAATTTAATTATTTTCATAAATAATAAAACTTATCGCAGAATTTAATTATTTTCATAAATAATAAAACTTATCGCAGAATTTAATTATTTTCATAAATAATAAAACTTATCGCAGAATTTCAATTATTTTTAATACAATTTTAATCGAATTCCTCGAAAACTGTAATTATTCTTAAAAATTTTATTAAAAGTCGTTAAAAGAATTCAATTATTCAATAAATTATTTATCTTTCTATTTCTATAATTGAATTTTCGTAGAATTTTCTGATATAAATTGATTTAAAAAAGAATTTCAGTTAAAATTTTAGATAATTGAATATTATAAGAATTATAGTATGAATTTTTTTAAATAATTGAATTTTAAAAAGGTTTCAAATTAAAATATTTGAGTTTTTCCTACTTTTAACTAGAAGAATTCTGTACAATTAATTTTTTTTGAAAAAGTTTAATGGAATATTTTTTTGAGATTTGAAGTTTTAATTTTCTAATATTATATATTTAATTGAAGATTTTCCAAATAATCGAAATTTCGTAAAATTGAATTTTAAACAAAAATGGATTTGAAAATTCTCAAAGAAATTTTTCAAAAATTATTAAAAATAATTGATTGAAAGTAAAATTTTTTTCTTTATTTATTTCCTAAATTTTTAATGAAGATTCAGAAAATAAAATTTGGAATCTATTCATACGGCTCATTATTTAAATTTTGGATCGAACACTACTTTTTATTCTTTTAGTGGGAGAAATAAAAAGTTTTTCGAAATAATAAAATTTTTTTAGGTTTTTAAAAATATTTCATAATTTTTTTTTGAAACAAATAAATTTGTTTCTTTTCTTCTTTTTGCAACTTTTGCAACTAATTCACGTTAAAAAACTACAGATTCTCAACAGCCAACTCGGTTAATAACAAGTTTTCCGCTCACAGTTCTGAATCACCTTCTCCCATTGAAATACTAATGTCAGAATTCTTGGAGTGTCGGCGAGAGAAAAAGAAGGGTCGCTTTTTACACCTCTACGAGCAAAACACAAAATTCACTCATTACTCGCCTTAATGATCTTCTCGGTTGCCAAAAAGTCACTTTTTTTTTTTGCTAAGCACGAGATTTAAAAATTTCTTTTTCTTCTTAAATTTTGAAGATAGACAATTTACAAAAAAAAAAAAAATTTCTTTTTTTTCTTATTCTATTTTTTCTCCTGGCAAACAGTTTTTTGTAGGTAAAAAAAGAAGGAAAGGTGCTGAATTCACGGATTATTCTACATTCTCGAGTTGATGGTTGCTTGATGGGAGTGTGACAGTATTAAAAACAGTAAAACGATCAAAAATAGACAGACGCGCATTGCATTTGAGCATTTATACTCTCGAACTCGATTGCTGATGAAGTTTACGAGCGGGAAAAGAAGCGCACTGAAAAGCGCTGTAAAAACTGTTACGTTGTTGCCTCTCTGGATGAGGCAAACGAGTACATACAGAAAAACGATATACTGCGAATACCATTCTCGATCTATGTGCCTATATGCGAATAATTCCTTGACATTACTCAAGAAACTCAGAGGAACGTTCGAATTACATGCATTACGAGCGCATAAAAGGTCAAGAAACACGTTAAACTGTTAACAATTATGATAAATTCGAATTTTTCAAAAAAAAAAAAATCCGAAGGCGATTCAAATTAATTGGTTAATATGATTAGAATTTTTCCTTTGAAATTAGGGGAAAGTACTCAAAGCATTTGAATTAAGAGAAAAGTTTGATAATTGAAATTAGTGACTGACTTTTTGCTTCTGAATTAGTAAATTTTAGTAATAAATAGTAATTTCTACTTCTTAGTAAATTTTACTAATAAATAGTAATTTCCAATAATTAGTAAAGTTTACTAATAAATAGTAATTTCTACTAGTTAGTAAATTTTACTACTAAATACTTAAATAGTAATTCCTACTAATTAATACATTTTACTAATAAATAGTAATTTCTACTAATTAGTAATTTTTACTACTAAATAAGTAGAAATTACTAATTTATTACTAAAATTTACTGATTTATAAGCAAAATAGTGATTACTACTAAATTAGTAAAATTTACTATAATACATTTTACTAATAAATAGTAATTTCTATTAATTAGTAAATTTTACTACTAAATAAGTAGAAATTTCTAATTTATTACTAAAATTTACTGATTTATAAGCAAAATAGTGATTACTACTAAATTAGTAAAATTTACTAATTCGAAAGCAAAAACTCTGCCACTGATTCAAATTAATAAACATTTTTACTAATTCAAATTTAGAAAGTAAGCAATTTACATTAGTAAAAATTTTCACTAACTTTTATTTACTCTTAGGTATAGAAATTTAGAAAAACGAATTTCAAATACTGCTAAAAATATACGAAAAAGTTCTAACATTAACTTTTACAATTTACCACTATCAACTAAATTCAAACTCTCTAAATTTTAATTAGTAAAAAAGTTTACTAATTTAAATTAGTATTTCACTTTTGGCTTTTTAATAGTAAATTTTAATAATAAATTAGTAAAAATTTTTAATTCACTAATTTAAAAGCAAAATAGTAATTTCTATTAATTTATTAGTAAGATTTACTAATTTAAAAGCAAATTGTCAGTCACTAATATATATAAGTTAGTAAACATTTTTCTGTCCAGTGTCCACTAAAATTTCAAAGGGGAATTTTAACATTTACTTTATTACTTTTCTGATTTAAAATAGTAACTGATTTTTTGCTTTTAAATTAGTAAATTTTACTAATAAAATAGTAGAAATAACTATTTATTAGTAAAATTTACTAATAAATAATAAAATAGTAGAAAATATTATTTATTAGTAAAATTTACTAATAAATAATAAAATAGTAGAAATTACTATTTATTAGTAAAATTTACTAAATTAAAAGCAAAAACTCAGCAACTAATTGAAATTTGTAAATTTCAAATTTAGAGAGAATATTCGAAATATTATAGATGTAATTAAATTTTTATTACGGAATTGAACCAATTTATTGAATAATTTCATGTTTCTTAAATTGAATTCTCATAAAAAATGTTATCTATAAATTTTTAAATAACTGAATTCTTTTGACGAATTTCAATTAAATTTTTAAGAATTTTTTCGAAAAATTCGATTAAAATTGTATTAAAAATAATTGAAGTTCTGCAATGAGTTTTAATAATATTTATGAAAATTATTGAATTCCTAAAAAGAATTTTATTATTCACAAAAATAATTGAATCCCCGTAAAAATTTTATTATTTATGAAAATAATTGAATGATTTGGGAAAAAATTTATAAAAAAAATTTGTAAATAATGAAATTCCTTTGAAATTTTTATTTTTTTTTTTAAATATAATTAAAAGTTTGTGTAGAATTTTATTAAATTTTTTTCTAAATAATTGAATTCTTTTGGAAAATTTTATGAAAATAGTAGATATTTAAAATGATTGAATTAAGAAAAATTATTTTAAATAATTGAATTTCGAAAAAGAATTTAATTATTTCTAAAAATAATTGAAATTGTGATAAGAATTTTTAAAAATTTCTAAACATAATTAAATTTTTGCGAAGAATTTTATTATTTTTGAAAATAATTGAATTTCTGCAATTATTTGTAATTTCTCTAAAATTCCCCAAATGATATCGTATACAATTTACGAACTTTTCTTAATCAAATTAGAAACTTTATGGACCTTTTTTCAAAAAAACGGACTTTTACGAACTTCTAGAAAATTTACGGACGTTTACGGGATTTATGGACCTAGTTCGAGCCCTGGAATTATTAAATTAATAAACAAACAATTGAATAAATAATTAAATAAATAAAACAATAGTTTCAAGTAGAAAAAAAATAGAAATACAAATAAAATGGATCGTAATTTACTGCAACATCAATTATCTCGTGGTGGAACATTTAATAATTTAAAATCAGTAAAGAAAATTGAGAGTGAACTTTTAAAAGTTAAATAGTAAAACTGAATGCACTTTGATGAGTTTTTTTTTCCCTTTCGCATCGTAGGATAATTTATAAATACGTAAATCGAGAATCGTAAAAAAAGTAGGAAAAAAAAGAAAACAAGTTAACATGTAAAATTGTTCTGTAACATTAGTTTTTTTTTTTTTTTTGCTGTTAAAACGGCTCATCTAATTTGCCTTTCGCAAGTCGAACTAATGGGATTAGAGTTTACATTACGTCGACATTTTACCCTTGTTGGGAGCAAAAAAAAAAAAAAAAAAAAAAACCGAGAAGAAGAGTTGATGATCGAGACGCTTCTACTGGTAAGTCTACTTTTGTAAATAGCGTTGAATAGTGTGGCATAACTAACGACGGCGCAGTGCGACGCGACGGAGCACCTAGATTCTCGGCAAGCAGTAGGTCATTCAGCCAAGTTTTCACTTTCATTCTGACTAGACTGAGAGAAGAGAATAAAATGTCTGGATACGCGCGGCGGACCAAAGAGAATATAGATTTTTTTTTAAAACTGTGTCATAAAATTTGATAAGAAAAATATATCGAATATTTTTATATTATTTGAATTTAAATACTATATGTATATATAAAAGCACGTAGAGAATAAAAAATTAATAAAATTTATTCGGATGTTTAATTCACAACTCTGCAAAAAAGTCAGCCACTAATTTAAATTAGTAAACATTGTTACTAATTCAAAAGAGAAATAACTTGAAAAATTATTGCAGTCTCAAATCTCAGATCAACTTTCTGAACAAAAAATATAAACAATATTGTTTTTTAAAGAATTTTCACTATACTTTCAATTCGCTAATTTTAAAAAAAATTTTCGAAAAAATTAATTATTTAACAAAATTTTATGCAATTTATTTTTCACAATAATTCAATTACTTTCACTAATAATAAAATTTTTCATGAAAATTCAATTTTTTATAAAATTTTTTAAATAAATTCTAAGCATGAATTTAATTATTTTCATAAATAATAAAACTCATCGAAGAATTTCAATTATTTTTATTACTATTTTAAATTAATAATCGAAAAATTCAATTATTTTCACAAATAAAGTTTTCCACAAGAATTCAATTATTTACACTAATAAAATTTTCATAATATTTATTATATTTCGAAAAAATTAATTATTTAAAACAATGTTCATAAAATTCTTATGAAGAATTTAATTACTTTCAAAAATAATAAAATTTTTCACAGAAATTCAATTCTTTTTAAACATTTTAATAAACTTTTCCGCAATAATTCAATTACTTTCAAAAATAATAAAATTCTTCTCTGAAATTCAATTATTTTTGAGAATTATAATAAAATTCCTAACAACTAATCAAATATTTTTATAAATAATAATTAAAATTCATAGCAGGATTTTAATTATTTTTAATACAGTTTTACAGGAATTGCTCAAACAATGTAATTATTCTAAAAAAAAACTTAATTTCAATTCTTCGAAAAAAATAATTGGGTTAAAAAAATGTTTTTTTAAATATTTTTTGGATGGATTGAATAATTGTTTTCTAAAATTTAATAAAATTATTCGAAAGAAATTAATTGTTATAAATACAATTTTAATTAAATTTTTTTGAAATAATTTAATTATTTTTTTAAATCTTAATAAAATTTTTTGCTGATTTTTTCTAAAAATTTAATTATTTACACAAACAATTTTTCGAAAGAATTCAATTATTAAAGATAAATAAGAAAATTACTCCTGAAAATTTAATTATTTAGAGGTATTTTAATAAAATTCTTCTGAAAATTCAATTATTTTCATAAATAACAATATTAAATCACAATAATTCAATTATTTTTAAAAGTAATAAATTTCTTCTTGGCAATTGTATTATTTTAAAAAATTTTAATAAATCGTTTGCAAGAATTAAATTATTTTCATAAATAATAAAATCCTTTTTAGAAATTCAATTATTTTCAAAAAAATTTAATAAATTTTCCACAGACATTTAATTATTTCCAAATTTTTTCACTAGAATTCTTTGTAAATTTTAAGTATCTTTAAAAACTTTCCACAATTCAATGATTTTCAATATCTACTATTTTCATAAAATTTCCAAACAGAATTCAATTATTTAAAAAATGGTTTTTAAATTAGAAAATTCTAATAAATCGTTGTAAGATTTTAATTATTTTCTTAAATAATAAAATCCTTTTTAGGAATTCAATTATTTTCAAAAAAAATTTAATAAAATTTCCCACAGACATTCAATTATTGCCAAATTTTTTAATAGAATTCTTCGTCAAATTTAATTATCTTTAAAAACTTTTCGCAATTCAATGATTTTCAGTATCTACTATTTTCATAAAATTTCCAAACAGAATTATTTAAAAAATGGTTTGTAAAATTTTTCGTAAGAATTCAATTTTTTTCATGAATAATAACAATTTTTATCAATTCAATTATTTAAATTAGAATTTGCATAAAATTATTCGAAGGAAATGAATTATTTAAAATTTTTAATAAAATTCTTCGCAAGAATTGAATTATTTTTTATAAATATATTTTAAATTCTTTCATGAATAATAAAATTCGTTGCACGAATTCAATTTATTATCAGGATAAGAAAAAAGTAAATATTTTTGATAAAAATTAGGAAAAAGGTAGGAAAATAAAAAATAGAATGGGATTTTTGTAAATTTTGTGAAGTGAATAAAACGAGTTTTTTTTGACATTAAAAAAATGACAATATCCCACAAAAATTAATTTTCAAAACAAACAAATGAATGCAGAGAATTTGCTAACGGAAAGCAAACTTACGATTATTATAAAGTATATATATTATTTAATTATTCAACTGGTTTTTTGCGGAAAAAAAAGATTTAATAATTAATGAACAAATGATTAGTATTTCACCTTTTTGTTCAAATTTATTATTTTTATTTTTTTTAATTTAAGGAAGCATAGTCAGGGTTAGACCTCCTTTTGAACTTTGTCAATTAAAAATAATTGTATTTGGAAAATAACCTTTTTTTAAAAAGTTTAATTGAATTTTTTTAAATATTATTTTAACTTTTTATTTTCTACTATTTATTTAATTGAAGAATTTACGAATAATTAAAATTTCGTAAAATTGAATATTGACAAGAAATAGATTTGGAAATTGTCAAAGAACTTTTTCGAAAATTATTAAAAATAATCGATTTGAAGAAGAATTTTAGTTAAAAATTCTTGTAAATAATAATTGTATTGTAAATGATTTTATCACTGGGCCATTTTCAATTATTATAAAAAATTTAATTTACAGTTTTTAGTAAAATATTCTCGTTTTAAATCGCAAATTCAAATAGAGTGAAATTGAGCCAAATTTGAAAAATGCAGAAATGTAAAATGGTTTAATTATAAAGAAAGAAGAAGCGCCTTGGCTATTTGCTTCCTATTGAGTTGTGAAACTTCTTTTCAAGACAAAAATACATGTTTAGAAAGCAGTGTAAATTAAAACCGGGTAAAATTGAGCCTTTTCACTTTTCGTTAGTTACACAAACATTTGTAGTGGTTACGATGTTTCCATCCTGTACACTTATAGGGCAACCGTGATTGACCCTTACTTTGGACGAAAGGTTCTTTCCGAGTGAAAGAGAGAAAGAGACAGGGAGAAGAACTCGTTAATTCTAAATTATTCAGTTGTGAAACAAGATTTCAAAGAGGGGTGATGCCTATGAAAAAACAATTTCATTTAACTTTGAACGACGAGTTAATTATGAGTCTATGAATTTTTTATTAACACATATGGGGTAACTTTATAGTATATATATATAAAACCACGATGAATGAAAATTCGCAGTATAATTAAGAAGATTAAGATTTTATAAATTAATTACATTTATAAATTATATTTTACTCAAAGTTGACTATAATATTTGCGTCATTTTTTTTTGTCGTTTTATTTATCATAAATGTCATTTTATTGCTCTTTAAATTATTTGCAAATGTTTATATGTATAAAGCCTATCGAGTGAATTATTCATAAATTATGAGGGATTAGAATTTTTTTTTTAAATCCATATTCATTAATACTTTATTTTACGAAAAGGCAATATGAATACAGTAACACTGTACAAGTTTTTTTTTCGTTATTGTAAAAAATTTTTATCAATTATTTCAGTCTTTTCTATTTTCGAAATAAATTTTACTCGATTAATTTATTTAGTTGCAAACAGAAAAATAAAATCTACTTTTTGATGAAGAATTTCATAGGGAAATTAGTAGAAAGAAGTAATTAAATAGAGAAAAGTAATTCTTTTAAGAAAGAAAAAATGTTGTTAAGTTTGAATTTCGCGCCATAAAGTTCTGAAAACTTCCGTCCAGATGGCATGAAAACTCTCTCACAAACTAAATTCAATTATTTTGCAAAACTTTTAACAAAATTCTTGACAAAATTTCAGTTATTTTTAAAAATTTTCCTCCATTCAATGATTTTCAATATCTACTATTTTTATGAAATATTCCAAAAGAATCCAATTATTTAAAAAGAAATTTAATAAAATTCTACGCAAGCATAAAATTATTTTCATAAATAATAAAAATTTCACAAGAATTCAATTATTTACAAATTTTTTATAAATTTCTTCGCAATAATTCAATTATTTTCATAAATAATAAAATTCTTTGCAGAACTTCAATGATGTTAAAAAATTTTACAAAATTGTCATAAAAATTTCAATAGTCTTTGTAAATAAAAAAAATTCTTGCCCGAAATTCAATTTTATTCAAAAATTTTAATAAAATTCAATGCTTTTAAATATCTACAATTTTTATAAAGTATTCCAAAAGAATTCAATTATTTAAAAAAAAATTTTAATGAATTTCTACTAAAGCATTTAATTATTTTCATAAATAATAAAAATTCTACATAGGAATTCAATTATTTAAAAATTGTCTATATATTTCATCGGAATAATTCAATTATTTTTAAAAGTAATAAAATTCTTTGCTAAAATTCAATTATGTTCAAAAATTTTACAAAATTTTTGTAAAAAATTCTATTATTTTTATAGACAACAAAATTCATGCCCAAAATTTAAATATATTGAAAAATTTTAATAAAATTCTTGGCAAAATTTCAATTATTTTCTAAAAATTGTTTACAAATTCAATGATTTTTAATATCTACTATTTTAAAAAATATTTCAAAAGAATTCAATTATTAAAAAAAAATTCTGAATAAAATTCTACGTAAGCATTTAATTATTTTCATAAATAATTAAAATTTTATATAGGAATTCAATTATTTACAAATTATTTATAAATTTCTTCGTAATAATTCAATTATTTTTAAAAGTTATTAAATTCTTTCCAAAAATTAAATTATGTTAAAAAATTTTACAAAATTGTCGTCAAAAATTCAATTATCTTTATAAATAACAAAATTCTTGTCCAAAATTTAATTATATTGAAAAATTTTAATAAAATTCTTGGCAAAATTTCAATTATTTTCTAAAATTTTTTCTCAAATTCAAGGATTTTCAATATCTACTATTTTTATTATTTTATAAAATATTCCAAAAGAATTCAATTACTTAAAAATTTTTTAAAAAAATTTTTCGCAAGTATTTAATTACTTTTATAAATAATAAAAATTTCACAAGAATTTAATTATTTACAAATTTTTCATACATTTTTTTCGCAATAATTTTCAATTATTTTCATAAATAATAAAATTCTTTTTAGGAATTAAATTATTTTCATAGATAATAAAATAGAATTTAAATTATTTTTGATATAATTTTAATTAAATTCTTCGAAAATGTAATTATTCTTAAAAATTTTATTATAATTCGTCGTAAGAATTCGTTTCATTGAAGAACATTCAATTATTCAATAAATTATTTATTTTCGTATTTAAATAATTGAATTTTCGCAGAATTTTCTGATAAAAATTGATTTAAAAATGAATTTCAGGTTAAATTTGAGATAAGAATGAAATATTAAAAACATTTTAGCGTGAATTTTTAGAAATAATTGAATTTTAAAAAAGTTTTGAATTAAAATTTTTGAAAATTTGAATTTTTCATTCTTTTAACTATACCAATTGTAGAAATAATTTTTTTGAAAAAGATTAATGGAATTTTTTTTTTTTTAATTCTTAGAAGTTTATATTTTCTAATATATATTTAAAGTTGAAGAATTTCCCAATAATCGAAATTTCGTAAAATTGAATAATAAATAATGAAAATTCATACTTCTGTAAAAAAATTCTCTTGCTAACAAGACGAAGACGACAGTATATATTTATTCCTTTTTTTCATGTGGAAAGAAACAATTTTCTATTGGAATTTTCTTCCAAGAAAAAATAGTTTTTATTTTTTTAATTTATTATTATTATTATATTATTATTTCTGTTGCTTTGTAAAAATTATTTAAGTTCGAGACTTCTCATTTGAAAATTAGCTGATCGTAACAGTTTTCCGTAAAAATTTTCGCTGCAAATTCAAATAGTAAGATTATAACATTTATTATTTGAGAAACAAGGAAAGATGGAAATTCAGAATGGAAGTTGAACTCATTTACCCTTAACTTAAATGTTCTGTGCGCGTGGAATGAAATTATACGTCACAATGGCGTAGTAAATATTCATGGGGGACTCCTTAATACCAGCTGTGTTCTTCAACAAACGAATGGAACACAATAAGGCACATGCAATGAGACTATCAGTTTCGATAAATTCTCCTCAAGAAGAAAAATATATTCCATAAAATACAATTGAAGAAGAAAAATATAACGAGGATATATATTTTTTTTTGAGAAAAATGTGTATTTCTTTTTAGTACTAGTTATCGACTTTCTTCTATATTCTTTTCTATTTTCTATCGTTGTCGTATTTTTCTCAACAATTTTTTTTTGTTTTTAGTAAAATTATTCTCACGAAATATATGTGGTTCGAAATAATTAACGAATAATTTGAATTAATTTTGGATTATTAATTAATTAATGTATTACTTGTTTAAAAAAAGTGACATTTGTCATAAATAGAATTTAGTAAGAAAGAATTTTTTTATTTCTTAGCTGTAAATAATTTTTCGAAATTGAAATCAATTTTTTTCTTTTTTTATGTTATCTTTTCTTTTTATTTTTATTATTCAATCAATTTTTTTTCTTTTTTATATTATCTTTTCTTTTTATTTTTATTATTATTCAATCAATTTTTTTCTTTTCTTTTATATTTTATTTTTATTATTTATTTTTAATATTTATTTTCATTAGTCTATTACTAATTTTTTTTTTCGTGTATCTTTGTACTTTAAGAGGAGTCAGTATTAATAGGTCTCGTTACGTCCATTGCATTATTATAAACATTCTTAATGTTAAATAAATACTACATATTACCTATTGCGAGACCTTGCAATAAATTATCTAGTTAAGATTTCTTCGCTTGATGTTGGATGCTAACCAATATATATGTACACATAGTGTCTCAACAAACTTCATGATCAATGTTAATAATAAATCCCTATCCACAGTGAAAACTAGTTTCACACCTGGATTTGAATAAAGAAGATGAGGAATAGATTAATTCATGTGAACTGATGAGCATTCATTATGAATAGTCAACCGCAAGGATTCACGCATCAATATGTTCTCTCGCTGATTTTACTTAAATGGCTATATAAAAGATTCATTCTCAACCCATATTCTCATTCACGCTTCAAATCACAAACATTATTTCTCGACAGTTACTTTTTTTTGCAAAAAAAAAAGAAAAAAAAAATTCCCTAATATGATGAATTTTTACGTGGAAGCCAATTTATCATCTGTAAAATTGCTGCTTTTGTCAAAAAAACAAAAAAATAATTAAACCAAAAAATAAAAAACAAAAAAATAATTAAAAACGTAAAAATAATTTGAATAATAATAATAATAATAATTACTATAATAATAATAATGTACCTAATTGCTAATTATTATCGAATAGTACTTAAAAATTATTAGAATATTTAGAAACTGAATTGAAAAGGCTCGACGAGACACTTTATAAACTCCCCCCACTCCTAAGATTTTTTTACGCCACCTGACGGAAAACAAAAAAAATTTAATGGCGTGAAAATTGAATACAAATATATAAAGTATAATTGAAAATAATTTTAATTTCTCATTCTCTTTTTATTTCCGACAGATGTCAAGAAAAATTAATTGCTCGTAAATGAGATAAAGTCGACGATTTAAAAAGAATAGGAATATAATTTTATAAATTATATTAGCGAGAATAAAGAATTTCATAGAAATTTCCTTTTTCCGATTGAGATTTCAATATAAATAAATAATGCGTATATTTTTGCGAAATTAAAAGTAAAAGTAAATTATAAGTAAAAGTTATATAAAATAAGACGATACACATTGCGTAAGATAAATTGCGCTTCATCGACATGATATCTATTGAATAATGGCACACAGCATCCGGGTAGAGTTTCCAATCTTTAGAGGTTAAATATCCCGTCAGGAAAAACCCTCTTTAGAGAAAAAAAGATCAAAAAACGACAAATATTAATTTTAATAACAATGAAATATTTTCTATTCTATTTAGAGAATATTTTTTTACTTTTATTTACTTTTAGTTACTTTTATTTACTAACATTTACTTTTCTTTACTTACTATTTATTTATAATTTTTACCTCTAATTTTTTCTCCATTTTTACCTCGTTTAACAATTTTTTTTTATTTCTTAAATTCTTGACTCCTGTCGAAACTTTGAGAGGATGAAAAATTTTTACAATTTTATTTGACAAAAGAAAAGGGAAAAAATTTGTATCGAAATTTGGTCTGATGTTATTTTCCATGAGTGGTTGTGTGTAGCAAAAACGAAGTCATGCGTTTTATTGCATAACCAGTGCAATTCTTGTATATATATATAGAGGAATAATGAGAGATGGGATCAGTTCTAAATTCACCGGATGTTTCGTTTGCGGCTTTTGTTCGATGATGAATATACAACCGCGGTCTCTTGGATGATTTCTTCACAAAGCGATGGGAACAATTTGATATTTCTAGGACCTTATAACTTATATTGCATTGCCGCGCGATACTTTGACCTTCAAACGGCTCAAGATTCAACGAAATGATAAACGAAATTTCATTTTGTGATTGAATTTCTAGCGGAGGTATTATAATTCGCATTCAAATGCAGTTCAAAATTCTTTATTTCATTGAGAAAATTTAGAAGACAATTTTTTTTTCTGGTTTTGATAAAAAAAAGGTATAAAATTTTTGCAAAAAACATTTGATTTCATGAAGAAATTTATTTAATAGAAAATATAATATTATAATATAAAAAATTTACAACTTTACAGAATAAGAAAAATTTACAATCTTTCAGTATGCAAAATTTACAATATTTTTAAAAAAAAGTTATCTCCTTTAATTATCTGATTATCTTCCAAAATTCGAAAAAAAACGTTTCATTTAATTATTGTAATAAAAGAAAAAATTATTTCAACCAAAAAATTTAATTTTACATTAAAAGAAATTTACAATTTTACAATACACAGAAACTACAGTTTTACATTAAAAAAAAATAAATGATATAATATAGAGAATTTTCAATTTTATATAAAAAGTTTTTGCTTCTGCAATATAATTATTCGGTTCGTTTGAAGTCGTGTAAAATTCAAATGAATAAATAAATAAATAGAAATGAAATATAAGGTAGCGTCAAATATTACCGAGTAATGAGAAAAATTATTGATGATGTGCAAATGATGTCATTAGTGAACTATAAAAGAATATTATTACTGCAGTTGCCAATCATTTCAATAATGAGATAAGGGATTAAAAAAATTTTTTTGATCCTAATTAATGAGCAAGTATCGCATGAATAAAATACCACAAATTCAGCATCGTTTTTTTTTTTTTTTTTTGTTATATTTCTTTTTTCTTTTTATATTTCTCATTTCAAGTTCCATTGAATTCGAATTTCGCGCCAATATAATTCTTTAAATTCCCGTCCAGATGGCATGAAAACTCTCTCGTAAGCGAGATCAAATAGATGAAGTATATAACTTACTGGGACCTTTTTCTGAATAAAGTACAATATTCATAAATGCGGGAATAATAAAATTATTATATACTTTTGGTTCCAGAAAAGAATTCAAAAAAGTTCTGATTCAAAAATAAAAAATTCATTCCACTTTTTGAAAAAGAATTTCATAGAGAAATTAATAGAAAGAAAGAATGAAATAAAAATAAATAATTCTATTATGCGAAAAAAAAATCGTTCGAGAAAAGGATTTTAAAAAAAATCTAATTAAAAAATAAAAAATTCATTCCACTGGTCCTTTTTAAAATAAAATTAGCAATTTTAAAAATAATAGAATTTAAAAATTTTCTAATTTTAATTTTTGTTGAAAACACTAAAAAAATTCAATTTTGGAGAAATTACAAATAATTGCAGAAATTCAATTATTTTCAAAAAAAAAAAAAAAAAAAATTCAATTATGTTCAAAATTCATCAAAAAATCTCGACAAAATCTCAATTATTATCTTTATAAATAAAAATATTCCTTAAAATTCAATTCAAGTCAAAATTTCAATTATTTTCAAAAATTTTCCTCATTTCAATGATTTTCAATATCTTCTATTTTAATAAAATTACCCAAAAGAATTCAATTATTTAGAAAAATTTTTTAATAAAATTGTATGCAAACATTTAATTATTTTTATAAATAATAAAAATTTTACAGGAATTGAATTATTTTCATAACATACAATTTATCATTCTAGAAAATAATAATTGAATTAAAATGATGAAAATAATTTTGATGAAGTTACAGAATCAATATTCTTATAATATAAAATAATGATTTTATCTCACGGTCATCTTTAATTATTTGAAAACATGAAGAAATCGATCAATCGAGAAATCGAGCAATCGATATCTTCATGTTTTATAACAATACTTTTATAGATTGTTCAATTTAAAAAAGGTTTGAATTTAAAATTTTTGAATGTCTTTATTCCTGTGGAAAATCCTGTTCCAAAAATAAGATTAAAAATAGGAAATGTGTAAATATTTTTCTTTTTTTTCTAAAACAAAATAATAATTTTGTTAAAAAATTTGTGATTGATAAACAAAAATAATGCAAAATAAATAAATTTTCTATTTCTTAATCACAATTGTTTAACAATTTTCTAATTTTGTTTAGAAGTAAAGAACAAAAATCTGCATAATTTCAATTTGACAAAACATAATATTTAACAAAATTTTAGTCTTTTAATGAAAAGAAGTGAAAAAAGTTCTGATGATTTCCATTTGTAATTACAATTCTGAATTAATTATAAAATAAAAATAATTATAACATAATAATATAATAAAGTAATATAAAAAACTTCAATTATTATAATAATATAATATATACATTATATCTAAAGATAAAAAAAGTATAAACAAAAGACAACTTCAGAGTGTGAGGGACAGAAAAAGTGAATAAATGGAAGAACATTCAAATTATTATAGTTAATTAATTAATTATAGTTAATTATGATCATTAAAACTTTAATTCTTAATTATACTTTCTTTGTATTTGTATTTTATTATTTTATTTTTTATATTTATAGTTTATTTATTTATTTTTTATAATTATAGTCTATTTATTTATTTTCTATATTTATAATTTTATTTATTTATTATATTTCTATTTTATTTATTTATTTTTATTTTTACATTTTATCAAAATTATATCAGGTGGTATATTACGATCATTAAATTATAAATTTTGTTTTGGTTAAAAATGATGACTTTTGTGATTTGAATCTTGAATGATTATTGGTGTTGAATTATTTATCGATATTTAAAATTGAGGTAGAATCATTGGTCGATTTAGAGAAAGCAATTCTTCAATCTTCATAATAGTGGAAATTTGTGGAAGAGCGAGGAAATCTTTAGAATCTTGTGGCTAATGCTCTTATAAGCATCATTATTGCTTTGGGATCATGTGATTGCGACAGGTTCTGCAACATATCGTCATATTTATTGTTTTACTGTATTAAATAATAAGGTTTACAACGCAATTAAATACCATAGATGGATAAAAGTAATTCTGCTCTTACATAACGTCTTTCTTTCATTTCTCTTTTTTCTTTTATTATTCTTCTATTTTTCCTTCTCTTCTATATTTACTGTTTTTCTTTTTGATCCTATTTTTTATTTATTCCTTTTTTTTTGTTTTTTTCTTAATTCCCTTTTTAATTTTTTAAAATTCTTTTTATTAATTTTATTTAAGTTCAGATTTTTGGAATATTTTATTCTTTATTCTATTATGTCAGTTCTTCTTTAGACTTCTGGATTTTTTTTTATTTGTTCTTAATTCTAATTTTTCGAATTGTTTTCAATTTTTTCTTCTTTTCTATTTAAATTAAAATTCTTTAATTCTTAAGAAGTAAAGGAAGAAAAAATAGATGCATTAAATTTTAAAAAGAAATTCTTTTCTTAAATTTAATTAAAAAATTAAATTCTTCTTAGAAAAAGAAAAATATTCTTCTTTTATTTTAAAATAAATCGTTAAGTTTTAGAGAATAAATGATTTATTCTAGAGAATAAATTATTCACACTACTAAACTATTTTGTTAACAGAAATAGAAATAAAAATAATCTTGAAAGGTAATGGAGAATAAATTTTACATCTTAAATTACAAAATGATTACCTACTTATATTCCTTGATAATAAAAGTAGCTGCAGGCTTCTAATTGGAATTAATCTCTGCTTATTTATTCTTTTGAAGTATAAACTAAGTTTCCTGAATAAGCTCTCTCCTTTTTTTTCTTCCCTTAAAGCTTTATTTAGAGAAAATGTTGAGTCTGGAACAATAGTGTAGTGTCTTCATACACTGTCCTAGTTTTAACAATTTTGTAAATTATATACTTTGTTTTTTCTCTCGTTTTTTCATTTTTCTTCTTTTGCTTTCTTCTTTATCATCATCATCTTCTGTACCATCTTCATTTTCTTTATCATCATCTTCGTCTTCTGCTAAACTTTTTTTTTTCTTTGTCTTCTTCTTTTTCTTCTCTTGTCACTGATTACATAGAAAGGCAGAAGGGCACGTCTTTCCTTTACTTTGCTTGATGTTGAAATTATTCAGTGCACATTGCAGTCTCTCTTTCTCTCTCAGTCATTAAATCAGCGGATATTTTACAGCGAAAGTAATTTCTGACAATATTATGATTTATAATGCAATGTCCACATAAATATTTTAACGATATGATTACGTTTTACCTACTTCATAAAAAATCGATCATCGCTGGTAATTTTCCTATTTGGCATTTCCATATAATGATGATGCCGCTGTTGCAGCCGCGCCACAGCTCCTCATATTACTATGTTTCTCTCTAATGTTTTAGTTCGTTACGTTCAAGCTTCATGTTTCTCTCTATTCATTGATTAAATTTCTTTACTAATCATTAATCCAATTACTGAAAAAGGTTTCTCGTAAGAGACAATCACTATTTTCTGTTAAATTGCTTTTCTCTAATTTTGTTTCTTGTTTGTTTTTCCATTTTTTTGGTTCCTTTTGCTTGTTTATTTAATTTCTTGTTTGTTTGGTTTTTGGTTTACTTTTTCTATTAATTTGTTTACATTGTTTGCTTTTCTTCTTTGTTCATTTTTTCATTTTTTTGGGTGATTTTTAGTTGTTCGTATTTGGTCTGTTTATTTTTTTTTTGTTTGTTTGGATTTTTATTTGCTTTCTTCATTCTATTGTTTCTTTTTGTTTGTTTCTTTTGTTTACTTGTTTTATTCGTTTTTTTCTCCTTTGTCTTCTTCTTTTTGTTTACTTCCTCTTTTTTGTTTCTTATTTGCTTGCTTTTTTTGTTTGTTTATTTTTTTGTTATTGTTATTTTTATTATTATTTATTGTTTTGTTTATTTCTTTTGTTTAATTGTTTTTCGTTTGTTTTTTTCTTTTTTTTGTTTCCTTTTTTTGCTTTTTTTTACTTCCACTTTTTTGTTTCTTAATTGTTTGACATTTTCGTTTGTTTACTTTTTTGGTCATTAGTTTTTGGTTTCCTTTTTCTATTTGTTTTACTTATTTTGTTTGTTGTACAATTTTTTCTTGCGTTGGAACGCAAGAATTTTTGTACGTTTTTTGTCTCAATTTATTTGTATAGATTTTGATTTGCTTTCTTCATTTTTTGTTGCTTTTGTTTAATTGCTTTTTGGTTTGTTTTTTTTCTTTTTTTTGTTTCCTTTGTTTGCTTCTTTTTTTACTTTCTCTTTTTTTGTTTCTTATTTGTTTGATCTTTTCGTTTGTTTAATTTTTTTGGTCGTTAGTTTTTGATTTCCTTTTTTTATTTTTTTTACTTATTTTGTTTGTTGCGCAGTTTTTCTCAGGAAAAAAAATAAATAAAAAAATGAAAATGAGACAAAAAGCTTATCAAATCAACGCAACAATTTTGAAACTTCATATTTTTTAAATATTTATTTTGTTTGTTTATTTTCTTGTTTACTTCTCTTTTTCATTTTATTTGTTATGTTTCTTTGATTTCTTTAATTACTTTTTCGTTTCCTGTTTGGTTTACTTTCATTATTTTTTTCTTTTGTTTTTTGTTTGATTGGTTTTTGGTTTACTTTTTTTTCTTATTTATTTTTATTTGTATACCTTTGCTTGCATCTTGTACGCATTCGTCTATTGTTTTTGTTTCTTTGGTTTTAGATTTACTTTTTCTATTTTTTGTTTTTGTTATTTTTCTTTTTGTTTAGTTTTTGTTTTTGTTTATTTGGTTATAAGTTTTTGCGATAGATTCTATATTTTTTTTGTTTCTTTTATGTACTTTTTCTTTGTTTCCTTTGTTTTTTTGTTAGTTTGGTTTTTTGTTTACTTTTTCAATTTACTTTGTTTGTTTATTTAACATTTAGTTTATTTTCTTTTTTACTTTCTTTATTTATCTTTTTATTTGTTATTCTGTTTGGTTTTTTTTGGACATTTTTGTTTGGTTTTTGGTTTACTTTCTTTATTTCTTTGTTTCTTTCTGTTTGTTTTATTTGTTTACTTGTTTTGTTCGTTTGATTATTTGGTTTATTTTTTCCGTTTTTTTGCTTTTTTTTATTTGTTTTTTTTTTTTGCTTTCTCTATTTTTTATTTTATTTTACTTGTTCTTTGTTTGGTTTTTTGTTTATTTTCTCTACTTTTTGTCTGTTTATTTGTTTAATTTGTTTTATTCGTTTGTTTTTTGTTTGTTTAATTTGTTTTATTCGTTTGTTTTTTGTTTGTTTATTGTTTTATTACTTTTTCTTTTTTTCTTTTGTTCGTTTCCATCGCTTTTTTGCTTTGTTTGTTTGGATTTTTTTTTACTTTCTCTATTATTTGTGTTTTTTTAATTACTTTTTTTGTTTATTTGACTTTTTTGTTTATTTTAAATTTAAAAATTTAAAAATTGAAATTTTTTTTTTTGTTTATTGTCTTTTTTGTTAACTTTATTAATTTTTGTGTTTCCTTTTTTTGGTTTGCTTGTTAATTGTTAATTGTTTGCTTGGTTTTCGGTTTACTTTCTCAATTTTTTTGGGTTCTTTTTGGTTATTTTTTTGCTTTATTATTTTTTGTTTCTTTTTTTGTTTGTCTGTTTTTTATTTGATTTCCCGTTTTTTCCTTGTATTTTATTATTTCTCAATTAACAATTAACAAATAACAAATAAAATTTTTAAATAATAATCATTTTTGTTTCAGGTGAGTTTACTGTCCTGCTCCTTGCTTTCGAGAACTGGTGAGTAAAATTAAATTACAAATTAATTTCGAACAATTTTACAATTTTTTTCTATTTTTCCTAAAACAGAAATTAAAAATAAAAAAAATATTAATTTTTTCTTTTTGAGTAGGTATTGAAATGAAAAATAAAAAGTACAATAATTTTTCCTCCTTTTTGAAAATTGAAGTTAAAAATGAAAAATATAATTT
This sequence comes from Leptopilina syphax, assembly GCA_032872505.1. Lineage (NCBI taxonomy): Eukaryota > Metazoa > Arthropoda > Insecta > Hymenoptera > Figitidae > Leptopilina > Leptopilina syphax. The sequence continues at coordinate 8,429,050 of CM065477.1, read as the reverse complement.
CTTTTTGTCGTTTTGAAAATTGAAGAATATAATTTTTATAAAGAAAGCTTTTTTTAAAACGCAAATCTTCTCGAGTGTAAATTAAGAATGAGAGAGAGACTCTGCTTGACAATGAGGGTTGTAAATTTATGAATAGAGCCTTTGAAGAAAGGAGAGTGTCATAATTAGATAATTCCTTTTTTTATCTTGGAACAACGTTCCTGAATATCATTCAATTTCTATAGAATTGTGGAAAACAATTGCGAGCGAAATTCACCGACTGGTTTAAACCGACTGCAAATAATGAGAATAGTTCCTATAGACATACACAGACAACTAGTAATATAGTTAACATGTTATCAAGCATCCACAAACAGAATTCATTTTCATGTTTCTGATTACTTAACCCGATGATCAATGTCTAAAGAAATTTTTTCTTGTGTAATTTTTCATTTTACTTTTTGTTTAAATTTTCCAATTTTTCTTTTTAGAATTTCACCACGTAGCTATTATTATTATTGTTTTTTAGCACCTTTATTTTGAATTTCTAAACTGTTTGTAATTTTTGTTGTGATTATGATTTGTCGATGAAATCGATTATTTATATTCAAGTGATTTTTTTCATTGATTGGACATGATCGCAAATTGTAAAGATGTTTCATTCCTTTTATGTTGAAGAAATAAATAATATTCACTTTTCTGTCCCGAGAAGTATTGATTACTTTATCTTGACTTTCACATCATTATATTGAATTCATCGGAAGTCTATCTGAATAAAGAATCTGCTACTGTCATTTTCAAAGTAACCGATTGCTTTTCTGTCTTTAATATCTGTATATAATATTTTTTTTCCACAAATTATCGAGTTTTAGAATCGACATTTGAATTTTTAGTAGATGACTATTCGCAATTTTCATTATTTTTTTTTCTTCTTCTCTGGGATTTTATATTGCAAATGGTCAATATATAATGTTCCCATCGTTATACTATATAGTTTATTCTCGTAATCTGCAATTTGCATAAATATTAATGGAATTTACGATTGAGTAAACTATACACACTACCCACTCATTTTTAATGTTTTTCATAGAGAATTATGAGTTTTCTTTTCATCTATTGTCTCTCATATATAAATTGTTTAGGGAGTGAATCGACTGTTTTGGTATCTTTTCTCAAATAGAAATAAAAAAAATTAACATTCTATTCAATCGATATAATAGTCGATCTAGAATTTATCCTCTTTTATTATATTACACAATCGAGTTGCATCTTGTTAAATTCTTTTTTTGTAATTATAAACATAAAAATAAATAATTCTTGGTAAATTATTTTAATCGGTAATTATTACCTTATTGGTATTAAATTGATATTATTCAATCGAAAAGAAAATGTTGTGAAATTTTTTTTTATTTCAAGGACTTTTTATTTCTTTTGTTGACTAATGATTAAAAATGGTAATAATTTGATTACTTCTCGAAAATAATAATAATAATAATAGTAGTTGGGTGAAAAGAACTGATTCGTCATTTATTGTAATCGATTAAAAATCGATTTCAGAGTGTTGCTTCTTCTTCTTCTTCTTCTTCTATTTAAAAAAAATTGTTAAGACAGAATTTAAGTAAAAAAATGTCTCTGGAATTTGTTTTGCAATTAAATTTATAAAAGCTCGAATTTCAAATGCTTGATCCTTTTTTTTGTCACAGAGAAGGATCAGCTTTAAGAGTTTGTTTCAACTCCAGAAGTCTTGCTACTCGAGAAAATCAGATAAATATTATGTCTTTTAGAAAGATTTCTACAAATAAGTTTCAAAATCCAGCAATAAAATTTTTTCTTCTCAGAGAAAAAAAAATCCGAAAAAAATAGAAAACTATAAAATAGTAAAGAAATCTGTTGAATATTATTAAGATATTAATTATTAATATTAAGAAATAATATTAAATATTATTAATATCGAAAATTAAGGAACCAAAAATTAATGAAAGCCCCAAAAAATTTGTGGAATTTGACCTGAATTTTTCATTGAAAGGAAAACTTTCTAAACAAAAGCAAAAACTATATCGAATATAGATTGTGTTTGTCTTCGTGCATAAGTTCATCGTCGAAAGGCCAGTTAAACTTGGAAATATATGCGCGTTCGCTTGGGAATTTCATGTTGTAAAAAAAAAATAAAAATGTACAGACAGTTTTAAGTACATAAAAATGACATTTTATTGCACTTTTAAAGAACATATCCTATCGTTGAGAAATTAACCCTTCCTTTAAAACACATATTATACATTAAGCATATCATTTGATAATCGATAAATCATAAAATGTTGTTTTAATCGAAAATAATGGAAGACAAGTTTATTGCTATCAGGGATAATTATAATAAAATAATTGAACATCCTCCAATATGTATAACTCCTACACGTTGACGCTAATGTTATATACATTAAATATTACATCACGCAATATATTTTATGGATACCATTTCACGATGATCACATAACTCTTTTTCTTCTTATTGCTCTTAAATCATATCGTTTTATTCACGTTTTTTTTCCCTCTTCCTCCCCTATTTATAATAATCAAAATGGAATTAGAAAATCGTTACAGAAATTTCTTCCCCGAAAATTGTGGTATATTTCCATGAAATCCTTTTTTTTGTGGATTGAAATAATTATACATAGTTAACTCGAAAGTGTCAAATTGGTACTAAAAGTGAAAATTTGATTCAAATTTTTGCATCGAATTATAAGTTTAGTAAATATTAATTTAATGTCGCTTTTTTGCTTAAATTGAATTTGAATTTCGCGCCAATATATTTCCAAAAGTTTCCGTCCAGATGGCATGAAAACTCTCTCGTAAACAAGAAAAAGTAAACGGAATAATACTCATCGGGATTAATTTTAATAACAAATTCCTAATAATTTATTTTTACTAAATCAAATAAATAAATTATTTATTAATAAATATTATTATTAAATTATTAATTATTAAATATTATTGTTAAATTATTATTACATAATATATTAATAATAACAAATATAATAATAATAAATAGCAATTTTTTATGTCTTATGTTTGTCCAATTAGTAATTTCAAAAATTGTAACAAAATTTTATTATTTTACCTATCTCTTGAAAAGAAATTTCGGATTATTTAAAGTGACGAAAATTTATCATATAAATTTTGAATAAAGATCCTTTTAAGTGGGGTTAATTATTATCCCTTCCACCAAAGTTTTTAAGAGCTTAAAATCTTGTTTATGATTTTAACGTCTAAGTTGCATAATGGCTGCAAAAACTGTTGTCGGAGTAGTGCATTAATTATTAATAATTTCCAAAGGGATTATAATGAGAATATCGTAAATTTCCTCCTTCAGGAAATGTTTGCCCTTTCGCAAGTACGTTTACCTTTCTGTAATATGTTAACCAACAAGTTATAAAGAAATCATCAAAAATTAATTCCCCCGTATAATTATTCTTAATTTATTAATTAATTAATAAAATGTATTTTTAATACAATTTATCTTTAATAACATTGATTCTGAATAAAATTATGTATTCTTAGTAATTTTTTTATTAAAATAATCATTATTATACTTTATTCTGAATAAAATTTGTTTTCTTTTTATTAATAATAATTATTATAGTTCAATTATTTTTAATACAATTTTAATCAAATTTCTCGAAAAATGTAATTAATTATTCTTAAAATTTTTATTTAAATTCGTCAAAAGAATTTAATTATTTAAAAAATTAAAGGAAAGGAACTCGAAAAGTTTCAATTATGTTTAAAAATTTTTTAAAAAATTCTCGTCAAAATTTCAATTATCTTTATAAATAATAAAATTCTTTTTCGAAATTTAATTATTTTTAAAAATTGTAATAAAATTCTTGGCAAAATTTCACAGGAATTTAATTATTTACACAATTTTTAATGAATTTCTTCGAAATAATTTAATTATTTTCATAAGCAATAAAATTTTCACAGGAATTCAATTATTTAAAATACAAAATTCCATAAAAATTTTTGAAAAATATCAATTATTTAAAAAGATTTTTATAAAATTAATCGCAAGAATTCAATTATTTAAAAGAAATTTCATAAAGTTCTTTTCAAGAATCCAATTATTTTTATAAACTTGAATAAAATTCGTTGCAAGAATTCAATTATTTATATAAATAATAAAATTCTTCACAGAAATTAAATTATTTTAGAAAAATTTTAATAAAATTCTTGGGAAAATTCAAATTATTTTCATAAATAATAAAACTCATCGCAGGATTTTAATTATTTTTGATACAATTTTAGTCGAATTCGTTGAAAAATGTAATTATTCTGAAAAATTTTACTAAAATTTGTCAAAAGAATTCAATTATTTAAAAATTTGTTAATAAAATAATTGAATTCTCGCGAAAGATTTTATTAGAACTTTTGTAAATAATTAACTTTTTTTTGAAAAATTGTATGGTAATTTAAATTAAATTAAATTTAATTTAATTATTATTGTGAAAAATAATTGAACAAACAATTGTTTAAAAAACAAGTTGTTGTAAAGTCAATTGTTACAAAACAATTGTTACAATATAATTGCTATAAAAAAATGGTTAAGGAAGCAATTGTTTTAAACAAAATTGTTACAGAAACAATTAATTTAAACAATTGTTATATTCTTATTTTTTATATTATTTATTAAAATGTATTATTTATTTATTTAATTTAATTATTCATGACAAAAAAATTGTTTCAAATACAATTTTTTCATTAACATTTGTAAACTTACCGCCTTTTTTCTACATTTATCAATGCAGCATAAAATATTTTTGTATTCATATTATAAAAATAATTGTTACAAAAACAATTGTTACAAAACATTTGTTACACAACATTTGTTAAAAAAATTAAATTAAGTTGACTTGTAAACGAATTTGATTATATCACGATCACTTTAATTTAATTCATTAATTAAAAAAAATAATATTTTAACATGAATTTGTTACAAAACAATTGTCACAAACATAATTATTACAAAATATTTGTTAAAAAAAAATAAATTAAGATTAATTATAAAAATAATTTAATTATTCTACAACCTCATTAAAATAATTAATATTTTAACATTGAATTGTTACAAAAGCAATTGTTATAAATAAAATAAAATTTATTAAGAACAGTTATTAATGAATAATTGCTTACAAAAAGTCAATTATTGAGAAAAACAATTGATCAAACAATTGTCAAAAAATCATTTGTTAAAAAACAATTGTCTCAAAGACATTTGTTAAAACCAATTATTAAGGACCAATTATTATGAAAGATTTATTGAGAACAATTTTATTAAATAATAATTGTTTACAAAAAAATCAATTATTGAGAAAAAAAATTGTACAAATAATTGTTTAAAAAATTAATAGTTAAACAACAATTGTCCAAAGAACAATGTTTATAAAAGCAGCATTTGTCGGCGACATGCAACAGAATATATAAAATTATTCATCAAATTCAGATAAATACAGACAAATAATCGTAATATCGAGATTTATGGATAAATTGTAAAGTACTAAAAGTCAACAAATTAATTTCACTGAGTGGATTATGTAACAATAGTGAGAGAAAAGTACACCCACAGGCGTTATAATTATTATTTATTTGCTGAGGAGCAATCAACTTCTCTAGAAAGTTGATGATGGATGAGAAATTTCTTATGAGGCGCGATCACTTCGATAATCAGGTTATTCGTTGATGCCAGCATCAACTCTCGAACTGCTCCCGTGACATTAAAGTCACACCCAGAGGCCTAGACGCTTCATATATATATATATGTATATACATCTATTATACAGGGGGGTCCTCTTACAATTCACACGCAAACATTGAAGGTAGAGCAGCGCAAACAACAACAACAACAACAACTACAACCAAAGCATCTCAGGAGATCGAATCACTAATACAAAAGCAAAAGCTAGCTCCGAGAGTGCAACATCAGTGGCGCATCGTTCCTCCCATTTCCATTCCGCTCTGTTCCAAGCAGCACAACCTCCACTATAGCAGCTAACCTTCCTCTCTGATGACCTTACCCAGCCACTCGTCATTCCGCCGCAAGATGTACTTCAACAATTTGCATAAGACCTGTGAGTGCCGAGAGCGAATGCTAGGTCAAAACTCATATATACCTTTTGATGGTATATACAGACTCCTCTTGAATTTTTATATTCTCCACTGATATGTATTGTATGTATATATGTATATATTAATGGGTATACAAAGCGATAATGTATGAATCAACTATTCGATTTATCCTGCGTGACAACATTACAATGTAAATGTTTACAACTCTGCACGTTAAACAATCACTCTGTTGATGGCAATAAATTATTTATTGCTCATCGATAAAGTACAACGGAAAACTGGTCCTCTTTTGTTTCGTCATGTTACTTATTCATCACAAATGTTTAGAAAATTTTTTGTTTTTTGTTGTTAAACTGAATCTTTAATGACGAGAACAAAGGATACCTATAGGATTCTTTTTACTTTAAAAATATCGAAAATAACCAGACTGAATCCATTTCAAATCAGGCAAGTCAACTAACTTCAAGTTATAGATTTTCCTGTCGCTAAAATATATTATTCTACAGGAAAAATAAAGAGACACGTATTTTTTTATTTTTCAAAAAAGATTAATTTAACGAAGTTATGCACATTTGAACTTTGAATACAGAGTAAAACGTGAGGTGTTAAAATAACGCCAGAATGGATTAAAATAATCAGCAACAGTTTAATCCTTCTAGGATTAAATTAACACCAGAAAGGATTAAAATAATCTATTTTGGTGTTATTTTTAACTATGAGTGAAATATTTCTTTAAATAAAACACCAAAGTCAACGATTTGTAAAAAATCAACGAATTTAGCTTCTCCAGGGTAAATAGTAAGTTAGTTAGTTACTAACTTAGTAACATATTTACTAAATTCAATTGTGTTCAAAAATTTTTAAAAATTCTTGTCAAAATTTCAATCATTTTCAAAAGTTTTCTAAAATTCAATGATTTTCAATATCTACTATTTTAATAAAATTTTCCAACAGAATTCCATTATTAAAAAAAAAATTTGAATAAAATTCTACACAAACATTCAATTATTTTCATAAATAATAAAATTTTGACAGGAATTCAATTATTCACAAATTTTTTTATAAATTTCTTCTCAATAATTCAATTATTTTCTAAAATAATAACATTTTCACAGAGATTCAATTATTTTTATAAATAATAAAATTCTTTTAGGAATTCAATTATTTTCATAAATAATAAAACTCATTGTATAATTTCAATTATTTTTAATGCAATTTTAATCAAATTCCTCGAAAAATGTAATTATTCTTAAAAATTTTATTAAAATTCGTACAAAGAATTTAATGATTTAAAAAATTTGTTGATAACACTTTTTATGAGAATTTAATTTCAAGAAAAATAAAATTAATAAATTATTTATTTTTGTATTTAAATAATTGAATTCTCGTAGAATTTACTAATAAAAATGTTTTAAAAAATAAATTTCAGTTAAAATTTTAGATTATAATTAAATATTAAAAGTATTATAATGTGGATTTTTAGAAATAATTAAATTTTGAAAAAGTTTCAAATTAAAATCATTGAAATTCTTTTTTATATTTTTGACAAACAATTCTGTAGAATTAATTCTTTTTAAAAGTTTAATAGAATTTTTATTGAAATTATTTCAAGTTTTTATTTTTCAATAAATATTTATAATTGCAGAATTTCCGAATAATTGAAATTTTGTAAAATTGAATTGTAAACGAATGAATTTGAAAATTCTCAAAAAACTTTTTTAAAAAGAAATTAAATTATTTCCAAGAGTAATAAAATTCTTCTTAAGGATTCAATTATTTTTACTAATAATAAAACTCATCGTAGCGTTTCAATTATTTTTCATACAATTATAATTGAATTCCTTGAAAAAATTAATTATGTTCATGCAAGTTTTAATAAAATTCGACAAAAGAATTAAATTATTTGAAAATTTGTTAATAAAATTCTTTATGAGAATTGAATTTTAAAAATCATTCAATTTTTTTTTAAATTTTTGACGTGCATTTTTAAAAACAAATGTATTGTTATAACTTTTCATTTATTCTGGGAAGTTTACGTCAATAATGTTATAATTTATTTATTTATTTATTTATTTATTTATTTATTTACTAGCAAATGAATTTTAATATAATTTACTAGGAAAATAAACACGATTATTTTAAAAAATTAAAAGAATTTCTTTTTAAAATTGAATTATTTTTATAATTTTCAGTCAAAGTTATTAAGAAAAACTTCAGTACTTCCATAGAAAATTGAAAAATAAATTCTTTAAAACAATTAATTTATTTTAGAAAATTTTAATAAAAATCTTGTCAAGAATTAAATTATTTTCAATACAATTTTAATTACATTTTCTAGAAAGAATTTATATATTGATAGAAATGTTGATAAAATTCTTGAAATGAGTTTAATTACTTTCAATTTTTTTTATAAATACTTTACAAGAATTTAATGATTTTTAGTAAATCAACAATTTAATTATTTTTCTGAAATTAATTGAATTCTTAAATAAAATTTTATTAAAACTTTTTTAAATAATTGAATCCCTGCGAAAAAATTTATTATTTCTACAAATAATTGAAATTTTGCAAAATTTAAAAAATATAAGTGAATTTTTGAGAAGAATAAATTAAAATTGTATTTAAAATAATTAAATTCCTGCGAAAATTTCATTATTTTTTTTAAAAAATTGAATTCTTGAATTGGATTTTATTAAAAGTTTTCTGAATAATTGAACTTCTGTGGAAAATTCTATTCTTTTTTAAAATAATTGAATTTTCTCGGAGAATTTTTACAAAATTTCTAAAAATAATTGAAATGTCGAAGAAGTCAATCAAAATTTTATTGAAAATAAGTAAAATCCTTATAAGAATTTTATTATTTATATAAAAATAATTTCATTTTTTACGAAGATTTTTATTATTTATAAAATGACTAAAGAATTTTATTACAATTATTGAAATCTTCATAAAATTCAATTATTTTTAAATTATTTAATAAATACTTCACAAGAATTCAATGATTTTCAGTTGGATAGTTTCCTATTAAATTATATTAAAATTAATCAATTTGATTTATATAATAATTGTTTGTGTATCAAATGGTTTTGTGTTAAAACATAAAAATTGCAATGAAAATTATTATAGAAAATAAAAACAATTACAATTAACAAACTGTTATATTGTAAGAATTGTTTTTTGTATTAAGAAATTTATATCGTAAGAGAAAATATAATAAAAATAGAAACAATAACAAATGTTTATTGTAACAATTGCTTTCGTAATAATTGTTTTCGTAAAAATTCTCATTAGGCAAAAAAAGAATTGTTTTAAAAAATTTATTTAGTAAATGTTGTTTTATTTTGTTTGGTAAATAGAACACTCACTTATCATGTAGTTCATTATTTAATAAATACAATTTGTTATGTTATTATTCAAATAATATTTATTATCTTATTTATTAAATAATATTTATCATATTTATTAAATAACATTTATCATATTTATTAAAAAATATTTATCATATTTATTAAATAACATTTATCATATTTATTAAATAATATTTATCATATTAATTAAACACACATTTATTATTTAATTAAATACACATTTTTCCCAAAAAAATTCTTTTAAAATTTTTGTTTATTTATCTCCGTTATTATTTTCAGTACATAAGAAATTCAGCTTTAAAAAGATCTTTTTTTCAATTAATCATTTCCTGTATGTGAAAACAAAGTTATAAGCTTTATTTGATCCTTTTATCAGAGTTGAATATTTTAACAATGCAAAATATTCCGCACGATATTCCCCAGTGAAAATCGGATTTATTTTTAAATAAAACATTTCTCGGTATATTGTAAAAAAGTGCTTTTTTCGTAGCCTTCTACACGAAGAAAATATAAACTACTTTTTTCGATGCATTTTAATGTATAATCAATTATTTTTGTTACATATGTATTTTAGAAGCTTGAAAAAAAAATTTCATTAAAGTTTATTAATAATAAATAGAAAAGAGAAACAAGAGGAAGAATTTAAAAAAAATCAATATGTATGAAAAAGGTTATAAAAACTTTTAAAAAATTCTCCATTTAAATATTTATATTGTAATATTTTTCATTAGTAATTAAATTCGATACTAAATTATTTCTACAATTGTAGAAAAATATTTAAAAAAGCTCAACTCTACGAAGACACATCTTTTCAATTTTAACAAATTTTTTGAATCACTGCCAACTCTCGACTTTTAGAGGAATTGAAATTTTATCAAAGATATCGATCTCATTTTTTTTTCATCTTTTTGTTTCAAGTTATCACCTCATTCTAAAGATTCCCTTTTATACTTTCGTTATTTTCACTTAGTTTCTCCTTTCAAATCCTTTAGAGGAAAAGTTTAATTAGAGCAATTATAAGTTTTCTTGAGATAGAGCAATAAGAAGGTTCCTACCCTAGTATATACACTGATAAAATCGCAAAAAGGGTAGAATATAAAAATATATATGTCTGTATATAAAACTCATTTCAAATTATTTTCTCTTTACAAAAAAAGAAAAGAAAATATATATTTAATTTTATTCATTTTTGCAGTGTTTGTTAATTTTAAATTCTTTTACACTATAAAGTTATATATATATAAATATATTGTTTGCCGTGTTGCTAAGAAGTGATGACCTTTTTCTTCACCATCACGTTCAATGGTTTTAGCTCCAGTAATATTCAGCGGAGAATAGTATATCGCGGTGAAGCTATATCTTTAAAACCTTTCAAGATCTCAGATATCTAACCTAGATTTAAATGTAAGTGATCTTTTGAAAAGAAAATGTTATTGACAAATTTCATTTGCGTGACAAATGGAAACGTTATTTTTAAGGTGATGCTGAATTTTTGCTCTAAAAAATATCTATTTTTCTCAACGAATATAAATATTTAAATTTCATTTTCAATTTTAATGTCCATTTTACTAACGACTTTATGTTTTTATTAGAAATATTATTTTTAAAAAGATAATTATTAATTATTTGTGTTTATTAATATAAAAAATTTTAATAAAATTCTTCGCAAGAATTCAAATTATTTTCATAAGTAATAAAATTCTTCGTAAGAATTCAATTATTTTTACAAATAGTAATATTTGTTGTAAAAATTCAATTATTTTTAAACAAAATTTTAATAAAATTTCACAAACGAATACAATTATTTTCTAAATTTTAATAAATCCTTCAAAACAATTCAATTATTTTTTGTTGCTAAGAACAATTTTTTCAATTATTTTTTTTTTTTTAATAGTAAAATCTATGCAGAAATACAATTATTATTTATTTAAAAAAAAATTACACGAAACAATTCAATTTTTTTCTTAATTCGTTATAAAATATTTTGAAAAAATTCAATTATATTTATAAATATTAAATTCCTTTGCAAAAATTCAACTATTTTTATGTAATACAATTTTATTTAACATTTCATGAAAGAATTCAATTTTTTATTTAATTTTTAATAATATTTTTCGATAAATTCAAATATTTTCTAAAATTTTAATAAATTTTTCGAAAAAATTCAATTATATTTATAAATAGTAAAATTCATTGCAAAAATTCAATTGTTTTCAAAAGAATTTCACGAAAGAATTCAATTATTTTCTGAAATTTTTATAAGATTCAATAATTAAATGTTGAATTTCAATTATTAACAAACACGATTATTTTAAAAGCTTGAAAGAAATTGTTCATAAAATTCAATTATTTTCAAAATTTTTAAATAAAAATATTAAAGAAACTCCATTATTTTAAAAAAAATTTATAGAAATTTTTTAAAAAGAATTCAATTAGAATTTTTTAAAATTTTAACAAAATTTTTCGCGAGAATTAAATTATTTTCCTAAAAATAATAAAATTCTTCGTAAGAATTCAATTATTTTTACAAATAGTAAAATTTGTTGGAAAAATTCAATTATTTTTAAACAAAATTTTAATAATTTCACTAACGAATAGAAATTTTTTTTTAAATTTTAATAAATCCTTCAAAATAATTCAATTCTTTTTTTAATAGTAAAATTTTTGCGAAAATTCAATTATTTAAAAAAAAATACACGAAACATTTCAATTTTTTCCTTAATTTGTTATAAAATATTTCGAAAAAATTATTATATTTAGAAATATTAAAATCCTTTGCAAAAATTCAATTATTTTTAATACACTTTTAATAACATTTCATGAAAGAATTCAATTTTTTATTTAATTTTTAATAATATTTTTCGAAAAAAATCAATTATTTTCTAAAATTTTAATAAATCCTTCGAATTAATTATATTAAATTTATAAATATAGTAAATTTTTTGCAAAAAGTCAATTGTTTTCAAAAAAATTTCACGAAAGAATTCAATATTCCTTTTAATTCATTATAAAAAATTTCAATAGAATTCAATTATTTTCTAAAATTTTAATAAAATTTAATAATTAAATATGTTCTATTTCAATTATAAACAAACACGATTATTTTAAAAGCTTAAAAGAAATTGTTTATAGAATTCAATTATTTAAAAAATTTTTAATTAAAATTATTAAAGAAAATACATTATTTAAAAAAAATTCACAAATATTCTTCAAGAAGAATTTGATTAGAATTTTTAAAAATTTAAACAAAATTCTTCGCGAGAACTGAATTATTTTTCTAAATGAAATAAAATTTTTTGAAGTAATTCTATTATCAAATTTTTTGATAAAATTCTTTGCAACAATTTGATGATTTTCAATACAATAATTTTAAAATTAATGATTAAAATTATTAATTAAATTATTATGAGTGATTATTAAATTATTTTTAAATTATTAATAACTAAATGAAAAATTAATATCAAAAATCGCAAAATAGTATAATTATGAAGGCAAATTATAATCCTCATTGTGATCGATGGAATTCAAAATTAACTCTTATCAAGGAACCGCTTTTTTCCAAAAAAAAAGAGAAGAAAGAAAGTAGAAGTCGATTAAATGAAATTAGGGGAAATTAGGAGTGCTTGATTGAAGATTAGAAAAGAAAAAAAGGGGAAAAAAGAGAGTTGTAAACTATGGGGATTATCTGTACTAGATTAAGGGTACATCAAGATAGTGCGAGTAGTCTATGGATTACGTATATTTAACGAACAGAAAATTGTAATTACAAATTATTGCGAACTAAAATGATTGCATAATTAATTAAATGAATGAAAAGGAATCGATTGAAAAAAATAATAAAGAAGAAAACATTAAGAATATTAAAAAAGAGAAAAAAAAATTCCTTCTCATTAGTGACTTGAAATGTGAAAAGAAAAGAAATACGAGAATTGAGGAAAGGGAAAATAAATGAAGATAGACAGTACAGTGAACTGTAAATACAAACAGAAAAATAATAATAAAATCTGTAAGAAATTTTGCAATTAAGTCTGTTATATAATTTAGATAATTATAAAATATAAAGTGAACAACTCCGAAGTTCCATGTTTCTCCCATCTTTTAATTGATTAAAAAAAAAAATACATAATTTACCATATTCACGTAAAATTAATTTTAAATACCATTAGAATTCCATATGAAAATAATTTATCAATTTATTCTAATTATAATTATCCTAATACTTTAACAGAAAAAATAAATTTCATTTTCAGTTAAATTAAAAATTTTTTGTTACATAGTTTTTTTTTAAATTATGAAATGAGACAAATGATAGAAAATGAAAATGTGGAATTAAAATAATTAGATATAATTGTATATTAAAGTTATTCTAATAGTATACGAAATTGTTTCAGTGAAGTAAAATATTTAATATGTTGAATTAAAATAGTTGAAAATTTAATTTTGTGTATCTCAAATATAGATGTTATGTGCAGGCTTCATTAGGACGAATTTATTACGAGATTATATATTATAACTTCTCAGGAACGGAACAATTTTATGTTTTCAGATAAACCTTAGTTGCAATAAATTACAAAAAAGATTACATCAATGTTTAAGAAGAAAAAAAGAGAGAAAATATTTATTCCCTTCCTCAAGTTTTGCGATAAAAAAAATACCATTTCGTGTGATGGTCATTTCACCCTCAAAGCGTGACATTGTTGTTGCAAATAATAATCACTCTCGTGCATGTTAAATTAACCAATTTTGAAATTAGATAGAAATTTTTATATTGTAATTTTCGAAGAAAAAATTATACAAATTTTCTAATTTTATTTTTAATATAAAACGAACAGTATTTTAAAATTTGATTCAAATAAATTATTATGGCTCTATTAACAAAGAAATATTTAATTTTATCAAATAATTTTTATTTAATAATTTTTTTTTAATGTATTGTCATTTTATTATTTTCTATTATTTGTTATTATTAAATTAATTTAATAATAAATTAATAAAAAAATAAAATAATAATTTTAATAATAAAAAATTAATAATAAAACTTAATAAAAAAAAATAAATTATTAATAATAATAAAAAATTAATAAATAATAATAATAATAAATAATTAATTTAACACATAAATTCAAAATATTAATTACACATAAATTTTCACTACATTTTTATATCTTAATTATTGTATTTAATTTAAAGAATTCAAGAAATATTTTATACATTTAATATTTCTTGCATAATCTGTCATTATAAATTGTTAATTGTTATACAATTTGTAAAAATGTAAACAGTAAAAAATGAGACAAAAAAGATAAAATTTGGTGCAATAATTAATTTAATTATTCAGTTTTGAAAATTAAAGTATATAAGAGAAACACGAAGAAAATTTAATTTATTTAAACATTGAAAATAATTATTCTTCATTATTTGAGGTGAAATATTATTCTCCGTCTTTTTTACATATAAATTCGACTATAATTTGAAAATTTAATAAAATATCGACTTCAATTATAATTCCAATCTGAGAGAACGAAATATTGTTACTTTTTGTTTCTCTTATGATTATCATATATGGGAAAATTAAAAGATTACATTTTTTTATTAGTTCAATTTAATTCTATTTCCAATTTCAAATATTGCTTTTTGCTTATAAATTCTTTACTTCATATTTAAAAAAATTAATCTTATTATATTGATTTAAAAAAAAGTAAAATGAATTTAAATAGAGAAAATTAATTTGATATAATATTTGAATGAGAAAGTGTTAAATTTTTATTCATTTCTTATTATTATTTATTTATTCACTTATATTGAAAAAATAACATAATTTAGAAACAAAATTAAAATAAAATTTCACTGGAAAAATATTTATTTGATTCAAATAACCGATTACTTGTTTATTCAAATCAAATTTATTTGATAAAGATTAATTCACACGAATAAATATTTATTTAATAATGGACGAGCAATCGAATAAATTTTATTAGTGCATGTATGTCATGTAAATATAATAAAAAGTGGTTGAAAAGAATATTTTTATGTTGCCACATAAAATTTTTAATAACTTTCTGAAAGTCGATTTACCATTTCATAAAAGGAATTAATTTCAAACTTTAACGTTATACAAAGGACATGACAAGCTATTAGATTTGTGAAATTTGAAATTGCACTTAACTCTTGGGTCTAGTTAAGTCGAGAATGTCCCGAATATATTAGTCTGACGTTGAACAATAATCTTGGACAAATGAGCTGGTTTCCTCTGAAATTATTTCTCATTCTGACTGCAATTGCAACGCGGTTATATTATATATATGTATATATTTAATACAAAAGCGGTGAGATTAATTTTACCAAATAAATTATATTCCTCTTTGAAAGAAAATAAATGAGAGGGAAAAATATTTAGAATGAAAATGAAAATTTTCTTTCTATCTATTAAATAAATTAATTTCAGTCCCCATTTTAATGGAAAAAGATTTTAATTTTTAAAAAAATATACCCACTTTATGCAAAATTTTTATTTCTCAATAAAAATATTGTTTACAAACTCATTTTTTTCTTTTTAGAAGAAAAACATGAGATATTCCCGTTTTTTAATATTTTTGTAGAAAATACTCCATTTTCATAAGGAAATAATTTGCATCAATGTTATTTCTTAATTTCAATTGTTTTAAGAAAATTCAAAGTTTTTTTTTGAAATAAAGGAAAAAAATGTTTAGAAATTATATTTTGTCAATTAGAAAATTTAATTGAAAATGAAACTGAAAATTTTTGAGATTTTAGAAAAAAAAGGAAAAAATTTTATTGAAAAAATTGTTCTGTTAAATTTATTTACGAAGATCTTTAATTGAAAAATTTTTCGAAAACAATCATTTCTTTTCTAAATATTTCAAATATTTACCTATAATTATTATTATTTTTCCATAGAAATTAAGATTTTCAAAAATTTCAAATTCAAACCTTTTTGAAATAAATCAATTTTAAAATATTGTTATAAAACATAAAGTCGATTTCTTAATGTTTTATAATAATTAAATTCAAAATTATTTTCATATTCTATTATCTAAAATTTAAGCTAAAATTCATTTTCAAATCATCTTTAATTAGAAAATTCTACGAGAATTTAATTATTTAAATATGAAAGTAAATTATTTATTGAATAATTGAATGTTTTTTAAAATTTAATTCTAAAAAAGAATTTTATTACCAAATTTTAAAATAAATGAATTCTTTTGACGAATTTTAATAACATTTTTTAAAATAGTTACATTTTTCAAAGAATTCGATTAAAATTTTATTAAAAATAATTGAAATCCTGCGATAAGTTTTATTATTTTAAATCAATTTTTATTAAAAAATTTTACGAGAATTCAATTATTTAAATACAAAAGTAAATTATTTATTGAATAATTAAATGTTTCTTAAAATTTAATTCTTATAAAGAATTTTACTAACAAATTTTTAAATAATTGAATTCTTTTGATGAATTTTAATAAAATTTTTTAGAAGTTACATTTTTCAAGAAATTTGATTAAAATTGTATTAAAAAGTTAAGAATAATTGAAATTATGCGATGAGATTTATTATTTCTGAAAATAATTGAATTATTGAGAAGAAACTTATAAACAATTTGTAAATATTTGAATTTCACTGAAATTGTTATTATTTATGAGAATAATTAAATGTTTGCAAAGAATTTTATCAAATTTTTTTATAAATAATTGAATTCTTTTGAAACATTTTATTATAATAATAAATATTAAAAATCATTGAAATGAGGAAAATTATTGGAAATAATTGAAATTTTGACAAGAATTTTATTAAAATTTTTGAAAATAATTGAATTTTGAAGAAGAATTTTATTATTTATAAAGATAATAATTGGGATTTCGCAGAGATTATAAGAATATTGTTACTGTAACTTCTTAAAAATGATTTTCATATTCTATTATTATTATCCAAAATTTAAACTAAAATTCATTTTCAAATCAATTTTTATTAGAAAATTTTACGAGAATTGAATTATTTAAATACAAAAGTAAATTATTTATTGAATGCTTAATTGAATTTATTTGAATGTTAAATGAATTGAATGTTTCTTAAAATTCAATTCTTATAAAGAATTTTACTAACAAATTTTTAAATAATGTAATTCTTTTGACGAATTTTAATGAAATTTTTTAAAAGTAACATTTTTCATGAAATTTGAGTGAAATTGTATTAAAAATTTAAAAATAATTGAAATTCTGCGATGAGTTTTATTATTTCTGAAAATAATTTAATTATTGAGAAGAAACTTATAAACAATTTGTAAATATTTGAATTCCTCTGAAATTTTTATTATTTATGAAACTAATTAAATGTTTGCCTACAATTTTATTAAAATTGTTTTTAAGTAATTGAATTCTTTTGGGTAATTTTATTGAAATGGATATTAAAAATCATTGAAATGAGAAAAATTTTTGAAAATAATTTAATTTTGAAGAATTTTATTATTTATAAAGATAATAATTTGGATTTCGTAGAGATTTTTTTGTAAATTTTGAACATAATTGAATTTTTAATAAGAATTTTATTCATTTTGAAAATAATTGAATTTCTGCAATCATTCGTAACTTCTTCAAAATTTAATTTTTTTTAGTGTTTTCAATTAAAATTCTTCTATAAATCCATTATTTTTAATAATTAATTAAATATATCTTGAAAAATTTAACCTATTTTAGAAGATTTTGAATTATTAAAATTTTCCAAAAATCTAAATTCTTTTTTCTAATTAAATTCATTGAAAATTGAAATTTTACAAAATTTAAACAAAGAGAAAAATTTCCCAGCGCCCAAAAAAGAAGAAATGAACTACGATACTGATATAGAATATATACAGATAAATATTGAATGTAATTTGACATCGAGAACTATATGCATTTGCAGTATTGAATTAAGATTAAGTGATTTTAGCATAAAGCAAATATAAACTGTACTAATCGCATCAAATTTTGTCAATATACATGCAAGGGATTCGATCGATCGGGCAGCTTTGAGGAGAGTTTGCTTACAGTTTACATCGGTTTCCGAAAGCAGCTACACGTCTCTAATGACATACTATTAATCACTGTGGCAATATTTGTCACTAACCCAAATACACAAATATAAACTTACAATAAATAACTATTTATTTATATTATACATTTATTTATTTATATACATATACATTTGACAAGTTTCTTGCAGCTGAAAATTGATTTACTATAACTTTTAATAAAGTCTCAATTAATGGAAGATTCATTAACTTTTAATGGCTTTTAATTACTTTGAGAATATTTTTTATATTTAGAATGTTCTAGGAAATTGCTCTCTTGACTTCTGCGACTACAAATAGATGTTTACGATTTCAATTTTAGACAATTTTTATTTCATATAAGATCTCTTTTATATTAATTTGTAACAATTCAATAAATTTTCTTTTATTTAATTTCTTTTTATTTTTTTCTGTTTTTTTCAGTTTTTTTTTAGATTTTTTTTGTAATTTTACACGAAGTAGTAAAAGAAAATTTTAGACAGACAGAATTTTTGGCACTATTATATGTCAATGGTTGGTATTTTTTTAAAAGTATTTTTGTAATTTTTTGTCTCAGTAGTAAAAGTCGAGTTTAGACAGACAAGACTTGTCACTATTTAATTGTAACGTCTTTACGAAGTGTTCTGATTTCATTTTAAGTAGTAAACGATAATTTTGGTCAGACGCATGTTTTTGGGAGAGGGGCTTTTTTAGAAGCTTTTTCACTAATAATGATGAAATTCAGTATTAGGCGGTCTTTTGAAATTCTTATTTCGTTAGTAAGTAGTAAAGTTTGTATATCGTCAGACAAAAAATGATTTAAAGTAGAAAAAGCCAGTCACTGACAGACAAAAATATATTTGATATTCGTTAACTCTAATCTCAGTAGTTTTGGTCAAATTGCTGCGAGGAAATATTTTGTAATTTTTCTCCAAGTAGTAAAAATCAATATTTTGTCAGACATATAATTTTCCATTTTTTTTACAGTTATATTTTATTTTGACACTTCTAATTATTATGTAAATTTTTACTTTAATTATTATGTAAATTTTTACGTTAATATTTAATTCTAAATTTTTACTATGATTTCAGTAGTATAGATAAGTGGTTGTAAGAAGATTCTTACGATTTTCCTTCAAGTAGTAAAAGTCAATATTCTGTCAAACATTTTATTTAGTTTATGTAAATTTTTGTTTCTTAACAGTAAAAAATATATTGGATTCTTGTCAGTTCGTTTGTCAGTAGTATGAGTCAATGTAAGTCAGACTGAAAGAAGCTGGCAATTTTTCTTCTAAGTAGTAAAAGTCATTTTTTGTCAGACATCATTGTTCTGAACTTTTGTAAATTTTATATTAACTGAACAATTTTTGTCCAGACAAAAATTACTTCAAATTCTTTGAACCTCGATAACAGTTGTATAAATCAATGTTCTAATCAAAGTCGAAGATTATTTTTATTATTATTATTATTATTATAACAATTTTCCCCCAAGTAGTAAAAGTCAACTTTTGTCAGACATTCATGACTTGATGTCGATTTCTAAAAGTGGTAAAATTTACCATTTTTGAATTTTGAATTTATCTCAATTACTTCTAGTGGTAAAATCTACTATAAGTCAGACCTTCCAGAATTTTTGATTATATTATGAACAAAAAGTAGTCAACAAATTTCGCGGCTGATGATAATTTGTTTACATATATATTTATAATTCTAGTAGTAAAAGTCTGTTTCTGTCAGACAAAATTTGTTCTTAATTCCTGGCACTTTGACCTCTTGAACTATTATTTTGTATGAAACTATATGCTATATAGTATGAAATAGTTCAACTCTGAGGTAAAAATTTCCAAACTATTGCAATTTTTTTCTAAGTAGCGAAAGTCAATTTTCTGTCAGACAGTTGTGGAATGTTCTCTGGAAATAATGCTCCGTTGTTCATAATATTTATTATTGTTTATAAACTTTAATAGTTTTTCCAAATTTCCAGTGTCTTTTAATTTATTCATCAGTAGTAAAATCAATTTTCGGTCAGACCAGAATTTTTTTTTCTGGCAGAATTTTTTTAATATTATTTTTTAGTAGTAAAATAAACAATTAGTCAGACCAAAATGTTATCGTTTGACAAGAATTTTTAGTTTTCTAATTATTCATCAGTAGTACAATAAATTATTTGGTCAGACAAGAATTTTATTTTCTGGAAGAATTTTTTCATATTATTTTTTAGTAGTAAAAGAAATAATTGGTCAGACGTTAATATTACTTCCTCATAGAGTTTTCAGTTTTCTAATTATTCATCAGTAGTAAAATAAATTTGTGCAACCCCTGCTGGAAAAGAGCTACTTTCCTTTAACATAAATGCAGCAGAAAGTGGTCAATTTCTGCACATTTAAAAGTGTGCAGGAAAGTGTACTTTCCCGCACTCTTTTGATGAAGTGTGCAGGAAAGTGTACTTTCCCGCACACTTTTGATAAAGTGTGCAGGAAAGTATACTTTCCTGCACACTTTTTTGTAAACAGTATAATATACGCTATAATCAACATAAAACTATATTTATTGATTAGAAATGTATAAAAAGAACTTTTTTCGGTAAACAGGTGTTGCACAAAGTACTGTGTGCAACACGTACGAAAGAAGATTTTCCAACTTCGTGCAAATTACTGCCCTCGCTTCGCTCGGAGCAGCAAACTTTGCACTCGTCGGAAAACAGCTTCTTTCTGTACTTGTTGCACAATATACTATTACGATCAGACCAGAATTTTATTTTCTGGAAGAATTTTTATTTTATTACTTTTTAGTAACAAAATTTTTTGGTAAATTATTTTTTAGTAGTAAAAGAAACAATTGGTCAGATCAAAATGTTATCTTCTGACAAGAATTTTTAGTCTTCTAGTTTTTTATCAGTAGTAAAATAAATTTTCAGTCAGACGAAAATTTAATTTTCTGGAAAAATGTACTTTTTATTATTTTCAGTAGTTAAAGAAACTTTTGGTCAGACTAGAAGTTTACCATCTATTGACATATTTCTCATTTTAATTTTACTTCCTGCTAGAGAAAGTATTTTAATTATTTATCAGTAGTAGGAGAAAATTTTGGTCAGACCAGTATTTTTAGTGTTTTTCAATCAGTTATCAGTAGAAAAAAACAATTTTTAGTCATACTATTGAACCTTTTTGTTAGTCAATGCTATATTCTTGCATTTATTTTGGTAGTAGTTCAAGTCCATTTTGGTCAGACTTAATTCGCCAGCAATTTGTTTTAAGTAGTAAGAGTCGATTACCGTTCAACGATGATTATTACTCGAATTCTAAACTAGTTGACTTTTTCAGTAGTATACTTTAAATTTGCTCAGACTTTTCATTTAAGACAATTTATAGGTTTGGAAAAAATGAAAAAATTTGAGGTAGATTAAAAATAAAGACGATCGTCTTTATTTTTAATCTACCTCAAATTTTTTCATTCTTTCATCAACTCGAGTAAATACAAAAATATAAATAAAGTTAGCAGACATAAATTTTCCGACTAATCCTTAAATTCTAAAACGGATTTATGTTTATCTGTGTGTGTGTGTATGTAGAGCGTAAAATTTGAGCTTATTACAAAGTTAAAGCAAATAAACTATGTAGTAGCGGTAGTGGTAGTAGTAGCGAGCATTAAATCGATTTATTGCAGTGAAACTAGCAGGTCGCCAACGGCTGGCACTTAGGCCACACGATGTGTAGAAATGGAGGCCCATTAACGCATTTGCATAGAGTCGTAATGAACCTGGCCTGGAGACGAAACGTACTGCCAGAGCTCGATTATCGCAACATTGTTCTACCTTCGGCTTTTGTCTCCTCCCCCGCGTGCCGCACCAAACTCCTTTGTGTGATCGATGAATTCTAGCTTTTGCATATAAAGTTCACTTTATACATCAACGTCGACCTCTATATAATCGATCCAAAAATATTCTTGCGCCAATGTTACCCTAGACTAATTATTATTCGATCTATTCATCCATTCTTCTCTTTTCCTTCTTCTCTTTTCTCTCATGATCCCTTATCCCTTGATCGTCTTCTTTTTCTCTTCTCATTCCTCGTTTTTTCTTCTCTCCCCTCTTTCTTCTTTCTTTTTTCTTTTCTCTTTCCTTTTTCTTCTTTTCTTTCCTCTTTTTTTCTTTCCTCTTTCTTTTTATTCTTTTTTCTTTCTTTTTTTCTTTGCTCTTTCTTTTTTCTTTCCTCTTTCTTTTTTTTCTTTCAACTTTCTTTTTTTTCTTCCCTCTTTCTTTTTTTGTTTCCTCTTTTTTTTCTTTCCTCTTTCTTTTTTCTTCTTTTCTTTCATCTTTCTTATTTTCTTCTCTTTCCTCTTTCTTTTTTTTGCGCTTTAATCTTCTTTTCTTTCCTCTTTCTTTCTCTTCAATTTTCCTCCTTTCTGTCTTGTTCATTTTTTATCCCTTAACCATTTCAACGTTAAATGATTTATTACCTAAGATTTTTGATTGACGGCAGCTTTGTCATCTCTTTACTTAGCTTTCCTTGCCGTCAAGTTAGCTCGATGATAGGTTCTTTAAAGGTATTTTATCCATGGCTGGTAATTAGTTTCTCAGTTGATATGATACATCGACACAAATAAAAGTTGAGAACTTTCATTTTTTTCTTATATAAACGAATTTTTATACTCTAAATTTTATTTTATTCTCTAAATCTGATATAGTTACTTTTTTTCTTTTTTACTTTTTTTTACATTTTTTACTAATAAAATAAATAAACTTATAAAATAAATAAATTTACTAAAATTTTATTAAATGAATTAATAAACGTTTTGGCTAATTAATGATCCTAAAGTTCTGAACGTTCAAATAAAGGAAATATTTTTTTTTTAAACTTTAGGATTGTGCTAAATATTTTTAAAATCAAATAATTGTTAATAAAAAAATAAGAATTAATAATAGAAATGTACTTATTAGTTTGCTAAGGTTACTACTTCAATTAGTAACTTTAACTAAATTTACTAGTAACTAGCAAATTAGTTAATAGTTCTCAACTATCAATTGGTAATTTTTTACTACAGATTAGTCAAAAAGATTACTAATTTATTTAATCAGCGAATCTTATTTTTTTATTTCATCAGTCAAAAGTGATTAATTCAGAATTAGAGAGTAAAAAAATTTTTAACAAAATTTAAATTAATTAAAAAAAAACTAATTGTTGGTAAAAAAAATTAATTAGTAGAAAATAACTAAGAAAATAAATTATTTATAGATTAAATCTCATTCTTAGGAGACAATTAGTAATTATTAGTTAATAAATATATGTAAAAATGATTGATTTATTATTTACCAACAACAAATTCGCGCGCAGCTAACTTTTTACTTTATTTTTTAAATAAAATTATCAATTTTAAAAATAATAGAATTTAAAAATTTTAAATTCAAATTTTTGTTGAAAACACTAAAATAATTCAATTTTGGAGAAATTTCAAATAATTTATTGCAGAAATTCAATTATTTTCAAAAGTAATAAAATTCTTCTCATAAAATCCAATTATGTTTAAAATTAAAACAAAATTCTCGTCAAAATCCCAATTATCTTTGTAAATAACAAAATTTTTCTTCAAAAGTTCAAAGTTCAATTATTTTCAAAAATAGCAATAAAATTCTTGTCCTAATTTCAATTGTTTTCAATATCTACTCTTTTAATAAAATTTTCCAAGAAAACTTCAATTATTTAAAATAAAATTTAATAAAATCCTACACAAACATTTAATTATTGTCAAAAATATTAAAAATTCCACAGGAATTCAATTATTTACAATTTTTTATTGATATTTTTAAATAATTTTACAATTAAAGAAATTCGTAAAAATGTAACGGAACATTTTTTTTTTTGAGTAAAGTTTTTTCCTTTATTTTCTAGAAATTCAAAAATTTTCATTTTCAATAAAATCGACATTTGAAAGAATTCTAATTTAATAATTAAAAAAAATTGAATTTTACAAACAATTTTACATGAAATCGATTTTTTAAAGAATTTTAATTTAATAAATTGAAAAGAAATTGAATTTTTTAAAGAATTTTCCAAAAAATTGAGTTTTTAAAGAATTTTAATTTCATAATTGAATAATAATTGAATTTTACACACAATTTAACAAAAATTTAAATTTCCAAAGTATTTTAATTGCATAGTTAAGAAAAAATTAAAATTTTCCAAAAATTTTTTCTGAAACATTCATTTTTCAATGAATTTTAATTTAATAATTGAAAAATAATTTAATTTAAAAAAAACTCCCGAAAAGTCGATTTTTGTAAACATTTTAATATAATGATTAAAAAATAATAGAATTTTAGTACAAAATTTTCAATAAAACCGACATTTGAAAGAATTTTAGTTTAATAATTGAAAACAATTGAATTTTACAAACAATTTTACATGAAATCGATTTTTCAAAGAATTTTAATTTAATAAATTGAAAAGAAATTGAATTTTTTAAATAATTTTCCAAAACATTGAGTTTTTAAAGAATTTTAATTTCCCAAAATTAATTTCAAAAAGGTTTGAATTTGGAATTTTTGAATGTCTTAATTCCTGTGGAAAAATAATAATAATAATTAAATATTTATCTTAAAAAGAAATTATTGATGTTTTTGAAGAATTTTACAATTAACGAAATTCGTAAAAATGTAACGGAATATTTTTTTTTTGAGTAAAATTTTTTCCTTTATTTTCTAAAAATTTAAAAATTTTCATTTTCAATGAAAATTTGTAATTCACAAATAGAACAAATTTTCTATTTTTTATAAATAAACAAGAGAAAAATTTGCATAATTTAGATCAGTCAAGAGAAATTTGTTATAAAAAAAGCATATAATAAACAAAATGTGTAAATTTTTCATTTGTTAATCACCATTTTTTTAAAATTTTTTAATTTCTAATATTATTTTATTATTAATTATAAAAAAATACCTGCATATTTTCGATTTCTCAAAACAAATTTTTTTTTAAAGAAAAAAAAACAAAAGAATACACAAAAACTAACTTCAGGTCTGGAATATTATAGTTAATAATTATAGCCAAAAATAATAATAATTATTATAATTATAATTATAATTTATAGTCTATTATAGTTAATTATTTGGTTTTAGTTGAAAATGATTTTTTTTGTCTCTTTAAGTGCAAAAACCATCGTTGGATTTAACTTTTGAATGGTATGTAATATTTTCAGGCAGAACATTTTTTTTTTTTTTGTAACATAAAGCTCACCTTTCTCTTTTCCCAACTTTTGACAAATTTTACTGGTTCCCATTCAGTTGGATATGATGAGGAACGAATTGTGTACTTTGTAAAGCATTGTAAAAAGAGGAAACCTCGTAAATGTTTAGTGAACATGTACTGCGAAAAAGCTGCGGTAAATTTACAGTTAAAAAGAGACCTACTTTTGTTTTATGAACTTTACTGCTACTACCACTACTATCATTACTATATAGTAGTTAAACTCATGCGCAAAATTATTGCCGATCATTTCCAACTAACTTACCACTACATTTAAAGCATCACTCATTTTCGATTATATACCACATTATTATTATCCTTCCCTTATAACGGAAACCTTTTAAAGAGAAAACTTTTATTTAGCTAAAGTAAGAAAATTTTTATATAACCTGAAAATGTTCTCCTTTTGAAAAAGTTATTTTTTCCCCTTTTTTCAATTACTTTCTGCTTATTCATTCGTTAGTACATTTTTTTTAGTTAATTTTCAACTATACACTCTTGAACTATAATTACAGTTAGAAATTTTTTTTATTCAATTATAATTATAATTTATTATTATAATTTATTAATTTAATAATTTAATAATGAACACTCTCCTGGAAAGAGGATTTTCAATTTTTATTTCATCCTATTAACAAAGAAACTTTTGTAAAATAAAAAAATTTTTTTTTTTTTAAACAAAAATGTAGAGCAAAGGAATGAATTTTTAAAGACAAAATCTCTGTTTGTGGGGGATGAAAAAAAATCGTAACATATTGTACTCGCGCATACAATAAATTCACAAAGTGGAAACTTGATGTTTATGTTTGCATAAAGTTCCCCAACTCAGGGAGTTTAAGATGTTTCGTGAACTTTGTGTCGGTTGAATATAACCCTTGTCTCTCTCGTTGATGAACCCTTGACCCTCTTTCAAGGCAATTCCCCAGTGGAAATGGAAAAGGAAAATCATCTTCTCGTTGCACAATAAACAAAACTTGGAAATTTGTAGTTTGCTTGGTCCCAATTTGCGTTTTTGAAAATACAAATACAATATTCTAGAAAAATTATTAACATAAAAAAATAAAATAAAGGAACAAAAATAGAAACACGAAAAAAACAAAACAGAAAATAGAAATTTCAAATTTAGTAAAAAAAAATAATTTCAAGTATTTCAAGATAAATGTATTTATTTAATTACTTATTTATTATAAGTACAACTTGAAGTCATTAACAGTTCATGTTTACATGAATAACCAAAGCTTTGTTTAAGATTTTTATTTTTTTCAACTTTTTAAAATTTTTATTAATTTTTAATTTTTAATATAATTATTTGTCTGAATAAAAAAAATAAATTTCACAGATTCGCTTTGCAAATACGAAAAAAATTTCGTTAAGGAAATTTTTTTCGTATTTGCAAAGCGAATCTTCGAGTTATATTGTTGATGGTATCTGTGGAGAAAAAGGATATTGTCGATAGAGTTGTAATTCATCTTGTAATCTAATGTATCGGAGATAAAATTTTTGACCTCCAAAAAATAGAAATTTCGCAAACTTTTAAACATGAACGGATAATAATGTAGCGCCTCAATAAGGATCTATTATGCCTTGATGGTTGTGAAGTATGCTAATATTGCTTTCAGTGAAATACCACGTCCTGTAATTGTAAGGCAATAATGACGGTCGAAACAAGATTACGTCAAGTATATCGCACAATGCCTTAATTTTTTATATTGTTACGTGAATATTTATAATCCACTCTCCTCAAACATACTTCTTTCGAAATTCATTTGCATATATACAAATATGTTTACAAGTCAATGTAAATACAAATTTTGTCTACTCCCTTAATTCTCATCCCATAATTCATATTTGTTCTTATTAAATATTTGAGTGAAAAGGTACGCCTTTCTTTAAATTTTTTAAAAATAATATTTTTTTAAATGATTTTAATTGAAAATTTGAAAAATATTTATTCGTATCAAACAATTATTTGAGAATGATCAAATGAATATTTATTTATTTAAAAAAAATAATTTCCGTTTGAATGAAACTTCATTCGAAGCAATAAAACTGTATTTTAATTAAGTACTAAGTATGGTAAATATTTAAACAGAAATTTAATTTTATTATTTATGAGTAATCTGTACTTTAATTAAATACTATTTATTGTGAATATTTAATAATGAAATTTATTTTCAGTATATTTAAAAACAAAATTAGTGTTAGATAAATATCTGTTTTATAACCAATTAATCCAGTCTAAAGGAGCCAAAAATAAATTTTTGTCAGTGGTGAGATTTAATTTTTATGTTATTTTTTCTGCGGAAAAGATTTTTTTTAATAATTATCGCAAAGTAAATATTACGAATATCTAGCTAAAATGGAAATTGAATTTAATTAATACCCAAAGATTTCGTAATGAAGAATCGAAGTGAATAGAGTGGCGTTAGTTGAATGCCGAGAGAGATGAACGTTGAGATTATCATTGAAGATGAATGTTTACAGAATTCTTATCGCAATTCTTAATCGTCACTCTTAATTATTTCTAAATGATTAGCGATTTTCTCAATTAAAATAGTTTTCTCGAGTTTCCACACTTTCCACATAAAGAAAGAGAGTGAGAGTTGGGGAATTATTTACAACTGTTAAAAATCTATAATAATACTTGAAAAAGAAGTCCACTTGAAAATTAAGAATCTTTGCGATTCGCAAATTTAAACTTCAATGTTTTCTCAATTTCTCCATTTAGTCTAATAGTCTTTGGTGAAAAATATTTTATCAATTTTCTTTTCTTTTCTTTTTTAAATTTCTTTATTCAATTATTTTCATAAATAATAAAAATTTCACAGAAATTGAGTTATTTACAAATTTTTTATAAATTTCTTTGCAATAATTCAATTATTTGCATAAATAATAAAATTTTGTTAAGGAATTGAATTATTTTCATAAATAATAAAATTTTGTTTAGGAATTCAATTTTTTTTCATAAACAATAAAATTCTATTTAGGAATTCAATTATTTTACTAAATAATAAAATTCATCTCAATATTTTAATTATTTTTACTTCAATTTTTATCAAATTCCTCGAAAAATGTTACTATTATTAAAAATTTTATTAAAATTCGTCGAAAGAATTCAATTAATTAAAAATTTGTTAATAAAATTCTTTATGAGAATTCAGTTTTCAAAAGCATTTTATTATTCAATATATTATTTATTTTGGTATTTAATTGAATTCTCGTAGAATTTTAGATTATAATTGAATACTAAAAGCCTGAATTTTTAGAAATAATTGAATTTTGAAATGATAACAAATTAAAATCTTTTAAAAATCTGAATTTTTCATACTTTTAATTAACAAATTCAGTATCTAATAATTTTTAGAGTGAATAAGAATAAAGTCTTTAAAAATTATTAAATATTTGTTTAACAAAAATTATTGAAATTTTGAACAATTTTATGTAGAAATTCTAAAGAAAATTAGGTATTTAAAAATTGTTATTAATATTTTTTGAAGACAATTGTTATTCTCTGAAATAATTTTAAAAATTGAATCAATGTTTTGTCAATTTTTTTTACTAGTACATATTTGTTGGTAATAAACTTTTTATTTGAAAGAATTTAATTTTATTGCTTTTAAAAATTGTCTTGAAATATAATAGTTTTTTTTAAGAATTATATTTCGAAAAATTATATTTTTTAAAGAACAATAATTTTTTATTAAATTTAAAAAAAAATTGTAATTACAAAATTTTACGCGCGTGTATAGTTATGCTAGTTTATTTATAAGCTATAGTCACATATGAGTTAAAAGTTATAATAATATAAATAATAAAAAAAAATAAATAATAATAGTATAAGAAAAATTAAAATACTCGATTAAAAGTTGCCTGTGTGGATTTTTTTCCTTTTTAAACTAGGTCACGAGTGTGTATAAATATGTCATTGGGTATTGGATTTTCAAGTGGTGAAGAAATTTTTAAACTGTAAAAAACACCTTTTAAAGATTTACTCAGCAAGTACAACAAGCGAGGGTTGAAATTAGTTCCGTATAATGAAATGCTTCTGTAATTATTGAGAACGAACTTTGTTTCGAAGTTAAAAACTGTCGAAGGAAATGTATGCTTTTTCGCACCCTCACTGCAATAATTACATGGTTCTTACACTGAAAGGTCATTGCACGTTTCAACGATGTTGTACATTGTATATTCCACAGTATATGCACACATGTGTGTATATATACCTATTGAAATACTCAATACCTTCCTTATAAACGCTAGCCTGTTTTACGGCAGCGTTAAACCGGTTATCGTAAACAGGGGCATTATCTTTATATTTTATCAACTAGACAAAAAAAAAATTCTCCATAAGAAAAAAAATGTGTATTTCAAAAAAAGAAAATTTTACGGATATTAGTGAAATTCGATACTTTCTGTGACATCGTTTTCGATAATTAAAAAAAAAAACTAGGTAACTACACGCTCTTTAAATCTGCTCTCTAAAATCTGAATAAGCGATAATTGATTTTTCTAATTTTAAAAAGTGCCACT
Organism: Leptopilina syphax; assembly: GCA_032872505.1. Lineage (NCBI taxonomy): Eukaryota > Metazoa > Arthropoda > Insecta > Hymenoptera > Figitidae > Leptopilina > Leptopilina syphax. Next base: position 8,398,769 of record CM065477.1, on the reverse strand, counting down.
GATTCTAATTAGCGTATGTACGCTATGAATAAGTGAAATTTTATTGATTAATTAGCGCATAGATTTTTGAATTTATTGGTATTTTTATCCCTAGTCGGCTCTCGATAAATTAAATCTCAAGGGACATAAAAAAATCCAAAATTCTCAGTTTTTATTTTTCGAATAGTTTTAGTCACAAAATTTTTTCTAAGAATTCAAAATCAACTTCAGTTTATCAATTTAGAAAAATTTTTGGTACAGTCATCTATAGATAAATAAAACTTACCATATTAATGGTAAGTTTTAATTATCTATAGATGACTGTAACAAAAAATTTTCTAGGAATCTAAAATGAACTTCGATTTATCACGAAATTCAATTTTTCGAAAGTTTAATTATCGAGACTTAACAGCACAATTTACTTCATTTAAATAAAAATTAAATAATAATAGACTTTTTGTCTGAACCAAAGAAAATTTATTTGACTTTGACAGGTGATTATATGATTATTAATTAATTAAAAAATCGCTTGCGACAATAATTACTTTTTTCATTATGTTTGTACTAATTTATCACTGACAGTTTTAATTCTTACACGATTGCTCTTAAGTTAGAAGAAAGAAAGAAAAAAAAGGAAAAGGAAATAAGAGGTAAAAAAAGATTACAAAAAAAAGAGATGTTTAAAATTAATTTGGAAACATTACAATTCCTAAACGAAATATGTTAATAGACCTTTGAAGAAACTTTTTTGTTAATTCAATTAAAGTTTTTTTTGGGCTAAAAGAAAAACTCGAAATGAATTATGATTGTTAAAAAATAATACTAGTTACAAATAATTATAGTCAACGATGTTCACGAAAATATTAATTAATTAGATACAAAAATTCTGTCAGATATATAAATTGTAGTTACAAAACAATTGTAGTTTTAAAATCTTTTTCACTGTTTCTACTACTCTTGAGAAAAAGACAATAATTATTAATAATACAATACTTTTTTAAATTAAAAAAAATACTAATTTTGACTAATAATTAGATATTTGAACATATTAATTTCAAATCCGTATAATTTCGACAAAACTTAACAGATTTAAATTTTTTATAGTGAATTTTAAAGTATTTTTTATGTACTTTTCAATTTAAAAACTCTTTTCTAAAAAAATAAATTTTTTAACTATTTTCTTAAAAAGTAAACCTAATTTTTAATTTTAAGAACTACTACCTTTTTTTTAAAATTTTTTTATCCTTTTCTTTAGTAAGCTGAGATTTTTTCTAATAAATTATGTAAATTTAAGGAAAATGAAATACTGGGTTTTTTCAAGAAAATAAAAAAAATCTATAATAGTTTTGATATATTTTATTGAAAACCCATTGTTCTCTCATTTTTTAGCTTTACATAATTTATTTGAAAAAATTTCAGCTTTCCAATAAAAATTATTTAAAAAATAGATAGTTTCTGTAAAAATTTAAAAATAAGGTTTATTTTTGAAAAAGGAGAAGATTAATATTTTTTTTTTAAACAGAGTTTTAGAATTGAAAATTTCAAAAATAATTATCCTCATTTTAAGTAAAAACTACCATTTACTACAATACTTATTTAAACTAGAAAATTACTAATTTTTACTAATAATTAAATATTTGAAATTATTAATTTCAAATCAGTAGGTATAATTTCGACGAAACTTGGCAGATTTTAATTTTTATTGTGAATTTTAAAGTATTTTCTATGTACAGTTCAATTTAAAAACTCTGTTTTCAAAATAAACATTTTTAAATCCTCTTTTTTAAAAAATAATTCATTTTAAAAAAAAGAATGAAAATTTTTTATCATTTTCATTGGAAATCTGAGATTTTTTCTAATAAATTATGTAAATTTAAAAAATTGTTAAACAACTGTGAACATAGTTGAATTTATTTATAATTAATTAATTAATTTATTTCTGTAATTATTTGTAATTTCTCACAAAATTGAATTTTTATAGTGTTTTCAACAAAAATTTTAATTAGAAAATTTTTTTAATTCTATTATTTTTAAAATTGCTAATTTTATTTTAAAAAAAAGTCAGTAAGAAGTTAGGCGCGCGAATTGTTGCTAGTAAAATAATTAATATCATTAGAGTGACATGTATACTTTTTTTCCTATCTCTTTTATTTCTTTTTTTGTAAAAACAGAAAAAAAAGATCTGAAATTTACTGGTTTTAGTGGAAATACCGACGTGAGGCTCCTTGTAAGCCTGCGTAAAACGGATGGCTCGCGTGTTCTGATGCAATTAGAGTTCGGTTAGTTTTCAATAATTACTTGCAGACTGAAGCAGTCTGTCCATAGCCAGTTTAGCCGTCAGTCGATAACCCGACGAAAAGCGTGAAAATTAGTTTGCTTTGCCTTTGCATTAATCTTTTGAAATAGAAAACCACGAAGCTCTGCGGTTATTTCTGCGTCATTCTGGATCAAATTTAACGGTCCCCCTATATACATTCTACTATTTTTTTTTGTATGGGGAGTTTATTAATATTATTTTGTGCACATTTATTTTTAAAATTTATTTTTTTATATAGATATTTAAAGATTTTATATTTTTTATTTCATCATCAAGAAACTTTTTTTATCAAAACGTTTCTTGTATTTTTATCCTTATCTAGGAACAGTTTTTTATTATAGAACATTTTTTATATTTACCTAGGAACATTTTTTATATTTTTTATTTATGATTGGGAAAATGTTTTATTAAAAAATTTCATTGAATGACTGGGAGTCAAATTTTTAAAATTATAATTTTCTGACCTGAATTGTTTTATGATTCTTCCTTTTGTGAAAAATTTAAATCGTAATTTTCATTTCTATTCATGGACGCATAGTGCAGGTCGACGTATGTTCAATATAAAAGGTTCTTTAAGAAAGATTTTTAATGTTTTATGACAACTGAATTATATGCCGAAGTAAAATTATTTTCATTGAGAAGGAAATGTCATCCGAATTATCGTGGAATGTATGAATAATTTTCTCTCTCACCATATATATATAACATTTTTTTATTTCTTTTCTTTACATATTTATTTTTTTTCTGTCTATACAGAATTTTTTTCCATTATTATTGCCGTATATTTTTATTTGAAAATCAATTAAATGCAGAATAGTAAAAAAAATATTAGTTTATTATTTAAATTTAAATTATTCATATTATATATTAGAACAAAAATTTATTAATAAATATCGAATATAAATAGCTGATCGATTGTTATTTTTTACTTTCTATTGAAACTTTTTTTTAATTATATTTAAATACTTATTACTTTCTGTATTTGATTTCTAACCATTTTTCAGAATTTCATTTGAATTTATTTTTACAATCGACCTCATTGTTTTAATTTCAAATTAAACTGTTGCTTTTCTTTTTTTTCCAGAACACAATATTTAAAAGAAAAATGTGAAAAAATGGACTTCTTTTAAAGTGAAGTCTTCATTAACTCTAGAGATAGAGTAAATTTCTACTCTGCATAAATGTAAACAAAATACACTCTCATCCCAAAAAGGAAAAACGACCCGAAATACAACCATGCAATTTGCATAATAAGCGCTAAAAATAAAAAATAAACGAATTCTCACAAGGTGCGTAATAAATTCTTTGTTTTTCAAAAAAAGAAAAAATACCGGCAGCGAGTAGTATTGTCAAAAGTTTTTAAGCAAAAGAGTTAGGAGAAAGGGAGAGAGAGAGAGAAAAAAAAAAGATGTTTTATATATACACACGGGGAGCACAGGAGAATTTCATTTTGCCGAAACTTTTGATGCGAAACTTTTTACCCTTACGTCCCTCCTAAGTAGTTAAGAGTTTCTTGCTCTGGTGGGGTATACAGTTGATGTGTGTGAATGGCTTTACTCGTAATGTTGTTTACCGGTGGCGAAGCCACACCCGCGTCATTAAACACTTTCCTGAACCAGAATGATGTATATATATAAACTGTATATATAAATATATATATATAGATATATACCTGTTTATATACATATATATAGTGCACACCTACAATACACCTCTATACACACCTATCACAATCATAAAAGCTCCACGACGGAAAATAGTACGGCGTGGCTTTTACGAGCTTGCATTTACACGGTCTCTTCGATTTTACTAGTTTGGATGCGAAACGAGATGGCCTTATAAGGTCCGTTGTAAGTTATACTTTCTGCCAAGGGTCGGTACTCAAAATTGTGATTTTCTTTACGACTCTTGGATATTTTTTGGTTCCATGAAAAGGAACCTAATTTGGTTCAACTTTGTTTGTGTTGTTTTACCCTTTTTTTCATTTTATCGAAACAATGTACAATATTTAATAAAAAAAGAACCAAATTTTGCTTCCTCGTAGAAAATGCTTCACAGTACTGTTGTTGATTTCCGAATTGTTTTAAAATTAGATAAAATATTATCATTTATAACGAAAATTGTATTTTATTACTAAAATTAACATTGTATAAAAAAGTTCTGTAGTCTGACTAAAACGATTTTTACTACTGAAACTAATTAGGTCAAGAAAAATCGCCGTCTGACAAAAACAGCCTTTTACCACTGAAAGCAACAGCATCGTTAAGTATTCAAACGAAATTTAGATAGACAAAAATTTACTAAGATCAGAATTCAGAAAATATTATCGTCTGACTAAAACAATCGTTTACTACTAACACTAAAATTGGATAAAAAAAAATTAGTATGTAACAGAAATAGTATTTTAGTAATAAAATGAAAATTGCATTCAGAAATACTGTGGTCTGACTAAAGCCGGTTGTACTACTGAAAATATAAATAGATTCAGAAATATTATCGTCTGACTAAAACGGTTATTTACTACTTAAACTAAAAATAGTACATGGTTAATATAGTAAATATTACTATATATCTGAAATAGTATTTTAGTATTTAATTTAATATAGCACTAAATAATTCTGTGGTTTAAAGTAAACGACTTTTACAACTGAAATTAACGAGATAAAAAAATATTGTCGTCTGACTAAGACAGCCTTTTACTACTGTAAATAAAAAAATAATTTACTATTAAATCGAAATTTTTGTGGATAAGAATGAACTCAGATAAAAAATTCCTGTGGTCTGACTAAAACGGTCACTTACTACTAAAACTGAAATTAGAAAAAAATATTTCCATCATTTAAATAGTTGTTTACTATTAAAAGTAGCATTGCAAAAAAATATTTTTGTCTCACTACAACGATTTTAACTACTGTAACACTATATGTAGATAAAAAAGTATTGTCGTCTGACTGTAACAGTCAGTGACTACTGAAACTAAAATTGAATAAAAAATATTGTTTGTCTGAAATAGTATTTTACTATAATAATGTGAACATTACATTTAAAAATACTGTGGTCTGACTAAAACGGATTTTACTACTGAAAATAATTAGATCAAATGTTATTGTCATTTGTCTAACACTCATTAACTACTGAAAGTTAAATTAGACGAAAAATATTATCACCTAACGAAAATAGTATTTTATTAATTAAATTAACATTAAATTAACATTTGTTATTTAATTATTTTTAATTTAATAATACCGTCAACCGTTGATATTCTATCATCCCAGGGACATGAGAGAGAAGAAATCTTTTTTTTTTAATATACGTCCTTCTTTCTCCTCTAGTTAGTTATTAAAAAAATTGATTTTCTCTCTTAAAAATGTACTTCATGAAAAAAATATTTACGCTTTTGGACAATTATTGTAATCCTTTGAATATCAATTTAAATAAAAAAAATTTTTTTTTAATTACTCTCACGCATGATGCAATGAACATTTTAAAAATTGCATTCAACGGTTGGTGTAGAGAGAAATAAAAAAAACGTTACCTTGTGAAATTATACTTTTTGTAAAAGTTATTACAGTTTAGTATTTTTAAAAAAATGAATTTTTCTCTCTTGAATTAAATAAAATCAGAGGAAAATTATATTATTAGATTTAAAAAAGTGGTCTCCTACAATTTGTACCTATATGTTAAATATGAAAAATAATTGATGGACAAACCAAAAACTAAAAAATTCGGAACATTATTTTTAGGTGATCATTTTTAAATCTCGCTTGAAATAACATTCTCGTTTTTATAATTGAAAGAGAAGAGAAAAGATATAATTGAATTGAAAAAAGTCCTTTAACATTATATTCACCATATTTCACCGATAATCACAAATTCCTCTTTGCAATAGAAAATCAGTTTTTCTCTCCCTATTTCAGATATCTATATATATATATATATATATATATATATATATATATATATATATATATATATATATATATATATATATATATATATATATATATATATATATATATATATATATATATATATTAATCGAATATTGATTCATTCTCCAATATCATAAATCCTATATAAGATTTTTCTTTTAAGCCTGTAAACGAAGTGAACATTTAAGTGACAGTGATTGGATCGGAACTTGTGTCTAATTGCAAAATAGATGATACGATCTGTCGGCTCTCTTCTTTTTTTCTCTGCTTCTTTTTTTTAAGAGATGAAAGTTCTATATACCCTCTGAGGTCGCTCGTTCTTGTGTCAAATAAAGTATAATGAAATCACGTGTAACGTCCAACAAAAAAAAGAAAAAAGAAAAAAGCGCAGAGCATCAACGTTTGGCAAAGGCTAAGTGGACTTAATGGCCCGGTAAGGAGAGATGAAACTTGAAGGTAGAGAAAAGAGACAAGGAGAGAGGGTATTTAATGGAGAAAGGAAATTTCACACTCTATTGTAACAAGAGAAGGGATTTATAAAGGGAAGTGGGAAAGTGAATGGATCACATGGAGAAAATGCATTGTTTCATCTTCATTCATAAATAAAGTAGAGAACAAGAAAGTTCTTGGCTTATCGCACGCGTTTTCGACAAATTAGAATCATTCCGTTTATTCTATTTCCAGTTTTTTGCTTTTATTGTATTTATGCGTCCTGTCTGAGTGAATTTAGAACCAATTAGACTAAAAGTCTATAGTTAAGAAGAAGTTAATTTATATCATCTGTCAGTTGTTTAACAAATTTATTGTCAACAAATCTGTTTCAGTCAGTATCTGTTTTTTTGTTAAAAAACTATTTTTTACTTTTACTTTCTACTAATTTTTTTTAAATAAGAGTAAAATTCTTTGCAGAAATTCAACTATTTTCATAAATAGTAAATTTTTTTGCAAAAATTCAATTATTTTCAACTAAATTTTAATGAAAATTTAACGAAATTTAAAAAATTCATCTGATTATAAACAATTGATTTTGTTGTTGTATATTGTTCACTAGATGTTAGTTATTAAGAATTTATTTTTGTAAATTAATTTTGGCAAAATTACTAGTCAAAATACTCCATCCGCCAATTAGCAGACAATCGAATTTTTGAGTTTTGCAAAGCTAAGAGCTTTAAAAAATTCAATTGATTATAAACGATTGATTTTGTTGTTGTATATTGGTTACTAGATGTTTATTTTTAAGAATTTTCTTTAGTGAAATAATTTTGGCAAAATTACTAGCCAACTCCATCCGCCAATTATCAGACAATCGAATTTTCGAGTTTTGCAAAGCTGAGAGCTTTAAAAAATTCAACTGATGATAAACAATTGATTTTGTTGTTGTATATTGTTCACTAGATGTTTATAATTAAGAATTTTCTTTAGTGAAATAATTTTGGCAAAATTACTAGTTTACAAACAATTGATTTTGTTGTTTTATATTGGTAACTAGATGTTTATTATTAAGAATTTTCTTTAGTGAAATAATTTTGGCAAAATTACTAGTTAAAATACTCCATCCGACAATTAGCAGACAATCGAATTTTCGAGTTTTGCAAAGCTAAGAGCTTTAAAAAATTGAAATGTTTACAAACAATTGATTTTGTTGTTTTATATTGGTAACTAGATGTTTATTATTAAGAATTTTCTTTAGTGAAATAATTTTGGCAAAATTACTAGTTAAAATACTCCATCCGACAATTAGCAGACAATCGAATTTTCGAGTTTTGCAAAGCTAAGAGCTTTAAAAAATTCAAATGTTTACAAACAATTGATTTTGTTGTTTTATATTGTTCACTAGATGTTTGTTATTAAGAATTTACTTTTGTAAATTAATTGTGGTAAAATTACTAGTCAAAATACTCTGACTTTTTCCTGATTTCTAAACAGAACTCTGATTTTTTCCCTGATCCTAAAGAATATTTTATTTCACTCTAAAAATGATTAGATACACAAAAAAATATTTTTAATATATTTATTTTTGAATAAATAAGTAAGGGTATTTTTAAATTGTAATCCCGTTCATGATTAAAAAAAAGTATCTTTAATTGTAAAATTATTCGGAAAATTAAGTTTTTTTAAAAATAAATATTTGATCATTTTTATTATTTTTACACAGAAATTAAGATTTTAAGAAAATTCATATTTCAAGTCCTTTGAAATTAATCATTTTATAAGAAATCCAACTGTAAATTGTCCAAAATTATTTTCAAGATTTCAATTTAATTATTTTCTAGAATTTTTAACTAAAATTTAAACTAATTTTAATTAAAATCTCTCTAAATCTTAATCAGTGAAATTTGACTGAGAATCAGTTACTGTATTCTCATGATTTAAATCAGTGGAATTGAACTGAAAATTTTCTAATTTACATAACAATAAATTAAATTTTGCTTTTCGCACGTAACATTTCCTAATGATTTATATTATTTATAGAAATTAAAAATACACAATTTATAAAATTCAATTATTTTTTGGATTTTTAAATAAAATTATTCGCAAAATAAATTATAAATAATAATTTTTCGATATTTTTTCAAGAATTAAATTATTTTAGAAATAAAAAAAAAATTCTAAAAAATTATTCTAAAAATAATTTTAATAAATTGTCTAAAAAATAATACTTAAAAATTGTTCTAAAATTAATATTAAAGAATTCTTCAAAAAATAGTAGGTAATACTAAAAAAAATAATTATTTATAAGTATAATCTCGGTAATAATAACAATACTAAAAAATAACACTAAAAAACAACACTAAAAAATAATATTAAAAACCCACTACAAAAATAATGGTAAAAAATACAAAATAATTTTAAACAAAATGAAAAATTTCTAATTATTGTAATTATCACTTTTGAAAATTATGCGATGACTCATATTTCTCTCTCAATAAGTGATCAGAGAAAATCGTCAGTACATAACGATTATTATATGTGTGTAAACAAATATCGTGGGTCTTGTGAGAAAATTTACATTATAACACGCGATTTTATTTCTTGTGCAACGAATTGTTGCAGGAGGATTAACAAGTTCTTGTAATATGGACCGAACAGTAAAAGTGTAATTTTATGATTGCTTTCTTAACATTTTGCGGTCATTCTTCGCATGATGTCAGAGTAATAACATCTCTTGTAACGCTCATTATTCACATGACAATATTTTCAAAGTCATCATTTTATATGGTTCAGTTTATTACTTATTATTAGGTATTATATTAAGCAATGTTCTGCTCTTTCTTATATCCATTTAAAACAAAGTACAATTTATTGCAAAATTTGACTAATCGAAAAAATTTAATTCGATTTTTAAATTATTTTAATTACATCTTCCTTTTATCTTTACTTCCCTAATTCATTTTTATTTATTCTTTTAATTTTCAATTGATTTTATAAATTTATTTCATTTTTCTTTCAACTGTATTTTTGTTTTTTTTAAACCACTTTTTGAAAATAAATCTTGACACCGAGTGGGAAATCGAACCATCGGCCTTTTTTACAAATAGAGGACTTTAACGTGTTGGCCAATGTTACAATTAAAAAAACACAATTTCAGAACTAATGCATTTATTTTTTTTATGGACTAAAATACATACAGATTACATAAATACACTTAGAATAAACGATAAAAGTAAATTTTACGTTCACGTTATATGTGACACGTAACACAAGCGTATATTTCGTATAATTACATTTTCTAGCCTAAACAATTAAATTAAAGTGTGAAGGTAAATGTATGTATCAGGGGAAAATTTTTTTTTCAACAAGCGAATGAAAATTGGAGACAAATAGAAAAAGAATAAATTCGTCTATAGTAAAATTAAGATAATAATAGATTTAAAATTTAAATCTATAAAAATTGTTTTCAAAAACATCATGTTGATAATTGAAAAACAAAAATAAATAAATAAATTATCGCCTCATTGTTTATTATTTTCCATATCCATTGTCGGGAGGTAAGTATTGATTGCTCGGCCCACCTCCAAAGATTCCGCCCCCAAATCCACCTGCAGGTCCTCCAAATCCACCCCTTCCTGTCAACAACATGAAATCTCATTTGTATGTATGATATGTGTTGCACGACGTCGGAGCCTTCAAGATCACAGCCAAGAGGTGTGACTTTATATATACTTTTCTCGGGGAAAAAAGTAATCATTGTTTGTATATGCAAGCACGCAGCCGTGTCCTCAACTTACCAGACGTATTCGTTCATTTGCAATGTTAACATTCTTTAAATAACTTCAAAATACGATAAAATTCAAATTTAACTCAAAAAAAAAAAAAAAAAAAATATATCAAAAAAGAAAATTTTGAAAGCCTTTTCGAAATTATTTCGATTTTTTTTTCTATACTATGTTACAGTTTATTATACTATGCTATACTATGCTTTACTATAATATTTATACTAAATTGAAAGGAAAAAAAATTTGTGACGAAAAAAATCCAGTCGTGAAGAATCGAACCCCGACCATCGTTATTACGAACACATTAGTGAAGCCACTGAGCCATCTCACTCGGTATATGCATTAATTTTATTACTGTTATTTCAAACATTTATCTCCTTTACTTTTCTAAATTGTAAATAAATTATTACATTTTTTCAACAATAAGCTATTACGTTTTATTTGCAATTTAAAAAATTACCGAAATATTCAAATAATTCATTTAACAAAAAAGAGTGAAACATTTTTTTAAAACTTGAATAAACAACATGAGTTAAAAAATCTAAAGAGAAAAATAAAAAATATTCATTAGAGAAATAAAGGCAATATTAAAAACAGCTATGACAACAAATATTGGGAAAAAATAAATATAACGAACAAATAATTAAAAAAGAAAAAAAATAAAACACGTAAATAACGAAATAAGAAAATAAATAACAGAATAAAAAAAATAAATAAAAAAAATGAATAAAAAAAATAAACAAAAAAAAAAGAAAATAAATATAATAAAGAAATAAATATAGTAAAAAATAAATATGGTAAAAAATAAATAAATATAATAAAAAAATAAATATAATAAAGAAATAAATAAATATAATAAAGAAATAAATAAATATACTAAAAAAATGAATAAAATAGATAAAATCAATAGAAAAAAACAAAATATTAACAGGAGTTAAATGAAGAAATCAATTAAGTTAAACGCCAAAGATAATAGGGCCTCAAGTAAATAAATTATCTTTCACAAGTTCTTTAGCATTTCAAATACCTATTATTGATGCAATCAAGTTCGCTGTGAGAATCAGTAGTTGTTAATATAAAAAAAAAATTCAATTATATGATGTGTACTATAATTAAAATTAAATGTATGTATACTACAATTAAAATAAGTTGCCAACAATATTCGATAATAATTATACAATTTAAATGTTTTGTTTTTTTTCTGCATCAGAAAGTGAAAGTCTTTAGCTTTTTATCTATATTTTAAAGATGTTATTTTTTTCCAGAAATTATATTTTAATTAAATTTCAAGGTGGCATCTGTTTTACATATTAAATTTTTTTTTCTTGTATTTAATATTCATTTGTTGGTTTTAAAGTAATTTTGTCAATTAAAAATTAAAATCTTCAAGTTATTATTTTATATTTCGAAAATAGAAGAAGAATTAATTATTTTTACAATTTAGAAAATTACGAAAGAGAAAAATGTGGGACGATTATTTTTATCTCAGGAGAAAAATATTTTAATGTTTGATAAATACTTCAATTAATATTTCATAAACGTTATTTTTAGAAATTATTTTTATTTAAATTTTCAATATTTGTCTTTTTTTCTATTTTTTTAAATTATTTGTATTTCTGTAACTATTATTATTATTAAATAAATAATAATTGAAGCTATCACTCGGCATTATTATTAAATTTATTCAATAGGAAAATAAAATTATAAATAATATTACATTTTTTTGCCCTGTAGGGCAAAAAAATGTAATATTATTTATAATTTTATTTTTTATTATTTAAATTATTCTCTGTAGCATAAATTTTTTTTTTTGTTTTCAAAAGTCCGAGAGGAAAAACAGCAAAATAGAAAATAACGACCGAACGTTGAACAGTGAAATCGATTTGTGGAGAACAAGAGTTCGGTTAATCCTTTCGAGTATGGGAGTCGGGGGGTAATATGAGATTGTCTGATTTAGGGAATGGATGTTTTTGAGATAAATCGACTAAATGACTCGATACTAACCACCCTGGTATCCACCACCAAATCCTCCTTGATACCCGGGACCACCAATTGGGAAAGACCCTCCGTTGTTCCACCAACACCAACACCGCCACTACCACCAGCACCAACACCACCACCACCTCTCGGGAACTGGGCTTGACCCTCATATTGAACATCTGCGTTGTAACCATTCACATCGGAAGCTGTATATTTTACGATTTGAGTTCTCGAATCGGGCAGCAAAACTCGGTATTCGCCTCGAACGACATTTCCATCGCTGCTCTCTTGTTGGCCATAGTCGTTGCCACTCGGTGGATCACGTACCTCATATTGAAAACTGTACGGCTGTGGCTGAAAAATGAAAGCACACATATACAAAAGTTAATAATTTTGGTATTGATTTTTTTTTTTTTTGGGGATAGAAAAAATAAAAAGAATTCTATTAATAGATTTCTCCCCTTTTTTTAATAGAATAAAAAGCTGCCTGCTACGAGAAAGAATTAAAATTATACAGAAATTTAAAAAAAAAATAATTTTAATTATTGTTGCTAATTATTTGAAGTATTGTAATTATTTTAAATTATTTGAATATATTTGAATTTATTTTTGTTCCATTTTACCTCCTGATGTTAATTTCAGTCTTTTCTGCAAATAATTCTAGGTGAATTCTTTTTATTATAAGAATTTTCCTTTTTTGAATTTGAATTTCGCGCCTAAAGTTTCCATGAAATTCCGCCTAGACGGCGTGAAAACTCTCTCGCAAATGAAATGGAAATCGAAGGGTATATAAGTATCAGTGACCCTTAGGAATTACATTACATTGCATTACATTCAGTTGTTGTCATATTTGGTAAATAATTACATTAATAATAGAATAACAATATAATTAAATAATTATATTTATTTAATTTTCGTAGCAAATACATTGAATAAAGAGCAAAATTAATATATCACAGAATGGTAAATAGTTTAATATTTTTTAACCTTCTGTAATTCAATAATTAATGCGAATTTATTTTTTGCAAAACCTTCATGCATAATATAATAAATAAATAAAGCAATAAATAAATAAACAAAAACAATCAAAATGATAAATAGGTTTGAATAACTGTAAAAAGAACAGTAAATGAATAAATAAACATAAAATAATAAGTAAACAAAAATTAAGATTGAAATAAAAATAATTAAATGAAGAATAATGAAATAATAAATAAAAACAAAAAAATAATAAATAATATATATATATATATATATATATATATATATATATATATATATATATATATATATATATATATAAACAAATGAATAAATATTAAAAATATTAAAATATTTGATTAAAATATGGAAATTACTTTAATTGAATAAATAATTAAATATGAAGCATGAATTTTATTTAAATAAATTTAATAATAATAATAATATATCTGAAAAGAAGTGAAATATTGAAAATTCAATTTTATACAAGAATTTATAATTAAATATTTTACATTTATTGCATAAAAAATAAATAATAAAATAAATAAATAGAAAAGAAATAAATAGAATATAAATAAATAAATAATAAAGTAAATAAATAGAAAATAAATAAGTAGAAAATAAATAAATAGAAAATAGATAAGTAATAAAATATATAAATAGAAAATAAATAAATAATGAAATAAATAAAAAGTAAGTAATAAGTAAAAATAGATAAAAAAAAATAATAAAATAATACAATTCTTGAAATTCATGAATTATTTACTTGTCATCATCAATAGTATCCGTTCTTTTTTAAATTTATCTTCCGAAAGCTCATGTTTGTCTGACAGCGCATTGACTTTTACTACTCGAAAACTTTCAATAATATGGAAAATTTTCTTCATTGTATAGGAATTTTATTTTTTATTTTATTCACAATGTATATAGTTATATATATATATATATATATATATATATATATATATATAGATTCACATATTTTATATAGAAGCATGTGACCACTATAGGTTTACACGACATTGAAAGTGCAGAGTGGCATTTCATGTTTTATGGTTAGTAAAATGGTGTTAATTACCATGTGGCATGTTGTGGTGTACCATAAGGTACATACCATCTATTTTATAGCCAAAGTAGATAATCATTGATGCTTCTGACATTTTCATCTTGACATGCGGTCTCTGTCAAAAGGTTGACGAAGTAATTAATACAAAAATTTCCATTATTTCGAGTCAGAAGAATGTCCATCATAAAAAAATACCATAAAAATCTATTTCTAATTTTTCATTCGTTCTATTTCTAATTTTTTTTTCTTTTTTCTTTGCAGATCGTGAATAACTGCTGTTTGGATGAATTCGCCAGGACAAGCGCGCGAAAGGTTGGTAAAAATAAATAATTAAGTTAATATTCAATTTATAATAATTTTTAAGTATTTGAATATTTGAGTATTATTAAAATTAAAAAAAATATTAGATAAATATTTTAATATACATACGTATTATAAATATATTGAAATATTTAAACATTTAATAAATTTTGAGATAAAAATAAATAAATATGAAATAACGAATATTAACATATATATGGATAAAGTATGGAAACATTATAATTACATAAATAATTAAATATGAAGCATGAATTTTATTTAAATTAATTTAATAATAATATAAATTTGAAAATAAGTAAAATATTGAAAATTTAATTTTATGGATGAATTCATTATTATAATATTTTTCGTCAATTGTATATATTGGTTTATAATTATAAATTTGAGATTCAAAAATGAACCATGAAATTGAATGTTGAAATTTTAATTATGATCTAATAATCAAAGTGTATTTAGGAAAATTTGAAAAAAAACAAAAAACAAGAATATTTTTCCGTTTGAGTAATAATCATCATCGGTATAGCTAGTGAGAGCGCGCGAGCGGGATAACAGTGTAGGCGTTATGAAAAATTTAATTTCGCGTGCTAAATGTGCAGGCACGAAATGGCTTCTATGTTACGACGATGTTAACTCGTGATGGGTGCATCCGGTGCACGGTATTGCGCCGTCTTTTCTGTATGACGGGTTCACCGTTATTATTAATTTACGAATGACGGTGCGAGATGCCCAATTTCTGGTGTAATACGGTTTAAACTAATTAATTGGCACGGAAGTTATACCCGTTGAAAGTGGAAATGTACCATATGCGGATGCTGTACGCGACGAAAATGCGTCCTTCCTACATATCCCTCACTCTCTCTCTCTCTCTCTCTCTCTCTCTCTCTCTCTCTCTCTCTTTCTCCTAAATGTTGAATTTCTTATTCAGATTTTAATGACAATTCTCCGCTCTGTCAAGTAATTAAAATTTTTAATTTTTTTAAATCCTTCTTTGACAGAATTTTTTTGTAGACAAAAGAATTGGGACGATTCGGTGAAATTCTATTAAATAACGATTCTAAGCTTCGCACTCATCTACTAAAACCTACTATTTAAAAAAAAACAGGAATAAAATAAATTCTAAATTTATTTTAAATCAAAATAATCAAAATAAATAAATTCTAATACTAATAAATATAAATAATATATTTACTACTTTTTTTACGATATGCTACTATTTGGGTACTTCTTTTTATATTTCAGCCTCTAAAAGTTACTATTTCTGTTTTTTTTAGAATTTCCACTACTTTAAATTCGCCAATACTAGAAATCAAAAAACTATTCTCAAAAATTGTAGTCAAATTCTTTAAAACGATTCAATTATTTTCAAAAAATATTCCAAATTAATTTATTTTCAATATCTAGCATTTTCATGAAATTTCGCAAAGAATTCAATTATTTAAAAAAAATTTTACGAAACTCATCCAAAATTCAATAATTATTTCCATAAATAATAAAAATTTCCAGAGGAATTCAATTAATTTAGTATTCTCAATTAATTAAATTTCATTTTTAAAAAAATTTCAAAAAATCAATTATTTAACAAAATTGTTATACAATTCTTCACAATAATTCAATTACTTTCACTAATAATAACATTTTTCATGGATATTCAATTTCTAAAAAAAAAATTTTAATAAAATTCTAAGCAAAAATTCAATTATTTTCATAAATAATAAAATTCCTCTCAGAAATTCAATTATTTTTGAAAATTTTAATACAATTCTTTGTAACTATTGAATTATTCTCATAAATTAAATTTTCATAATTAAATTCATCGCAGGATTTCAATTATTTTTAATACAATTTTACAGGAATTACTCAAAAACTGTAATTATTCTTAAAAATTTTAATTTTAATTTTTCGAAAAAATCAATGATTTAAAGAAATATATTTTTTTAAATTCTTTGGAAGAATTCAATTATTTACAAAAATATTAGAATTTTTCAAAGGAATTCAATTATTTTATTAAAATTATTCGAAAGAAATCAATTATTTTAAATAGAATTTTAATAAAAAATTTTTTGAAATAATTCAATTATTCTTTTAGATTTTAATAAAATTCTTCGCAAGAATTCAATTATTTACATAAATAATTCTTCGAAAGAATTTAATTATCTCGATAAATAACAAAATTATTTACGAAAATTCAATTATTTTGAGGCATTTTAATAAAATTCTTTGCAAAATTTAATTATTTTCATAAATAACAATATTCGTCACAAAAATTCAATTCTTTTTAAAAGTAATTTATTTCTTTTTGAAAATACAATTATTTTAAAAAATTCTTATAAAATCTTTTGCAAGAATTCAATTATATTTATAAATATAATAGAATTCTTTTTGGAAATTCAATTATTTTTTTTTAAAAATTTAATAAAATGACTTACAGACATTCAATATTGTTCTCAAACATTTTAATAGAATTCTTTGTAAAATTTAAAATTATTTTTAAAAACTTTTCGCAATTCAATGGTTTTCAATATTTGCTATTTTCATAAAATTTCTAAACAGAATTCAATTATTTAAAAAATTTTTTGTAAAAATCTTCGTAAGAATACAATAAATTCTTTTCATGAATAATAAAATTCGTTGCAGAAATTCAATTTATTAGCAAGATAAGTAAGAAGTAAATATTTTTTAATGAAAATTAGGAAAAAGTCGAGAAAATTAAATTGGTATAATAATATTTATCAAAATTAATAATTTGATAAAATAAACATTAATGTAAGTAATAATTATGAAAAATAAAAATTTTTAGAAATGATAATTCAGTGATGTAAAGATTATAAAAAATTCTTTAAATTATTATTTCGACAAAAAGAAATTATAATTAATTTTTATTAGAGAAAATAAATTTCAGAAAAAAAATTGGGGTTTGTTTCTGCGGCTCACAATTTACAATCACGACCCATCGAAATAGAAAATCTGTGTAAACAAACGAAAATTTTTAAAAATCAAAAAAAGTAAAATAACGACATAAGAAAAGAAAAAAATATTTTTTTTTTTAAAACATACAAAAAAAAATAAAGTTCGATTGAGTTAAGATTTAAAAATTTCCACACGTGACTCCAGTTGACTTTCATTCACACATTCATTATTATGAAGTGGAAAGGCTGCTTGCGCGCTTTGCGTGAACATGGAATTTAAAACTTTGATTTCAAAGTATTTTTTCCCCTCTTTTTCTTTTTTTTCCAAACTCAAAGGGAATGCTCTTTGAGGTTAGGGTTCAACCACCGCAAAGCGCATTCTCGAGTTTCGCTCGTGCAGTTGCAGCCAAATCGAGGCTCGTGAGGAATTCTGTGCTTTGACTATACACCGAGTCATGTAAATGAAAAGCCATACAAGAGTTGCATTCGAAAATTCTCTTTAGCGTTAATTTCTTTCTAATGTATGTATGTATATATATATATATATATATATATATATGCGGACGTGTGTCGGGCAAAATTGCGCACTAGGGGAAAAATGTTATAGGCTTTCAATTTAAGTGGGTCGGCCCCATTTGTTTAAATAAAACACGCATATGGAGAACGATTAGAAAAAAGTATGATTTCTCTTTAAGATTTTTTAAACTCAGCTCTTTTAAAAAAAATAAAATTCTTAGGATTTTTTAAAATAGGTAAAAATTTAAACTACGCTTTTCTAAACAGAATTTTTTTTTTAAACTAAGCTATCTTAAAAAATAATTTTTTTTCAAATGAAGCTTTTTACAAAACAAAATTTTTCTCTAAAATAAGAGTTTTTTAAATAAGATTTTTTAAATAAGATTTTTTAAATAAGATTTTTTAAATAAGATTTTTTAAATAAGATTTTTTTTTGGGAGGACGATTTAAAAGTGAGAGATGGTGTCATCTGGATACGAGTGTTTCTTAATCTACACTAAATGTGCAATTAGTCGAAACCCACCCCACGGGTACAGTCACACTGTAATCACAGAAGAACGATGAATTAATTCTTTCGTTGAAACTCCAAAGTGTGAAACTCACTCAACTCTGCTTGACGTTATTTCTTTTCTCCCTTTGAATTCAAAGGGGAAAAAAGTAATTAAAAGAATTCGAGGTGTCGAGAATCTGGTTGTTATTATTATTATTATTATTAATATTTTTAAATGCCAAATTCTCTATTTAATCGACAGTGAACAAAAAAATTAAAATTTTAATTGAAAAGAAACTTTTTGGAGTTTAGAAAAATTTAGTTCTTTTTAAACATATATAATAGGGAAAAGTCAATTAAATGGTATTTGAACCAATAAATTCAGAATTTGAAGCAAATATCATTTAATATTTAATAAATATTATTATATAATGTAATAATTATTATTTGATTAAATTAAATATTTAATTGATAAAATAGTCAATTAATCGGTTATTTGAATTAAATAATTTTTTTTTTTCAGTGTAGATTTAAAAAATAAATTTTTGATTAAATAACTTACTCTGCCGTTGTCGCCGTTATCATATCCTTGATTATATCTACCATCACCGGGATAACCTTGGTAGGCACCATTTCCCTGATAACCACCATTGTAACCAGGCGTACCATAATAACCACCAAGTCTTCCATTATAACCATTTCCAAGTTGTCCATTGTAACCATTATTTATACCAAAACCAGGAACACCATATGCTGACGAGGGTCTTCCTCCAAATACTCCATTATTAAAGCCACCAAATCCAATATTTGGTCGATTATATTGATAACCTCCAGTTCCACCGTCTGGAAGAAGTCCTCCCGACACTCTTTCACTGATAAAAAGCGCCAAAACGAGGCACGCGAACTGGAAATTTTTTTGAATTATTTTTTTTTTGCTTTTGATTTTCGAAATTTGAAATTAAAAAAATGTATAACAAAACTAATTTTAAAACTTGGTCGCCATATTGGCTCCGAAATTTTGAATTTTTTAAATCTTATATTAAATTAGATTCAGTGAAATAGAAATTAATTTCGTAAAATTTATATTTTAACCTCTTTTTTATTATTGTTATTAGTATTATTTTAGTTTTTTTTTTTATTATTTTTTTTAATTATTGTTTTATATTATAATTTTTTATTATTTTGAAACATTTTTTTATTCATTATTTTAGTTAACAATTCTGAGACATTTTTTTTATTTTAGTTAAGAAATTGTTAGTTAAAAATTCTAAAATATTTTTTCTTTTTTATTATTTTAGATAAGAAATTGTTGAAAAATTTCAACTTATAAGAAAATATTGTTATTATTAATTATTACGATTATTATTTGTTTATTACATTTATTATACTTCTTTAGTATATTATTGTTGTTTATTTGCATTTATTTATCTATTTATTGCATAATAAATAATTATTTCAATTTAATATTATAGTTAAGAAATTATTAAATAAAACTCCTGAACAATTATTTTTTTTGTAGAGTAATGAGGCAAGGCCTAAATACTCTACAAATTAATTAATACGGTCAAACAAACAGAAATTACAATTATTGTTTTTATTATTCTTTAAAAACTTTATTAATTTTTAAAACATTCTTTTATTTATTATTTTAGACAAGAAGAAATTGTTAAAAAGTCTCCATTAATCTACAAACAATTTTTTCATTCAAATTTTAAGACATTCTTTTAATTATTATTTTAGATACACGGGAAAAAAATTATTTAATTAAATTAAATATTTAATTGAATGAAATAAATTTTTTTGCATTGTATGAAATTTTAATTAAAAAGTTTGAAACATTTTTTTATTCATTATTTTAATTAAGAAATTTTTAGTTAAAAATTCTGAGCCATTTTTTTTCAAATGTAGAGTGAAGTAAGTAAATTAAAACATAAATAAAATATGTAAAAAAAATACGGAAAAATAAGTAAATAGAAAAATAAATAAATTAATAAAAAAATAGAGAAAATCGAAATAAAACAACATAAACTAAGTAAAAATTAAGTAAGTAAATGAAAACAAGTAAAAAGTTTAAAAAATCAATGGAACAAAAAATACGGAAAAATAAGTAAATAGAAAAATAAATAAATTAATAAAAAAAAAAAAAAATACAGAAAATCAAAATAAAATGACAGAAACTTGAACTTTTAGAATTTGGAAATAATCAGAAAGTGAAAAAAAAGAAATAAAATGCCACCAGCTTTTTGGGAGATTGAAAGCGTCTTTGGTAAATTCAACAAGTTAAAGTTGGGATAATATTTTGTGACACTCGAGGATGAATGCATAAATCGTAAATGGACGATGTTCTGATGCTTTTGCTAAGCCAACTTGGAAACCCCTTTTAATCAATTTGTGTGCCAAATACATCACTTCCAACCGATTGGCTGACCAAAGCTACCTTCCATCTACTGTATGACATTCAGAGCCCTAACCCCTTCTTTTTTTAAATTCACGCTGTGATATTAATTCCTGTTTATATCCACGATAAGAATTTCACATAAATTTCTGACATTTTCAATATTTTTTTTAACACGAGAAATTTTCAATTTTTTATGCATAATGTTATATAAAAATCTTCATAATAAAAATTCTCTTTAATAATACGTGAAAAAAGTGAATCATTGTCACTTTTATTAATTGACAATTGAATATATCTCTCAGTTGACGTTTTCTTTATTAATAATTCAATCATTTTTCTTTAATTGACATTTTTTGTTTTACTTAATTTCTTACTTAGTTCGAGTTCATAAATGAACTATACTTTTTTATGAATTCCATTTTCATTAGTTTCTTTCTTTAAAAAAATTCGATATCGGGGAATTTTTTTTTCTTAATTTAATTCATGAAAGGTGGATTTTTAAAAATTTTATAGAACTTTAAATTTTAATTGGATGTAATCTTTTTCATTCGTTGACTTATAGAAAAATTTTATACTATTCTATCTTTTATTTTATTCCGTTTCTCTCATTTTACTCTCTAAATTTTTTTGATAATAATTATCGAGAATGAAATTATAAGATTTTATGTGTCTGAGGATAAGTTTTTGTTCCTTATTTTTTATAAGAAGTTAATATTTCTTATCAACTCTAAATTAAAAAATTGTTAGTTAATAATAATAATTTCTGACATATTTTTATTCATTTATTATTTTAGTTGAGAAATTGTTAGTTAAAAATTCTGACACATTTTTATTCATTTATTATTTTAGTCGAGAAATTGTTAGTTAAAAATTCTTAGACATTTTTTTTATTCCAGTTAAGAAATTGTTAAATTAAAAATTCGGAGATAATTTTTTTCTTTATTACTCTAGTCAAAAAAAATTGTTAAACTAACAGTTGAAGATATTCTTTTTTATATATTATTTTAGTTAAGAAATTTTTAAATAAAGATTCTGTAACAATTTTTTCTTTATTATTCTACCAAGTCAAGAATTTTTTCATTAAAAATTCTGAGACATTTTTTTATTTATTATTTTAGTTAAAAAATTGTTAAATGAAGATTCTGTAACAATTTTTTCTTTATTATTCTATCGAGTCAAAAATTTTTTCATTAAAAATTCTGAGACATTTTTTTATTTATTATTTCAGATAAGAAATTGTTAAATAAAAATGCGGGGACAATTTTTTTTTCTTTTTTACACTAGTCAAAAAATTAGTTAAAAATTTTAAAACATTTTTTTATTTATTATTTCAGTGAAGAAATTGTTAAATAAAAATGCAGAGACAATTTTTTTCTTTTTTACACTAGTCAAAAAATTAGTTCAAAATTTGGAGACTTTTTTTTATTTATTACTTCAGTGAAGAAATTGTTAATTAAAAATTCTAAGATATTTTTTTATTTATTAGTTTAGTTAAGAAATAGTTCATTAAAAATTTTTAGATATTTTTTTATTTTAGTTAAATTGTTATTTAAGATAATTTTTTTTGTGATTCTAGTGAAGAAAATTTATTTAAATAAATAAAAGTAGGTGTTAGATATTTTTGCTTTTATTATTTATTGTATTTTAATTTTTTTAATACTTCTGTAAGCTCATTTATAAATTTAAATAACTATTTCACTATTATTTGTATTATTTATTTATTATTAATTTCTGTGATTATTTATGTTATTTCTTTATTTATTTACGACTCTAGATGTAAGTCCACATTATTTATTAATTATTAATATTATTATTTAATTATTAATATTATTATTCAATTACTAATATTATTATTTAATTTTTTGATATCATTATTTTATTAAAATGACAGTTATTGCTTATGTTTTTTTTAATTTTGCTTTTACCAATTTTTTCAATCGAGGGTAAATTTTTCCACTACAAAATATAATAAAATACTTTATTCGGGCTTCACTCAATTAAATTTCGCGGACACATTTTATGCTTTTCACTGTGAACACTGCGAAAGTGGAAGAAATAATTTCAAACCCCTCAATAAATAATAAAATTAATCACACCATTTGACGAGTATGTGAAAAAAAGGGTTGTTTCACGATTTACTACCCACCTTTAGATGTTCCATTATTTTTTGTGTTGTGTGTTTATTACTGAAGAGTCCAACTGAACTGAGAAGATGATCTTCGATGACGCTTATATATCCTAACGATTCTTTGTTACAGTTTAACCACCACCTTTTTTCTATTCGTGTGTTTGCGAACATGTATATTATGATTTGTTGTTTGATGTCTGTAGAAGGCTTCGAGTAAATTGGGAGGGGTAAATCTTCCCTTCACTCTTAAACGATACAACCTCATCGGATGAGACAAGAGTCTATTATTTTATGATTGGCAAGTCTTTTGATTTTAATTAGACATGCGTTCTAGAATTTTTGTCTGCGATGCGTTCACTGATATATTTTTAAATATATCAAATTCTTTCATTCTTCTCCTATCCGAATTGTTTCCTAAATTCTTTTACTTTTGTTTTTCCAAATATGGGAATAAATTTTGAAATCCTTTTTTAGAGAATTGGAGCACAAT
Organism: Leptopilina syphax; assembly: GCA_032872505.1. Lineage (NCBI taxonomy): Eukaryota > Metazoa > Arthropoda > Insecta > Hymenoptera > Figitidae > Leptopilina > Leptopilina syphax. The sequence continues at coordinate 8,375,048 of CM065477.1, read as the reverse complement.
TACTAATTACTATTGGAGTTTATACAATCGGACTTGATTCTATAATTGGTAACGAATGTTTAATAATTAAATGACGTCTGGAATTATTTTTCACTTTACTTAATAATTTATTCTGTAAGATAATTATTTAGTAAATAATTTCTTTCGTAAAATAATTATTTATTAAATAATTTCTTTCGTAAAATAATTATTTATTAAATAATTTCTTTTAAAAAATAATTATTTATTAAATAATTTCTTTCGTAAAATAATTATTTATTAGCAAAGAGCAAGAAAATAATTAATGAATTCAAGAAACTTAATACAGACTTCGTACTCATCTACTAAAAGTAGTAAATACAATTAAGTATTTACAACTTTTTTTTAACGATTTTCTACTATATGGATACTTTTTTTATATTTGTAACTCTAAAAGCTCCTTTTTTCTATATTTGAGAATTTCCACTACTTTCAATTCGCTAATAATTGAAATAAAAAAATTATTCTTCAAAAGTTTAATACAACTCTTAGAAACAATTTAAGAAATTTTAATAAAATTCTTTTAAACCATTCAATTATTTTCGAAAAAGTTTTCTAAATTCAATTATTTTCAATATCTACTGCTTTAATAAAAAATTTCAAAGAAGAATTCAATAATTTAAAAAAAAATGTTATAAAATTCTTTGCAGACCTTCAATTATTTTTATATATATACATAAAATATTCACTAAAATTCAATTATCTAAAACACAATTTTCATAAAATTTTTTGAAAAAAATTGATTATTTAAAAAGCGGTTAATAAAATTCTCCTCAAGAAATTAATTACTTACAAAAAAATTGTATACCTAAATTTTTTGCAAGAATTCAATTATTTTTATAAATAATAAAATTCGTATCAGGAATTCAATTTTAAAAAAAAATTTTTTATTAAACTTCGTTGCAAAAATTCAATTTTAATACATTTTTAAATGAATTACTCAAAAGATGTAATTATTTTTAAAAATTTTATTAAAATTCTTCGAAAGAATTCAATTATTTAAAAAAAAATTTGATGTAATTTGTTTACTAGAATTTAATAATTATTTTCAATCCTACATTTTAAATTAAATTTCTTGAAAGATATTAATTATTTTTAAAACTTTTAATAAAATTCTTAACAATTCAATTATTGTCAAAAATTTTTTAATAAAATTCTTTGTAGAAATTTAATTAATTTCAAAAATTTTCCGAAATTTAGTTATTTTCTACATTTACTATTTCAATAAAATTTCCGAAAAGAAATGAATTATTTAAAAAAAAAATGTTAATAAAGTCGTTGCGAGAATTGAATAATTTTCGTTAGTTATAAAATTCTTTAGAAAAAAATCTATTATTTTCAATACAATTTGAAATAAAATTTCTTAATAGAATTTAATTATTTCTGAAAAGTTTTAACAAAATTTACTGATAGAATTCACTTATTTTTAAAAATTAAGATATACTCTTTAAAAGAATTAAATTATTTTCAGTACAATTTTAATTAAATTTTTCGTATACGTACTTAATTTTTCTCTACGAAACAATTGTATTTTTTGTTTAAAAATTTTATTTTATTTTAATTTTTTTAATTACTTCTTAGAAAACTGGAATTATTATTTTTTGTTTTTTGCAAAAATTGCAATTATTATTCTTAAAAATGTTATTAAAATTCTTCGAAAGAATTGAATTATTTAAAAAATATTTGATAAAGTTTTCTTCGTAAGAATTCAATTTTAAGAAATATTCAATTATTCAATAAAAATTAAATTTTTAAAAAATTATTTCTATATTTAAATACTTGAATTCTCGTATAGAAGTTTCTAATAAGAATTGATTTAAAATTTTACATAATTGAATGTTAGAAGCGTTATAGTGTGAAATTTTAGAAATAATTAAATTTCAAAAGATTTTTAAATTGAAATGTTTGAAAATTTTAATTGTAAAATTAATAATATTAAATTTTTTTTAAATAAAATGATTAAAGTTTTAAATAATTTTATTTTAAAAATTTCAACAAAAAATGATTGTGTTTTGGAAGTAATCGGTTATTTGAATCAAATAAATATTTTTCTCAGTGTAAATATTTATTTTGAAAAAAATTATTTTATTTTTGAAAGTAATTTAATTTAGAAATTATGAAAAAATTGATTGAAATTTAATTTTTCGGTAGCTACTTTTTTTTACTACTTTTTCAGTCTCTTAAAGTTACTTTTTTAAAATTAATTATCGAGTACGAAGACTGTTTAATATTAAAATCGATACAATTCAAATGTCGCTTAATTTATTTTGAATATTTTTAAATTACGAAAAATAAAATTCGAAGCATTGAATTCCAATAAATTACTTCTTTGGATGTAATTAAAAAAAAATAGGAAATTTAACAGAGAAATATAAATTTTCAAAGATAAATGTGTTTATGTGAGAGAGTGGAAGAAACTAGTAAAAGGGAAAAAAAGAAGATGATAATTCGAGAAAATATCTATTTGTGGATAATACGATTTCATTAACGAGATGATCATAGGAATAACCCTCTAGGGATCGACTGTTATGAGCTGGGGTGAGCTTCATTTCATATTTATGTTCCATTTATAACATTTCGATATAGGATATCTCTGATTATGCACTTGCACGCACACCTCTTTACATTTACGATCAGTGCAAGTTTATGTGCAGTAACGTGCCACATTACAGGACCAATAGCATTTAGTTCTCTCACGAAGGTGTTTAATACTGAAAATACTTGCCATTGGTCACATTATCTCGTACACTTATCTAACCATTACCAAATGAATACAAAAAATTGTCCTTTTCTCAAATTCGAATCATTCCAATAATTTTTTTTACAAAAATTGATAAATTTTCGATTTTTAAGAAAAGAAATGAAATAAATAAAAATCAAAGAAGTGAAAATGTAAAATAATATTTTACATTTTTACTTCTTTTATTTTTATTTCTTTTACTTTATTAATTTTTTTATTTAATAAAATAAAATTAATTTTACTAATTTATTAATTTATTTAATTTAATTTATTAATTTTACTTAACATGATTCGAATTTGAGAAAAGGGCAATTTTTTTCGGTTGTATTCATATTTCTTTTAAACATATGAAATGAAGGAAATAAATAAAATTAAGAAATTACCGTAAATTATAATTTTGGGAATGTTTTTTCAAAAATGATTGAATCATTTTTGAAAAATTATTTTCTTAGTTAACTATTAAAAATATATTCGCAAATATTTCTTTTTAATTTAATTGTAAAACATGTAGAGAATAAAAAGAGAATTAACTTAGGACTTTAGGAGTCAATTTGCTTTCAAGTTAATTTTCCGATTCGAATTATTCTACTTCACTCTTTTAGTTATTCTAATAATCTTTTAATGAATATATTTTTAATCATCACTTCTCTTTTTAATTTAATTAAACTCTATATTTCAAAAAAAATTCTCAACCTAAAATTAGTTAACTCTTTGAATACATTAAGAAAATGTCTCTTTATTAAAATATCTGAAATGAAAGAATTTTCTGAAAAATTTATTTTATTTCAAATATCAATATAAAATTTTCAAGAAATTTCCCCATTCGGATCTTCTACATCCCGAGGTAATATTTAAAAATTTATTATCAAGTATATTTTTTTCTTTTTTTTTTAATCAATAAAAATATTTCCATATTCTGGAATAATTTTTTTTTTCTCGAGAAAAATTATTATTTTATCGAAAATTATAAATTCGTCGAGAATAATATTCATTTATGGTATAATGAAACAAGTAAAACTCTCACCTGTCTAAATTATAATTAACCTTTTCAGAATGATCCAATTTTTTTATCTTATCCGATTTGTACACCAGATTTCATTAGACAACTTAAATAGTGAGTAAATTTTGAAATATCTCTATTTCTATGAAAAATACAAGAAATATTTTTTCTGGTAAAATAATTCACGAATACTTTTTTTTTTCTTCTTCTTCTTCTTCCTCAACTCACAACTAATTTGTTTTCACAATAAATGATCTCTTTAATTTAATTTGAAAATAAAAATTCTGTTAACAAGATGTTCGCGGAAAGTAATTTATTAACGCCTGCTTTTTCTTTTTGCATTGTACAGACACACATATATTTGATAAAACAATGAGTGGAATGAAATAATTCTTGGTTTGTAATTCGAGAGATAATTAATAGAGAGAGAAAAACGATGTAATTGTTCTAAAATGAGGCGCTTGTTATAGTGCAAAAATGTTATTTCAAGTGTTAAGAGATGAAAATAACATATATATAGCGTTCCGCATTACTCAATGAATCGTGTATATGTATATATATAAAAATATATATGTATATAAGGAATTTAACTTGTTGGAATGAAATGGCACGAAGTAGCGACTAATTACGTCTCGCGACTATATACAATTTCCACTTGCTCCTTACCTGGCGTTTAGTCTGGATTTTAATGTGGAGCTCAAAGTATGATTGAGGATAAACGCTATTATGAAATGCATGCGCGTTGCGGGAGGTTCGCATCTTATCCATCAAATCGTGAGTTTAGCAACTCAATTGCGTCCCTTTTGATCAATAAATATTTTCTATTTATAATTTTTGTAATAGTGTATAAAAGTTTCCCTTTTTTTTTTTTTTTTTTGAAAAACAAAAATTTTTTTGGTTTAAAAAATCCAAAATGTCAGCAAAAAAAGTTTTCGAATCTGGCTATTTTTAATTAAGTTTTCATCAAAGATTATAAACTTTATGCTAATTTAAAATTAAGTAGTAAAATGCCATTTACGTCAGACGAACAAGATTTTTGCATTTTAGAGTTCCGAAATTAATTTCCAGTAGTGAAACTCCGTTTTAGTCAGACGAGAATATTTTTAATTTAATTGACTTAATTAGAAAAAGGTCATTACAAAGACGACAATATTTTTTTTATGAATGTCTATTTTCAGTAGTAAAAATCGTTTTAGTCAGAGAAAAATATTTTTTAGTCCAGTGTTAATTTTAGTAGTCAAATAGTTTTTAATTAGATGACAATATTTTAGAGCTAAAAGTTTCAGTAGTAAATGTCCTTTTTAATCAGACTACAATATTTTATAAAAAAATCGTGTTAGTTTTAGTAGTAAAAGAACATTTTACTTAGACGACAGTATTTTTTGATCTAAATATAAATTCAGTAGTAAAAACCATTTTAGTCAGACTACAATAATTTCATCTACATTTAGATTCGGTAGTAAAAATTCATCTTACTTTAAGTAGTAAAAGCACGTTTTACTCAGACTATAGTTTTTGATCTAAATATAATTTCAGTAGTAAAACCCATTTTAGTCAGATTATAATATTTTTTCTAAATCTAGATTCTGTAGTAAAAAAATCGTGTTACTTTTAGTAGTAAACGACAGTTTTTCTTAGACGAGAATATTTTTGGATCCAAATATAATTTCTGTAGGAAAAACGATTTTAGTAAGATTACAATATTTCATTTAAATTTAAATTCGGTATAGTGAAAAAATACCTGTTACTTTTAGTAGTAAAGAACGTTTGACTTAGATGAAAATATTTTTTAATCTAAATATAATTTCAGTAGTAAAAACCATTTTAGTCAGACTACAATATTTTATCTAAATGTAGATTCGGTAGTAAAAAAATCGTGTTACTTTTAGTAGTAGAAGAACGTTTTACTCAGACACTAGTTTTTGATCTAAATATAATTTCACTAGTAAAAACCATTTTAGTCAAACTACAATATTTTTTCTAAATCTAGATTTTGTAGTAAAAAAAATTGTGTTACTTTTAGTAGTAAAAGACAGTTTTACTTAGACGAGAAAATTTTTGGATCCAAATATAATTTGAAACGATTTTAGTCAGCCTACAATATTTCATTTAAATTTAAATTCGGTATAGTAAAAAAATCCCTGTTACTTTTAGTAGTAAAAGAACGTTTTACTCAGACAATATTGTTTGCTGTAAATATAATTTCAGTAGCAAAAACTATTTTAGTCAGACTATAATATTTCATTTTAGATTCGGTAGTAAAAAATTCGTGTGACTTTTAGTAGTAAAAGAACGTTTTAGTCAGACAATATTTTTGATCTAAATCTTATTTAAGTAGTAAAAACCATTTTAGTCAGACTACAATATTTCATTTAAATTTAGATGTATTTTTTCTAAATCTAGATTCTGTAGTAAAAAAATCGTGTTACTTTTAGTAGTAAAAGACAGTTTTACTTAGACGTAAATATTTATGGATCCAAATATAATTTCAGTAGTAAAAACGATTTTAATCAGACTACAATATTTTATTTAGATTTAAATTCGGTATAGTAAAAAAATCCCTGTTACTTTTAGTAGTAAAAGAACGTTTTACTCATTTAATATTTTTTGATCTAAACATTATTTCAGTAGTAAAAACCATTTTAGTCAGACTACAATATTTTTTAATTCAGTGTTAATTGTAGAAGAAAAATACTTTTCTAATTATATGGTAATTTTTTTAAATCCAAATTTAGTTTCAGTAGTAAATACCTGTTTTAGTCAGACAACAATATTCTCTGGTTTTTTACAGTACAAAAAAGAGCAGTTTTCATGACAAAAATGTATTAAAAGAAAATTTATTTCTAAAAAAAGCGATATTACCATATTTTTATATTTTTGGGGTCACAGAATCCAAATTTAAAAATTCGAAATTAATTTTCTTTTTACATGGCATCAAAAAAAAAAAAATATTTTTTGCAACTAATTCAGTAAAAGGAAATTTTTGTTTTTTTTCCTTTATTTTAATTACTGAGGCAAGTGCAGTGAGTTAATTTTTGCGAATTGCTGACAAACAAATTCAGTTACTTTTACTAAAAAAAATAGTTATTTCTAGCCAATTTACATTTAGAGCGGTGCAGTAACAGGATATTTAAAATTTTAATAAACTTTGACAGTTAATTCATAGTTGTTTGGTATTCATGTAATTTATGATCAAACGTGTTCGACATTGTTAGCAGATCCTTACAATTTTATTGCCACAAAAGTTCCATTTAACCTTTCACGTTACTCTATCGATAAAAATGACTTCCCCCATCATAAATTAAACGTCATAATTTTGGGTTAATGACACATAATTTGCACCCATCTGTAAACTGTACACGATATTTTATCCCAAACTTTTAAATTTTAAAGAAAACTTAAAATTATTCGAGAACATTTTTTTAAAAATTAAGAGCGCTGGATAAATAAGGAAAGAAAAGGAAAGATATAAAGAGGAAGGAAGAAAAAATGTAAATAAAGGCATTTAGTTAATTAAAATATGTTAAAATAAGTTAAAATAATGTAATTTAATTAACATTCAAGTTATCGATATTTTAGAACTTAAATGCGATAACAATGACATTTAATTAGTGGTGTCAATCAGAGGCAATGTGAAATCAATGATGTTATTGTTGGGAATATTGAGTAATCAAAGGGATAGGAATCGCGGTTATGTCAAGTCAATAATCATTACATTCGGAAGATAAACTTGGGTCATAACTTGAAACTGGAGTAAAGCATCTACACAGTAGTTAAACCAGGGCTTGATCAGACACTCCAAATGGAAGTGATGGTTTCGAGACAGAAATTGCGATCAGAGACACGTGAATGCCTAACTCCTCCCATCTTGATCACATTGATTCAGTTTGTCGAATTTAGCCCCGTTACAAGGCAACCGTTGCACTATTTACATGCTTCACACCAGAACATGAGACATACATTCAGTTCCAGCAATTAAACACGTCAGGAAAATTTGGTCAGTACAATTTCCTCCCCCCCCCCCCCCCCCTCTGGAAAAGAAAAAAAAAGAGAGGAAGGGATCCATTTTCCGGAAGAGGGAATGAATTTTTTTTTTTTTTTTGTAAAAATAGAGAGAAGGTTACAATTTGTCAAAAAAAAGTTCAACTGTTATTTGTTATTTTGTTCTGTTAATAATTGGTAGTGTAATTAGTTTTTTTTTCGTTGTGTTAGACAAAAAAAAAAAACTTTTTCGAATTGCCTTTTTTTTAATTTTCATCCTGTCGTCGTTAGACAAGTAATAGTGTAAAAAGTGTTCTTTGTAATTGATCACTTTGCCAATTAAGGTACAACGACCAATTATTCTTAACTAGCCAGATTCGTTATTGGATAAAAAAAGAAAATTGAAAAAAATTTAACATCGTTAAAGTTATGCCTTTTTTTTAAATACACTGAGCAATGAAATTTTGTTCACTAAAATACTACATAGGATTCTTGGTAGTTCTTCTTAATTCGTATCGATTTATTATTCAAAATTTTTTAAAGGGGGGAAAAAGCATTTTTAAGAAATTTTTTTGAACGGAAGAAAATTATTCAAATTTATTGAAATTTAGATATTATTTTATTTCATATTTCAGCAACATTTTACATTTTTTTCAATCTAAAATTTAAAAGTTTATAGTTGTTTTGCAAGATGCTGCGCCTTTAATATTTGTATTTGTCCTAAACACTGAAGCTCACAATTTTTACCTAAAAAATAATTTTTTTTTACATTATTTATTCAAGTATTTTTATTTAAAAAATAGCAGCGGTTTGACTAAGGTCAAACACTGACTATGTTCCCCTGCATATGTAGAATAAAACAAGGAATTTAAAAAATTTTTCTTTAAATTTTTTTTCATAAAAATAAAATATGAATTGAAATACAGTTTTAATTAAATTAAATAAAAAAAAATTATAACTGTAATAATCATATATATTCTTAGACTCTGAATAATCATATATTTAGGAAAAAGTCAAAAAATTTTATTAAAAGTACTGAAAAAAAAAATTTTTTTAAATTCATAAGAAAATTCTAGATTTTGGTGATCTTTTTTGTTTGCCTCATAAACTATAAAATTACCAGGAATTCTAATACAAAATCTTCAATTTTTTCTATTTCTTATAATTTCTTTTTAAATAACTTAATTCTTGAAGAACTATCATAAAATTATTATACTTATAAATTATTTAATAAATAATTTTAGTTAAATATTTCAAAATTAATTGAATTTTAGAAGAGTTGCATATAAATTTAGAAATAGATCAACTTCAAAAGGTTTTAATTTGAAATTTTAGAAAATTTCAATTCTTAATTAATTTAATTTAAAATATTAAAGAACTTAGACTTTTAAAAAATTTTAATAATTCAAATTCTTCTGAAATTAGTTAAGTATTTTAATAAAATATTTAATTAATTATTAAAAATAATGGATTTGTAGAAGAATTATTGTTGAAAACACTACAAAAAATTTAATTTTTGGAGAAGTTGCAAATAATTGAAGAAATTGAACTATATTTTATTCAAAAGTAATAAAATTCTTTGCGAAAATTTAACTATATTCAAAATTTTTTTTAAATTCTCGTCAAAGTTTTAATTATATTTATAAATAATAAAATTCAATTATTTTCAAAAATTTTAATAAAATTCTTGGCAGAATTTCAATTATTTTCAAAATTTTTCTCAATTCAATGATTTTTAATATCTATTTTAATAAAAATTTCCAAAAGAATTTAGTTTCTTAAAAAAAATTTTGATAAAATTCTTCGCAAACATTTAATTTTTTTCAAGTATAATAAAAGTTTCACAGGAATTTAATCAACAAATTTTTTATAAATTTCTTTGCAATAATTCAATTATTTTCAGAAATAATAAAATATTGTACAGTGATTCAATTATTTTCATGAAGAATAAATTTTTTTTTAAGGAAATAATTCTCGTAGAATTTTCTAATAAAAATTGTTTTAAAAATCAATTTCAGTTAAGTTTTAGATTATAATTAAATAATAAAACCATTAGAGCGTAAATTTTTAGAAATAATGGAATTTTGAAAAGGTTTCAGATTAAAATCTTTGAAAATTTGAATTATTTATATTTTTTACTAACAATTCTGTGGAATTAATTTTTTTTAAACAACTTTAATTATTGATGATTTTTGAATATCATTTTAAGTTTTTATTTTCTAATATATATTTAATTGAAGAATTTACGAAAAATTGAAATTTTGTAAAATTGAATTGTAAACAAATGAATTTAAACATTCTTAAAGAACTTTTTCAAAATTTCTTAAAAATGATGCATTTATAGAAGATGTTAAGTTAAAAACACGAAAAAAAATTCAATTTTGTAAAAGTTACAAATTATTTCAAAAATTCAATTATTTTCAAGAGTAATAATATTCTTCGCAAAAATTAAATATTGTTCAAAAGTAATAAAACTCTTCTTTGAGATTCAATTATTTTCACAAATAATAAAACTCATCGCAGAATTTCAATTATGTATTTTTAATTCAATTTCAATCGAATTTCTCGAAAACTGTAATTATTATTGAAAATTTTATTAAAATTCGTTGATAGAATTCAATTATTTGAAAATTTGTTGATATCGATTCTTAATGGGAATTGAATTTTAAGAAACATTTAATTATTCAATAAATTATTTATTTGCATTTTATTTGTATTTAAATAATTGAATTCTAGTGGAATTTTGTAATAAAAATTGATTGAAAAATTAATTTCAGTTAAAATTTTAGATTAATTAATTTACGAATAATTGAATTTTCTGTAAGATTGAATAGTATAGGATTTAAAAATTCTGAAAGAACATTTATAACAATTACTAATAATAATTGATTTAGAAATCAATTTTAGTTTAAAATTCTAGAAAATAATAATTGAATTGAAATGATAAAAATGATTTTAAAGAACTTACAGTAAGACTATTCTTATAATATAAAATAATAATTTATAGGTTCGTTTTTTATAATTCAAAATGGTGGATCTAGTATGGCGACGGATTCGCCACGAACTTGTTTGTATTCTTAAATAATCATTACATTGCAAATCTTGGATTCGAGGGTAATTCTCATAATTTTGAAAATTAATAAAAAGTCCGATTTATCAAAAATCTCAAAGTAATCTCTTAATTTAGAAATTAGAACATAAAGTAACGATTTACTTGCACAATTTCTTAAACAATATTCGAGGAAATGTGTGAAAGCATCATCTCAATAAGGTATTTGGTTTGAAGTAATATCAGACAGAGAATTATTCAACTCGTGGATGAATCTTGTGCGATTACAGTGTGGAATGATTCTGGGTTCATATATATATACATACATACAGAAATTGTGTCTGTATGGTATGGAAATTCCTGGATGAAGTGCACAGCTTTGTTAAAAGATCAAAGTGGTTTGAAATCAAGGCTAAAGGATAAGAGAGTAAATCGTAGATGAAAAAGTTTCTGAGCTTTAAAATTGTACTCATTCTAACTCCATTTGCGGTTACAAATAGAGTACCCACTTCTCGTTTTAATTTTTTTTTTTTTTTTGCGCTCTTATGTATGTATATCTACATATGTATATATATATATAGGTACAGATGCAACTGCATCCGAACTTGTGACCTCCTCCGCGGCAATAAGTTACACTGGGTTAATTACAATTAGGTGTTCCACAGTTCATTAGTAGAAGTCCAGAGCTAATTGATGAGGGACTTGGACAGTGTAAATTATTCGAGGCGCGCATTTCGGAATATTGTAACCAATCAATTTCTGCACCAAGTAACTCTCTTTGGCTATTGTGTTCACTAGTTCGGATGGATGGTTTATTAATTTGAAATTATCTATAATCATATTAAGGCAATTGTTTGTTCTGGTTATGAAGCACAAATATCCTAAGCATCTCCAATTTCTCAATGTCTGTAGGGGGAATTTTTTTTTTATTATCTGAGGGAGTATTTCTCTTTTCTAATTTTATCATGATGTAAAAATAAAATCCGTAATCTATTGGAATTTTTAATTAAGAGCTTAGATTCAGGGCTTACAAAAATTTCTTTTTTTTAAATTATTAGAAAATAATGTCGTGAGAATCATTAGTGTTAAATGATTTTTTTCTTAGGGCCTCAGCTGCACGAAGTCTATACAGCTTTTCAAAATCTTCAAAAAGAAAAGAAAAAATTTTTTCCTAATTTATAGTCCTATCTTTCCTACCTAAATTCCTAAAAATTTAAATATAATTCCTAAATTTGGAGAATTATATTTAAAAATTAAAATTACTGGAAATTTTGAGAATGGAAAGAGGAGGGAGGAAAAAAGAGAAACTAGTTACCTTCTATCCTCTTCTTTCCCAATTTCGTATTCCCCACTCTCTCACATGACGTCCGTCAGTAGTTAGAGCATGGGTCAGATGGATCGTTGCAAAAATTGAAAAATTATCTTCACGCGCCTCGTGTTCGACCACGTGTTTCTAAAATCAGTTTTAATTTGAAATTTCAAATAATTTCTTTTATTTTACAAGTGATTCAATGTTTCAAAAATTTTTTTATTATTTTATGCAATTATTATTTATTAAAAATAATTTAAATCACAAATTACTTCCGGAGTGTCTTTTATCGACCACGTGCCTTTAAAATCGACATTATTTTAAAATTTTTATTTCTACCAGTAAAGCATTAATTTTGGAAGTGCTTTCATTATTTAAAATTGCGATCATAAGTACCTAATTCTAAATATTTTCCGCAGTTTGCAAAAAATGTGGTTTGTAAATTTACGAAATTTATAAAATCGCGAGTGATTATTTTTTTGTGCCCTAATAATGACAAATGGTACTTCTAACTTGAACGCCACGTATACAGGTAAAAATTCACTAATTTTTTTTTTTGTAATTTAAATTATATTCAGAACATTTTACTTAAAACACTATAAATTAAATTTTACATAACTATAAAACATGAAGAAATCGATCACTCCGAGTCGAAGAGTTTTATAATAATGTTTTATATATGTTTTATAATAATTAAAAATCACAAATTGATAAAATCATTATTTTATATTATAAGAATATTCTTCTTCAAAAATTATTTTCATCATTTAAATTCAATTATTATTTTCAAGAATTTTTCACTAAAATTTTTCTTTAAATCAATTAATTTTCAAAAAAGTTTTTCGACAATTTTCAAAATCCATTTATTTACCATATTCAATTTTACAAATTTTAATTATTCGTAAATTCTTTAATTAAATATATATTAGAAAATAAAAACTGTAAATAATATAAAAAAAAATTCAATTACACATTTTCAAAAAAATTAATTTCAAAAATTCAATTACACATTTTCAAAAAAATTAATTTCAAAAATTCAATTATAATCCAAAATTTGAATTGAAATTTATTTTTAAATCAATTTCTATTATACAATTCTACTAGAATTCAATTATTTAAATGGAAAAATAAATAATTTATTAAATAATTAAATGTTTCTTAAAATTCAATTCCCATTAAGAATCGATGTCAACAAATTTTCAAATAACTGAATTCTATCAACGAATTTTAACATAATTTTCAAGAATAATTACATTTTTCGAGAAATTTAATAAAAATTGTATTAAAAATAATTGAAATACTGCGATGAGTTTTATTATTGGTGAAAATAATTGAATCTCTAAGAAGAATTTTATTACTTTTGAACAATATTGAATTTTTGCGAAGATTATTAGTGCTCTTGAAAATAATTGAATTTTTGCAATAATTTGTAGCTTAAAATTGAATTTTTTTTTCGTGTTTCTAACTAAACATCGATAAATCAATTATTTTAAATATTTTTTAAAAAAGTTCTTTAAGAATTTTTAAATTCATTTGTTCACAATTCAAATTTACAAAATTTCAATTATTCGTAAATTCTTCAAATAAATATATATTAGAAAATAAAAATTTAAAATAATATTAAAAAATCAGCAGTTAAAGTTTCTCAAAAAAAAAATTAATTCCACAGAATTGTTAGTTAAAAATATAAAAAATTCAAATTTTAAAAAATTTTATGCTGAAACCTTTTCGAAATTCAATTATTTTATAATCTAAAATTTTAACTGAAATTCATTTTCAAATCAATGTTTATAAAAACATTTTACTAGAATTTAATTATTTAAATAGAAAACAAAAAATTTATTGAATAATTCTATGTTTCTTGAAATTGAATTCTCATAAAGAATTTTATCTATAAATTTTTAAATTACTGAATTCTTTTGACAAATTTTAATAAAATTTTCAAGGATTTTTTCAAGAAATTCGATTAAAATTTTATCAAAAATAATTGAAATTCTGCAATGAGTTTTATTATTTATGAAAATAATTGAATTCTTGAGAAGAATTTTATTATTTACGAAAATAATTGAATTCCCCCGTAAAAATTTTATTATTTATGAAAATAATAATAATTAATTAATATTTTCTGAAATAAGACAATTAGTGTAATGTCATATTAGTGAAAGGGAGAATTAATGAAATAAAATAAAAGTGAAAAAGAGATGTTTACTAAACACTTGCAAGTTGAAACAGAATAATAATTAGCTAAATTCGCAAAGAGCGATGTTTACGTCTTTGGCATGAAACTGAGGACAAACAATATAGTCGACTCATCATTCGAGAATGAATATAAATTATCGTCTACTGGCAAAACTTTGTCTATGACTTATGAACCTGTCACAATTCTGAGAAGAACAAATCTAGAGCAAAGTAGTAAAACTTTAGGGGGAAGAGAAGAAGAAGAAACTCTGCTTTAGAGAATACTCCAGCAAATCATTAAAACTTGAAATCTATTTGATGCTCGTAACAATATTTGACTATTATAATGACATGAAAATTTTCTCTTCAGATATAATGTCAAAATTTTCAAAAACTATAGGGTGTGAAAAAAAGAAACTATTTTTATTTTTTTTCACTGAGAGAACTTTTATTTATTTTTTTTTATTTTCCTTTTCTAGTTTTGTAAAAGAAAATTTTTATTACTTTCCAGTATACAAAAAATTAATGCAAAATTATTACAAATGTACATTTTACTAATGAATGTTTATTGCACTATTATTATCGAATTAAAACGGAAAACAAGAGTTGTAATTCCATCAGTGCGTTAGTTGTGGACACGCGATATGCACTATATTTATAGCTTTTATGATAATACGCGCTTGTAAATAAAATTTATTTAACATTAAACTTTCAACTCTTGTATTTATGGTTTAAAAAAAATAAAATATTGTTATGTTAAACAACTGATAAGAAAAAAGGTGCTTAATATTATTTTACATAGTAGAAAATGAGACAATATTCTTCATCTTGATAGAAAATAATAAATCTAATAATAAAATGGTATTACATAATAATTAGAAATTAAAATTTATACCCAATAATTATGTTATAATTAACAAATTTAAATGTTTAAATTTAAACGAATTTAAACATGTTTATTATTAATAATATTATTAAAAGTGAAATATTAAACTTAATTTAAATTTACATAAAATTAATACATATAATTTATTTAATATTTTAAATATTAATATTATTAACATTAATTATTATTTTTAATGCAAAATATTTAAAATACGAAAATTTGTTTTGTTTTTGTTTTCAACAATAGAACTGTTAAACTAAACAAAACTTCGTATATAACTTTTTAAGATGATTACTTTTCGTGGCAAGTAGTTCCTTATATAAGACAGATTTCATTCATTGTATGAAAATAATTATGTATAAAAAGAACGTTACTGGTAATTTGCGGCGTGCACTAAGTTGGTACACGCGAAACAATACTTAAGAAGCTTTAACTTGACACAAAGAGTGCCTAGCGATTACAAAATTATTTTAAACTTTTATTACTTCAACCCTAAACCACTTGAAAATAAATTAATCCATAAAGAAGTCAATTTTTCTCACAATAACAAAATTAGTCACAATAATACTAATTTTTTATGTTAATAAAATTAGTAATAACTTATTAACATTAATTTTTTTAATTAATATACTTCATATTAATTTAAAAAAAAAATTTTTTTTTTAACCTTTTTAATTTCATACACTTTTTTTACTACATTGCTTTTTAAAAAGCAGTAATTTTACTCTATTTATTATTAACATAATTTTACGTTTGAATTGTTTATTTTAGAGTAAAGTTTTTTTTTAAATCAAGTTCCCCCTCTCGTTTTTCGTTCCATTCGAAGAAAATGGGTTTAGTTAAACTTTAAAAAAAAAAAAAAAAATAAAAAAAATAAAGACGAATTCCCAATACTGGGAATGTTTAAAATCCATTAGCGGCGTTCCCATGCGACTCCCAATACATACATACTGTGAATTATTAAGTTATCTTTTCCGCCAACTGAAAATAGGTATATTGCTGGTGTACTCACATGGTATATATAAAAGTTCGTTTCGTAAATTGAAATCCGAGAAAATAAAATCAAATGGCCAGTCAATTTTGATTTCCCGAATTTGTTCAACTACATCAAGTTTATTAAAATACAATTTACGACGGGGAAAAAAAGTTTTCCATTCTAAAAAAAATGCTCTACTATAAAAATTATTTAAGTATCCCATGAAATTTTTAACTGGAGATTGACACAAGGAATTATCCAATAGTTACGTAATAATACAATTCCATAATCTAATCTCACCCTATCAGTTGAAATGCTTTCAATCAATATTATATAACAAAGTACAGTAGCTCTATAAATTAACTGAATTGGATTAAATGTACTTCAATCTATTCAGCATGTAATTAATTTTATGTCTGTTGTAACGATGTTTATTAAATTGTCAAGTTTAATTGCACCTTATAGAGAAAAATTAAATGTATAATTCTCTAAAGATGAAAGCAGTTATTAAACAGGTTTATTATTATTATCATTATTATTATTATTATTATTATTATTATAATTGTGGAGAAACTTTTAATTATTCAAGCCGTGTGGAATAATTTCGAATCATCTTAAATGTCCTGATTTTCTCAAACTTTTAGCTAATAATATTTATTTTAATAATATACATAATATTATTTTAGAAATAATCGCACTGCTCTTCATTGAATTTAAATATTTAATATTTGTCATAATGTTAGCATTTTCTCAAACTTTTTACGAAAATTATAATAATAATAATAATTAATATAATAATAATTTATTAGTTTATTTTAATTATTAATTTTTGGTGAGATAATCATCAATTTTTATTTTATTTATTGTTACATTATTTTTTATTATTATTTTAATTATGTATATATTTAATGGATAGACTCCCTGAAGAGGAAATCATTTAGATTTCGAAACATCGGAGTAAATTTAAATATTTTTATTCATTGTCCAAATGTTTTCGTTTTATTTGCCTTATTTAATAATAATAATAATTAATAATCTGTAAATTTGTTTCAAGTCCGTAAATGTAAGTTTTTTTTTTGAAAAAGGTCCGTAATTTGAATAAAAAGGACAAAAGTTGGTAAATTGTGCGATATAATTTGGAAAATTTTAGAGAAATTACAAATGATTGCAGAAATTCAATTATTTTCAAAAGTAGGATAATATTCTTCGTAGAAATTCAATTACGTTCAAAAATTGTTAAAATTCTCCTCAAATTTTCAATTATTTTTTAGAAATAATTAAATTCTTCTCTGAAATTCAATTATTTTCAAAAATTTTAATAAAATTTTTGCCAAAATTTCTATTTTTTTCAGAAATTTTCCTCAATTTCATAATTTTCAATATCTATTATTTTCATAAAATAATAAAAAATGCACAGAAATTCAATTATTTACAAATTTTTTATAAATTTCTTCGCAATTTAATTCAATTATTTTTTCTAAATAATAACATTTTTACAGGGATTCAATTATTTTCGTAAATAATAAAGTTCTTTTTAGCAATTCAATTATTTTCATGAACAATAAAACTCATTGCAGAATTTCAATTATTTTCAATACAATTTTAATCGAATTTCTCGAAAACATTCTTAAAAATTTTATTAAAATTCGTCAAAAGAATTTAGTTATTTAAACATTTATAAATAAAGATTCTTTATGAAAATTCAATTTTAAAAAACATTCAATTATTCAATAAATTGTTATTTTTGTATTTAAATAATTGAATTCTACTACAATTTTCTCGTAAACATTGATTTAAAAATGTGTTACAGTTATAATTTTAGAAATAATTGAATTTTGAAAAGGTTTCAGATTAAAATCTTTGAAAATTTGAATTTTTTATATTATTGACTATAACAATTCTGTGGAATTAATTTTTTTGAGAAAATTTAATTGCTGATTTTTGAATATTATTTTAAGTTTTTATTTTCTAATATATAAATTGAAGAATTTACGAATAATTGAAATTTTGTAAAATTGAATAGTAAACAAATAAAAATAAAAATTCTTAAAGAGCTTTTTCAAAAATTATTAAAAATAATGGATTTATAGATGTTTAGTTAAATACACGAAAAAAAAATTAATTTTGTAAAAGTTACAAATTAATGCAAAAATTCAATTATTATGAAGAGTAATAATATTCTTCGCAAAAATTAAATATTATTCAAAAGTAGTAAAACTCTTCTTAGAGATTCAATTATTTTCACAAATAATAAAATTCATCGCAGAATTTCAATTATTTTTAATACAATTTAAATCAAATTTCTCGAAAAATGTAATTATTTTTAAAAATTTTGTTAAAATTTGTTGATAGAATTCAATTATTTGAAATGTTGTTGATCGCTATCAAATCGCTATCGCGATTCTTAATGGAAATTGAATATAAAGAAACATTCAATTATTCAATAAATTATTGACTTTTATACCTATTTAAGTAATTGCATTGTAATAGAATTTTCTAATAAAAATTGTTTGAAAAATTAATTTCAGTTAAAATTTTAGATAATAATTGAATATTAAAAGCAATATAGCGTGAATTTTTAAAAATAATTGAATTTTGAAATTAATTTTTTTGAGAAATTTTCCTGGAATTTTTTTAATATTATTTTAAGTTTTTATTTTCGAATATTTCTTTAATTGACGAATCTGCGAATAATTGAAATTTCGTAGAATTGATTGTTGTGAAGAAATGGATTTGAAAATTGTCAAAGAATTTTTTCGAAAATTATTAAAAATAATTGATTTAAAGAAGAATTTTAGTTAAACAATTTTGTAAATAATAATTGAATTGTAAATGATTTTATCAGTCGGTCATTTTTAATTATTTTAATTTATAGTTTTAATTAAAAAAATCTTTTGTTACTTTCATGGTCAGCGTCGTGGACTGTATGAGTATGGAGTATCGTGGGTTCGATTCCTCTCCTGTGTCAATTATGAATTTCGAATTAATTCTACACATATTCTAAATATTCAAATGTTATCAAAATTGAAAAATTTCGATCTAAAGTGAACATGTTGTTCTAATTTAGCCAATTATTCATTTTCTTCTGTAAATGTATTCATGATGAACGGAATGGTATTTGCATGAAACATGGTTTTCGTTTTCTAAGATATCGGCAGAAATCCACTTCAGTATAACAACTATACCCCCCCCCGTCCCCACTTTTTCCCCCGTTCCCCTTTTCTCTTATACTATAAGCGAACTACAGTAATTCGTGTCACGTAACGAAATAGTAAATGTTACACGTTACACGATATGTATAAGTGGATTACGTGCATGCACGTTCTCTATTTAGATTGGACGTTAAAGGAAACCATATACTCCAGATGCTTTGGCTTTTGCTCTCATCCAAATCTTCCATTCTGTAAATACTTATTACAGACTGGCACTCAACAGTAAAACACTTTATGATATCCCCCTTATGTCTATTGGAAATATCGTTAATAATAAGAAACAATAATATTTTCTTTTTCATGTCTTTTCTTTTTACACACACGCTACATTCTGGTAATAATACTTTTTGACAATGAAATATACTACTCGTTATTTTCTATTTGCGATATTTTTTTTTATAAACGAGACTTTATATTTATTGTCTGAAATTGTCAGAAGGGATGATGTGCCGGAAGTTTGATTTTTTTTAGCGAGAAAAAGTCCTGTGTGTGGGGGTGAAAAACTGGGACGTGTCACGTTTATCTGTTATTAACGCTTTATTCTGTATTATAGCCTTTTTTTTTGTTTTTAAACTTTAAAGTTTTTAGTAAATTTAATTATTATTTTATTATGTTATTTATTTACATACTTAATAACCATACTTAATAAATATTTTCGTACTTGAATAAATATTTATTAAATATTTTTATACTTTAATAAATATTTAATAAATATTTAATAAATATTTTTATATTCGAATAAATATTTAATAATTATTGTTAACTCAAAAAAATATTGAAATAAATATTCTTTAAACAGGGTTGCCACAGGTCAGGGAATTCAGGGAAATCAGAGAAAAGTCAGGGAGTTTTAGTAAAAGTACTGGAAAAAATTGAATTTTTAAAATTCATAAGAAAACTCTCAATTTTGAAGGAAATTTTAAAGAATTTAGTTTTTTAAAAAAATTTTAATAATTCAAATTCTTCTGAAATTAGTTACATTTTTTAATACATATTTCATTAATTATTAAAAATTATGAATTTATAGAAGAATTCTAATTAAAAACACTAGAGAAAAATTGAATTTTGAAGAAGTTACAAATATAATTGCAGATATTCAATTATTTTCAAAAGTAATAAAATTCTTCACAGAAATTCAATTATGTTAAAAAATTATTAAAAATTCATAACAAAATTTAAAGTATCTTTATAAATAATAAAATTCTTCTCCGAAATTCAATTATTTTCAAAAATTCTCCTCAATTCAATGATTTTAAATATCTACTATTTCAATAACATTTTCCAGAAAAATTCAATAATTTTATTAAAAATTTTATTAAAATTCTAAGCAAACATTTAATTATTTCCATAAATAATTAAAATTTCACAGTAATTCAATTATATTTACATTTTTTTTATAAATGTCCTCTTAATAATTCAATTAATTTCCTAAATAATAAAACTCATTGCAGTTTGCAGAATTTCAATTATTTTTAATACAATTTTAATTTCAATTCTGCTGAAATTAGTTGAATTTTTTAATATTGTATTTATTATTATTTCAAAAATTTTAACGCATTTCTTAGAAAGAAATCAATTATCTAGATAAATATCAAAATTCTTCCAAGAAATTCTTTTATTTTCAAGAATTTTATTAAAATTCTTCGCAAAATTCAATTATTTTCATAAATAACAATATTAATCACGAGAATAAAATTATTTTCAAGAATATGAAAATTCTTTTCAAAAATCCAATTATTTTCAAAAATTAAAAAAAAAGTTCTCGTCATGATTTCAATTATCTTTATAAATAGCAAAAATCTTCGCTGAAATTCAATTATTTAAAAAAATTTGAATAAAATTCAGCGCAAACAAATTGTTTTTGTAAATAATAAACATTTTCCCAGGATTTCAATTATTTACAAATTTTTTCGCAATAATTCAATTATTTTTATAAATAATAATACTGTTCTCAGTAATTTAATTATTTTCATATATAATAAAACTCATTGCAGGATTTTAATTATTTTTGATACAATTTTAATCAAATTCCTTGAAAAATGTGATTATTCTTAAAAATTTCATGAAAATTCGTCAAAAGAATTCAATTATTTAAAAATTTGTTGATAAAATTCTGTATTTTGGAAAAATTTTATGATAATCTAAATTATTATAAGTTGTTTAATTTTAAAAAGGTTTGAATTTAAAATTTTTGAAAATCTTCATTTCTATGGAAAAATATTAATGATTAAATATTTATTTAAAAAAGAAGTTATTGATTTTTTTTCCGATTTTGCACATTAGTTTCGTTGAACCATTACAGTAATTTTGTATGAATGTATATTGATTATTTTTTTTTGTTTAACATTATTTATTTAAAGTTATAGATGTTTTCGAACAATTTTACAATTCAAGAAATTTGTAAATAAATGTAATAAAAAATATTTTTGATTATCTAATAATTTTCAGAGTGAATCAGATTATTTTTTGGAGTCAGGGAAGAAGTCAAAATTTTGTCTGGAAATCAGGGAAAAGTCAGGGAAAAACAAAATTAAATATTTGTGGCAACCCTGTTGAAGGTTAAATTAAATTTTGAATTTCGCGCCAATATAGTTCCGTTAACTTCCGCCTAGATGGCATGAAAACTCTCTCGCAAACGAGACGAAATTCTCGGGATATAAGTATAAGCAATGTAAATGGTTTTTGTTGAGTTTGATTTTAGTTTAATATAGTAAATATTAAATAATTATATTGTTAATATTGATAATAGAAAATATTTATAATAGAAAATATTAACAATATTAATATAAACAATAAAAAATCTAAATAATATTAATTTATTAATTTATTTGAATAATAGATAAAAAATATTAGACATCCCACTATCTAAAAAATTATGCAAAACTTCTGCAAAAAGAAATGTTCAATTTTCATTATTAAGTAACTGAAGAATAATTATATTTTGAAAGATGTTTATAATATTCATATTTATCGAGTAATAGAGGCAAAATATGTAGGCGAATAATACGACAGGAAAAAGGAAGACGTCAGGAGAAAAGAAAAACTAAAAGAAGTGATTAAAACGATCTGGAGTTTTTTCTTAGAGACAAATTTAATGACATTTTACGCAACATTTTGTTATAATGTCAATATAATTGTGTAATAATAAATTGTCTACAAAGATTATTTTTAGACTTCTTTCCGATTTTTTTTTTCTCAAGAAAAAGAAGTGAGGTAATTTTTGATACATAGGGCGGTGTATTTATTTATTTATTATCGTTATCGATTATCCAACGAAAGTTAAAATTGTTAATTTGTGCCTATAAGTCTCTTTCACGATATATAGGTGGGTGGAGAGGTAAAATATCACTTTTTATGACCGAGAACACGGGTTCTCTGACATTTTCACGCACACAATCACATCTTTATATCTCTTTCATTGATCCATTGAAGGTTTTTCAACGGTTTAGATAACAAAGAGGGGGATAACCGAGTTGAATCTCGTTTGCTTTGTTCTCAGAGGACGAACTGTCGATGCTTTTATTCATAAGAACCGATAGCAGCTGGAGAGATTTTATTAACGCTTTATAAACCTATATATATAATATATATATTTATAAATCAATTTACACTCATTTTTTTATGAAAAATGTATATTTTTCAGGAGATGATTTTCTGCGAAATAATTTTTAAACTGGGCAATAAGGAAATGAAAATTAAATATATAACTTGGATTTATTATTTATTAATATTGATGGTTGGATTTTGATTGCCGGGCACGATTTTGATGTGATGCAATGGTCCACATTCAGTGTGAAATCATTTGATCGTGATGGTTTCTCTGACATGGCGAAAAACCCCCTTGAGTTTAAGTAGGACTCTTTCCCTCTCTCTCTTTCTCTCGCACTCAGTGACTGACTATTCAGTTTGCCCAAGCATTTATACGAAGCAAAATCAATCGATCATCTATCACATTGAAAATGGGATCGTGTATAGCGCGTGAGCGGAGGTGTTGGGAATAGGGACGTGGCTAATCACAAAATAGATATTTCACAGAGTTAGTACCAGAGAGTAAATTGTGGAGGATATTTCGAGATGGAATTTCCATTTGTGGTTATTGAAAGGCCGATTGAAAATAAATTCGTTAGGGTCGAATGAACCTATCGTTGAAAAAAAAGTGGTCAGTTTATTTTTTTTTACCCCATAAAAAAGAAGAGTTATTCTTTAAAATTGTTTCCGATAATTTTAATTTCCCCAGGGGGGAAGGAGAGGAATGTAGTTATCATCAATCGGTGATAACGAAAGTGATAATTTTTTTATAATTGGAGAAAATTTTATGTCTCTCGCGTGCGATATAAATGCGCTCTAGTTTTTCGTTTAATGTCTAAGTCACGCGTTTAAAGGTCACAAACATACATAGAGAGAGAAAGAGAGAGAGAGCGATGTGATTTGAAGATGATTTAGTTGAACGAAAATGAAACAGCGAAATCATGCTTGCGAAATTAGGAAGACATGTTACTGCCAGTTTCTGAAACTCTATTCTTAAAGATCCGACTTTATATTTCCCACAGACGCCACATGATTCTTCATCATCATCATCGTAGATTAATTAACAAAAAAAATTTAATAACAAAATTACTCTTGCTGCAATTCTTCCCCCCTTCCTTTAATTTTGCAACGTATACATTTAATTGAGAAAATTGTAATTAAAATCTTATTAACATTAAATTATTCTGATCTGAATTTGTAAAAATCTATAATTAAAATATTACTCTAGAAAACTAAACAATAAAATTAATTAAAAAATAAATAACAAAAAATTAAGGTTAATATATTAATTATTAACTATCGAATAAGGAAAAATTAAATTAAAGTCAAATTTGATTTTAATTTAATTAGTTAATTAACAATTTGAGTAAATTAGTAAATTAACATTTAAATTAATTAAATAATTAACAATCAAAATTAATTTAATTAATTGACAATTTTTTTAATTAAAATAATTGATTAACAATTTAATTTCCTTAAGAAATTAATTTTAAATCTAGTAAATTAAATTTCTATATATATTAAATTAAATACGATAATAAATATTTTATTAAACAAATAAATAAAGAAAAATTAACAAAAGAAAAGAGGGCAAATGGAAAAGTAGAAAAATAGAAAGAAATTAAAATAGAAAAAAGGGAAACAAACAAAAATAAAAAAGTAGAAAACAGAAAGGTGGAAAAATGGAATAAAAAAAAATTTGAATGATAGAAAAGCAGAAAATAATAAGGAATGTAGGAAAATAAAGAAGTAGATAAATAGACCAAAATTAAAACAATAGAAAGTGTTTATGAAGAGCCCAAAAATAGTGAAGCTAAATTCCATAAAAAAGAAGGAAAAATGTTGAATTTTAAGAAATTCGGTTATTCGAATTTTTGATAATTTTTGATAATTTTAGATTTTTTACCAAAGGGTGTAGATTATTAAATAAGTAAAGTGTTTTTAAAGAGCACAAAAATAATGAAGCTAAATGCCATAAAAAAGAAGAAAAAATGTTGAATTTTAAGAAATTCGGTTTTTCGAATTTTTGATAATTTTTGATAATTTTAGATTTTTTACCAAAGGGTGTAGTTTATTAAATAAGTAAAGTGTTTTTGAAGAGCACAAAAATAATGAAGCTAAATGTCATAAAAAAAAAAGAAAAATGTTGAATTTTAAGAAATTCGGTTTTTTGAATTTTTGATAAATTTTGATAATTTTAGATTTTTTACCAAAGGGTGTAGATTATTAAATAAGTAAAGTGTTTTTGAAGAGCACAAAAATAATGAAGCTAAATACCATAAAAAAGAAGGAAAAATGTTCAATTTTAAGAAATTCGGTTTTCTGAATTTTTTGATAATTTTTGAAAAGTAAACAAATAGAAAAATATAAAATTAGAAATACAGAAAAATTTGAATGATAGAAAAGTAGAAATTAAGAAATGTAGAAAAATTGAAAAGGAGATAAATAAAAAAGTGGAAACTAAACAAAAGAAAAATTGATAAAGTGAAAAATTAGAAAAGTAGAAATTATTATTATTATTATTATTTTTAATTATTGTTTCTATTGTAGTATAAGAAATTATTTTTCTATTCCTCTTCTTTTTTATATTTATTTTTTTCTCTTTTTCTGCCTTTCAACTATATTTAAACTAAAGTATAGTTTTTTAAACTTAAGTTTTAAACTAAAGTAAATTGAAAAGTAGAAAAATTTAACAATTGCTATGTAGAAAAGTAGAGAAATAAAGGATAAAAAAGAAGAAGAATAGAAAAAGAAAAAATGAAAAACAGAGAAAAATAGAAAAAATAAGAAATAGTAAAATAGAAAAATGCAAACATAGAAAAATAGAAAAAAAATAAAGAAGTAGAAAAATAGAACAATAGAAAGAATAAAAATTAGAAAAATCGAAAATTAAAAAATATAAAAGTAAACAAGTAGAAAAATAGGTTAATATAAATGTAAAAAAATAGAAAGTTCGTAGCGTTGAAAAATAGATAGATATATAAATAGAAAGACTGGAAAATGTAAAGGTAGAAAAGTTAAAAAATGGAAAAAATAAAAAAAGGAAAAGTAAACAAATAAAAAAGTAGAAAAGTGAAAAAACAAGAAAATAGAAAAAATAGAGAGAGATTGTATAGTAAAAAAGCAGAAAATTAGAAAAAAGGAAAA
The DNA here is from genome assembly GCA_032872505.1 of Leptopilina syphax. Lineage (NCBI taxonomy): Eukaryota > Metazoa > Arthropoda > Insecta > Hymenoptera > Figitidae > Leptopilina > Leptopilina syphax. Next base: position 8,349,024 of record CM065477.1, on the reverse strand, counting down.
TAAAAAACTTTGAGAAAACATTTCGCAAAAAGTTTTCTTTCCCAATTTTTTGCATTACAAGATTTAATAAACTAATTTTTAGACATTCTCATCCATTGAATGTAATTATTTCCAGCTATTCTCGAAATCAACGAATTTAATTAGTGAAGTCTATATAATCTTACAAAGGTGGAGCAACGACTGTGTTTTCTAATAACTGCTCCGTCGTTGAGTTCCTTTTGAGTTTCTTTTGATAAAATAGCCAAGCATTAACTTGGCACAAAAGATAAGTTTTATAAAGATTGAAATGAAGAAAAGTACTTTTCTTTTAAACCCTTCTTTTTTAATGATAATCTATATATATATGAATAACTAGATTTTAAAATAAAATTTAATTTCATACACAGCGCAAGAAGTGAAAAAGAAAAAAATACTTCAAAAATCAAGAGGTGAATAAAAACTTTTAATAATCTACCTAGATTTACAGCAAAAAATAAATTCAATTTATTAACGAAAAAAAAAAAACTTTTAAAATGAAGACGTGAATATAAAAACTTTTAATAATCCTCAAAGGGACAAGTGAATTTAATAAAGATTTTGCAATTTTCAATTTGAATTTGATTCTTGAGATTTTTTTTTCCTCTCTCTCAAGTTTTATTAAAAATCAATATATAGTTTCGTTGAAAATAACTGTTTGATAAAATCTGAGCGCAAAAAAGAAAATAAATAAATTTCCTCAAGGAAGACCTTCAATGACTTAAAGATTACCCGCTCCCTTGTTATCTGTGCCTGCAAGTTATTAAATTTGTGCCAGAAATAATGATGTTAGGAAGTTATGAGATTTATGCAATAATGCAATAACGAGCTGTGCATCCGTCACTCTCAAGATGGTAATAAAAAAATAAAAAATGCAAAGAAACTTATTGCAGAGACTTAATTATATTACTTTTCTTCTTATATTCCTTTTAACATATTTTTATTCCTAAAATTTGATTTTTCAATTCACTTTATTATGGATATGCAAAAGTTTATTCGCACTTTTCTAAATATTTATATATTATTAAATTTTTTTATTATATTTATTTAATTCAAAGTATATTTTTTATATTTTCTATTTTTTATCTTTGAATTTTTTATATTTGACATTAATTTTTAAAATTAAAATCTTCACAATAGGAAAAAAATTGTGGAGAAAATAAAAATAATTTTTGTCAAGTTGAATAGTTTCTGGGCAATCAAACTTGAAATGTGGGGAATTAATTATTCGATACAAATTAAACGACCGCAATTTAATTAAACAATAAAGAAGGCTCAATCAATGTGCATCTGATTGAAATAATTAAATTTAATGTGTCTAATTGAAATGTTTAATTGTTCTTCAAACGACTATTGGTAATCGTTTTCCGGGAGTAACTTCTGTACTTACTGAACCAAAAGTGTTACCCTCAAGTTGTCTGAATTGTTTATATTTCACTGTACCAACTCGAAGTTTAGTTGTTTAATTTATTCGAATAGTTCCCAGCTATGTATTTACATTACTCGCTTTTCTCCATATAATACATTATTCAAATGTCCACTTAAATATTTATTCATGTATTACGATATTTATTTTTTAATACTTATTCGAATGTAAAAATATTTATTTTTATTTATTTACAGATAAAAATATTTAATTAATATTTATTCGAATGTAAAAATATTTATTTTTATTTATTTATAGATAAAAATATTCAATTAATATTTATTCAAGTATAAAAAATATTTATTTTTATTTATTTACAGACAAAAATGTTTAATTAATATTTATTCAAGTTTAAAAATATTTATTTCACATTTATTTGAGTATAAAAGTATTTAGTCAATATGTATTCGAATATAACAATAATGTGAAGAGTAAATATTTTTCTATTTAAATAAATATTTAATAAGTATTTTTGTACTCGAATAATTATATTCAGTAAATATTCTTATACTCGAATAATTATTTAATAAATATGTTTATACTCAAATAAATATTCAGTAAATATTTTTATGCTCGAACATAAGATTAAATTTGAATTTCGCGCCAATATAATTCCGTAAAATTCCGCCTAGATGGCGTGAAAATTCTCTCGCAAACGAGATAAAAAAAGTAAATCAAAATAAAATAGAAAAAATTAAATTCAAGAAGAATCAATTTCTAAGCATTTTGACATAGAATACTTTAAATAAATAAATAAATTAATTAATTAATTAATTAATTAATTAATTAATTAATACTTTATTTAAGTAGTGAATAAAAAATAAATTCTTTTTACGAAAATAATTTTTTCTTTCCTTCCAACTAGGAAGTTTTCGTTTCTTTTGTCAAGTGAATTAAAAAAAAAATTTAATGCAGATTGTTAAACCTCGTAATAAAATGTAATTCACTTGATTCTCACGCTAAGATATCATCGTGAGCAAGATGTTTTGCGATGAACATCCAGACGTTAGTATTACGTGACTGAATATATATGTATATTTTTTTTTCTCTACTGCAACTTTATGCATTGGAGAAAGTAGCGATTCAGTGTGTTTACTGTGAGTGCAGATCATACACCTCCCGTGTTTTATATCCGTTGAATGTGTGCCTCTTCAAACGTGTGTACCAAAATTGTTCCTAAATGGGAAAAATTCTATTCCAGATTTTTGTCTGCAAAGCACTTAGTGGTTTTACTGAAATTTCTTGATTGCTTCTCAAATATTCCATTTAAACGATAAATAAGATGGAAAATTTGCATTTAACCTGAAATATTGATAATTTTAATAATAATAATAATAATAATAATAATAATAATAGTAAAATAATAACAATGTTTTTTTATGAAAAAATTATTTTAAACGTTTTTTAGTAAAAAATCTTCTTGTTTTACTTTTTACATTTTCTTTCATTAAAAAATAAATAAATAAAATATATTAAAAATATTTTTTTGTTAAAAAATATATTTTTTGTTTTCAGGGGCCGTTCAAAAAATACGTAACGCTTTAGGGGGGAGGGGGGGGGTCAAGCTATTTGTTACGGTCAGCAGAAAAAATGGCGCTAATGTATACAACATTGCGTTACATGAGGGGAGGGGGGTCCAAATTTCTGAAAAGTAGCGTTACGTATTTTTTAAACGGCCCCTCATATAAAAAAAAATTTTTTATCTTTTGTTCTAATTTATTTATTTACCTTCGGATACTAAAATTTAGTTTTTAAATTTTTGAAATAAAATTTTATTTTTTAAGTTTTTGTAATAAAATTTATTTCAAGTAAGAAAACCTTTTTTTTTTTTTGGTACAAAAGAATATTTTTATTTTTGTTCATAAAAAAATACGTAAAAACAATGCGCTTGAACGTATTATCATTTCACAATGGGAGTTGTTAAACAAATATAAAATTGAGTAAATATATGAAATTAGTTGAAGGAAAAAGATTTTATTTGTATCGATAAAAAAAAATTCGAATTATAGCAAACAGAACGTATTTTTTTAATTTAATGATAATAATTAATGTTTGGAGAATAAAAACATTTTTTACTGTCTTTTGCTTTTGCTCCACTTTTTTTTAAGTTGTCGAATAATAATTATGAGATAAAAACGGTAAATAAAGAGAAAATAATAATAGGAAAAACTGTAAATGAAAACAATATTACATAATATCAAAGAAGATTTAATGATTATGTATTCATATACAGTGCCTTAAGGCTAAATGTTACAAAAACTTACTCTAAACTTACGGGAAGAATTTTTACATTTATGTAAAAATATTATCTATGTTATTTATACAAGACTGGTTTTTGCCTGAGGGAAAAAATTTCAAGTAATTTTTACTATCTACATTAATTAATTAATTGGAATTAAAAAATGATCTGCAATTTCTGACAATTTTTTGCTATTTCCGGTGGTATTTTACTATTTCAAAAGTAAATTAAAATATACTTTCGAAAATTTATTTTTGAAAATAATAGTAATTGGAATAAAAATTTTAGTTTGAAAATATACTTCAAAGTAAAAATTTCATCTACAAAAGTAGTAAAATTTGACAGAAAGTAGATATATTTTTTACTTTCTCGCTTTTTTTTATTCAATTAGAATATCGCCCCTCAATATAATTCGGTGGATTTCCGCCTGGATGTCATGAAAGTTCGCTCGTAAACGAGATAAATTTATAAAATTATTACATCCAGAAAGTTTTACTTTCTTTAACTTTTAATTTGCAATTTTTGAATTTTAATTTGTAAATTGAAAATTGTAACTTATAAATTTTAATTTGCAATTTTTGAATTTTAATTTGTAAATTGAAAATTGTAACTTATAAATTTTAATTTGTAAATTGAAAATTGTAATTTGTAATTTCTAAATTTTAATTTATAATTCGAAAGTTGCAATTTCTAAATTTTAAATTATACACCCTGATATATTTGACTCAGAGTCTTCAAAATTACGTATTCGTTGAAAACAAAAATTTTTGTTTGGTTTAAATAAAAATTTTATATTCGTCGAATAAAATTTTTACTTAAAACAAATAGAAGTTTATTTGAATAAAATAAATTCCTTACTGCACTGACAAAAAAAATTTATTTGCTTCAAATAACCGATTAATTTTCTATTATCAAGTAAATATTTAATTGAATCAAATAATATTTATTAGAGTCAATTAAATGATATTTGAACCAATAATTTCAGTATTTGAAGCAAATATGAACTGAACCATTTAATTGACTCTAATAAATATTATTTGATTAAATTCAATAATTGATTAATAATAGTCAATTAATCGGTTATTTCAATCAAATAATTTTTTTCAATGTTGTCTCTATGACAAATATACTTTTATTTTTCTCAAGTAAATTATATTTGTAATTTTAATTAAACTGTAAATTGTAAATTAATTGCATAATTGTAAAGTCTAATTTGTAAATAGTAAATGTTGCTTTTATATTTTTTCCCTACAGGTATTGTAATTTTCCGGAAAATATTCCGTAGTTACAAGAAATGGTAAAAATAATTTATAAATTCACGTACATAATTAACAGCTATATATAGTTGCACGTGGATAATTCTCTATAAATATTATTTCCATGTAACACAGAATAAAAAAATGTCAAAAATAAAAATTAAGAAAAAAAAGCAATTTTTCTTTTCTTTTCGATTGATTCTGTCTTCTTTGGCAATATGGATAAAACAGAATGTTGCAATCAAAAATAGAATAAATTATCACAAGAGTTAATGAACTTTCTTTAGAGAGAATTTCATTATTAATTCCTCTAGTCATGTAGATGATGCTATTTATATATTTAGAAATTAAACTTATTTTTTTTCCCATGGAAAATAAAATTTTTTTTTCGACAAAAAATTGAAAAAAAACAAGAGGTAAAAGAGAAGTGTTTGTTTTAAAGAAGTATCTGAACGTTTAATGGTAAGCTGGTGTTCCATATGTAGGTGTTGGACTCCCCGATCCAAAGGAATTACTCGAATATCCTGCATAGCTGTTGAAATTGTTGCTGTTGTAATTGTTGTCCACAGAGTTGGAGCCGTACTGATAATTATAGTTGGGTCCAGCATTATAATTTCCGCCTCCGTTCTGGTAATTGTTGTAACCCGCATTGTTACCTGAAACATGCATCACTTCGTCCTTGTCAAGCTTTTCAGTTTCAGAGAGAGAGAGAGAGAGAGAGTGAGAGTGAAAGGGGGGAGAGGGATGGTGTTTTGGTTGCTAGATCTTGTATCAAAGCCACACATACACTCGATAAAGTTTCAACAATAGAGGCGCAGTCGAAACCCGGAAATTTCCATTGTCTCAATGCATTAAACTTTGTTGTGTTCTTGTTGCAGAAAACATATAAACTTAATCCACTTAATTTGTTCCTCTAACTCTTCGAAAATTGTTTTTCAAGAGATTGAAAAATAATAATCACAAAATTTTTCTTTTTTTGCTAAAAACGAATTTTTTTTACTATTTATTTTTCAACTGTTTTAAAAATTTTGTCAATTGTTTCGAACCGAACGAAGTTCGGAACGAAACAATTGACAAAATTTTTGTTAACAAGAAAAATATTTTGGGGACAATTTTTTCAAACAATAAAAATTTGTTTTAGAAAAAAAATTGTTTCAGACGTGAATTTTTGTTTTGGAGGTGAAAATTGCCATTTGGTGGTTTTAAGAGGAAAAATTGACTTACCAGTGTTATAGGAGTTGTCAATGTTGTTTCCGGGATAATCATAACCAGAAGGGGCGTTGTTATTGTAGCCATTATTGTTCGTGTTGTACTGGTCGGGATATGTGGCAACACCCTCATATCGGACATCAGCATGAAAGCCGGTCCTCCAATCGGCCGTGTAAGTCACTATTTGTGTTCTTCCATCCGGAAGTTGAACCCTGTATTCCCCTCGTACAGTTTCACCATCACTGGTCTCTCTTCGTCCAAAGTCATTTCCGGTCGCTTCATCCTTTACTGCATATCCAAACTCGTAAGATTTTGGCTGAAAGCAAACTTTGTTTGACAAACAGAAATATACCAACTTTTCAATATTCGCCTCTTTTTTCGGTTTTTATTATAATTATTATTATTATTATTATTATTTTATTATTAGTGTCATTATTATTAAAAATAAAAGAATTAAATACAAACTCAAAGCTCTCTAAATTTTATACATTTGAATTGAATTTGCTCTAGATATTTAATTAATTAGACACTTGAGTAATAGTCCCTGTACTTCATCTCATTTACGAGCGAATTTTCATGCCACCTAGGCGGAATTTTACGGAATTATATTGGCGCGAAATTCAAATTTAATTTAATGTTCGAGTATAAAAATACTTACTGAATATTTGAGTATAAAAATATTTATTAAATAATTATTCGACTACAAGAATATTTACTGAATATAATTACAGAATGAATGAAAGAATACGAAGATTAATATATAGTTAATAATTATTAAAATCCTAATCGTCGATATTCCATTTGTGCCAACTGCACAACGTGTCAACCGCACCCATTCTCCTCTATATACTCTAGAAAATAAAATTAAATCTATCGAAACTGGATTACTTATTTATTTTTTTTCGTTTGCTAAGAGATTGCTCTTTGATTTTCTGAGAATGATGCAATTAGTTCAAATGTCATTGGCTTGCGAAACAAGAAATGCGCCTTCTTCCGCGGCCCCTCGACTTCTAGTCAATCACCTATCACGTATCAAAAACGAAGGAACGAAGTGCATCTAAATCATTAATCCAATTAAGCTATGTAATAAGGGGTATAATAGCGTGGAAGACATTAATTTGTATCCTCTCTTGAGATCTCTACCATGAGATTGCTTATAAAAGCCGCATTATTTCAAAGTCGCCAAAGAAGCATCTCGTAACTTTCAGTTTCATATCCAATTCGTTTCTGTGTCTAATTGTTTTATTTGAGATGGACACATCCTGCTTCAAGGTAATGATCATGTGGTAATCATATTTCAGAATTCTTATTTATTCACTCTAACGTTCTTTTTTTCGGAGATTGATGGTAGGTATACAAAATTCGTTACGCTTGAAGAATGTGCTTAGAAAAAAAAGGTGCTGATGAGAATAAAAATTAAATCCAAAAATAAAAAAAAATGTACTGTTATTATCGTTTCAAATGGAAGACAGAAAATTTATTTTCATCTTAGAAAGAACAGGCCACGGATAATATGACTTTTTGGATTCTTTTCGACTATATTCGAAAAAAACAACTTTCATCAACTTATTTTCAGAAAATGCGACTTTTTCGATAACTCATACAATATGTAAAAAAAACTACAAGTTTTACTGTATATTAGCAAAATTTTTAGTTGTTTCAGCAGAGACTTTCGCTATTCTAGAGAAACTTATCGTTGTTCTAGGTAAACTTTTTTTTCCTTAAAATATATTGCCACAAAAATACCACCCTTTTGGTATAAATTTATTTTATACAAATAAATATATTATTTATTTATTATTATATATTTTATTTATTATTTACTTATTTCTATTTTTATAGTGTGAAAAATAACTATAATCAAATATTTCAAAAATTATTTTTGAATAATTGTTGTGAAATATAATTAAATTTATGCGAATTTATAATTAAAAAATTTAATTAATTAAAATTTCCTAAAACTTTATTCAAAATAATTTTTTTCAGGTATTTCCTCCAAATTTTCGAAAATCAAAGTGTAAATAATTTTAATTGGAAAAATAACTATAATCAAATATTTCAAAAATTATTTTTGAATAAACATTTTGAAATAATGAAATTTTTGCGAATTTATAATAAAAAAATTTAAATAATTGAAATTTCCTAAAAATTTATTAAAAATAATTTTTTTCCGGTATTTCCTTCAAGTTTTAGAAAATCAAATTGTAAATAATTCTAATTGCAAATTTTTTAAAATAATTAAATTCTCAATAGTTTTTACAATTATAGGTATTGTAAAAATTTTGAAGAAATCAATCATTTCCAATTCTTCAAAAACTTAAATACTTTTTAAATTTTTCCAAAAATTCTTTTAAGAAATTCAGTTATTTTAGAAAACTTACATTGTTTTGAAAAAATTAATTCTTAAAATTTTGTATTACAATTTTTTAAAATTCAATTATCTTCAAAAAGAGTAAATTAAAAATTAAAAAAAATTACTTCATCATTGAAATTTTGGAGAATTCGTATAACTTCATATTTTTATGTATTTCATATTTTTTTTTTTTTTAATTAAAATTTTTTAAAACTTGATATTCAAAAATTATAGTGAAATACTTGTAAAAAATGCAATTATTTTCAAAAAATTTTACTAAATTTTAATTTCAATTTCAATTCTCTAATTTAAATTGTGAAAAATTTTAACTGAAAATTTTTGAGTATAATTGAATTCACAAAAGTTTCTACAATTATAATATAAAAAATTTTGAAGAAATAAATAATTTTCAATTTTTCAAAAAATTGAATAATTTTTAAAATTTTCCAAAAATTCTTTTAAGAAATTCAATTATTTTTTATTCAGTAAAATATTTTCTTTAAATTCAAATATATAAATATTGAAATATGTAAATAATTTTTTTTTCAAAAACTTATTGTTTAGAATTATTATTGAAATTTTCCAAAAATTAATCATTGCAAAAATCTTTAATTGATATTCCTTAGAAAATTGTTTAATCTTTTAAATTATCCAAACATTATGTGAAGTAATTAAATGATTTTCGAAAAATCACCTTGGAATATTTTTAAAAAAACTAATTCTTACCTTTTTTTATCATAATTTTGAAAAATTAAATTATCTTCTAAAAATTTATTTTAGATTTTGCAGAAATAATGTATTTTCTTATTTTTAATTAAAATTCATTAAAAATTTGATTATTTTCTAATAATTTCCTATAATTTTCTTTTTAAATTCCATTATTTTCAAACATTTTACTACAAAATTACTGCAAAGTTTTTAATTATTTAGAAAATAAATAATAAATAATAAAATTTTAGAAAAGTTAAAATATATATTACATTTCTGATTTCAATTGTCTTTCAAAAATTATTTTAAACTACTTGTAAGAAAACATTTTTAAGAATTTTTTATCATAATTTTTTAAAAACCAATTATTTCTAATTTTTTTGTTTATGTATTTTTTTCAATAATTCAACTGAATTACTTTTTACAAAAAAACCATGAAGTTTTACTGTTACATTTTTTTTTTACAAAAAATTGAATTTTTGTATTTAGATAATTGAGTTCTCTTATATTATTGAAAATTATAAATTATTAGAAATACATCATTGATTTGGACAAAAAATTTAGTTACAGATTTTATAAAATAATTAAAAATTCGTAAGGGTCATAGTTATAATTTTTTGAAATTATTAAACAATCAGACGGTTTGAAATTGAAATTTCTAAAATATTCATTTTTGTGTTAAAATAAATAACAAGTGTTTGAATATTTATTTTAAAAAATTATTAGTTTTGAATAATTTAATTTAGAATTCAGTGAAAGGTTCAAGGAAATACAAAATGAAATTTTTCTAAATGCGCTGAATTTTGTATTCAAATTTTATTGAATTTTATTAAATGATTAAATATTAATTATTTTACTATTTACTTTATTATTACTTACATTATTTACTAAATTATTTATTGATTTATTAATGAGTTTTATTGCAATACCTAAATGTAATTATTCGTAAATATTATTCGACGTTTTCAATTTTTTTATCTCTTCAAATAAAATAAAGAAATTTTTTTTACGTTTTAAAGTCAATCTTAGACCTGATGAGGAGAGAAAATTTTGAAAAAAGAAGATAAATTATATTAAGATTGTGCGAAGGTTGTACATTACTTCTAATGAGGATTTGTTATATAGGCGTTAACGCGATTAATTCGAAACTTTTCGCGATGGTGTTCATTTTTCGAACATCAATGTTCCTCCTTGACCAATAAAAATTTTATATCCACGAGCGAGTTTTATCACCGAATACCTTATATACAGAGCTGCTCGTCTGTCGTAAAGTGGATGCACTATTTTCTGCAAAGAATGCTATTATCTCAGTTTATATGACTCAACAATGGAACATCCCATCTTTCAAGTTAGAAAACAATATAAATGGAAGGGACGTTCGCCTAAATTTATTTCATATTTAAAAGTATTCTCTCCTTATTCTCACTAAATTAATCCAATATTAAAATTTTATATCTTCTTTTTAATCTTCTTTATACAACATAATTCAGAAGCTGCTATAAAAATCGAGTGAAATAATTTTTTAAAAAAAAAGAAACAAAAATTATTTTTTAAATTAATTCTATTCTCTATATAAAAAATTAATGTGATTCCATTATCAGATATGAATAATTTGTTTCCGAAAAAAGAATAAAATTGAGCGCAACGGATATTTTTTTCCACATATAATGAAATATGTAATTTTAATTATCTTGAAAATTTTTTTTCGGAAAAATTTGTTTATTAAATATTTATACGACAACTGAGTAGGTGTATTTTTTCATTCCCTTCTTTCTTCTTCTTCTACTTTTGCTTTCATAAAATCCTATTACTTTAAAAGCATCTGCTTTTATATTAGTGATAAAAACCCGGTTTGTTGTAATTAAAATGGATGTTTTTAATTTATCAAAGCATGATAACTTTCTGAAAGCAATTTTCTTATGTATATACGTATATTTGTATACTATGTATACATACAATATTGATAATTCAAAAGAGTTTTTAAATATTTTCTCCAGGATTCGAAACAATTTTTTCGATTTTTTTTCTTCTTTCTTTCTTTCCTCTTTTTTCCTTTCCGAGTTTAATGGAAATTTAATTTGAATTGGTCTTCTATATTTGCACGCTGCTTTTGACGATTCGATTGCCAGTACCGACAGCTAATTAAATAAAACGTCCTGACCTTTTTTTTCTTGTGAAAAATAAAGAAATAGAAAGGAAAAAAATTAGGAAAATTCGCTAGCAGAAGAGGCGGAAAAAAGGAGAAAAAAAAGGAAGACAGAAGGAAAAGGACAGAAAGAGAATTAGAGAAAGAAAAAAAGAAAGCGGAAAAAAGGAGAAAGCAAAAAAAAAGAAAGAAAGAGAAAAGGAAAAAGAAGAAGAAAATAAAGAAGGAGAAGAAGAAGGACAAAGAAACAGAGTTCTAGAAAAGTGGATGCACTCTCTTAGAGTACGATTAAATCTAGCCCATCTCATTTGCTCGTGAAACGAGATGCATACAAGTGCACATTCTTGCATAATGTGAGCATTTAGATTCTCCGAACGATTAGTCGACCGGCAATAAATGTTTGTCGCGTCTAGTGTTTGTGGTTTACTAAGATTTGTCCTATTTGCAGTATCGCAATAACAATGTCGGATTATCTTTAGTTCCTTTTTTCTCCGGTTTTTTTTCTCCTTGCCTTCATCTTAAGGGAAAATTTTTATGTTTTCTACTCGACAATATTTACTGGTAAGTTCATATAATTGGAGAGATTAAACTAGATGAAACTTTGCAAACGCCCGCATTGTAATTCTCATTAGTTATGAAGAAGGTGCGCAAAGAGAGAAGGAACAGCTATTTTTTTTTTAAATTTAATTCCACGGTTATTGGAAGATTATTAAGTAATATGTTATTTTTTTCCTGGGGAAAAAGAAGAAATTGTACCAGATACAATTTTTTTTATAGTATCAATTTAAAGAACTTAATTTTACATTAAAATAAATTTTAACTGAAAAAATATTCAGTAATAATATTAATAATATTTGTAATAATTATATAATATAATTATAATAATAATTATTAATAATATAATTGTTAATATTAATTATTAATAATAATTATTAATAATATTATTGTTAATAATAATTATTAATAATATTATTGTTAATATTAATTATTAATAATATTATTATTATTATTATTAATAATAATAAGTTTTTAAAAGTCAAGACATTTTTTTCCTACTTCTTATTAAGAAAGGAAAAAACTATAAATTAGATAATTTTTGTCATATGTATTTTTTTTTGTTCTATTGTGTGTAATCTACAACATTGAACTAATATTTTTTAATGATAAGTATTTTAAAATAGAAATGCTGCCAATTAACCTACATTCTTGCAACTATAAAAGACTTAAAATTTTATTTAAAAAGCACACAACTAAAAATTTCCAAAGCTAGTAAACTACTATAGAAAATGGAATTCTTCGTGTTTTCTTTACAAAAATTTTGGCAATAATATTCATTATTGGCTACTCGTATGTAATGATAAGAGTAGTCTATAATGAATATTATTGCCAAAATTTTTTTGAAGGAAACACGAAGAATTGCCATTTTCTATAGTAGTATGCTAGCTTCGGAAATTTTTAGTTGCGTACTTTAAATAAAATTTTGAGTCTTTTACAGCATGTGACTGTTAGAAATCCAATGGTAATTTTTTCGACCACCCATTTTATGCATAATTTTTATTTCTCGATAACAATATTGTTTACAAACTCATTTTTTTTTTTTTTTTTTTTTTTGGAAAGAACAACATTAGATATTTCCGTTTCTTAATATTTTATTGTAGAAAATTTTCAATTTTCATAAGAAAATAATTTGCATCAATTCTATTTATAATTTCAATTGTTTTAATAAAATTCAAAGTTTTTTAAAAATAAAGGGAAAAAATGTTCATAAATTATATTTGTCAATTAGAAATTTTAATTGAAAATGAAACTGAAAATTTTTAAATTTTTAGAAAATAAAGGAAAAAATTTTATTGAAAAAAAGTTCTGTTAAATTTCTTTACAAATATCTTTAATTGTACAATTATTCGAAAACAATAATTTCTTTTTTAAATATTTCAAATATGTCATTATTATTATTTTTCCATAGGAATTAGGATTTAAAGAAATTTCAAATTCAAACCTTTTTGAAATTAATCAACATTAAAAATATTGTTATAAAACATAAAGATAACAATCACTTCGAGTCTTTGACTCGGAATGATTGATATCTTCATATTTCATAATAATTTAAATTTCCATAAAATTTTTCACATCAATTTAATTATTTAAAAAATGTAATAAAATTCGTTCTAAAAATTCAATTATTTTTATGAATAATAATTTTTTTTTTAATATTGCAATTATTTTTAATACAATTTAAAATAAATTCCTCGAGAAAATGTAATTATTTTCAAAAATTTTTTACAAGAATTCAATTACATTTCACAAATAATGAAATTCTTTGCTGAAATTCAAATATTTTTAAAATCTACAATTTCAATAAAATTTCTTAAATTAATTCTATTAAATTTATTTGATTTATAATAATTAAAGAAGACCGAGTGTTAAAATCATTATTTTCATATTCAATTATTATCTAAAATTTAAATTAGAATTCATTTTCAAATCAATTTTTATTAGAAAATTCTACTGTAATTCAATTATTTAAATAAAAAAGTAAATTATTTATTAAATAATTAAATGTTTCTTAAAATTTAAATCTTATAAAGAATTTACATTTTAGAATAGAAATATTTTAGAATACATAATTGAATTATTGAGAAGAAACTTATAAAAAATTTGTAAATATTTAAATTCCTGTGAAATATTTATTATTTATGAAAAATAATTAAATGTTTGCTTACAATTTTATAAAAGTTGTTTTTAAATAATTGAATTCTTTTAGGTAATTTTATTAAAATATAGATATTGAAAATCATTGAAACGAGGAAAATTTTTGAAAATAATTGAAATTTAGACAAGAATTTTATTAAAATTTTTCAAAATAATTGAATTTTGAAGAAGAATTTTATTATTTATAAAAATAATTGTGATTTTGACGAGATTTTTTTTTTCAATTTTGAACATAATTGAATTTTGTGATAAGAATTTTATTACTTTTGAAAGCAATAGAATTTCTGCAACCATTTATTATAACTTCTTCAAAATTCAATTTTTTTTAGTGTTTGACTAAAATTTCTTTATAAATCAATTATTTTTAATAATTAATTAAATATATATTGACAAATTTAACTAATTTTAGAAGATTTTGAATTATTAAAATTTTTCAAAAATCTAAGTTCATTAAAATTTCTAATTAAATTCATTTAATATTGAAATCTTATAAAATTTCAAATTGAAACCGTTTGAAGTTCATTTATTCATGATAATTGTAAACGAAACTCTTTTAAAATTGAATTAATTTTGAAATATTTAAGTAAAATTATTCATTAAATAATTTATTTATTTTATGATAGTTGTTCAAGATTTAAGTTATTTAAAAAGAAATTTTTGTCAGAAATTGAAAAAATTGAAGGTTTTGTATTTGAATTCGTGGTAATTTCGCAGTTTATGAGTCAAACAAGAAAGACACAAAAATTCATAATTTTTTTATAAATTCTAATAATTTTATTTCTTTTCAGTACTTTTAATAAAAATTCCTCACTTTTCCCTGAATCCCCTATGTCAGAATATATGATTATTAAAATTATAATAATATTAAAACTTTATATTCCAATTCATATTTTATTTTTATAAAAAATATTTCAATTAATAATTTTTACGTTCTATTATTTTTAAAATTGCTAATTATATTTAAAAAAGGGAGCGAATTGTTGCTAGTTAATGTTTTTAAAATACAATCGATATTTTTAACTTTATTATTATAAACTAATATGTTCTTTAAAAAAATACAAATTAAAAGGTGTGAAGAAAATAAAAATAAAATTTTTTTTTAAATTAATAACAAAAAATGTAGTTAATCGATATTAGTTATTTTTATGGTATTAGATAATTTAGTGATATTGTTTAGTTTAGTAAATTAGTCGGTCGGATGATATTAGTTTTCTTGCTAAAAGGTGTAAAGAAAATAAAAATAAAAATTTTTTTTAAATTAAAAACAAAAAATGTAGTTTATTGAAATTAGTTATTTTTATGGTATTAGATAATTTAGTGATATTGTTCAGTTTAGTAAATTAGTCGGTCGGATGATATTAGTTTTCTTGCTAAAAGGTGTAAAGAAAATAAAAATAAAAATTTTTTTAAAATTAAAAACAAAAAATGTAGTTTATTGAAATTAGTTATTTTTATGGTATTAGATAATTTAGTGATATTGCTCAGTTTAGTAAATTAGTCAGTTGGATGATATTAGTTTCCTTGCGATGATATCAGTTAATGATATTACTTCCCTTCACGATACTATCACGAAAGGAATCTAATATCATTAACTAATATCATCACAGCAATGGTATTAGTTCATCCAGTGATATTAGATCGGACAGTGATATCGACAATGTTTTTCGACAGAATATAGAAAAAAAAAAATTGGATCCCAGCTCATATGGAGGAGAAAGTATCTCACGGGACAGTTTATTGCAACCTTTAGCCACTGATTAAAAGACGTGCTCCAGAATCTTGGAGATGAGAACTCTTTACGATATTACGTCAGTTGAGTTTGTTATTAGGTGCAGTTGGTTAGGTTCAAGCTTCTCGTCATTCTTATTGAATAGTTTGTAGATATATATATAGACTGAGTTTTGGATAGCAAGTAACTCTCGACGAGTATTCAAGTTTCATATATAGGGTAAAACCTCATTAGAAGTGACTGAAAAGGAAAGTGGAGCAACTTTACTCAGTGTGTATATATATTGATGATCGTTTGCTATTATAATTATCGTTACGTTAACTGTATTCATGATGCTATTTTGTGCTTTTAATGGTTATGGATATTAAATGCAGAGATAATAATTAGGTGCTGCTTATGCACTCTTGTGTAAAAGCACTGAAGAAAAGGAAAATTACGCTTATCTTTTTCCTTCACTCCCGCGCGCACCTTTATCCAAAACGTTTCATTATAGATCTCATTTGTCTGATAAATTCATTTTTATTTGCATAATTAGATTAAAAGAAGAATTACATAATTTTTTCCCTTACTATTATCATTTTTTCACTTCTTTTTTTACTGTTATAGTTTTCTCTCCACTTTATATATAGAAATGAGAAAATTTTTCCAATTTTATGTATTAATTTTCTTTTTTACTTTTTTTTTATTATACTATTTTTGTAAGTAATTTAGCGGTAATTTTTATATTTTAAATTTTATACTGGCAACAATTCACGCGCTGATAACTATTTACTCACTTTTTATAATAAAATTAGCAATTTTAAAAACAATATAACGTAAAAATTTTAAATAAATTATTAATTTAAATAATAAATTATTATTTTTTAAATTTAATTTAAATTCAAATTTATTTTCATAAAAATTGAACATGAATTGAAATATAGTTTTAATTTTAATATTATTGTAACTATAATAATCATATATTCTGAAACAGGGAATTCAGGAAAAAGTCATGGATTTTTTTTTAAAAGTACTGAAAAGAAATTAAATTTTTAGAATGTTTAAAGAAATTCTGAATTTTTGGGTCTTTTTTGTTTGACTCATAAATTAGGAAATTACTACAAATTAAATAATACAAAACGTTCAATTTTTTCCATTTCTGACAATAATTTCTTTTTAAATAACTTAAATCTTGAACAACTATCATAAAATAAATAAATTATTTAATGAATAATTTTACTCAAATATTTAAAAATTAATTCAATTTTGAATTAATTTTTAATTAGAAATTTTAAAGAACTTAAATTTTCGAAAAATTTTAATAATTCAAAATCTTCTAAAATTAGTTAAATTTGTCAATATATATTTAATTAATTATTAAAAATAATAGATTTATAGAAGAATTTCAGCTAAAACCCCTAAAAAAAATTTAATTTTTAAAGAAATTACCAATTATATTCAAAAGAAATAAAATTCTTATCACAAAATTTAATTATTTTCATAAATAATAAAAACTTCATAGGAATTTAATTGTTTACAAATTTTTTATAAGTTTCTTCTCAATAATTCAATTATTTTCATAAATAATAAAAATTTCACAGGAATTCAATTATTTACAAATTTCTTACAAGTTTTTTCTCATTAATTTAATTATTTTCATTAATAATAAAAATTTCACATGAATTCAATTATTTAAAAAAAGAATTATTAAAGTTCTTCGCAGGAATTCAATTATTATCATAAATATTAAAATTCCCCGACATATTTAAATTATTTTTATGAATAATAAAATTCTTTGTAAGAAATCAAAAATATTCTTGTAAATAATAAAATTCTTCACAAAATTTAAATTATTTTCATAATAAATAATAAAATTTACTGAAAAAATATAATTACTATCAAAAAATTTAATAAAATTCTTGACAAGACTTTTATTATTTTTTATAAATAATGAAATTCTTCACAAAATTTCAATTATTTTCATAAATAAAAAATTATTTACAGGAATTTAAATATTTTCAATCCAATTTTAATATAATTTCTAAAACAAATGTAATTATTTTCAAAAAAGCTAATAATTTCTTTGATAGAATTTAATTATTTTAATAAGTAGTTCAATTCTTCTTAATAATTCAAATATTTTCATAAATAATAAAAATTTCACAGGAATTTAATTATTTTTAATAAAATTTTAATCGAATTCCTTGAAAAATGTAACTATTCTTAAAAATTTTATTAAAATTCGTGAAATAATTCAATATTATTTAAAAATTTGGTAATAACATTTTTTAATAAGAATTAAATTTTAAGAAACATTCAATTATTCAATAAATAATTTACTTTTTTATTTAAATAATTGAATTCTTGTAGAATTTCCTGATAAAAATTTATTTAAAAATGTATTTTAGTTAAAAATGTAGATAAAAATTGAATATGAAAATAATTTTGAAGAAGTTACAGTAACAACATTCTTATGATATAAAATAACTATTTTATCTCTCGAACATCTTTAATTATTATAAAAAATGAAGATATCGATTACTCCGAGTCGAAGACTCGAAGTAATCGATATCTTCATTTTTTATAACAATATTTTTAAAATTATTTAATTTCAAAAATTTCAAAATTTATTGAAAAAAAATTCAATAAAATTATTGAAAATCTGAATTTCTATGGAAAAATAATAATAATTAAATATTTACTTAAAAAAGAAGTTATTGATGTTTTTGAATAATTTTGCAATTAAAGAAATTCGTAAATAAATGTAACAGAACATAACATAATTTCTAATATTATTTTATTATGAATCATGAAAAAATACCTCCATATTTTTAATTTTTCAATTTTTAATTAAAAAATCAGAAGCATACACAAAAGCAAACTTCAAACTGCGGACAGAATGAATGAAAGAATACGAAGATTAATCTAGTTAATAATTAATTAATTAATTAATTGAATAAATGTAGACGAGAGATGAATATAAAGCTAAATTATTATTTCAAAAATGTAAAAATAAATTATCGAATTTTAGTTTTTCTGTTTTAGAAAAATAGTTGAGAACACGCATAATTTTTCTAAGTTTATCAAATTGAGACAAAAAAAAGTTGCTTCGCAACTATTTTGATACTTTTTTTTGTCTCAATATGATAGCCTTAGAAAAATTGTGAATGCAGAAAATTGTGATGATAACAAAAGTGATAAATATTTATTTTATTTTTTTTGTTGTTAAAATTTTTGGTGATAAATTACATGTGATGTAATTTTATTTTGGGATTTACAACTAATTAGCTAATTATGTTTACGGGATTTATAGATTGTGCAATTGTTCTCGACAGATTAGGGATTCACGACAGATTGCGAGTTTGATATACATCGAATCTAATTACCGCTGTTACCTGATTGTCGATGTAATCTTGATTCTCATCGTGACCGCCACCAACAGGAGTACCGTAACTGTTTGTTAGCGTTCCATGACCATTACCTCCTCCTGCGTAATTTCCAGGTACTCCGTATTGCGTATTTAAGGGTGGCTCACAGTAAACTAAACCCACGTTTACCACCAACGACAATATTATCTGTATTGAGAGTAAACAAAGAAATTTCCATTACTATTATTTATTCACTATTTTGTTATCTCTCGTTTTATAAAATTATTTTTTTCAATATTTATTAATTTATTTTAATATTAATTATTAATTTTTTATAATCTTTTTTTCCTTGTTATCCAATTATTTATTTACTTGATTATTCAATTATTTATTTACAAGATTTTTAACCTTTTGCGAAATTGAATTAATAATTATTCGTAAAAAATAAATATTAGGAAAAATAAAAATTCGAGTAATAAAAAAATTATTTGAAATAGAATTCTCTCGCAGTAATAAACATTCTTTCAATCGATCATTCGAAAACGTTTCTGTAATTTATTATTTCGATTAAAAGAAATTATAATTAATTATATTACTAGAAAAATAGTGAATAATTAATTGTTCAAAAGTTTCAAGCAAATTTAAAAAAGATATTTCAAGTAATTAAATAGAGAACAATGGGGAATGAAGAGTGATCACAATCACCCCCACATAATACAATAAGTAAAATTATACTTTAATTCTCAAAAAGTGTACAAATAATTATCACTGTAATAATTAAAAAAAATGCCTAAAGCACATTTTTCATAATTTTAATAACAATAAAATGATACTTTACATTTCACATATATTTTAAAAAATTTTTTTAATTGATTAAAAGTGATCCCAGGTTACGAACGGAAGATAAATAATAAAATTGGAATTGAAATGATAAGAGGAAATGCAAATGAAATTTACTGTTTGAATTATTAACCATATTGAAACGTGCATTGATTATTGAAATGTAAAATATTAAAATTTCAAATGAAATGCATTATATAAAACTTGATTTTTCATCTATTCAAAATGTAGATAATGTAAAATATAATTACTCGCAATTTTCGACAGTTCGTAAATTTTTCATTGAATTCATAATTATTGTATATGATGACAATGATGATGATAATAGAATTTTTATTAATCTTGTTTTAATAAACTTGAATAAATTCTGTATATATAAAACGGAGAATTTTTTTTTCTTTTTTTTTTAAAACAAGAGCAAAGAGAGTGCTGATTATGTGGCAAAATACTGCCAACATTACTATTGTATAGGTTTTGTAATGTAGAAATGTATACGTATATAAAGGTGATGTCAGTTTAATTGAGGAATAAATTCCCGCTTCGTTCGAAATGTTTTCAGTAGTTAAACAATAGCATTACGTTTGTCTGCGCGTTTCAGAATTATATATATATATATATATATATATATATATATATATATATATATATATATATATATATATATATATATATATATATTTAAAAGTACCATTGAGGGTTGCTAACGCACACAAATTTCTAAACAGATTGGTGCTGAATTACTTTATACGTAACGTATTCGTTCGAATTTTCGATAATTCGTTCTCGTTATTCTAATTTTGAAGGGATTTTTATGTCACGTGCGATATTTTTTTTTTCTTTTTATACCCTTTTCAGTACAGATTGCTTTGTCTTCTTAATTATTACCCGTTCAATTTCAATTTATCAACAAGAGCGGAAAAAAAAATAATTGGCAAATATTTTTTTTTCCATTTATTTCACGATTTAGAAGGAATATTCTGTAAAAGTGTAAATTCTATTTTTTTGTTTTATTAAACTAAATTTTTTTATATATTATTTTCTCTGGTAAATTTGAATTGCAGTAAAAAGTAACTAATTGTTGCTAAAAATTTTCTCTCTAAATATGAATTAGTAAAAGTTTTTACTAATTTGAATTAGTGTTTGACTTTTTGCAATTAGTGAAAATTAACTAGTAACTGGTAGAAAAAAAGTGATTATTACTCTGTAAAATTGAATTAGAATTAATTAGCAGAATTATTTTATTCAGAAGGGGGAATTTTTTCTTCTGTAAAGTTTTAAAGAAAAATTACTGAAATTCAAATTAATAGTTAAATTGTATTGCTTAATTTTTGAGAGAAAAATGACTGAAATTAGAAAAAATAATTTGAATTAATGGCAAAAGTTTTTTTTATACTTTTTTTAGAGATCAATGACTCAAATTAGGAAAAGTTTTATAACTAATTTGAGTTAGTGAATTCAAAAGTCTTTTCTCCTGCATTTTTATGGAGAATAATAACTAAAAATAGTTTTGTTAAATTTTTAAAGAAATATTACTAAAAGCAGAAGAAATTTGAACTAATAGTTGAAAATTTTCGATTTCATAAATTTTTAGAGAAAAGTTACTAAAAGTAGTCAGAAATTGTATAACTAATTTGAATTAGTAGTTATAAAATTTTTCTTTTCTAAATTTTTAGACGAAAATTACTGAAAGTAGAAGAAATTTGACAACTAATTTGAAATAGTAGTGAAAATTTTTCTTTTGTAAATTTTTAGAGAAAAATAACTAAAATTATGAGAAGTTTTATAACAAATTTCAATTAGTAGTCCAAAATTCTTTTTTGAAAAATTTTGAAAGAAAAATTACTAGAAAGTAGAAAAAACTTTAGAATTTATTTAAAATAGTAGTGGTATTATTTTGATTAACTTTGAGAGAAAAATTACTAAAATTAGAAAAAGTTTTATAACTTATTTGAATTAATAGCTAAATTTTTGTCATACGTTTTTAGAGAGAAATTACTAAAATTAGGAGAAACGTTGTAACTAATTTGAATTAGTAGTGAAAAATTTTCTTTCTCTAAATTTTTAGAGAAAAATTACTAAAAGTATCAGAAATTTTATAAATAATTTGAATTAATGGACGACTTTTAACTAATACAGATTTAGAGAATATTAGAAAGAAAATAAATTAATTAATTTTAGAAAATAGCCAATTTTTTCTAATTGAATTAGTCGAGATGATAATTTAATTATTTTGACCCAATCAAAAAGGAACTTTAACTAATTACTCTGCTAATGAAAATTTCTTAATACCATTTCATCTTTATTGAGAAAATATGCAAATATTAATTTAAAAATCTAAAAATTTTCTGAAAATAAAATTAATTAGAGTGAAATCGTAAAAAGTTGAGTTTTAAAATTAAAAGTTTATAAAGATATTTCTTTCTAAGATCCTTTAAAAAAAAGTCATTATTAGATTCACCAAAGGAATTTTTAAAAATTCTTTCCCTCAATTTTTACAGGAAAAAAAAACAATTAAGAGAAGGGAGAAATCAGCTAAAGAAAACCATCAAAGAAATATATTTCTAGGACTTCGCTTTTCTTTGCCTCTTAATTTTTTATGGAAGTTAATAAAAAAAATTCTAGTAGAATTTCCAACTATGAAGTAATTTGAAGACCGAAGGAAATAAGGTCCTTATAGAGCAGTAATTAGATGAAAGAGTGGTTCGAAATGGTAAATGCACAATTTCAAAGTCACCCTTTTTTTTAATCCCATTCTATTTATTGATGTTTATATGTATATAGATATAAATATATGCACCATGATGTTAAAAATACCGCGCACTTTTTTCACAGAAAAAAAAAATCCAATTTATTTACACAATATGCACTTTTTTGTATTATATTTCCCTCATTTTTTTAGGGGGGGGGGGGGAATTATTAATATCGAGCACTTGTCACATGTATATGGTAGTTTTTTTTAAATTTACACTCACACATAGTCGGTAAAACAGATTCACAACTATATTCACACTGGATCACTTTATCGTTAATACACAGGAAACCCTTTCTGTAAGTACGTTCGAATTTGTAAATTAAAAAAAAAAATTATGTAGAATATTACAAAAAAATGAGAATGTAATAGAATTGAGGAAATTCGTTTTGGAATATTAATAATACGAAAAAAATGGAGAATTATAAAATACAATAATGAAAAAAACAATAATAAACAACAAACTAGTAAAAACAATAGAAACTACAAAAAAATAGTAAATAATAATAACAATAAAGAAAAAACCAAAAAAAAAGAAAATGAGAATAATAAGAATAATGAAAAACTATAATTGAAATTAAGATTAATAAAAAAATAGTGTAATAATAAAAAAACATAACAGACAATAAAATAATAGAAAAAAGACTAAATAATTATTTTTTTTAATTATTCAGTATCAAATAATAATAAAAGATAATAGCAATAAAAATAAAAAAAACAAACTAAAAATAAAAGTTTGTTTTTTATTATTTTTTATTGCGATTATTTATTTGCTATTATAAATATAAAAAAATAATGAATAATAATTAATAATAATGAATAATAATGAATAATAATGAATAATAATGAATAATAATAAATAATAATAAAAGTTAATACAATAGTAAAAAAAAATTAAAAAGGACCAAAAAGTTACATTTTTTTTTAACAAAAAATAATAAAAAAACAATGGAATTACAAAGAATGGAAAATGAACAAGTTAATAAATAAAAAATAATACAAAAATGATTAATAATAATTGCATTAATAACATTAGAAAAAAAATAACTTCAAAAAAAAATCATTAATAACAAAAGCAAAAAAAAGGGGAAAAAAATTAGTTGAATCGGAAGAAGATTAATGGGAGAATTTGATTTCTCGATCATTGAATCGGATGGAATAATAATTGAGTTTGTAATGATGAAATTGCGAAAATTGTATAAAAGGGGATTGAACGGTAAATATGAGGGATGAATTGGGGAAACGTACTTTTTTTCTTTTCTTTCTCTCTCTTTCCCTCTCTCGAAAGGGTTCCTTACCTTCCGGACGAGATTATCCATTTGTTATTGAAGACGATTGACCGTGTCACTGAGAACGAATACAGAGGCTGAAATGTAGTGATTCTCAAGACCTTCGCTGTTCTTATATAGGAGCGAGTATTACTTGCGCAGCGGCTCGACTTCCTGTGTGAGAATATCTGGCAGTAGGTGAACTATACAGATATGGTTGGGATCATGAAGAAGATCGCGAGGGAGGCGCGGAAGCCGTAACTACATTCGAAACGATTGCAATTCACCAGAGGTACATTGTATACACTTGTATACATATATAAATTTTTTTTTTAAATGTATACTACTATATATATATTTATGTATACATATATATTATATATACAGTGTATAAACATACGCACCGCGCGGAAAGCCTACGCTTTATTCCCCATTGTCTTTTCTTGACGTGATTTTGGATTGAGGGAGAGAGAAGGAGAGATAAGTTGTGGAGGGAGAAAGAGAGAGAGAGAGAGAGAGAAAATTCATGGAGAGACAAAAACAGAGAGAGAGAGAGAGAGAAAAAAAAAAAGAGACAAATAACGAAAGAGAAAAAATATAGAGAGACAAATAAAGAGAGAGAAAAAAATATATAGAGACAAATAAAGAGAGAAAAAAAATTCATAGAGAGAAAAAATTCATGGAGAGACAAAAACAGAGAGAAAAAAAATATATAGAGGGCCAAAAAAAGAAAGAGAAAAAATATAGAGAGACAAATAAAGAGAGAGGAAAAATTCATGGAGAGACAAAAACAGAGAGGGAGAGAGAGAGAGAGAGAAAATATGTAGAGAGACAAGTAAAGAAAGAGAAAAAATATAGAGAGAGGAGAGACAAATAAAGAGAGAGAAAAAATATAGAGAGAGGAGAGACAAATAAAGAGAGAGAAAAAATTCATAGAGAGAAAGAATATATGGAGAGACAAATAAAGAGAGAGAAAAAAAATATAGTGACAAATAAAGAAAAAGAAAAAATATATAGAGACAAATGAAGAGAGGGAAAAAAATATAGAGACAAGTAAAGAGAGATAAAAAATACATAGAGAGAGAGAGAGAGAGAAAATACACAGAGAGAGAAATAGAGAGAGAAAAATATACAAAGAGAGTAAGGGAGCAAGACAGTAAAAGTAATAGAGTAAAAGAGTAAGAGTAAGAGCGAGAGAGAGAAAGAGAGTAAAAACTAGAGAGAGAGAGAGAGAGAAAGAGAGAGAGATGGTAAGAGAGTAAGAGCCAGAGAGAGAGAGAGAGGAGCATGTGAGGGAGCATCCAAAGCGCGCTAACAGAGAAAGCTGATTACCTCACGTCGTGGGATAATTTTGTGCTCTGCACGCCTTTTTCGAGCGGACTAATTAGGTAATTGAGGCTTAATTAAACTATGTTCGGTTGCCTCTCGAGTCAAAGTGTTTGTTTCTATATATAGGTGTGTGAAATCAACGCAGAGAATGTGCATGCACAAGGGTTGAAGTGAATCAAGAGCAGATGCGTTCACGCAACAAACAGTGTCACAATGTCGATTATTATTGATACTGGAAAAAAATGTGTTTGAGGAAAAAGAAAATTGTTTTAAATTTTACTTTACTTCTTTTTTTTCTACATCCAAAATACAATATACTACAATTTGTGATAAAATCAGTTTTAATTTTTAAATTTTTATTGTTTATATTGTCAGAGCCATTATTTTTTTTATTGAATTAAAATTAATTATTATGGTAGTCCTAGTTATTTCTGAGACAATTATACCTTTATTTAACTCAAATAAAATATATTTGGATTGAATAAAATTTTTCTCTAGGGTGTAGTCAGGGTTGGACCACATTTTTAAAAATGTGTGGATGTGTGTGCCAATGTTTATTTGTATATTAATTTATAAACTGTGTGTCAAATTTATAATTAAAGGGGGTCCAACCCTGACTACAAATAAATTTTCTTTTTATATTGTAGTGTTATTCACAAGAAACTATACTTAGCTTGTCGACCTTAAATAAGGTCCAACCCTGACTATATGTTTCCTTACTAATTTATTTAGTAAACGCTAATAATTAAAATAGCAACTTTACCAAACAAATTAATAGTTTTCTACTGTCAATTAGTAATTTTTTACTGAAAAGTAGTCAAAAGGTTTATTAATTTTATTTAATGAACGAATCGGTCTTATTTTATTAGTCAAAAGTGATTAATTTAGATTTAGAAAGTAAATTATTTAGTTATTAGTAGTTATTTAGTATTACTATTTAATGGTTGGGGTGGAATTTTTCTAAAACGTATTTTCTAATTTTTTATTTCATTTTCCTAAAAGTTTTTTTTTCTAATAAAGGTGAATTTCTAAAAAACATTTTTCTAATAAAGGTAATTTTCTAATTTTCTTTCTTCTAATAAAGGTCATTTTTTAAAAATTCCATTTTCCAATAAAGGTAATTTTCAAAAATTGTTTGTCCCAACAATATTTAATTTCTGTAATGGCGATAAATAGGTAAATGATAAAAAATAAAATTTGTGAAAATTTTTTAATTCTTTAGATTAGATTAGAAATTGCTTCTTTTAGGCAAAAAGGATTAGAAAATATTTTTTAGAAAAAGTGACCACCTACCCTATTTATTTAGTATTAATTGCTAATTAGTTAATAACTAATAACTAGTTAATTACTAATTAGTGGTTAATTACTAATTAGCAGTCAATTACTAAACAGTAGTTAATTACTAATTAGCAGTTAATTACTAATTAGCAGTCAATTACTAAACAGTAGTTAATTACTAATTAGCAGTCAATTACTAATTACTAGTTAATTACTAATCAGTAGTTAATTACTAATTAGCAGTCTTTTTTAATAAAGAAATTTAATTTTAATATAATCTAATTTTCTGCCTTTTTTCCACTACAAAAATTATTAGGAAAAAACAACTAATTATTAGTAAAAACCCAAAAATGAGTGAAAATTTTACTAAATCACATTTTGAGAAAAAATAAAGAATTATTAGTAAAATTAGAAACAAATTTTTGTTAATAAATTACTAATTTTTAGTACTACTAATTTAATTTGTAAAAAATTAAATTATAGATCTTTAAAAATGTTAACTGGCGCATTTAATGGACTTTTTCTTATTATTTTGCTATTTACTGGCAATTCACTAATTGACTAACTGATAAATTAGTTTATAAAGTGTTTACTTAGTAAAATTTCTCCTACTCACACGAATTCAGTAACTTTTGTAATTATTTTCAACAATAAGAATTATTATTTTTAAGTTTATATAATATAGAAACATTAAAAACAAATTTTTTTTAAATAAAATAATAAAAGTAAAAAAATGCAAAAAAAATAAATAAAAATTATTAGTATTTAGTGTTTTTTTAAAACATTTTTTCTACTTATAATTAGTTATTATCTGTCTATTAATAATTACATATATAGTTAAATTTTTCTAATGCAGATATAAAGATAAATTTTTGGTCGTTTTTAAAAAACTTTTTTTATAAAAAAATACTACATGCAGAAGTTAAAAAAAATTGTTTGTAAGTTAAATTATATTGATTACTAAATCACTAAAAAAAATTCCAGTAAAAATTGATTTTATAATGTTCTCCAAAAAAGAATGTACTGAAAAAAGTATCATAAACAATTCTGAGATTCTATCTCGAATTGACTAACAACTAAATCCGATAATCATTTGTTTGAACAGTATATTAAATTCTTTTTCTTTATATTTCATTGTAGTTTACGTTTGAAAATGTACACAAGAAGAAAATTTAATTGAATATTTCTCCTCAGAATTTATTATTTTCTCTTGTTTTTTTTTCCGCCAAAGTAAATATAAATCCTCTTATGTTTTTTCTCTCTGTTACAAATAACTAATGGAGGATGATGAGATTCTGCATCAGAAAATGGTTTTTTTTACTCTCCACAATTTTACGAAATAATGTGTATCTTTTATGTAATAAAGAAATTGGTTTAAATTCAACTTTCTAAACGTGTCTATCGTTTTACATCATATTTTTTTTTTGACCAAGTGAAGATGATATCACACAATAATAAAATTTTTTGGAATATAATTGTCTTGTTTTTGTTACACAGTTCGTTGAAATTGTCCCTTTTTAGTTTTGTTTGCGAAAAGAGATGAAAAAAGAGAAACAAAAAAAAAAAAGAAAGGGAAGTTTCAGAATATCTAAATAAATTTTCATGAAAGTGTTTTGTAATATTTTTGTAAATTTACAAAATCTTGGAATTAAACATACGCGCGGTCATTCATTGCGAAATGTGTAATACACTTAAAAGAGACTTGTGAAATTTGCGTATATAATTGCAAGTAAATAGGGAGTCAAATTTCAATTCAGATTTTATCTTGCGCGGGATTCCAGTTTACTCGGTGAGTTAATTTTTTCACGTTCCGCATCACACTAAAAAAGATTGGTGTGAAGCAAAAACACCCAGTGAGTTTCGAATCAAGAACGAAATGCTTTCACTTTTTACAACTTCCCTATTATTCTTATCGTCCGTCAAATTATCTATGATAATTTTTAAAAAGCGTTTTTTTATTGCTAGGTTATTTTTTTCTTTGAATATAAAAGAAGGTAACTTTTTAATCAGTGTAGAGATATTAATTAGAAATAATTTCTTACATTCAATTCAAATATTTTCTAAAATTTTAATAAATTCTTGTAAACAATTCAATTATTTTTTTAAATAGTAAAATCTTTATAAAAATTCAAAATTATTTTCAAAACAATTTTAATTGAATTCCTCGGAAGAATTCAATTTTTTTTTAAATTTTAATAAATCCTTCGAAAAAATTCAATTATTTTTATAAATAGTAAAATTCTTTACAGGAATTAAATTATTTTCAAAATTCTTCGCAATAATTGAATTATTTTTATAAATAGTAAAATCCTTTGCAGAAATTCAATTCTTTTCAAAATAATTTTAATAGAATTCCTCGAAACAATTAAAATTTTCAAATATTAACATAAAATTCATTTATTTTCTAAAATTTTTAGAAATCCTTCGGAACAATTCAATTATTTTTTTAAATAGTACAATTCTTCGCAAGATTTCATTTATTTTCAATACAATTTTAATAAAATTCTTCTTCATAAAATTTTCAATTAAAATTATTAAAGAAACTCTATTAATTTAAAAAAAATTCAAAGAAATTCTTCAGAATAATTTAATTAGAATTTTTCTGATAACAAATATTTCGCTTATTTGAACGTTCAAAATTTTAAAAGCATAATTTTTATTTAAATAAAATAAATTATATTTAAAACAATAATTTTAGTATATAATTCAAATATCATTTAATTGATTTAAACAAAAATTATTTCAATTAAAGGAAATATTTATTTGATAATACACAAATAATTAGTTAGTTCAATAAAAAAAAAATTTTGTTTGGTTTATTTTATTTTATTTACGTATTTTTTCTGACATTTTTTACATTTTTCATTTATTTTTTTTTTAATTTTATAAAATTTGAAATTATTCTTTTGTTTATTTGATTAATTTTAATTTTTTACTTTTCTAAAAATTTGTGCATAAAAATTTTAATTCTTTATTTAAATTTTTCTTTATTTCAATCGCTCGAAAAAAATGTTTAGAACCATAAGAACATGGATTTTTTATTTCTTCTTAAGACGGATTTTTTTTTAAATAAAGAAATAAAATAGACAAAAAATAATAATTTAAAAAATTTTTGTTTTCGTTTTTTATTACCAGACTTTTTGTAAATAAAAAAGAAGATATTTTATTATGAATTTTTTTTTAATCAGTACATTTATTAATAAAAAATAGTTTGTTACATTCAATCCTATCTTACTTATAAATTAATTAACAAAATTAAAATTATTCTTATTCTATTTTTTATTTTTTTATCTCTTATTTTATTACCCGTATTTTTTCTGACTTTCTTCTCACTTTTTCGAAAATAATTTAATTTAAAATTATGTTTTGCTTATTTGATTGACATTAATAGAAAACAAAATTTTTATTCATAACAAAATTGGTATAAAATTTTAGTTTTATTATTAAAAATTTAATTTTAATATTTCGAATTCAATTTTAATCAGGATTTTAATTTAATTCTAATTTCAAAATTGATTTTAATATTTCTTTAATTTTAATTTTTCAATTATTCATTTAATTTATAAGAATTATTTTTCGAATCGGTAAGAAAAGTAGCTTTTTGATTTTCTTTTCTCGCATTTAAAAAAAAAAAAGAAGCATTAGTTATATAAACTTTGGGAGAACACAGAGACGTCGTCGTCATTCTCCTCCGCAGATATACTAATTTTGTCTAGTAGGAATAATTATAGAAATTAATATGGAAAATGTCGGGGGATAGGGATATACCAAAGATGGCTTCACGATTCGCATCTTATAAGTTAAGGTCAATTAAAACTTTGCCAGGTGGCAGTCGACAGTTTACAAATCGGATAAGTTTCCCCTCGTCTTAGTCAGGGAGTGATATATCCACTTAACTAACAATAATTAACTGAGACGTTTAAGCTTTAATTAATCTTTGTTGCTAGTTATATCACCCGACTTTGACTCAACTCGATTCTCGTTAATACTTCTTATCAACCCTTTTTCCTTTTATATTTATCACTATAGACACTGACTTAACTTTTTTCTCTTCTACAATATATATAAATTCCTCCTCACACAGTTTTTGCTGTCACTATAGTGAAAATTTGTTCTTAGGATTTTTCTTTTTTTTTTTTTTGAGCGGAAAACTTTTGTTAAAACTATTTTAGTTTTTTTTTTTTTGCTTTTTAACCAAATTTTTTAACTGAATTTAGAAACTAAATTTTGTAACTGAAATTAGGAACTAAATTTTGTAACTAAATTTAGGAACTAAATTTTGTAGTTAAATTTTGTAACTAAATTTATGAACAAAATTTTTTAACTTGGAACCAAATTTTTTAACTGAATTTAGAAACTAAATTTTGTAACCAGGAACAAAATTTTTTAGCTCTTAGGAACCAAAGTTTTTAACTAAATTTTTTAATGAAATGTTTTAGCAAATTTATAGAACAGTTATAAAACAGTCATTGCAATAAATGCCAATAAAATGGCACTGATTCAATATTAGATATATGCGAACCTTTTGCAAATTGATAGCAAAAATTTTAAAAAAAAATCCAATTCGTAAATTCATTATTAAACGTTACATGTACTACAATATAATGAATAAAACTGGCATAGAAGAATATCACAGAATCTTTTTCTGCCTTTCTCTCTTAAAAATACATAATCGCAGGTACAAAATTGCATGATTGATTGATTCATTCGGAAATCGATGACTTCCGCAATAATTAATGAACTCTATTAGTCTGCTATTATCATAAATACACTCAAAGATGAATTCCTTGTTGTCGAATTCTTTTTTTTTTCATTTCTTTTTCTCTTCTTTCTCTTCGTCTTGTGTTCACATTTTAAAGACGTCTCGTGACCGAGATATAAAAAAGTGTTTCTCACGACACAGTGATTGCGACATGATAGCATTTCTTTGTTAACTGCGTGTCGACTCGTCTACTTTATACAATTTTTTTTTTATGTGAAATTTTACTAACAGCGATGATGATTCGACGGAGGAAAAAAAAAGGAGAATCAGATCGCTCCAAATTATAATGCGTGTATACAATGATTACATGATTTAACAACAACACACTTTGAAAAAATTACACTTTGTAATTAAATAATGTGAATTTAATGAGCAAAATGCCTTGTGTGTTTCGAGAGATGATCGCGTTAAATAACATATATAATTATTGTAATTTTCAATTTGAAAAGAAAAATTTTTGTATTAAGAATATAATGTTAATTGTAAAATAAATTATAATGTAATAAATTATATTCGCAAACAATTGCTCGATTATGGTGCTTTGTTAACACATTTTTACTGGCATTTTCACTTTCATTTTCACTTTGAGAAAATTTTTATTATTACTTCCATTTTAACAGTATTTTTATATTTATTATATTTTTTTTACTTTTATTTTTATTTTCATAAATTTTCTTCAATTCCATTTGTAAGTGAGAATAAAATTGAAAATAAAATCAAAATTTCAATTATCTTTAGAAATAATTAAATTAGCCTTCGAAATTCAATTATTTTCAAAAATTTTCCTCAATTCAATGATTTTCAATATCTACTATTTTCATACAATTTTCCAAAAGAATTTAATTTATTGCAAAAACAAATTTAATAAAATTCTACGCAAACCTTTAATTATTTTTATAAAATAACAAAAGTTTTACAGGAATTCAATTATTTATAAATTTTTGATAAATTTCTTCGCAATCATTCAAATATTTTCATAAATAATAACATTTTCACAGGCATTCAATTATTTTCGTAAATAACAAAATTCTTTTCAGGAATTCAATTATTTTCATGAAAAATAAAACTCATCGCAGAATTTTAATTATTTTTAATACAATTTTAATGGAATTCCTCAAAAAGTGTAATTATTTTTAAAACTTTTATTAAATTTTGTCGAAAGAATTCAATTATTCAATAAGTTATTTTTTGTATTTATATAATTGAATTCTCGTAGAATTTTCTATAATAAAAATTGATTAAAAAATTAATTTCAATTAAAATTTTAGATTATAATTGAATATTAAAAGGATTATATCGTGAATTTTTTGAAATAATTGAATTTTAAAAAAGTTTCATATTAAAATCTTTAAAAATTTTAATTTTTATACTAGTAACTAAAAATCCTCCAAAAATGTAATTATTTTAAAAATTTTTATTAAAATTCGTCAAAAGAATTCAATTATTTAAAAATTTATTGATAAAATTAATTTAGAAATTAATTTAAAGAAATTTACAATTATTCAATAAATTGTTTATTTGTGTTTAAATAATTTAATTCTAAAAGAATTTTCTAATAAAAAATGATTTAAGAATAGATTTGAGTTAAAATTTTTAATTGTTATTAAATATTAAAATGATTATAGCGTGAATTTTTGGAAATAATTGAATTTTGAAAAGGTTTCATATATTAAAATCTTTTAAAATTTTAATTTTTCATACTTGTAACTAAAAATTCTGTAGAAGAATTAATTTTATTGAAAAATTTTATTTCAATTTTACTTGAAATTATTTTTTTCAAGTTTTTATTTTCTAATAAATATTTAATTGAAGAATTTTCGAATAATTTAAATTTGGTAAAATTTACTTGAAAACAAATGAATTTGAAAATTCTCAAAGAACTTTTTTAAAAATTATTAAAAATAATTTATTTATAGAAGAATTTTAGTTTAAAATACTGAAAAAATTTAATTTTAAAGAAATTACAAATTAGCAGAAATTCAATTATTTTCAAGAGTAATAAAATTCTTTGCAGAAATTAAATTATGTTAAAAAATAATAAAATTCTTCTTAAGGATTCAATTATTTATTATTTTCACAAATAATAAAATTCATATCAGAATTTCAATTATTTTTAATACAACTTTAATCAAATTTCTCGAAAAATGTAATTATTCTTGAAAATTTTATTAAAAGTCGTCAAAAAAAATTCAATTACTTAAAAGTTTGGTGATAAAATTTTTTATGAGAATTCAACTTTAAGAAAGATTCAATTATTCAATAAATTATTTATTTTTGTATTTAAATAATTAATTAATAATAAAAATTAATAAAATAAAAATTAATAAAAAAAAAAATTAAAATTAATTATCATAGAATTTTCTATAATAAAAATTGATTAAAAAATTAATTTCAGTTAAAATTTTAGATAATAATTAAATATTAAAAGCAATATAGCGTGAATTTTTAGAAATAATTGAATTTTGAAATTAATTTTTTTGAAAAAGTGTAATTGAATTTTTTTTATATTATTTGAAGTATTTATTTTCTAATGTATATTTAATTGTAGAATTTACGAATAATTGAAATTTTGTAAAATTGAATCCTAAAATACAAAAATGTAAAGCCATGAAAACGAAAACAAAATTAAAAGTAAAAATACAATAGAAAATAGATGCGAAGATTTTTTTTTTTAAATAAAAATCTTTCAAAGTGAATTTGAAAGTGAAAGTCAAAATAAAATTTCGTAATCGACTCCCTGATAGTGAATAACTTTTTTCTTTGTTATTATTCAATTTAATTTTCGTATTTACTCTTTTTTCCTTTTTTTGGGAATATTTTCACCGGAAGTAGAGGTTTATTTTCATAAAAAAATCGATAGTGAATATTTTTTTCTAATTAATATTAATTAATAATAATTCTAATTAATATTTAATTTAAATTTCGTCTTCACTATTTTTTTTTGTTTCCTCTTTTGGTGTGAATTTAATTTTTATTTTCGAATATTTTTACCGGAAGTAAAGGTATAATTTGCATAAAAAAATAAAAACCGGTAGTGAATAATTTTTTTTTTTTCTTGTAATCAACGGAAGAGTGTTTATCAATGATCGTAATGATAGGATACTTTGGCGTGATATCCTTGATTATCAACGTGATACTTGACGTTTTGTATTCTTCCGTCAGGAAGCAACACGTGGTATCGTCCTCGGGTTAAATCGCCGTCCCGTTGCTCCTCATGCCCAAAGTCATTTCCTGTCTCGTGGTCACTCACTCTATAACCGAAATTGTACTTGCCGGCGTTCACTCCTGGCTGAAATAAAATCAGTAAATTTATATTCTCTCCTTCTCTTTTTGTTTGCGCCTCTAAAATGTCAAGATAAATAATTTACTTATAAATGTCAAGTTTCTCGAATATAATACAAAAATTTTATATATGTATAGAAATGTTTGTGTGTGTGTGTAAGAAATGAGATCTCTTTTTATCCCCCCGAGCCAACCATTTATTGTTAAACTTGACTCATTCATCATTTCAACTTCGCATTGCGTATAAAAACTCATACACACACAATGTTTAAATTCCTCGTTGCAAAATTTATTATTGTTTTCTTGAAAAATATTTTTTTAATATCACCCACAGAGAAAGAGTTTACTGATTTTTAATAGAAAATATTTTTTTGATTTTTCTTACTTTTTCTTGAAACAATTTTTTATTTAAAGATAAAATAAAATTTATAATAAATAAAATAAAAAAATTAAATTTATTAATTATTAATTAATAAATAGTGAAATTTAACGATCACTCCGAGTTTAATTATTAATTAAATCATAAATTTGATAATTATTAGAACTTAAAATTGATACTGAAAGAAATGTAGATATTTGAATTTTGAAATTGAAAAATTTGAAGAATATATTTATTTATCCTGTTGGGCTTTGTAATTTCAAATAAATAAATAAATTTTTTCTTCATTTTATTCCATTTTTTGTAAATCAAATAAAAAAAATATTTTTCAGTGTACCTCTTTTCGTCTCTCCTATAATCTTTACTTTGGTGTATTTTTTATAAAAAGAATTCAATTTTTAATCACAATTTTTAAAAGAATTTATTTATTTATATGAACTTACATATTATATAAATTTATATAAAATTTATGTATTCAGAATTTATTTATAAAGAAGATTACAGAATCAACTAAAGAAATGAACGCTACTGAAATCAGAGAAAAAAGCTTTCGATTTGAAATGAAAATTTATATTTTAAAATTTTTATTTGTTACAAATAAAGTTCTGCATTTTAAATATTAATAATAATCATACATACGTATTATAGTCATGAATAAAAAATATTTGTTGAATTTGTTAAAAAGTACATTCGTAGCAAGTAAATAATATATTTGATTCCAGAGAAAATTTACTGGACTTAAAAGAAGTCAAATAAGGAAAAAAGAGACAATAAATAAATTTCAAAAAAAAAAATTAATAAATTTCTAGTAAATAAATATAAACTTTGAAAAAGTAAAACAAGAAATTTTTATTTATTCTTTTTATTTATTTAACAGAAATTAATCATTTTTTTGAGTGAAGACTTCAATTAGAAGTTCAACAAAAAAGCAAAAAAAAAAAAAAAAAATAGTATAATAATATATTAATAAAAATAATTAGAATAAAACAGTAAAAATTATTAAATCCATTTAAATTAACAATAATAATCAATCACGCGGTCGATTATGTAATTTCATTTCTAGTATGACATTCATTTTCACTTTCACTTTAAAAGATTTTTTCACTTTTGTTCTCACTTTCATTTTCACTTTTATTTTTACTTTTAGATTTTTATTTTCACATTTATTTTCATTTTTAGATTTTTATTTTCAATTTCATTTTCATTTTGAAAGATTTCTATTTTTACTTTTATTTTCAGTGTTACTTTGAAAGATTTTTTTGTTATTTTCACTTTTATTTTCACTTTGCATCAAAGTTAAAGTGAATAAAAAATTTATATAGCTGAAAGTGAAAGTAAAAATGAAACAAAAATAAAAGTCTATCAAAAATTGACTGGACAAATAAAAAGTTAATAGAAAAATCTATCAAAATGAAAACCAAAGTAAAAGAAAAAAATTCTCTCAAAGTGAAAGTAAAAATGAAAGTGAAAAAAAAAATTTGTCAAAATAAAAGTAAAAGTAAAAGTAAAAGTAAAAGTAAAAGTAAAAGTAAAAGTGAAAGTGAAAATTGAAAGTGAAAATAAAAGTCAAAGTAAAAAAAGAAATTACACAATCGACCGTCATAATTGCCTATTTTTAAAAAATTTTTAATTGAAGATTCAAGATTGTTTTACTTACTTGGAATTTAAAAAATTTTTTTCTCAATTTTTTATTTTGAAAAAGTTGATATTATATGACCAGATTATTTATATTTATGAATAGGGGGGGGATAAAGGGGAATAAGAGAAATAAAGTGCGTTAAAGACTATTTGTGTTTGCTTTCGAGTTATTACTGTGGACGTGAAGTTAGTCGAATCTCATCAGGCTCTGTCAATTTGTATAAATCGTGCAGTGACTCGTATTAGAAACCTTCTCTGGAATTCAGAGGAATTTCAGTGGCTGATGTTTCAGCAGCGTCCCAAGGGCGCTAGTGCAAATCTGGGTGAACCACAAATCCAGGATTTGAGAAAAGCTGATATATATATGTATATATGTATATATTGTACTCTCAGTTACATGACGTTATTCGATGCCAATATTACGTTTACCATACGCAACCCCCTATTGGATTTAATATATATATATATACATACATATATATGTATTTGTAAAAATAAAATTCTCTCACATAGATAGCGATAATACTCCTTTTTTAAAAGCTTAATATTTGTTCTTCTATTCCTTATTCATGTTAAGGAATTTTGTAAATTTTGCAAATTTCCCGTAAACATGATTTTTAAATTTAATTCTTAAAAATTCGATCACAAAATAGATGGAATTAAAATAAAATTTATGTTTACCATCATTTACGTCGATGCAAAAAGTATTCTTTTTTAAGATCAAGAAGCAAATAGTTATTGATAGAAAATGAAAATTAATATCCCCTCATTACTTGCTTAAATCTTTTTAATTTAATCGAAAATGTACAATTTGATTTTAATTTTAATGTCGAAGAAAAAAAGAACCTTTCAAAAAATAATCGAGTAGAAAAATTTTATTGCAATTGCAAAGAAAAAAATTGTTGCAGATTTATAATTGCTTCTCTGCAATTCTATTATTTTTCGAAGGGTTTTTTTGGATTTAAAAATAAGTAGTAAAAATAAGATTTCGTCAGACGTGTTTAAAATTTTTTAAATGAATATTTTACCAGTAGTAAAGAACAAATTACATTGTTTGCATAAAGTAGAACGAAATTTTAGTCAAAATAAGCAATTTTTAATGTTTTAAATTTACTATTAGTAGTAAAGTATAGATTTAGTCAGACAAAATATTGTTTGAATTTCTATGCTTATTGTATATTAGTAATAAAAAACAGTTTAAATCTTGTTTTTTTGTAGTAGATAACAATTTAAGTCAATCAAAGACTCTATAATTATTTTGATTTGAGTATCAGTAGTATAAAATATATTTAGTCATACAAACAATGTTCTTAGTTGTTGTACTTATTGTGAAGAAACTTTAACTTTTTTTTAGTGGTAGAAGTCAATGTAAGTCAGTCAAAGATTTTTTTACTTATATGATAGTACTAAAAAGTAGGCTTTGGTAAAAAAAAGTATCCTCAAAAATTGTACACGTTTATCGAATAGTAAAGATCAGTTTTACTCTTTTTTTTAAGTAGTCAAGGAAAATTTAAGTCAGATATTGAAATTAATATTATTTTCAAAGTAGTATCAGTAGTAAAAAGTAAATTTAGTCAATCAAAACTATTCTTAAGTCTCATGTATATTTTACTAGTAGTTAAGAATAATTGAATTTGTTATCAGTAGTAAAACATAGATGTAGTCAGACAAAAACTGTTCTTATTTCTCATTTCTTTTTTATTGTCACTAACGAACAATTAAACTTTTTCAGTAGTAGAAATCAATGGAAATCAACTAAATAATTTAAAAATTAGTTTAAATTTAAGTAGTAAAAATACATATTTAGTCAGACAAAATTATTTTTTTGTTGTAAATATTGTCGTAGCAGTCAACAACAGATTAATTTTTTTACTAATAGAAGTCAAT
Organism: Leptopilina syphax; assembly: GCA_032872505.1. Classification (NCBI taxonomy): domain Eukaryota; kingdom Metazoa; phylum Arthropoda; class Insecta; order Hymenoptera; family Figitidae; genus Leptopilina; species Leptopilina syphax. The sequence continues at coordinate 8,310,472 of CM065477.1, read as the reverse complement.
GCAAGTTAGCCAAAGAATTTAAAACTAGTTTGAATTAATATTTAGTAGTAAAAAACATATTTAGTCAGACGTAAATTTTCTCTATTTTTAAAAATACTGTAGCAGTAGTAAAAGACAGTTTAGGTCAGTTTAAAATTAGTTTGATTTTAATATTAGTAGTAAAAAATAGGTTTAGTCAGGCATCTTCTAAATTCTTGTAAATATTGTTCCAGTTGTAAAGAACAGTTAAAAATTAAAATCTTTTGTTAGTAGTATAAGTCATTGTAAGTCAGCCAAAGCATTTATTATTATTTTTAATTCAATATCAGTAGTATAAAATTGATTTTGTCAGGCAAAAACTATTCTCAAATCTTGTTCATTAATGATTAAATTATTCAAATGTTTTATTTAGTGTTCAGTTTTGTCACACGTAAATAATTTTTAATTGTTAATTTTAATAATTCTTTATTTTTAATTTAATTATTTTAATCAATTTTTAATTAATTTAATTAATTTAATTAATTTAATTAATTTAATTAATTTAATTAATTTAATTAATTAAATTCTCAACTTGATAATTCAATGAGTGTTGATAATTGGATGTCAGTTTTATCTTCTAAATAATTCATTAAATTAACAATTAATGAAGTAAGAATGAATAATTAAAGTGATGAAATTAAATATTTCAAAAGAATAATATCAATTACGCTTCTATTATTTTTCGGAAGGGTTTTCTCATTTTTTGTTTTGAAATTAAAATTAAATGCAAATTTTACTATAGTTATATGAAATAAATATTCATGCGGTGTATCAACTTACATAGGTGTTTCCACTGTTGGAATTGTGTATATATTCCTTTTGACTAAACTCCGATGTAACCCCGGTATACTCTAATTGAGCTGGAGTACCTTCCGTTTCGTCTACATTTTCATTGTGCAACTTGTGATTCAAAGGAACACTTTTGATAATCGGCAACGCTGCTTCATATCTATGATTGCTAATTTCGTTAGCAATAGGCGGTAATGAGACTTGGAATGATGGTCCAGTTGTAAATGAACTCTCCATTTCGGGTGATTTTTCAGTTACTGGAATCTCATCTGTTAAAGAATAATTATTATTGCAAATAATCATTGAGATTAATTTATTTTTCCTTAAAAAATCAGACTTAAAAATAGTAAATTTTTTTCGATAATAAAAAGTAGTAGAAAATAGTTTTGGTCAGACTAAATTTTTCAGACTATTTTACTTTGAATAGTAGCTTAGCGAAAGTTAATTACAGTAAATCGGATCATAAAGTCAAAGGTGTAGCATAAATTATAGTAGTTAATGATAGATCGTCCAACATCCTTCCGGCAGGACGAAAAAGACTCAGGTGAGTCCCTCCGAAATCACTAAAAAAAACTAACATGGATTAAGATAAATAAAAAATGAAATATATCATTGGAAAGGTAACGAAACAAGCTTTCAGCGCATATAAATATCGAGCTTGTAAGTTCAAAACTAAGGGCTGGGTAGTTTGAAGAAGTTACATGTTCCAAAAATTCACATAATTTTTAGTCACAGAATGACGAAGCCCGGTCCTGCCGGCAGGACGCTTTTCGCTTTATTTAAGAGACTACCTAGCCCAGGTTTATAAATTTAAAGACTCGATATTTACATCATTTGAAAGCTTGTTTCATTACCTTTCCAACGATATATTTAGTTTTATATTTATCTGCTTCCATATTAATTTTATAGAGCAATTTCGAAGATACTCGCGCCTGAGTATTACTCAGATATACTGAACAATACTAAAAATGAATTATTTTTTAATTGAACAATTAGGTTTCATTCTTTGAACGTTTCTGAAGAGAAAGAGACTTGTCCGGTCAAAAAATATTGATTTTTGGGGATTTTACATTAAATTTACGAAAAAATGATTTTTTCACTGTTTAGAAACATAGTAAGTTTGAAGGCTTTGAAAAATGGTTTAATATTATTATTTTAAAAAGGCAAAAATATGTATTTTTTCGTCTTTTCGTCTACTTTAATCCCAAAGAGTGCCAGAAAAGAAAAGTTGAATTCCCTTTTTTTAAAAGCCTTTTTTTCGGAACGTCCTTCCGGCAGGATGGGCACTTGGACGATTTATCATTAAAGACAGTTTTAGTCAGACAAAGAATTTCCAATATTGAATTTAGTATAAAGGCGGAGAAGTCCCTGTTGGTCAGATAGTTCTAAATTATTAGAAAATTTATTAAAGTAGTTAAATATTCAGTTATAGTCAGAGAGAAAACTTTTTCTAAATTATTTAACAAATTATTATAGTAGTAAAAAGTAATTTTAGTTAATTATTAAAATATTGGATTATTAAACAAATTTCCAGAAGTAAAAGACAAATTGAGTCAGACAAATATAAATACTGATCATGTATACATTTTTTTACTTTCAGTATTTAAAAAAAATTTTCTAATAGTGAAAAATTATTTTAGTCGCAAAGTGAATTTTTGGTCAATAAATTTAGTGGTAAAAGACAGTAACAGCCAGACAACGTATTTGAAGATACTAAATTTAGTATAAGTAGTAAAAGTCAATATAAGTAAAAAATACTTTTAAAAAATGTATTTTTAAAATTTCCCTAATTTTTAAAATTAATAAGTATAACAGTAGTAAAAGTCAGTTTTAGTCAGACATTAAAAAAAAATTTTACATTCTTAAATTTATTTATTAAATTTATTGTCAAGTAATTTGAGTACTAAAAACTATTCTAGACTGAAAAAGCATTAAAGAATATTTTGAATTTAGTATCAGTAGTATAAAGTGAATTCAGTCAGACAAAAAATATTCTTAATTCTCATACATATTATATTCGTAGTATAGAACAGTTTAATCCTTTTCAGTAGTAGAAGTCAATGTAAGTCAGACAAAAAATTCAAAATTAGTTTAAATTTAGTATTAGTAGTAAAAAATAGGTTTAGTCAGACAGTTTGAATTTAGTATTTTTAGTAGTAGAAGTCAATGTAAGTCAGACAAAAAATTCAAAATTAGTTTAAATTTAGTATTTTCAGTAGAAGAAGTCAATGTAAGTCAGACAAAAAATTCAAAATTTGTTTAAATTTAGTATTTTCAGTAGTGGAAGTCAATGTAAGTCAGACAAAAAATTTAAAATTACTTTATATTGAATATTTTTAGTAGTAGAAGTCAATGTAAGTCAGACAAAAAATTCAAAATTAGTTTAAATTTAGAATTTTCAGTAGTAGAAGTCAATGTGAGTCAGACTAAAAATTCAAAATTAGTTTAAATTTAGTATTAGTAGTAAAAAGTAGGTTTAGTCAGACAGTTTGAATTTAGTATTTTTAGTAGTAGAAGTCAATGTAAGTCAGACAAAAAATTCAAAATTAGTTTAAATTTAGTATTTTCAGTAGAAGAAGTCAATGTAAGTCAGAAAAAAAATTCAAAATTTGTTTAAATTTAGTATTTTCAGTAGTAGAAGTCAATGTAAGTCAGACTAAAAATTCAAAATTAGTTTAAATTTAGTATTTTCAGTAGTAGAAGTCAATGTAAGTCAGACTAAAAATTCAAAATTAGTTTAAATTTAGTATTAGTAGTAAAAAGTAGGTTTAGTCAGACAGTTTGAATTTAGTATTTTTAGTAGTAGAAGTCAATGTAAGTCAGACAAAAAATTCAAAATTAGTTTAAATTTAGTATTTTCAGTAGAAGAAGTCAATGTAAGTCAGAAAAAAAATTCAAAATTTGTTTAAATTTAGTATTTTCAGTAGTAGAAGTCAATGTAAGTCAGACTAAAAATTCAAAATTAGTTTAAATTTAGTATTAGTAGTAAAAAGTAGGTTTAGTCAGACAGTTTGAATTTAGTATTTTTAGTAGTAGAAGTCAATGTAAGTCAGATAAAAAATTGAAAATTAGTTTAAATTTAGTATTAGTAGTAAAAAATAGGTTTAGTCAGACAAAAATGTTTATGAGGCTTGTGATTATCACAGAGAAAAGCGAGTGTTGTTTTTGATGCGGGTAAATTTTGGTAGGGTAATTTTAGTGAGGATAAATTTTCTATAATAGAAAATTTACCTTATTTTCGGTGTTAAAATAACACTTCCGAGCTAAAGTTTGATGCAGACACTTTTAACACCGAATTCAGTGTTAAAATGACACTCACTTTTTTCTGTGATGAAAATTTATAATTATTTTGAATTTTGTGTTGTTAGTTGACAGTGTAAAGTAAATTTAGTCAGACAAAACTGTTTATAAAACTTGTGCGTATGTAACTAGTAGTAAGGAATATTTTAAGTATATTTTAAGTAGTAGAGGAGTAAAGTAGTAAAGAAGAATTTTTTAATTTATGTCAGTAGTAAAAAATAGATTTAGTCAGACAGAATATATTCCAAATAATTCAGAGTACTGTACCAGTAGTAAAGAACAATTAAATAGTCAGACGGAATTTTCACATTTTGCCTACAGTTTTAAAATTACTAAATAACAAAAAAAAAGAATTACCTTTTATCGGACTCAGTGTACTCTGCTGACCATTAGAATTCACAAAATCAAAATCCCTCCCCAATTCTGGAAATTGTGTGAAAAAATTGGAAAATTCACCATAATTTTTTTTTTGCCCTTGATCATCAGTCATAAATGGCGCTGGTAATATTCGTGTCTCATAAATTATTTTCGGTGGAATAAATGCAACTTGTTTGTTTGGTATTTTTTGGAAATTTTCCTCTATCACAGAATCAATGTGACTTCCCTCTCTGATGTGATTAATTGGATTTGAATTAAAATTCAATTGTTGTTGATGATTGGGAACAAAGAATGATGGTATTTTAGTTGAATGATCGTCAATTTGTAATGATCTCAGTAGTCCTCTTTGATAGGCAATTGCCGCTGAATTTTGTCTCGAGAAACGTGATTTTCTCCTTTTCACTGATAATGGAGTCAGTAAATGTTTAGATTGTTGTCGTCGTGAATTAGATCGATAAAGGGGCAGAGCTTCCGGTGGACCGTTACTACTATTTTCTTCCCTTGAACTTTGTAAATGTTGAGTGCGAATTGGCTTTGAGTTTGTCGTTTGTTGATGCAATTCGAACAAATCGTATGTTTGTTGTCTATTTTCCTTGATGTTTTTTTGACTCATTGTTTCTGGAAAAGTTGGTTTTTAATTTTAATTATTTATTAAAATATAAATAAAACTCTACCTTTTTAATAAATTTTTGTGGTGGCAGTAATTGTTGCTTCGTCTTTTTTTTCTATTAATTAACACTAATTGAAAAACTTTTTTCGTTTTTTTTTTTTATATTAACTTTTGTTGATAAACGTTGTTGTGGACGTCAACTTCGTTTAATAAATTCAGTTTTTAGAAAGAAAGTTTTTCGATTTGTAAAAGTATTTATTTATTAGACATATAATAAAAATTTTGATATTCTTCTTTTTTTCCTTATCGAGATGACTTAATCGAAATCTTGAAGGGATAACAAACAAAACGTTTCTTTTGAAAGAAAAAACGATTGAGAGAGAGTGAGCACGCGAGAGAGAGAGAGAGTGTAGGGTGAGGGGGAGAGGGGAGATTCTTTAGAAATGTTACCTTTATCTTGAAGATCAGGAGTGCTGTGCGATCGAACGTCAATCTTCCGATTGAGTATTTCCGTCGTCTCCTTTCTACTGGAACTCTCTGGAGTAGAATTTCCGGTTGCTCTCTTTTTCAAGGACAGAGCTTCAGAGTGAAGAAGCTCTTTTCTATTTTCAGTGACGCTTCTCTCGTCGAGAGAAGACGTCAAGGGTCGTTCCTCATTCCTTTCGCGTTCGAGCATCTGGTTAACGAAGAATCTCGAACGACGATCATCAGTCTTTCTATAGTTGGTATCGACTGTCGTCGTCGTTGTCGTCGTGATTTCCTGCTTTTTCCCCTGATAATCAAACGAACTATTCGCGTTTTGCCTCTCAATTAGCAGTCGCTCCAGGGTCATCGAAATTGATCGTTGTTCAGGATTCATTTCTTCATTCCAGGACGACTCGATTATATTTTTACGTTTTTCCTTTGGATTTATGTAATCAAGAAACTCTAGGTCGCCGCCAACGCCGCCGGATCGGTTCGAGTGTTCGTTAACGAATCGCTGATTAGGATTCCCGTTAACAACCATCGTATTTAGTCGGATGGCAGCAGGTGTTGACGCCATCACGAGAACAATGATAAACTGGCACCCCAGCAGAAAATACATCGTTATCTGTAATAAGAGAAATTAACGTTAATTGATTGTTAAAATTAAAAAGGTTGGATTAAAAAAAAAATTATAACGATTCTCTATACGTTATTGATTTTCATCCTTTAATTTCATCTTACTTTCTCTCTAATTTTTCTTTATGTGCAAAATTTTCCTCCATACAATTTATAAAATTTTATAAATTTTCTTATTACTCGAATAATTTTTATTGGGTTAGATTAAGTTTCATTTGGTTCAAGTAATTTTTATATCAAATCGGACAGCTTTTAAAGCAGTTCAACAATTTTTTATTTTGTTCGAATAATTTTTGTTTAGCCCAAAAGCTTTGTAATTAGTTCAAAAATTTTTTATTTGATTCAAATAAAAACTTTTGGTTCAAATAATGTTCATTTGCTTAAAATAATTTTTTATTTTGTTCGAATAATTTTTATTTAGCCCAAAAGCTTTGCAATTAGTTCAAAAATTTTTTATTTGATTCAAATAAAAACTTTTGGTTCAAATAATGTTCATTTGCTTAAAATAATTTTTTATTTTGTTCAAATAATTTTTATTTAGTAAAATAAAAATAATTAAATGAATTAAATAACTATTTTTTGGTTCACATAATGTTTAGTCGGTTAAAAAAAAAAAGTTTTATTTGGTTCGAAAAATATTTTTTGGTTGAATTAAATGTTTATTTGGTTCAAATAATTTTCATTTGGTGAAAATAATTTTTTATTTGATTCGAATAATATTTTTTGGTTGAATTATATTTTTATTTTTCGTTGTTAAAAAAAACGAAAATTTATAACGATCTTTTTACGTAATTAAGATTTTTGTCCTCTAATATCATCTTCCTATTTTCTCTCTAAGTTTTCTTTATTTGTCCCCATTTATTATTGTATTTGCAAAATATGCAAAAATAATTGATTTGTCTCCAGACAAGTTATAAAATTTTATGCAAATTATTTCTGGTATTTTGAGATCACTTTTTTATAAAATTTGACATCTTTCCGATAAAATGTTATAATTTACCTTTTCAAAAATATCCTTATAATGAAAATTCACTATTGGATAAGGAAATTTAATTTCTGCTTGTTTTAATATTGTTAACCTTAATTCTCCTCTTATTAAGAATTTTGTTTTGTATTTTTGCTTTCGATTATTTACTTTTTATAATGTAAAAAATTTTAATTAGTTAATTCAATAAATTATAATTATTCTCTTAACACAAACAATAAATTTGTAATTTAAAAAAAAATTTTAATCAGAAATAATTTAATAAAATGAATAAAAGAAAAATTATAAAGTAAAATTAAATTTTATTCAAATATTTTCAATGAAAAATAATAAAATAATATTTTGGGGTATTTAGTGTTTTGCTCGTCTGTATTTATTAAATAAGTAAATAAAATAAAAATTGTAAAATAGAAATTATAAAGTAGATAAAATTTCATTAAATAAAATTGAGAATATAGTGAAAATTTTTTGAAACTATTTTTAATGAGAAATAGAGATTTTATTTTCATATTTGTTGTTTAAATAAGAAATCTGAATCTGATTTATCGTATATATATATATATACAATATTTAATTAAATTCAGTTAATTTTCCAATAAATTAACTACTGGTCTTCTTATAAATTTTATTAATAGCAATTAGCAAATTCTAACGCGACAAGAGAAATCATTGTGTCACAATAAATAATATATTTTGAAATTAATTATGTAATTAATTTTACTTTATAATTTTATCAATAAAGGAAAATTATTAGTGATCCTTAAATAACTTGAATTGACCTGTTATAAAATAAATAGAATCTGACAAGACCCGTTTAGTATTCAAGTTACAATTAGTCATTTTTTATTTATAATCACTGCAATACTGTCTATTGTCAAAATTATATATTTTCTATTTTCAGAAGAAACAGAAAATGTATTTTTGTCTATAACAATGTTACAAATAAATTTTATTTAGCTCAAATATTTTAGACTATTTAAAAAAAATTTATTTCGTTATATTAATTATTCCTAGATACAGATTTTTTTATATCGTTCAAATAGTTTTTATTTTCGTGAATAAAATTTTTATTTTGCTTGAATAATTTTTGCTAGGTTAAAACAAAAATTTTGTTAAATTAAATTTTATTTGGTTAAAATAAATTTTGATTTGGTTCCTGTAATTATTATTTGGTTCGAATAAAAACAATTGGTTTAAATAATGTCCATTTGCCAAAAAGTACTTTTTTTATTTTGTTCGAATAATTTTTATTTAGTCCGAAAGATTTTTAATCTATTCAAAAACTTTTTATATATGTACTTTAAAATTTAAATAATTATTTTTTTATTCAAATAATATTTATTCGGTTGCAAAAAAATTTTTATTTAGTTTAAATAATGTTTTCTGCGGTTGAATAAAATTTTTATTTGTCAAAAATAATTTTTATTTGGTTAAATAATTATTTTTTTGGTTCACATTTAGTTTGAATAATTTTTATTTGGTTGAATAGAATATTTATTTTATTCGAATAATGTTTATTTCGTTGAATTAAATTTTCTTCTGTCTTGAATAATTTTCATTGGGTTAATTTAAATTTTTTTTTGTTTTAGTAATTTTTTTTTGGTTTGAAAGCTTTTTTAATTTGTTCAAAAACTTTTTATTTGTTTGAAAAAATTCTATTGGTTTAAACTATTCTTGTATTTTATTCAGTATTTTATTCTTGTATTTTATTCAGTATTTTATTCTTGTATTTTATTCAGTATTTTATTTAAAGAAATTTTATTCAGTCAAACAAAATTTCATTCGATCGAACTAATTTTTTTTTGTAGAAATATATTTTATATCGAACAAATAATTTCCATTTGGGGTTTAAATAAAAATTCGTATTATTGGAAATAAGTTGAATTAGAAGAAAAAAATTGGTCTTGTGATCAAATTTCCAAGTTTTCTCAACTTAATAATCATAATAATGCAATAACTGTTTTGTCTCTCTTCTTCCTCTTCATGCATATCCAGAATAAGTTATATGAGCTTATGATAGTTTTCCACAGCAGACCTCTTGCTGGTATAATTTCTGCATGTCTCTTGCACTTTACTTGCTTTAAGGCGAAATCTTGATGACAGTTTAAGAGCTTTACTCACGGGTACAGTTAGCACTGAGCATTCGAGATAAGACCGTTATGCTCACTTTTTTTTTTGTCTACACGTGTATATATATTACAAACATTCAGTTGATGATTTTTCTATTCAAATTTTCTTTCTTCTTTATTTTTTCTATTTTTATTCGAAAGATAAAAATTTCAGAGTTCATTCACTATTTTTCATATAATATTAGATAATAAAAAATTATATTTTCATTTTCAAATGGTTTGTATACAAAATATTTAAATTAAATATAAACATATTTAATTGAAATATAAACATATTTAATATAAATATATATTTTTATTCTTAAATAGTAAATAAATAAAAAAAAGTGGATTTTAATGTTTAGGAAGAGAATTCTCTAAAATAAGGAGTAGCGAAAAAATAGGACACTTTCTGAAAATTTTCTTTTGGAAATAATCTCCCTTCTATTATCCACTTACATTATTAGTAAATAAATACAAACAAAATTTATTTGTAAATAAAATATTTCAAAGTAGAAAAACATGTATATTTCAAATTTTTTCAAAACGAAACGTAAACAAATGAAATGGGAGAAAATTTTCCCTTTTCATTATTATTATTATTAATATTGTTTTCAGTGATAAAAGAAAAATGAGTGAAATAACAAAAATGTGTTACTGTTATCTGCATGTCAGCTATATGTTTACATATGAAAATTATTTTGTAACTTTTGAAAAAAAATATTATACACAATGTATTATTTTTTTTACCTCAATGTGTAAATAATATATATGAACTCATTTTCTCTTTGTGTTTTTTTTTTGTTTGTTCATTTTTTCGTTTGAAAAAAACTGTCATTATTCTCGACGTGGTGTCCTTAAGTTATTATCTGAATAACACTTTTATCAATAAACTGCAACAGCTGGAGTTTATGTACGTGCTTTTAGCAATGAACGTGCATTGCCTCGTTTACAGTGTTCGCAGAACGTGTCTATGGAAATAACTATCCCAGTTGTTGACCATTGTCGGTATGCTTGAGAACCACCTTTACTCAGGAAATTTGGTATTATTACACCTTCTGGACTGTGTTTCAGTCTTCGTATATATATAAAGCGTTGTTGCAAGGTGTCATCCTCAATTTTCAATATTAGCTTGTACTAGTTTCCGTCTATTATAGATTTATGGAAAATATGCGAGGGCACGTAGATTTACACAATTTATTATCATATTTGACAAAAAAAACATTTTTTTGCCTCCATTTTAATTTGTTAAAATAAATATTAATAAATATTATATGATTTTTCTTTTTTTTTAATAAATTAATAATTATATTAATAAATATTAATAAATATTAAGATTTATTGATAATTATAAACACTTACTTATAAGTGTCTAAGAAAATTTCAATTTGTCAATATATAGAAGAAAAATATATTCGTAAAATGGAAAAAAATTAATGTTGGTTAAATAAATTTATAAAAAAGGTTTTCCGTTTATAAACTAATTCTCTAAGAAATGATATAGGTATATATAGAAATGATTAGAATTATTAATTCACGTAATGTGACAGATTATAACAATAATCTATGTTATTAATTCGATAAATTATTCACAAATTACTAATGTTTCTATGGAAAGTAGGACTTTGGAGGAAATTACTTTACTGTACGTTAGCAGTTAATCATAGAATATAGTTGCTAATCGAGTAACAATACTACTTCATTACTGCACTTCGTATCCTGTTCAACTAGCTTTTAGCTTTATTGAAATTTTGTTTTGTAACTGCATTTGCAAGCGTTTTCTCAGTTCTTTGATCAGTAAAATTTACAAAAAAAAAAAATATTGAGTATGTACTGTAGAGCGTAATTTTAGTGAAACAATTAAAATCTAGTTTCATGTCCCGATCACTAGATTATTTTATTTTTGTGAACAAAAAATTTGTATTAAAAACTTTTAAATTCTATTATTTTAATTAATTTATATTAATTATTTTAATTTAATTCTATTATTTTAAAATTGCTAATTTTATGTAAAAAAAAGTAGGGAAGAAGTTAAGGAATTGTTGCTAGTTAATAAGAGTAGTGTAATAATTAATAATAATAATAATAATTAACCTTAACAGAAATAAATAATGTCAATAATCAATATATGAAAATTTTACTGTTAAATATTTTAGGACAAACTGAATTTTAATTCAAGAGTTGTATATTGTTTGAGAAGTAGAGAAATATTTTTGTAGGACAAATATTCCCTGATGGTATAAATTTCAAACAGAAAGAAAATGAGAATGTTGGGGAGAGAGGGAGAACAAGGAAATTCGTCCCATTTCAAAGTTAAAATTTTCTTGTTTCAAGTTGGATCTGGTGAGATAAGTCCAGTTAAATCAAGAAGTTGTCAGGTATAGGGGAGAGCATCACCCGAAAATGCACATTCGAACTTTCAGCACTTTGGCATGCTTCTCTTCTACCTATCTTTTCGTGAAAATCGTTTTCCTTCTCACACTCTCTTTCTCTCTCTTTCTCTCTTTTCTTTACCTATCTATTGGACGTCAACTTAGATGCATTGACGGTTTACTCGACTCACCTCAGGCTGCATCAACGTCAGCCTTTGCTTCTCTATCTCTCTTCTCTAATATATATACGTCTAGAATTTGTAGCAAGTTCAATTTCAGGTGCAAGTCAAAAAGAACTTTAACATTGTTTCGATATATAGAGAAATATTTCCTGAGAAAATGAGAATTTATATTTAAAACACGTTCTTGAATTATTGTGTTAGATGGGAAAGTATTAGGAGTTATTTCGTTTTTATATTATATGTTATTTCTTTCAGGGATTTCTATTCTGGAAAATAAATTTAATTAAATAAAAATAATTAAAGGTAAAATAAAGTTCAACTAAATTCCCTTTTGTAGTACTCCTGAATCTCGATTTCCTCTCGAGATATACTCAATTTTAGTTTTATTTAATTTATCTTTTTTTTTCTTTTCTCCCCAGCTGAAAAAGTTGTATAGAATTTCACTAGAGTAATTCTATATAAATTCTAGTGAATATTCTAAAGAATTTCACCAGAATGATTCTATAGAATTTCTACATGAATTCTACTAAAATTTAGTAATTTTTAATTAGAAAGAATTGAAATAATATTTTTCAACTTTATATTATTGTGTAATTGAATTTTACATTCGATTTCTATGACAAATTTAAGGCAAAAATTGTTTATATCTTTTAAATATATATAAACCAATTAAAATTAGTAACAGACCTCGAACCAGTGAAAGTATTTAAAAATACGGATTTTACGGACCAAAAATGAAAAATTACGGACCAATTATTACTGACAAAAATATAACCAGTCCGAGTCAAATAAGAGAACATTTTACTTAAAAGTATATAAATTATATTTTTTTATAACTATAAAACATGAAGAAATCGATCACTCTGAGTCTTCGACTCGGAGTAATCCATTTCCCCATGTTTTATAATAATTAAAAATGTTAAATTGATAAAATCATTATTTTATATTATAAGAATATTGTACTTCTTCAAAATTAGTTTCATCATTTCAATTCAATTATTATTTTTAAGAATTTTTCACTAAAATTTTTCTTTAAATCAATTAATTTTCAAAAAAGTTCTTCGACAATTTTCAAAATTCATTTAGTTACAATATTCAATTTTATAAATTTCAATTATTTGTAAATTCTTTAATTAAATATATATTAGAAAATAAAAACGTCAAATAATATAAAAGAAATTCAATTACACTTTTTCAAAAAAATTAATTTAAAAATTCAATTATTTCTAAAAATTCACACAATATTGCTTTAGATATTCGATTATTATCTAAAATTTTAACTGAAATTCATTTTTTAATTAATTTTTATTAGAAATCTCTACTAGAATTCAATTATTTAAAATTTTAAATACAAAAAAGTAATTTATTGAATGTTTAAATGTTGCTTAAAATTAAATCTTCGACTCGGAGTGATCGATTTCTTCATGTTTTATAATAATTAAAAATGGCAAATTAACATTATCATTACTTTATATTATAAAAATATTGTACTTCTTCGAAATTATTTACGTCATTTCAATTTAATTATTATTTTTAAGAATTTTTCAATAAAATTTTCCTTTAAATCAATTAATTTTCGAAAAAGTTCTTCGTCAATTTTCAAAATCCATTTATTTACAATATTCAATTTTACAAATTTCAATTATATGTAAATTCTTCAATTAAATATATATTAGAAAATAAAAACTTCAAATAATATAAAAAAAAAATTAAATTACACTTTTTCAAAAAAATTGATTTTAAAATTCAATTATTTTTTAAAATCCACGCTATGTTGCTTTTAATATTCACATAAAAGATCTAAAATTTTTACTGAAATTCATATTTAAATCAATTTTTATTAAAAAATTCTACTAGAATTCAATTATTTAAATACAAAAAAGTAATTTATTTAATGTTTAAATGTTGCTTAAAATTAAATTCTCATAAAGAATTTTATCAACATATTTTTAAATAATTGAATTCCTAAGAAGAATTTTGCTATTTTTGAACATAATTAAATTTTTGCGAAGGATTTTATTACTCTTGAAAACAATTGAATTTCGGCACTAATTTGTAACTTCTCCAAAATTAAGTTTTTTTTTAGTGTTAATTAAAATTTTTCTATAAATCCATTATTTTCAATAATTTTTAAAATAGTTTTTTGAGGATTTTCAAATTCATTTGTTTTTAACTGAAATTTATTTTTTAATCAATTTTTATTAGAAAATTCTACTAGAATTCAATTATTTAAATACAAAAAAATAATTCTCGTAAAGAATTTTGTCAACAAATTTTTAAATATAAATGAATTTGTTTGACAAATTTTAATGATAATATTATTTTAATAATAATAATTACCTACTTTTATTAAGGAATTCGGTTAGAATTATATTAAAAATAATTGAAATTTTGAGATGAGTTTTACTATTTATTAAAATAAGTGAATTCCTAAAAAGAATTTTATTATTTAGAAAAATAATTGAATCCCTGTGAAAATTTTATTATTTCGAAAAATAATTGAATTTTATTGCGAAGAAATATATAAAAAATTTGTAAATAATTGAATTTTTGTGAAATTTTTATTATTTTATGAAAATAATTAAATGTTTTCGTAGAATTTTATTAAACTCATTGAATTGAGGAAAATTGTTGAAAATAATTGAAATTTTGCTAAGAATTTTATTAAAATTTTTGAAAATAATTTGGGAAAATTAATTTCAAAATTCAATTATTTCTAAAAATTCACGCTATATTGCTTTTAATATTCAATTATTATTATCTAAAATTTTAACTGAAATTCACTTTTAAATTAATTTTTATTAGAAAATTCTACTAGAATTCAATTATTTAAATACAAAAATAAATAATTTATTGAATAATTGAATGTTTCTTAAAATTCAATTCTCATAAAGAATTTTATCATCATATTTTTAAATAATTGCATTCTTTCGACAATTTTTAATGAAATTTTTAAGAATAATTATATTTTCCAAAAAATTTAATTATATTGCGAAGAAATTTATAGATAATTTGTAAATAATTGAATTTTTGTGAAATTTTTATTATTTTATGAAAATAATTAAATGTTTGCGTAGAATTTTATTAAATATTTTTTTAAAAACTTGAATTCTTTTGAAAAATTTTATTAAAATAATAGATATTAAAAATCATTGAATTGAGGAAAATTTTTGAAAATAATTGAATTTTTGATAAGAATTTTATTATTTTTAAAGATAATTGAAATTTAAAAGAGAATTTTAAAAAATTTTGGAACATAATTGGATTTCTGTGAAGAATTTTATTACTTTTCAAAATAATTGATTTCTGCAATCATTTGTAATTTCTCAAAAATTCTCCCAATTATATAGTATAATTTTTTTTCGAAAATTCCCACTTGGAAATTGAATGAATATTAAAGTCGATTTCAAAAAAAAGAGAGATAAAATTTAATTGAAAGTATATTTTTTCTTTTACGATTTAATTTTGAATTTAACCTCAATCAAAGTGTTCAACGTGTTCACGAAATTAATATTATTTTCAAAACTAATAGTTGCGGTGAATACAGCGTGTAACAAGATCATTATATGCACGATGAACATGAAATATCCCCGGGGTATATTCTGTAACATTATCTAAATACTGCTTTGTATTTTTCTCTATTCAAAACCAAGAGATAAATAAATAATTTTCTTTTAATTAAATTTTACCACACTTATATAGAAAAAAAAATATGCATTTCAAACTTTTGTGAAGTTTTAGTTCAAAAAAACATACAATGTAAAAAAATTATTTTAAATACAATTTCAGTAACGAAAAATGTATACAGAATTTAATTATTCGACTGAAATAAAATTAGGAAAAATGGATATTATATAATTTCCACTCAGTAATGATTTTTCATAATTATATTTAATTGATAAAAAACGTTTTGAATTATTTAAGTTTCTCACAATAATTGCTTTATACTAGTAATGTAATTTATTAATCTTTAGATATATTTTTTATGTTTAAACAATTTGTTATTGTTAATTAAACAACAATTTCAAATTTTTTAAATGAAACCAGAAATTAGTATTTTTATATAAAAATATCAACTTTTATTAATACTGCACTTATAGTACTAAATTAATAATTTATAAATAAGCGATTAAATTAAATTTATTACAATTAAAAATATAGGTGACAATTGATTATAAAAAATTATTAATAAACAGACATTTATTTCCCAATGATTACGTGTATTTAAAGTCAGAATCGGAAAATTCAAAATGGCGGAACCAATATGGCGGCCGAATTTATAAAAACTCAACGGATTCGCTTGTACAGCCCAAATTTTTTTAATTTTATTACTTACGTGTATTATTTTCATTCTGTGTGTCACATAAACTTTAATAAAATTAATTAACAGAAAATAAAATAAATAAAATTAACTGAAACTAATAAATAAATAAAATTAACTGAAACTAATGAATAAATAAAATTAACTGAAACTAGTAATTAAATAAAATTAACTGAAACTAAAAAATAAAACAAAAGTTCACTAAAAATGATAAACAAATAAAATATTAAAATTAATAAATAAAATTAACACTCGATCTTGTTAAATACGCAATGTTCTCATGCGACATTAGAACAAAATTCGCGACATTACAATTCCGCGTTTCCTGTGAAACTGAGATTTACGAAACAATCTTCTCCGTATAGATGCGAGAAGATGAGATGCAGTGTGTGACCTTGTAAAGATTTTTTTCTACTTTCATTTAAAAGAGAGGCACGCGATTCGATAAGAAATTTTTTTTTCTTAAAAACAAATGTCCACTCGATCATTGGTCGCGTTACACGCTTTCACGTAACCACGTGACAAAAAAACGAATCATCAGAAAAAAAATGAATAAGAAGAAAAGAAAAGAAAAAAAATCAACAAATGAAGATTCATTCGGTAAATGGACAAAATGTGTTAAAAAGATTTCTCCTTTTCTCTTTCGGGGATATAAGTCGAAGGAAGGAGCCAGACGCTAAGGTAAGGTTGAAGACCTTGGAGAGGAAACAGACCTTCATTAATATTTATGCCCCTCCTGCTTATTCTATTTGCAATGGTAATACCGGGAAATGAATGCGAGTGTGTCTGTAATAATATACTCTATATATGCAGATGCAGACTCCTTGGTTTTGTTTTATCACTTGGTTCATTTGCCCTGATGAATATTTCGTTAGTCCGTGGCTCTCTCTGTTTCATTTCGTGTCGGTCATATATACATGAAAAACGTTTACACTTTCATTCCCATATTTCTATTTTGTTATTAAACAGAATTTAGAAAAGTCAACTTCTACCCTTGTGAGAAAAAATCAAAAAATACCACAATCACTGCGTTGAGAAAAAATAGTTGAGAGAATATCTATTCTTTTTTCTGTTTCTATTTTTTTTTAATTTTAATTTTTAATTTTATTAATTTTTTATTTTTTTCATTTCTTTATTTTTTTAAAATTATTTTACAATTATTGTAGTTCTTATTTTCTTTAATTTCATTTTTGCACATGGAAAAAATATAAAGTAGGTAACTTCTACTATTTAATATTCTTTTCTATTTTTCTTTGCTTTTATTTTCCTTTAATTTTATTTTTGGCCTCGAAAAAAAATGTAAAGTCACTTGTACAAACTAGAGAATATTCTTTATATTTTTCTTCAGCTTAATTTTGTTAATATTTATTTCTATTTCTGTTAACGAAAAAAATAGTCATAGGAAATTAACTATATTTTTTTTATTTGATATTTTTTTTCAATTGTATTCTTTATTTTCTAAATCCTTTAATAGTAAAAAAATATAGAACAAATTTTAATATTAGCTATTACTTATGTTTATTATTTCTATTTTTATTTTATTTTTATATTTTTTGTTTATTTTCGTGCACGTAAAAAATTAAGAGTTAAAAAGTACAATAAGAATAAAGGAACAATTATTATAAAAAATAAAAATAAAAAAATAATTCTGAAATTGTTTTTCATTTTAAGTTTAACAGTAAATTATATAATTATTACTACTAAAGTATTTGCAATTGATATTTATTACCAGTGTGGACATTTTTTATTTATTTATTTTTTTTTTTTAATAAACTTTGATAACAATTTGTCAACGGATAATTTACTTTTCTCGACAAAAATTTTCTATTCTGTCAATCATTAATATAAATCATTTAAATTGTAAATTTTGCAATATATATACATATAGTATATATATAATAGGACAAGATAATTCCTTGCATTGTTTTCAGGGCAACATTGAACATTGATCTGGATTATTAATCTTGATAATTCACCCTAAATCGATCCATTGTTTTTGTCAGGAGCATTATATGTACGTATATACTGGTCAATGCTTATAGTGCGAACCTGAATGAGAATAATATTTGCATCCAATTAACTCTAACCGTGGTAGCATTTGGTGAGAGTATATTTGTTGAATGAGTATAGAGAGAGCGTGTGCTGCACAAATATTGTAAATGTTATTGAAAAATTATGTATTTTCAAAAAATTTAATGTTCTCTCGCACGCGGAAATTATGTGAGAGTTTGGAAAAAAAATTTTTTTTTTACAATTTTTTTGATATAAAATTATTTTAATTATAAATTTATGCCGAATTTTATGATAGGTGAAAAATTCGCATCTACTGTTTGTGATAATTTAGTTTAGAACATTTTTTATCTGCGTTTCTAATTTAAATTTAAAATTCAAAATTTAAAATTCAAAATTTAAAATTCAAGATGAAAAATTTTAATTTTTGAATTTTTAATTGTGAAGTATTAAAATTCTACCACAAGGATGACCTACTTCAGCCTGTTTAAAAACAGGGTTTAATTAAGGCTCAGTATGATTTTTTTTTTATTTTTACTTTTTATTTTTAATTTGACAAATTTTCATTTTCACATTGATGGTTTTTTCTTAATTTTCAATTTGTCAAACAATTAAGTTTTTCATATTAAAAAAAGGATAATATTTTGCAGGATTTACATTTGTTAATTACCTAAAAGGTTTGTTACAAAATGTCAATTTTTTTAGCTACAAAGAAATAATGAATAATAACATTAATAACTTTTTTAGATTTATAAAAATACCTTTGAATTATTTGAATAATAAAGATAATATTATTAAATTAAAAAATAGTGAAAGAAATAAAGAAGAAGTTATGATATTATCTTACAAAATATCAAAAACAAAAGAGAAGCATGCACAGAAGTTTTGGTCCCAGTTTGTTCCCACTTTACCCCGATTGGTCCCAAAGAAAAAATTTCCCTCGGGATTTTCACAAAATCTACATAAATATTCACTATTGAATATGATAAATCATTTTAGTTTTCTCCTGAAGAATATTCTTAAAGAAAGGAGAGAATTTTTCTGCTCTTATTCAGTGAAAAAAAAGATGGATACCGGATTAGACAAGCAAGTCATGTTCTGAATTCAGTTGAAGTCTTTTTTTCTGTTTTTCTTTTTTTTTTAAGAGGAAAAAGCAAGATATCTCTGAACGACGCATGGGGTATGTGTGTATAATAACTATGGTGTAGTGAACATTTTGCATTGTACTAGTACCGACTTAGTTTTCCACCGAAACGTAGATTCCATTTCGTAGAGACGTGAAAATTGGAAAACGTGCTCACGATTCCATTAGGACGAAGGAGAAATGGGAATGAAATGAAACGGAGCAAGCGCAGGATGAGTAGTTCTTTTTTTTCTTTTTTTTCGAATTTTCCAAGTCTACTTTTTAATATTGCGCTCGATAAGTCCTTTTTGAATATGTGTTAATTTAATTATCACCATTACTTTTATTCTCGTACAAACGTTAAATAATTACATCTATGATTGACGATATTAACTATCGTCATTTTTTTTGCGTTTCATATTTTTTCTTCTTTATATTTTAATCAGTAACCAATTTTATTACAAAAAAAAAAACGAGGATACAATCTGAAATCTTTTTTTTTTTTGCGATATTTAGAGAAAGTGATGTAAAATTAAATTTCGGGGAAAGTGAAGATTTCTCAAAGTGGTCTTTCTCTCGCTCTTATTGAAACAATAATGTCTTCAAACATCAAATGACCATCATTTGTCACTATCATTTATCGTTCTCAAAACATTTCATAGATACGTTTTGTCAATTCTAAAATAATCGTTCATTCTTGTATTGTTTATCTATCTTTTTATGCAAAAATGTGCTTCAAAAGAACGAGTCTATAAAAAAAATCGTAACAGTAATAAAGTGAAAGTACGATAGAACATAAAAAATTTCGACATTCATTATTTCCTTAAAAATGTCTTTGACTTCTGGTCTAATTTCCTTAATATCCAAAAAATATTTAATATTTTTTTTATAAATTAGTTATCAAATATAAATTTTTAACGTTATTATTTTTATTATTATTGTTATTATTATTATTATTATTATTATTATTATTATTATTATTATTATTAATTAGTTTCTGCTGCTGTTATTAATTATTTTTATTGTTACCAATTAAATACTATTATTGGTCATTGAAAGGTATTAATATTAATTAGTTTAACTCTACTCAATTACTAATATTAATTAGTATTAATCATTATTACCAACATTAGTTCTGATTACTACCGTTAATTTTTACGAAAAATAATTATTACTAATAATAGTTATTTTACCACTATTAATTTTCATGATTCATAATTATTGTTGAGATTAATTATTACTGGTTACTACTAATTATTATTTTTATTAGTAATTATTACTAATAAGAATGATGCTTATTATGAACTAGCATAAACTATATGTGCATAAATTTTTAGAGCCCATTGTTAGCTGAAAAAAATTTCTTTTTGAAAATTTATGAAAATATTTTAATTTTTTAAAAAGTACAATATTTTCGAAATATTATTCTTCAAAAATACGATTATTTTTTAAACTAGTTTTTAAAAGTAATAAAGTTACCTAAATTCTTTCAAATATAAAATTTATTTGAATTAAATAATTAATTAATTAATTATTTATTTAAATATGACAAAAAATTTTTAATTGTATCAATTATGAAAATTATTTTTGAGAATTTAATTTAAAAAAAAAAAATTATAATTACAATTTTTAAAAACTAAATTTTTTTTGGGATAAATTATTCAAAACTTTAATAATTTTTGTTAAAAAAGTATTTAAAAACTTATTGTTATTTATTTTAATAATTGAAATTTTTAATTAATTTCAATGTAAATTTTGAAATTTAATTATTTTTAAAAATTACAAATGCAATTTTATCAAAAGTCAATTATTTTTAAAGGAATATAATATATTAATAATTCTTTTTTAAATAAACATTCAACTATTATTATATTTTTAAGAAGATTAAAATGTTAAAAATTAAATTTTTTTAAAAAAATTTTAGAACCTTTAAAATTTTCATTATTTTTTAAAATTCTGTCGTAACGCTTCTAATATTCAATTATTTTTCAAAATTTTAACTGAAGTTCATTTCTAAATCAATTTTTATT
The DNA here is from genome assembly GCA_032872505.1 of Leptopilina syphax. Lineage (NCBI taxonomy): Eukaryota > Metazoa > Arthropoda > Insecta > Hymenoptera > Figitidae > Leptopilina > Leptopilina syphax. The sequence goes on along the minus strand of CM065477.1, from coordinate 8,289,145 downwards.
AAAATTCAACGATAATTTAATTATTTATTACAAAAATTTTTGTAAAATTTAATTATTTTTCAAATTTTTTTAGTTAAAATTCCGGAAAAAATACAATAATATTTAAAAATAATTTTTTTAAGGGCATTTTAACGATTATGACGTCACAATTTGTTTAAAGCATGTATTCTAAAATTCATTTTAATAAAATTTGAGAATCCTATTTTCCAATTTTTTAAAACTATTTTCGAGAATTCAACTATTTTCAAAAAAATTTTAATTACTTTTTTAAAAGTTTTTTTAGAAACCTTATTTTTTCAGAATTTCTAAATTAAATTAATCAAATTTGATTGATTTGATTGATTTTTGTTTAATAAATATTTGAACACTTATTGTTATTTATTTTTCCACCAGGAATTAGAATTTCAAAATACTTTTAATCGTAAAACTTTTTGAAATTTAATTATTTCTGAAAAATAGAACTTCAATTTTTTTGAATTCTTCAAATATTTTCGAAAATTTTAACTGAAATTCTTTTTCAAATAAATTCTTATGAAATAGTTGTACGAAAATTCAATTATTTAAATACAAAAATAAATAATCAAATAATTGGTTATTCCTAAAAAAATATTGCAACTGTAACTATACTTATGGATTTTTGTTTAATTTGGGAAAAAAAATTCATAGACTATTTTTATTATTAAATATTATAATATGTAATAATTATTACCATTTTAAATCATTATGTTGTCAACTACTAATTATTCCTATTATTAGTTATTGCAAGGTCCTATTACCGATTAAGTATTATTTTTCTTAGTAATTATTATTGATAGTAATTCCAATATTTTCCATATATTTTGCAGTGATTTTTACTGATATTAATTATTATTATTAATAAAAATTATTTCTGTTCTTAGTAATTATTAATAGGCGAACATAGTCAGGGTTGGACCGATTTTTTGAACTCATAACTTTTTTTGAAAAATAAATTTAGGTAATTAAGTTATATTGTTGAAAATATCTAGAGAAGAGGAACTTGATAAACATTTTAAAAATTGAGTTTTCTAAAATTAAAAAAGTTATAAACATTTAGAAAAAAAATGTGTTCAAGGTACAACCTCCAATATGTTTCCCTGATATTAATTTTTTTATTAGGTAATTTTGATTATTAATTTTTGTTTTTAATTTTGATTATTAATTTTGACTATTAATTTTTATTATTAGTTGTTAGGAATACTTGTGATTATAAAAGTATAATTATTTTTTAATTATTATATTCATCGTTATTATTAATAAAACCATTCTGTAAATATTCTAATCATCGGTATTTACTTAAATATCAATTACAATTATGAAATATCATATTCAAATGAATTTTATCGAATACATCAACTTCTTAAGCGGACGTTCTCGAATGATATAAAATTTAAATGAGCTGAACGATGTTGAGTAGGGAGGATACAATTTTTTTTCCTGGTGAATTTTCTCTGGTAAAAAGGAGGAGAGAATCCATTTGGCGAATGACCCCCAGCGTAAAAGACTGATATTAGAGACGGTTTAACGACCTGAATAGGATCGATATGTGATAACATTAATCGAGAAAATGGCTCCAAACGATCCTGCCTCTTCTATTTCTTCTTTTTTTATTTCGGTGCTCAGCTATTTTTTTTCCGCCGACATTAATAATTCGTGATGAATCAAGATGACTCTCTTTCTCTCTCTCCCTCTTTCACTCACTCTCTGGGTTTCTTTAGCGCGCAGGTATTTTTTTTTCCTTATACCCCATCCTATGAGAAACTCGCCCTTTTTATTTTTTGGAATGAGTATGCAAGGAGTCGTCTGAAAAATCAAGAAAGAATAGTGGAAAAGAATATGATCGAGAGCTTTGAGATGAAAGAGAAAAAGAAATGGAGACGCGAGTCTGCAATCAAAGTCCAATGAAATTTATATCCGGGTGGCGTATTTGAACAGAGGCAGGCAACTTAACTTGGAATTTATGATAATTTCATCCGCATCACTATCAGGCTACCATCCTCTAACCTCTCTTCAACTCTAACGCTCCCCCCCCCCCTTCTCTCTTCCCCTCAAGACCCAAAGAGCTTTCGAAATTAAGTTTCAACCGCATCTTACCTGTCAGTCCTGCAAGCTCTAAATTCACTTGATCTTGTCTAAATCGATTTAGATGTTTGAGAAACCGCGAAATCCTTCTCTCTAAACTGCTGTTTAATCGCAAAATTTGAGTTTTTATATTTTTTTTAGGTTTTTTTTTCAATAAACTATTCTTTAAATACTTTTTAAATTTATAATAAAGTGAAAGAACGATGGAACATAAAAAATTTCGACATTAATTATTTCCTTAAAAATTTCTTTCACTTCTGGTCTAATTTTCTTATTATCTTAAAAATATTTACTATTCTTTATATAAATTCTTAATTATAAATTAACAATTATCAACTACAAATATTTAATGGACCAAAAATGAAAAATTACGGACCAATTACTGACAAAAATATAACCAATCATAACATGATTTCTTCATGTTTTATAATAATTAAAAATGTCAAATTAATAAAATCATTATTTTATATTATAAGAATATTGTACTTCTTCAAAATTATTTTCATTTCAATTCAATTATTGAATTTTCAAGAATTTTTCACTAAAATTTTTCTTTAAATCAATTAATTTTCAAAAAAAGTTCTTCTAAAATTTTTAAAATTCATTTATTTACAATATTCAGTTTTACAAATTTCAATTATTCGTAAATTCTTCAATTAAAAATATATATTAGAAAATAAAAACTTCAAATAATATAAAAAATTTACGCTAAATTGCTTTCAATATTCAATTATTATCTAAAATTTCAACTGAAATTCATTTTTAAATTAATTTTTATTAGACAATTCTACTAGAATTTAATTATTTAAATACAAAAATAAATAATTTATTGAACAATTAAATGTTTCTTTAAATTCAAATTCTCATAAAGAATTTTATCAACATATTTTTAAATAATTGAATTCTTTCGACTATTTTTAATAAAATTTTTAAGAAAAATTACATTTTCCGAGAAATTTTATTAAAATTCTATTAAAAATAATTAAAATTCTGCATTGAGTTTTATTATTTATGAAAATAATTGAAATCCAAAGAAAATTTTTACTATTTTTGAACATAATTAAATTTCTGCGAAGGATTTTATTACTCTTAAAAACAATTGAATTTCTGCAATAATTTGTAACTTCTCCAAAATTAAATTTTTATTTAGTTTTAATTAAAATTTTTCTATAAATACCTTATTTTCAATAATTTTTTAAATAGTTTTTTGAGAATTTTCAAATTCATTTGTTTTTAACTAAAATTCATTGTTAAATCAATTTTTTTAAAAAATTCTACCAGAATTTAATTTTATTTAAATACAAAAAATAATTTATTGTATATTTGAATGTTTCTTAAAATTAGATTCTCGTAAAGAATTTATCAAAAAAATTTTCAATAATTGAATTCGTTTGACAAATTTTAATAAAATTTTAATAATAATTACATTTATCGACAAAATCGATTAAAATTTTAATAATAATTACATTTATCGAGAAAATCGATTAAAATTTTATTAAAAATAATTGAAATTCTGCGATGAATTTTAGGTACTATTTATGAAAATAATTAAATTCCTAAAGAGAATTTTATTATTTATAAAAATAATTGAATCCCTGTAAAAATTTTATTATTTAAGAAAATAATTTAATTATATTGCGAAGAAATTTATAAAAAATTTGTAAATTATTGAATTTCTGTGATATTTTTATTATTTTATGGAAATAATAGATATTAAAAATCATTAAATTAAGGAAAATTTTTAAAAATAATTGAAATTTTGGAGAAGAATTTTATTATTGAAATATTTATAAAGATAATGGAAATTTTGATGAGAATTTACAAAAATTTTTGAACATAATTGAATTTCTGCGAAGAATTTTATTACTTATCAAAATAATTGAATTTTGCAATCATTTGTAATTATTTTTGGGAATTCAATTAAATTAAAAAAAATATTATAGTTAATTTTAATTACATTAATAAATAGTATGTTATAATATAAATAATAATAAATAATTATTTATTACAAAAATTTTCTAAATTAGTGAGTTTAAAAAATTTTTTTTCGGTATTTTTTTATAAACTATTCTTCAAATATTTTTCTAAATAGTTAAAATCTGGACGAAAATTAATTCTGTTTAATATTTTCATTTTGTATAAATTTTTTACAAAAATGTTTATGTTTTGTTTTATTAAAATTTTGATTTTTCTGTTTTAAAATTTTGTTTTTTTTTGTTTTTCATGTTTTAGATTTTTTTATATAAATTGTTTTATATGGATTCTAATATAATTTTAGTGTGTGAGAATATTTATTGAAATCGAAGAAAATCGAGTTTAAAGTTATACGATGAATTGAATATTGTTCATTCAGTGGTGATTAATTTATTCGATAACTTTGCATTTTTGCTACTGAAATCTTTTTACAGACATTTCGAGATGAAGGGAATGTCGATGCTCTCTTTTAATAAAAAATATTCGATTGAATGACCTACGAAATTTTTATTGCGATTTGATCTTGACGAACACGTTATAATATTGAATTGAAAGAGGGTAAAAATTTCTTTTTTTTCGACGTACAAATAAAATCTTTAGGAAAACTTTAGGAATTACTATATTTAAAAAAAATTATACTTAAAAACATTCTTTTTTGCGTTCGTTCTTATGATTGAAATGTAAATTGATAAAAAGCGGGTAGAAAATTATTTATTTATTTAAAAAAAATAAGTTCCTAGGACCTCAAAAAAAAATTAAATTTGATTAAAATTGTAAATATTGTGAATTTGTTTTCGATTTCAATTCAAATTGAGAATAATGTTTTACTATAATCAATTTTCGATTGTTGTGATCGTAAAAAAAATTTTTCCAACGCGCCTTACACTTTCGTTAATGATTTATATATTGTTGTTCAATTAGTTTATTATTTATTGACAGTGAAAATAAGGATACACAGAACTTTCCTTTGTTCTCAATGCATAAGAAAACAGTTATTATACGCACGTCGTGTTATAAATCAAAGAATGTGCTACAAAAAAGAAACAGAGGAAAAAAAGAAGGTAAAAATTTACAAAAGATAAAACCTTTGAATTAATCCACAAAAAAAATATTATTTTTACAATGTAGAGTATTTTCTTTATACACAGTATTTTCTGTGAGTATTTTCTGTGACTATTTTTTGTGAGTATTTTCTATATACAGACAGAGTGTATTTTACGTTTATTTAAAAGTAGATAAAAAAGACAAAGAGTAAATCTCCCTCTGGAAAAAAGAGTAAATTGTTTCATTTGCTCGACAAATTTTTGTAAAGCTCGGCAGATTTTCAGTGGAAAGCGCATGAAAAACAATAAGTTTTATTTTTTTTTTCTCTCTCTCTCTCTCTCTTGCTTGGTTGTCTTATGTAGTAAAAGAGGGTGACTTATCGTTATGGGCGGAAAACTGGGATAGAGTCAGGAAAAAGAGAGTAAGTTTAGTAGTTCGCTTGCGGCGAAGAATTCCCTGGTTACAGTATCGGTTATTTGGAAGTTTGGCTGCGATTTCTTTATAACCCACTTTCATTTCTTCAAGAGAACCACATTTTCGGCTATAAATTTCTCCTGCTACTCATTTGCTGACACGTGATCACTTTAGTTTAAGAGATATACTCTTCACACTTGAATATAGTCCATCGTGAGTCTTTCTCTTTTCTCTTTACTCCAAAACCTATTTTATTCATCTGTGTCCCTCAAAATTTCATTTCGATTCTAAAGGTGAACATTTTTTTTCTATTATTTTTACTGGTATTATTACTACTACTGCAAGTGCTACTCTACTACTACTGCTATTATTATTTTTATTATTATTACTATTACTGTTATTATTATTATTATTATTATTATTATTATTATTATTATTATTATTATTATTATTATTATTATTATTATTATTATTACTATTATTATTTTATTATTTTTATTATTTATTATAAGTTTATTTTAAACTCGAAAATATAATGCACAGTATTATTAGTAATTAAGAAGAAAAAATCCGGTCACAAGGAATCGAACCCTGGACCTTGTTACTACAAGTACAGTAAGAAAGCCACTGAGCCAACTAACATGCTCAATATCAAATCATTCGTCGACTGTACTTTTCATTTCTAAATCCTTTTTTTTCGAAGAATCATAATGAATCAGTTAATGATGATAACTGATAATGATCATAATTAATTATTAAGGAATTAATTTTAAGAAACAGTTTGAAATAGTACAAAACATTTTTTTTTTAAATTACATATTTACAATCTATACGTAAATTGAAAAAAATACTAAATAAATAATTTTAAATAATTATTGATTAATACTAATTAAAAAAAATAATATTGAGAATTTGTTAAAAAATTGTGCTAAAGAAATAGAAATTATGCAAAAAATACCAAAAAATGTTGTGAAAACAATGTAATCGACAAATCAAAATTGTGAAAAATTTTTTTCCTTTTGTTAAAAATCACTTAAAATTCTCAATTTTATTTTAAATTAAAAAATAGATATTATACACATTTTTAACTCTTTAAAAAAATACACTTTTGAGATTCTGTTAAAAATATTGGTGATAAAAAAATTGAAATTACGCAAAAAATGTAAAAAAATTTGTAAAAACAATGTGATTGACAAATAAAAATTGTAAAAACTTTTTCTGCTGATCTTAAAAATTAATTAAAATTCTCAATTTTATTTTCAATTGAAAAATAGAAATTTTACAAATTTTTTAACTCTTTTTCAAAAAATATACTGGAGCTTATGTTAAAAATTGATGATAAAGAAATAGAATTTATGCACATTTTCTTTTATTTTTAAGTTATAACTAAAAAATTAAAGTTTTGATAAAAAAAATGTGATGGATAATTATAAATGGCCCAGATTTATACTTTCCCTCTTTTTCAAAAAGAAGAATGAAATACAAGATTTTATATAAAAATTGTAATGATTAAATAGAAATTCTGCACATTTTTTTTTATTTATTTCTAAATAAATGATAATTTTGTTAAAAATTGCGATTAAACAATAGAAATTACAAATTTTTTTTCCAAAAGAAACTAAAAATTTTGTAAACAAAAAATATTGCAGACAAATCAGCATTATGGACATTTTTTATTTCTATTTTAAAAATCTTGGAAATTGCTGTTTTATTTTCCAACAGAAAATATATTTTTCCCCTTTTTCAAAAAGAAAAATGAAAAACAAGATTCTATATAAAAATTGTAATGATTAAATAGAAATTCTGCAAATTTTTTTTTATTTATTTCTAAATAAATGCTAATTTTGTTAAAAATTGCGATTAAACAATAGAAATTACAAATTTTTTTTCCAAAAGAAATTAAAAATTTTGTAAACAAATATTTGTTTGCTGACAAATCAACATTATGGACATTTTTTATTTCTATTTTATAAAAATCTTTGAAATTTTTCAGTTTTATTTTTCTATATAGAAAATGTAAAATTGTTATTGACAAATTGGAAAACTATAATTTTGATCTGCCAAGCAAAATGGTTTAGAAAAAAGAATACTCAAAGACTAACTGCAAACTGCGAACAGAATGAATTAAAGAATATTATTATACTCTGAAAGAAAACTTTATTTGATTCAAATAACCGATTACTCACCTATTATCAAATAAATATTCACTTAAAACAAATAATTTTTTTTTAAATCAATTAAATGGTAGGTATTTAAATTAATAATTTAAGGAGGTTAAAGTTTTGAACGTTCAAATGAACGAAATTTATTTATTTCTTCTTCAAATTAAATTTTTATTACTAGGGGAAGAGGTTCGGTTGTGGGCATAGTTTGGTTTTTGGGTTATAACTTGGGCTCAAGTATATGTTATGCGGATTTATGCGTGAATATTGAAAGCTAGATACCTTAGGTAACTACTGGCGATGAAAATAAATTGATTTCGTAAACTAGAAACTTTTTATAAATATTTTAGTATAATCGTTATTTTTGGATAACAAAAAATTTTGGTTCGGTTGTGAGCACCATCGTAAAATCAGTTTAAAATGGAAAGAACTGAAGTAAAATCACCGCAGATATGTAAAAAAAGTTAAAATTGATTAATTTCAAAAGCTTTAGCATTGAAACAACAACAGAAGATGCGACTTTTCATATCATTCTTTAACCTTATCACAATGTGCAAAATTCGAATTCACAGGCGGATATGGCCAATAATATCTAAAAAATACTTAAAAACACCATTAATAGCTGGGGAAAATTACTCATGTTGATATCAACGACGATATTTAACGATTTGAAAGAAAAAGGAGTTAGGTGCTCACAACCGAATTTTGCAGCCACAGTGAAACATAATGAAAAAAATTTTTATTGTTAAAATTCTGGTGGAAATCGGTATTAAATTACAAAATTTAATACATTTACTGTGTAAATATGCATTGCATTAACGTTTTTGTTTAATTCTCTTCGATTTGTAGCACTTTTAAAACTGTGAAATAATAAAAATGTGTCAAAACACACGTGTAAGAAAACAAATATCTTTGCAGAACAAATAAAAAGCGACTGTTTGCTTTGGTATTCGCACAAAAAGGATATACGGTGACAACACACACTTGACATTTGTCAAATTTGATTCATTTGTATTTTATGAAAAGTTACGCAGGGGTGTCCACAACCAAACCATGCCCACAACCGAACCTCTTACCCTATAATTTTGCGTCACTATTGAGCAAATTAATTATAATGTTTCTAAATGTAAAATTTGAGTTTTTAATTTGAATTGTAATCAATAATCTATGAAAATATTTTTAACAAAAAATATTTCGTTCATTTGAACGTTCAAAACTTTTTGTTCATATAATTTAAGTATTTTAAACAAATATCATTTAATTAACTAAAATAAAAATTATCTGATTCAAACAAGTATTTAATTGATAAAAGGCAAGTAATCGTTTATTTGAATCAAATAAATTTTTCCTTTAATGGAGATTAAATTAAATAATAATTAATTATTAATTATTGTCAATTAATATTACAAATTAATTAATAATTTATTAAACATCAAATTAAAATCATTAATTATCAAAATTATTTGATTATTATTATTATATTATATATATTATTAATTATTATTAATCAAATCAAATTAAAAAATAATATTATTTTGACAAACTGCAAATTTTGTTTGTATCAAAATAAAAAATCTGTTAACACATTTTTTTTCTTAAAAAAAAATATTGTCCATGTATAGAGAGTAAAAGAACAAAGTTATCGATTTATTTAACGAAATAAAAGTGAAAGAGTGAAACAAATACATTTGGACACTGATATTTTGAAAACATGGAGAATTTAGAATAGAATTTGAAATAGAAATTTGTCCTTTTTTTTCTGCGCTCGCGCGCGCATTCTTCAAATTGTTAACTTTTACGGCGGATGAAATGTGTCTCGAAAATTTGTGGGATTGTGCTTGACAAGTGACTCGAAAAACAGAGCTCTGGGTTTTTGATCTGAGGAAAAGAATTCCCAGGGAGTTGGAGACTCTCCTCTCGTTTAAAAGTAAAGCTCCATAAAAATCCATTGACCGCATTCAGTGTGAAGTTTTTTTTTCTATTTTTTTTTTTGCTTTTTGCTTTTTGCGAAATAAAAGGAAGCCAACCGGGTAAATATGCGTCCAGTGTAAAATAATCCGGGTAAAAATTTTTTTTTTCTTTTAGAGAGACAAAGTTCATGAGAGTCAAGTACTACGATATAGTTGGTTGTCTTTATTCACAAAGTTGGGTGCAAATGCTCTCAAAAGCGACTTCGTGCCATTGGCATAATATATGCTCAGATGGAGAGAGAGAGAGAGAAATTTAATGGCAACTCGACCCTCGAACATTCGTCACTCTTCGTCTTTCAACGCTGACATCGTATTGATTCGATTGTGTGCTTTGTATTTCTTTCACTGAAAATCTTCTGTTCCAATAAAGTCAACTTGACTTTTTTTTTCTCCCCTTCAACTCCCTCTTTTTCTTCATCTTCACTATTTTTTTTTCGAACCAAATAAAAAGTTTTTTTCCACCTATAAGCGTGGTGTTATATTGAAAAAATTTACGGAATTTATTAATTTATAATTTTCAATATAAGAAATTAAATTTCATAAATTTAATAAATTTTATAAATTTAATAAATTTTATAAATTTCATAAATTTCATAAATTTTAAAAATTTTTTAAATATCATATTATAGTAGATTGAAAATTGTTTCCTTATTGCGAATCTTTACTCTGACATGAATATTAAAATAGATATTGGAGTGGGGAGAGAAAAAAAATCTTTTTTAATACGTCTCGAGTAATTTTATTCATGGAAGAGTTGATTGGAATAATAAAATCACGAAGAAATGGATAAGAATGCTTTCTTTTCTAATAAACTTAACGGGTCAAAAAACGCTTTAGTTAGACGTGGATAATAGGAAACGGAAATCCATTGTTCGGGTTTTTTTTTCAATCTTGATTCTTTTTTCGTATACGAATTTTTTTTTTAATGCTTCAAGTATTTGAGAAACGTTTACATGCTTTATTTTTAAATGCTGGAAAGAAATTACTTTCACTGAAATTTATATTTATTTCAAGATGTTCACTATAAACGAGTAGAAAAGAGGAAGTGTTAGTTTTTTGCGAATTTTATTGAGGCTGATCGGTCATGCTCGAATGGAATCAACTCATGGGAATTCAGATATTGATTTGGGTGACTAGACTATGTGGACGGAGATGAATTGGTGGCCTTTACCCGCTCACCATTCAGATGATCCCATATACAGAGTTATGCATTTAATTATTCAATAAGGTTTCCACTTTGCTTTTCAATTTCCCGCAAACCTAGAAAAAAAGAGAAAGAAATTAGCAAAAAAAGGAATCGTACAAAATGAGACTGTCCTTTAGTGTTCTTTTTTTAATAACTTTGTTTTCTCTTCGAATTACGTGGTTTTTTTGTATATATATCGTATCGTGTTTTGTATCATAATTTAGAATTAAATTTAATTTTAAACTAAAATGAAAATTTCCAACGACTTTTACTGCTGAAATAAAGTGTAAAAAAATAGTTTGTTTTATTTCAGTAGTAAAAGACAGTTTTAGTCAGACAATTTAGGAATTCTTTCCAATTTTCTATTAGTTGTAAAAAAAAACAGTTGCGTTCATTTTTGAATTCTGGTAAAATTTCCTTAAGTGGAAACAGCAATTTTTAGTCAGACAACGAATTTTTGGATTTTTAAAACTAATTAGCAGTAGTAAAAATCAGTTTTGGTCAAACAACAAATAATTCTATTAGTAAGTAACAAACAAACAAATTCTATTAGTAGTAAAAAACAATTGTAATGAAACATTTCAGAGCTTTCCATAATTTGTTATGTAGTAAAAGAAATTTTTAGTCAAACGGAGCAGTTTTGGATTTTTAAAACTTGTTAGCAGTAGTAAAAGTAAGTTTTAGTCAGACAACAACTTAAAAATGCTATCAGTAGTAAAAGACAATAAGAGTTGGACGTTTAAAAACTTTTAATAATTTCTGAAGTAGTAAAAGCCATAATTAGTCAGACAAAGCATTTTCTATTTTAAAAACTTATTAGTAGTGACAATAGTCAATTTTAGTTAGACAACAACTTAAAAATTCAATGAGTAGTAAAAACAATTGCAATTAAACATTTTAAAGCTTTTAATACTTTCTTAAGTAGTAAAAGTCATAATTAGACAGACAAAGCATTTTTTGATTTTAAAATACTTATTAGTAGTAGTGAAAATAAATTTTAGTCTGACAACAACTTAAAAATGCTATCAGTAGTAAAAGACAATATCAGTTGGACATTTACAAGCTTTTCATATTTTCTTAAGTAGTAAAAGCGATTACTGTCCAGACAAAATATTTTAAATTTTTAAAACTAATTAATAGTAGTAAAAGTCAGTTTTGTATTAAGTGTTTAGCTTAAGTATTTAAAGCGACAATTAAGTCAAATAAATCATTTTTGGATTTTAAAAACTTATTAGCAGTTAAAGTTAAAGTCAGTTTCGGTCAGACGAGTAATAAAAAATTCAATGAGTAGTCAAAACAATTGCAATCTAACATTTTCAATGCTTTTAATACTTTCTTGAATAGTAAAATCCATAATTATTCAGACGAAGCAGTTTTAGATTTTAAAAACCTATTAGTAGTAGTAAAATTCAGTTTCGGTCAGACAACTAATCAAAAATTCAATGAGTAGTAAAAACAATTGCAATTAAACATTTCAAATGTTTTAGTACTTTCTTGAGTATTCAAATTCATAATTATTCAGACGAAGCATTTTTGGATTTTAAAAAATTATTGTCAGTAGTAAAAGTAAATTTTTGTCAGACAAAAGATTAAAAATGCTATGAGTAGGAAAAAGAAACAATAGCAGACGTTTAAAAGCTTTTAATATTTTCGTAAGTAGTAAGAGCAATTTGTATCCAGACAAAGTAATTTTCGTTTTTTAAACATATTAGCAACTTTTAATATTTACATAAGTAGTAAAAGTGACTATTAGTCAGACAAATCATTTTTCCATTTGTAAAACTTATTAGCAGTAGTAAAAGTCAGTTTCGGTCAGACGAGTAATAAAAAATTCAATGAGTAGTCAAAACAATTGCAATCTAACATTTTCAATGCTTTTAATACTTTCTTGAATAGTAAAATTCATAATTATTCAGACGAAGCAGTTTTAGATTTTAAAAACCTATTAGTAGTAGTAAAAGTCAGTTTCGGTCAGACAACTAATCAAAAATTCAATGAGTAGTAAAAACAATTGCAATTAAACATTTCAAAGGTTTTAGTACTTTCTTGAGTATTAAAATTCATAATTATTCAGACGAAGCATTTTTGGATTTTAAAAAATTTTTGTCAGTAGTAAAAGTAAATTTTTGTCAGACAAAAACTTAAAAATGATATGAGTTGTAAAAAGAAACAATAGCAGAAGTTTAAAAGCTTTTAATATTTTCGTAAGTAGTAAGAGCGATTTGCAGCCAGACAAAGTAATTTTCGTTTTTTAAACATATTAGCAACTTTTAATATTTACCTAAGTAGTAAAAGTGACTATTAGTCAGACAAATCATTTTTCCATTTGTAAAACTTATTAGCAGTAGTAAAAGTAGGTTTTGGTCAGACGACTAATAAGAAATGCTATTAGTAATAAAAAACAATTGCAAGTATACATTTCAAAGCTTTTAATACTTTGATAAGTAGTAAAAGCAATTTTTAGTCAGATAAAGCATTTTTAATTTTTAAAACTTAGTAGACGTAGAAAAAAAATTTTCCCTATTTGAAAAAAAACTCTTTTTTGAAATATATCATCAATTAGAGGATATATTTTGGAATCAAGCGTTTCCAAAATCTAAATAGATATTACTAAATTATATTGAAGTTGAGTGTAATTTTCAAGAATTTTTATCGTTGTGACTAACGACTCCTCACGCGATTTGCATGCCTCTAAGAGAGTCTCCTTTTTTAATACAAGTTTTGTGAATTCACGTTTATAGTGAAAATTTTCTTATGTTAACTGTGCACTGGAGAGAAAGGAAGTTTTGTTGTGTCTCACATTTTGCTGTTATGTTTTACGTCACGCTTAATGAACTAAATGGGCGAGTGAGAGAAAGAAAGAAAGAGAGAGAGAGAGAGAGAGAGAGAGAGAGAGAGAGAGAGAGAGAGAGAGAGAGAGAGAGAGAGAGAGAGAGAGAGAGAGAGAGAGAGAGAGAGAGAGAGAGAGAGAGAGAGAGAGAGAGAGAGAGAGAGAGAGAGAGAGAGAGAGAGAGAGAGAGAGAGAGACTTGGCCACGCAAGTAAGTGTACAATGTAAATAAATCTTATAGATAATACAGATGTTTGCGGATTCTCACTCGCTATAAGCATTTCCGAGGAAACTTGCCTTAATAAGGAAAATGTCTGCCATGAACTGTGCAATTTGCACGAACACGATTTCCTCTCTTCTTCTTCTCTTCTTCTTCTTCTTCTTCTTCTTATTCTTCTCAACGAAAAGTTAAAAGGCCATCTGGAAATTCTTATACATTCTTTTCGAATTTCTTTTTAAATTTTTGTTTTCTTTAAATGGGGAAAAATTGGGCGCGGTTGATACAAATATCTCAGAAATAGTCTCTGACTTCACGGACCCTTTTTTAAAAAAAACTGACTTTTACTTATAGTCAGGGTTCAACCTTGACTACAATTATCATCTTCATATTGTGCTATTTAAAAATATTTTTGTATACTAAATTTAAAAATATAAAAACTGAAGTAAGTTTTCTTTTCATCTCAATTACCATAATTATTATTATTATTATTATTTTTTATCAAGAGAGAAAGAGAGAGAGAGAGAGAGAGAGAGAGGGGGAGACAGAAAGAAAAGAAACCTTTTCCTTTTCGTTTTAATATAATATCGACTTAGTCATTGCAGTGCATTAATCGTTTTATGAAAGCCGCATTTCATAAGTAAGTTTAAGTGCCAGAGCGGCGGTTTCATTCAAAACAAACGACTTGAAGCGAGAAAAGGAAGGAAATTCAACGGAAGGATCCGTAGATACGGGATGGTCTATGTAAGAAGACAGGGATGGAGTGCACGAGGGTGAAAGGTCGAGTAAGATGAGAGGGGGTGGATAGAGGGGCGAGGGAGGGGGGGGGTGAAAAGAGTGAGAGGAAGAGGATGAAATGGGTGGAGTATTATGAGTGCGGACAAAGAGGGAAGATAGGACTCTCAACCCTTTTTGCAAAGATAGGAAAAGATGTGAAAAGAGAGAAAGAGAGATGAAAAAAAAGAAAGAGTGAGAGAGAGACAGGGAGACAGGGAGGGGAAACATGTTACTGCATTATTCAGACCAACAGTTTTCTCATGAATTTATAAAAACGGAAAAAAGAAATTTTTCCTCCGGATATAATAGTCAGCCACGTTTTAAGTTACATTTCATATAGTTTTTCACTATAAAACTATCACTATATACTGTATTTTTACTATGATTCTCTCCACTGATTAATTTTTACTAAGGTAACTTTTTTAAAAATGGTTAATTTTTCTTAAATTCTCTATCTTTTTAATAAAGCTTGAAATTATTTCGCTAATATTTGAGATAATTTTTTTTTTCAATCTCAAAATTTAAGTTTTAAGTTTTTTAATTTAGAGAAGCTGAATTAATGTTTGTTCATTAATAATATAAATAATGTAAAAAGACAAATAAAGTTTATTCTGATCAAGCTATTAATTACATTACGTTACAATTAAGTAACAAAAAATATTTAAACACAAATCAATTTTTAACGATGTAGAAAAAATAAATTTTCTAATAAACATTAACACTTTCAGAGAAAATAGTAAATAATTTTCAAAACTCACTTTAATTGATATAAAAGAATTTTTTCCGCTTTTTAAAAAAACAGTGAAGATTAATTCTGTAAAATTTTGAAGCAGATTTGAAAATAATTTTTAATTTCAAATAATGAACAGGGATGCAAAAGTGACCACTGAATTCATCCACATATTTTATATTTTGATCAAGTTTTTATTTTCTCTTCTTTAATAGAAAAATAAATTCAGAACAAATTGTCCAGAGGGTGGAGAAAAAGGGGGTGGGGATAGGGAAAAAATCCAAGTGTGCAACAAACTATGCAAATCACATTTTACTAAGCTTTTGCAGTAAACAACAATGTGCACTTTGTGAGAAAGACGAGAAACGATTTTTTTCTTCTTCTATGTGTATATATATATATATATTATTCTTCTTTTAGAAAACGTCTAGATGGCTTTTCTCTCATAGAACTCCTGTTTTATGTGGAAGCACGCCTGCTAAAAGCTCAAGAAAAGGTCTAAATAAAATAGAAATTTAGCGATTTTATAAAAATACCCCCGACAACGAGAAGATTTAAATGTTTTTCTTTTCTGTTTAAAATTATTATCACGTTGTTCCAAATATTTTGAAGAAAAATTGACATGTTTTTTTTCTCACATTCTCTAATATTTATAATATTGTATTCATATTATATTAATTATATTAATTTCCAATATTATAATAATGGTATTATTTTTATAATCTGTATACAATTATTTATTTATTTATTTATTTGAAATTTCGTATCAGCTGAACGTCATAAATGCTAATATATTTTATTTCAGTAGTTAAAGCTGTTGTTTGTCAGACAAAGCATTATTGGATTCTTGAAAATTTGTTAGAAGTAGTAAAAGTCAGTTTTAGTCAGACTAACACAAAAATTATTATACTTATCATGTTATTAGTTTATGACAAACAACATTTTTTAAATTAAGTAGTAAAAAACAATTGCAATTAGTCATTTTGAATACTTAATATTTTTTCAGTAGTAAAAGAAAATATTAGTTAGACAAAGTATTTTTGTTGTTTGTAACTATTATTAACAGTAGTAAAAGTAGTTTTTTAGACAATCTGATTTTTTTATTTTCCTGTTATAGTAGTAAAACACGGTTGTTATCAGACATTTGAAATTCTTTTAATTTTGTCTTAAGTAGTGAAAGAGATTTTTAGTCTGACAAAGAATTTAGGGATTTTTCACAAGTAGTCGCAAATGACTTTCATAGAGAAAAAGTATTTAATCCGACATTTAAAAAAGTTTCAATATTTGTTTCAGTAGTAAAATGGATATTGAGTCAGACAAAGAATTTTTGTATTTTTAAAGCTTATTATCAGTAGTAAAAGTCAGTTTTGGTCGGACAACAACTAAAAAATTCTATTAGTAGTAAAAGAAAATTGGAATTAGACATTTGAAAGCTTTTAATATTATATTAAGTAGTAAAAGCCATATTTAGTCAGACAAAGTATTTAAAATTTGTTAACCTTTTTTGCAGTAATTTATTGAAATTAATTAATTTATTTAAAGCATTTATTTAGAAATTTAATATAATAAGAAAATTTATGATAGTGTGTCAATGTCTTATTAATTTTGGTTGCAGTAGTAAAAGACGTTTTTAGTCAGACAACAATAATCCATAGTGAGAATAATTCTAAGTTTTACGCAAGTAGTAAATGACTGTCTACAGACAGACAATTGATTTTTTATTCTTTCTAAATTTTCTATCAGTAGTAAAAGACAATTATAGTCAGACATTCAAATAATATTTTACTACTTAGAAAAATAAATAAAATATCTAATTATTCCTAATTATTTTATCATAAGTCTTTAATAATTTTCCAAATTTTCTCATTGAAATTCAATTATATTTATATATTGAAATAAGAAAAAATCCACTCAAAGCAGTTAAATAACGTGTTTTATGAAGAGAAAAAAAAGTATAGAAGTTAACATAAACACTTTGAATTACTTTTTCTCAACGTATATTAACTTTATTTTTTCAAACTTTTTTTTTTCTTTAAACACATAAAATAAAATTACATGAAACTTGTATTAATTTGTCGGATCAAACTTTTTATTTCATTCTATATGTATATATATATATATATATATATACGTTTAATGCATTTACATGGCTGCCTCGCATGTAAGTTTATGGCAGCCAAAGTCAAAATGGGAAACTATCTCAAAAGAGAATAGAGAAGTAGTATAATTACAAAGTTATACGATTTCAACTTACCCCATCTAATACTTTACATATACATGTATATATATATATTTCTACAAAGTGAAAATGTCATAAGTGATTTACGTTAATCGGTGAAAACTCATAACAAAGATTAACAGTTTGTCGTAAGTCATTTTTAATTATCAACAATATCCAATTCATTATAAATATAGGTTGCATATGGCGTTTTCTCATTTGTCATTTTTCAAACAGAAAATGAATACATAATTTTTTTATGTCCAATTTAATTTTTATTTTAATTTCAATTTTTTAATTTTAAATTTAAATTTATTTTTATATAACTGTAAAAAATAAAATCATATTTTATTTTTTCCTCTTTCTTTATTATTTTATAGTTATTTATTTATTTATTTCTTATTCAAAAAAATACCAAATGCTTCTTTTCTTATCCTCTTCAAAATTATTTATTTATTTATAAACATAACGAGACAATATTATTGATAAAAAAAAAAGATTTTTTTCATATTTCATCGAATTAATTTACTTTAAATATTTCTACCCGAAGAGAAAAAATTTTTTGTTTTAAATTTCTATATAGAATTTCATAGACAGAAAACGAGTACGAGACGGTATTTTGTTCATTTATTTTTGTGACTTTTCACATTCCACGTGTTATCGGAATTTAGATCTTAAAGTTTTGAACGTACGAATTATAATTTTAGGTTCAAAATTTTATTGTCGAGAATTCCTTTATACGTATATTGAAGTGAGAAAAATTTATTTGATTCAAATAAAACTGATTATTTGTCTGTTATTAAATAAATATTTAGGTACCTACTTGATTTAAATAACTTTTATTCAAATCAAAGATGCAAATTGTATTTGACACAATTATTTTTGTATTTGAAGCAAATATCATTTAATTGACATAAATTGTTTGATTTCAAAAATATATTGTGATTTCAATAAAAATTATATGATTTTAGTAAAAATTATATGATTCTTATTGTGAAATATAAATTATTATTTATTTGCAATTTATTTGTTTTAAATAAATATATTTTGTTTCTAAAAAAAGTTTTGAGTCAATAAAAACATTAAAATAAATTACAAAAAATAAAAAAATATATTTGGAGCAAATACAGTATTCATTTGGTGAAAATAAAATATTCATTTATTCGAAATAAAATATTTATTCAGTCAAAATAAAATATTCATACGGTGAGAATAAAGGAATTTTTCAGTAAAAATAGATTATTTATTAATTGTCAATAAAATATTTATTCGAAATAAATAAAATATTTATTCGAAATAAATAAAATATTAGGTACTATAAATTAAATAAAATTTATTGGTTTCAAATAAATTTTCTTCAATTAAATAAAATTTATTTAATTCACATAAATTTTGTTGAGTTAAATAAAATTTATTTATTTTAAATAATTCTTGATAAGTTAAATAATTTATTAAGAGGATTCATGATGTAATTTCATTTTTACTTTTATTTTAGTACAATTTTATTTTCACTTTTATTTTCACTCTGAAAAAGTGAAAATAAAATTGTATCAAAGTGCAAATTAAAATAAAAATCTATTAAAGTGAGAAGGGAAATAAAATTTTTTAAATCGAAAGTGAAAATGAAAGTAAAAATAGAAATAAAAAAAAATAAATCCTATATATTATTATTTTTACTCTGATTTAGTTTATGAAATCACTTCACTGAGAAATTTAATATACAGATACATGTATAAGTAGTAGTTTTGGTTTAATGCTGAGTCACTAACATTGCTATGTAATTAATTCAGCGAGAGACAGAGAGAGAAATATATATATGTATAAATGAATTATCTCTCCTGAATTTTCCGAAAATTTCCAGAGGCCAAAGTTAACCGAGTGATGATACCTTTGAAAAGAGCCAACGACTCTAAATGTTTGCTATCGTTTTCAATTGAGAGTTTTACCAACAGATCGTTTTCCCAAAAGCTTATACCTTTATCTAATATTATTACAGCAGGCTTACTCTGCGTTTAAGTTTTGCGTATAAATTATTGCAAAAGGAGTAGAGGGGGTGGAGGGGATTAAAATCTAAATCCCTTTTAAAAGCCTCTGTCTACTGGAATTTATGCTTTTCGAACAATAACTTTAATTTGAGAATTATATCAAACTCAATTTTAATACATATTGACGGGTTCTTATTCGCAAATTTCTCTTGCACACGAAGTAATTTATTTGAATATTGAACAAAATTTAGTAGAATAAAAAAAAATTATTTAAATTTAGTAAAATCTGTTCGAATCAAGAAAAATTTTAATTGAATTTAAAAATAATTTATTTGAATCAAATAAATTTTTTTTTTCCACCAAATAACTCTAATTATCCTTATGTAAAGACTTTTTCTTAAAATCAATGCTCATTATTTTAATAATTATTTAAATATTTTTTGTAAAATTGATTAATTTTTGTTGATAATTTATATTAGACTCAAATATTCTTAATACTTTATTAATGCGATTTCCACCTTATTTCAAGTCTAAGAATTTAATTTTTTGCATAAATAAATAAACTTTTACTGAAGTCAAATTTTTCATTCATTAATTTAAATAAAAAATTATTTCCTCTATTAAGAAATTTCAAATATAATTTTTCAGTTAAATTCATCAATTTATTTCTGTGGGTGTTAAGTTATTAGATTTCACATTTAAAATTAATATACCTTCAGTTCGAATGACAAAAAAATCCATAAATGAATAAAGAAAATCAATTTACAAATTGCCAATTGTGGATTATATTCAATTTCAATAAATTTAATTCCATGAAATTTAAAAAAATCAGAGAAATAGGCAAATACCGCAAAAATATTTTTTAATATTTTACTTTTTTAATCAAGCTATAGCATTTTTATTTCAAAATTAATAAAATATTGAATGGGAAATATTTTAAAACGTTACATTTTTAATAATCAATCAAATGTACATTCTTTTTACAAAGTGGAATTTTTTATTGTATTTTTATAGAATTCAGAAAAAGAATTTCTAAATTTCCCAATTTAAATAAATATTTAATCATTAAGTATTATTTTTCGACAGGAATCAAGATTTTTAAAAATGTCAAATTTAAACCTTGTGAAATTTAACAATTTATAAGAATATTTATTATAAAACATGAAGAAAATGATTACTTGGAGTCTTCGACTCGGAGTGATCAATTTCAAAAATATTTTCATCATTTCAATTCAATTATTATTTTCTAGAATTTTAAAATAAAATTCTTCTTTAAATCAATTAATAATTAATAATTAATAATTTTTAAAAAAGTTCTTTGAGAGTTTTCAAATGCATTTGTTTAGAATTCAATTTTACGAAATTTCAATTATTCAAAAATTCTTCAATTGAATACGTATTAAAAAATAAACACTTCAAATAATTTCAGAAAAAAATCAATTAAACTTTTTCAAAATAATTAATTCTACAGAATTGTTATTGGTTGGTATGAAAAATTAAGATTTTTAAAGAATTTTATTTGAAACCTTTTCAAAATTCAATTATTTCTTAAAATTTATTTCTATAATGCTTTTAATATTCAAATATTATTTGAATATTTGAATAATTTGAATAATAAATATTCAAAAGTAAAATTTTAACTGAAATTAATTTTTAAATCAATTTTGTAGTAGAAAATTTATCATTGTTATTGTTAAAGGAATATATAATATTAAAGGAATAGAAAATCTACGAGAATTCAATTATTTAAATGCAAAAATAAATAATTTATTGAATAATTAAATACCTATTTCTTAAAATTTAATTCTCATAAAGAATTTTGTTAATAATTGAATTTATATAAAATTGAGGAAAATTTTTGAAAATAATTGAAATTTTGCTAATAAATTTTATTAAAAATTTTTAAAAAATTGAATTTTGCCTAGAATTTTATTAAATATTTGAAAAATAATTGAATTTTGGAAAAGAATTTGATTTTAGCGTTATTTCAGCTAGTTGAATAAATAATTAAAAGGAAAAAAAATATTTTCATATCATTCTTTAGAAAAGAAATATTCCCTCAACAATAACAATGATAAATTTTTAAATTGAATGAAAATATGAGGAAAAATATATATACATTTTTCAAACATACTTTGGATATAGTGTTCGACTTGTCAGCAATAGACAAATTGGAAATTGAATTTTGAAATTGAATTTACGAATTGATAACACAAATTCCCCTCTTCCTTTCTCTCTCGCTCCTTTTTCTCTCATGGGAAAGCAGAGATCATTTCAATGAATATTATTTCTCTTCTTACCGTGGATAAAAATATCTTGAAGATATTTACCTATATTTTCCTGTATTTCGCTTCTACCTCTCTTACCCCCCCCCCCTCTCCATTCTCATCGTCCCGTGTGTCGAATGAGTCTACGCACGAAACGCTTATATAAACTGGTACCGAGTGTTTTTTTGAATTGGCTCCTCTCCAGACGGTTTTCTATATAACCATGTGGATTCGGAAATTGAAATTTTCATACAACGTTTGCCATCGTTGTCAAATGAAATAAAAGTGTGAAATCAGACCAGGTGATAGCGACGGTTCGAGACAAATTTTACGCGGCTACTTTTGCTCTACCTTTTTTTTCGCGTTTCATTTGAAAATTGAAATCTGCTCTGCTGATATAGCAAAAAAAGAAAAAATGAATAAAATAAAGAAAAAAAAAAATATTGTTGAAGAAATTGACCCTGTTCGACTTCTTTCAATATGGTAGTTTATTAATACCTAATCTGAAAAGTCTGCTTCAGTTTATTTTATATTTTGTGCGAGAAATTTTTGTTTTTTTCTGATTGTATTACAGGGTTGCCACAGAGATCAAGGCATAGTCGGATTTTTATTTAAAGTACGGGATACAAATTAAATTTTTAGAATTTGTAAAAAAATTATGAATTTTTGGGACTTTTTTGTTTGACTTATAAATTGTGAAATTATCACGAATTCTAGTACAAAAGTTATTCAAAAAGAAATTCTTGTCGAAAATAGAAAAAAATAAAAATTTTTTTTTTCTGTTTTTGACAAGAATTTCTTTTTAAATAACGTCATTCTTGAACAAATATCATTAAAATTATTACTTATACAAATTATATAATGAATAATTTTACTTCAATGTTTCAAAATTAATTGAATTTTAAAAAAGTTTTTATACAATTTTCATAAATAAATTAACTTCAAAAGGTTTCAATTTAAAATTTTATAAAATCTCAATTTTGAATGAATTTAATTAGAAATTTTAAATAACTTCGATTTTTGGAAAATTTTAATAATTAAAATTTTTTTGAAATTAGTTAAAGTTTTTAATGTATATTTAGTTGATTATTAAAAATAATGGATTTGTAGAAGAATTTTAGTTATAAAGAAGCTAAAAAAATAGAATTTGGAAAAGCTACAAATAATTACAGATTCAATTCAATTATTTCTCAAAAGTAATAAAATTCATCGCAGAAATTCAATTATGTTGGAGAATTTAAAGAAATTATTGTCAAAATTTTAATTATTTTTCTCAATTCAATAATTTTCAATATCTACTATTTAAATAAAACTTTCCAAAAGAATACAATAAAAAAAAATTTAAATAAAATTCTACGCAGACATTTTTAATTATTTTCATTAATAATAAAAATTTTAAAGGTATTCAATTATTTAAATTTTTTTTATAAATTTCTTCGCAATAATTGAATTATTTTAAAAAATTAATAGAATTCTTCTCAGGAATTCAATTATGTTAAAGAATTTTAAAAAATTCTCTTCAAAATTTCAATTATCTTTATAAATAATAAAATTCTTCTCCGAAATTCAATTATTTTTAAAAATTTGAATAAAATTCTTTTCCGAAATTTAATTATTTTAAAAAATTTGAATAAAATTCTTAACCAAATTTCAATTATTTTCAAAAGTTTCCTTCAATTCAATAAATTTCAATATCTACTATTTAAATAAAACTTTCCAAAAGAATACAATAAAAAAAAATTTAAATAAAATTCTACGCAGACATTTTTAATTATTTTCATTAATAATAAAAATTTTAAAGGTATTCAATTATTTAAATTTTTTTATAAATTTCTTCGCAATAATTGAATTATTTTAAAAAATTAATAAAATTCTTCTCAGAAATTCAATTATGTTGAAGAATTTAAAAAAATTTTTTTCAAAAATTCACTTATCTTTATAAATATTAAAATTCTTCTCTGAAATTCAATTATCTATATAAATAGTCAAATTCTTCTCTCAAATTAAATTATCTATATAAATAGTCAAATTCTTCTCTGAAATTCAATTAATTTTAAAAGTTTTAATAAAATTCTTGACAAAATTTGAATTATTCTCAAAAATTTTTCTCAATTAAAATCATTTTCAATATCTATTATTTTAATAAAATTTTCCAAAAGAATTGAATTAAAAAAAATTTTAATAAGTAAAATTCTAGGCAGACATTTAATTATTTTCATAAATAATAAAAATTCCAAAGGAATTCAATTATTTATAGTTTTTTTGTAAATTTCTTCGCAATCATTCAATTATTCTCATAAATAATAAAATTCTTTTTTAGAATTTAGTTAAATTTATAAATAATAAAACTCATTGCAGAATTTCAATTTTTTATTACAATTTTTATTAAGTTCCTTGAAAATTGTAATTGTTCTTCAAAATTTTCTTAAAATTTTTAGAAATAATTGAATTTTAAAAAATTTTCAAGTTAAAATCTTTAAAAATTTGAATTTTTCATACTTTTAACTAAGAATTCTGAAGAATTAATTTTTTTGAGAAAGTTTAATTGAAATTCGTAAAAAAAATGTAACAGAACATTTTTTTAAGTAAAATATTTTCCTTTATTTTTTAAAAATTAAAAAATTTTGTTTTTTTTGTGAACAATTTTAAAATATAATGAGGAGGGCAGTGAGATGCAAAAGGTTTACTATTTAAAAAATTAATTATTTTAAAACAATTGGTAAAAAAGCATTATTAAAAATGACCGTCACAACTGTTAATTTTCTGGTTTTCTAATAATTAATTTTTGAAAATATTAAGACTCTTGTTCATCACTGCCTTTCTTCATCATATATTTTAGAGACATTTACAAAAATTAGCTTAATTTATTTTTTACTTTAAGAGAAAAACGGTCGTGAAATTAACATTGAAGATCTAATAATAACATGCTGTTAATGAGTGAAAATTTTTTAGTACTTTAAATATTTTATTTGAAAAAAAATTTATATAAAATCGTTGAACAGTGAGCAGTTAAAACAATTGAAAAATGAAATAAATCTCGGATTTCTTAGAATGGAAAAAAAATTAAAAAAAAAAAAAAATGGAACGAAAAATGTAGAACAAAGCGA
This sequence comes from Leptopilina syphax, assembly GCA_032872505.1. NCBI lineage: Eukaryota > Metazoa > Arthropoda > Insecta > Hymenoptera > Figitidae > Leptopilina > Leptopilina syphax. The sequence goes on along the minus strand of CM065477.1, from coordinate 8,264,165 downwards.
CGCACAGATTGTCTCATAAAATAAATAATTCAAGATTACAATGTCGGTTAAGAACATAAATTTTCTTAAATTTAAAATATCATTTCAGTTGCATCTTAAAATAAAGATTTTTCCCAACACAGTGACTAAAGAGATAAAAATATTTTCAAGATTGGACTCGAAAGTATAAAAGACTAGTACTTTAGATTTTATGTAAAGAGAGTAAATATGAATGGGGGAAAAAAAAGAAAAACAGTTGCGGAAAATAAGGGAAGAAAAGGAGAAGGGGAACCGCACAGTACGCGTTGCCAATTCGATTAAAGCTTTGGCGGATAAAACCTTAAGGGAGGGTGTGTGTAAAGGTTATTGACGGCAGTATTAGCTGAGTTTCATAGTATAGCGAGATGGCATACGTTTCATAAGATGGGCTTCACTTCCTCTATATCTATATATATATACATGTGAGATGAGAGTGAGAAGAAATAACGTTGGAACACTAACAGATCTCTCGATATATACGACACAAGAGTAAACTTCCTATAAGCTTTGAGATATATGATACACACAAATACCACACGTTTCCTTTCACAGACAATTTTTTATCTGGACTTTTCTCCGGGGTTATTTCCGCAAATGAAAGTCAGGGCAGTTTATTTCCAAGCAGGTTGTGTCATCGATTCGTATATATATGTCGAAAATTTTCTTTTCTTTTTTCTTGCTCGTGTCCTTTATGCGTGTGTTTATCATATCGAAACTAGGGTACGAGGTGAAATTTTTATTAAAATACACAGAATAATAATATATAACAGTCGTCACATTGATTAAATCTTGTCAGATGGAAAAAAATAGGGGTAAAAAAAATTTGATTCTTCATCCAAGTGAAACACTTTTTCTCCCTTCTTTTTTTTATAGATAAGGAATAAAATCTGTTTGAAGTTTGTTTTATAAGAGAATATTTATCAAGTGACGAATTTACATATTGAAATCAATGTATTAATCTAGAATTTCAATCAGGAAGAAATATTTTTAACTAGGAGGAAGTTTTATTTTTTATTAACCCCTTAACTGTTTGAGGAAAATACAACATGATTGTCCCAAACTGCTCAGCAGAATCTGATACTTTTACAAATAGTATAATATATTTAAATTATAACTAATTATTCACTTATTGTAAAAAATATCATTAATGACCCTTATAATGTCTTATAATATTGACATAAAAAAATATCTATCAATTTATATACAAATTATATTTATTTTGAGTGAAAATGAACACGACCCACGTGTTTAAGACTTTTTTCGACTTCTTTTTAAAAATTAAGACTTTTCGAATTTTTTTCTAAACATTGCAACAAAATACAACAACTTTAATAACTTTTTATTAATATTAATTATATATATATATTATTATAATTAAGCACAAGGGCTTCATGCCCGTATGTTTCCTATAAATATAAAATAAAATATAAAATATAAATAAAAAATAAATACATATTTTAAGTATTTATTTGCAATTTTTTAAAAATCAATTTTTAAAGAATTTTAATTGCAAACTTTAAAAACAATTCTAAACTACCACAAATTTTGATGAAAAATCTTTAAAGCAATTTTTCAAAAACCATTTTTTAAACAATTTTAATTCCAAATTTTGATAATAATTTTAAAATATCAAAAATTTTGATGAAAATCCTTTAAAGGTAAATTTAATATAAAAAATTAATAAAAATTAGTTCCTAATTTTTAAAAATTCAATATTTTCGGTATTTTCAATTACATATTTCTAAATATTTAAATAGATACAAAAATAATAACATGAAATGTTATTTTTGTAATTATAATTCTGAAAGAATTATTTTTAACATTTTGAAAAAAATACTCATGTTCAAAATTTTTAATAAAAATTCATCATAAAAATAATTAGTTTTTTTTGCCTTTAGACACTTTTCTGTAGAACAAAAATCAAAAAAGTTATCACAATTTTTGGAAAAAGGTACAAAAATTCGAGATATATTTGCTTTGAAGATTTCAAAGTTTGGTATTTTTCTCAATTTTCAATAAAATTTCTTTTTCTGCTTATTTTCTTAAATTTTGTGCAAAAACAAACAACTTTTCTTTTAGATACTTTTCTGTACAACAAAAATCAAAAAAGTTATCTCAATTTTTGGAAAAAGGTACAAAAATTCGAGATATATTTGCTTTGAAGATTTCAAAGTTTGGTATTTTTCTCAATTTTCAATAAAATTTGTTTTTCAGAATTTTTCCTTAAATGTTGTGTAAAAAGAAACAACTTTTCCTTTAAATACTTTTCTGTACAACAAAAATAAAAAAAATTATCACAATTTTTCTAAAAAAAAATACAAAAATTCGATATATATTTACTTTGAAGATTTCAGAGTTTAGTATTTTTCTCAATTTTCACCAAAATTTCTATTTCTGTTTTTTTTCCTTAAATTTTGTGCAAAAACAAACAACTTTTCCCTTAGACACTTTTCTGTAGAACAAAAATCAAAAAAGTTATTATAATTTAACTATTTGTAAATTTTGCATAATTGAACAACTACTATCTTGAAAAAATTATTTTAAAATAACTTAAGAAAAAACTACGTAGAGTTTTAATTATTACAAAAAAAGACAAAATATTTTTAATATTTTTCTGGGAATTGTCAGGGAAATTGATAAACTGAAACTTGTGACCACCTAGATTATTATTATTATTATTATTATTATTATTATTATTATTATTATTATTATTATTATTATTATTATTATTATTATTATTATTATTATTATTATTATTAATTTTATTATTATTTTCAAAAATTCATTTTTAATTTAAATCATATTATAATAATTTCTTTATAATAAACAATAATATTGAGATTAAAATTAGCTAATACTTTTCGTTGAATATGGTGAACTAAGAAAATATCTCTCTTAATAGAAATGGAATTATTAAATAATATTTATGAATTATTTTTTACTAACTGCAATGGATATTGAAACTTGAAAGTATATTTGAAAAGAAATTTGGTGTAAATTTATTGTTTTTATTAATAACACTTATACAATTTATATATACAATTAAAAAATAGATCGCCCTGTATAATATACGTGTTGTCATAATACGACTCATACAAAAATATTAGTTTTTTCTAAATATTTATACTCACTTTCTTTTGTTTATTATATAACCACTATTATTCATAATTTTGAAATGCAAATGAATTTTTATAACAATATTTTTTTCCTTTTAATTTAACTCTAAATGTAGTTGAATTTTCAATTTAAATGCTTCTTTGCATGGAAAATTTCACATAATTTAAAAAATTTCTATTAATTTGACAATTTGTAAAAATTTGTTAATTAGTTTGTAATTTAATTTGTTAATTGGTTTGTAAATTAATTAATTAATTAATTCATAAACTGATTTATTTATTAATTTGTCAATTAGTTTTTGAACTGATTTATAAATAAATTTTTCAAGTCATATGTTCCTTAAGTTATTAATTAATATATTAATAAATTTATGTACATAAATTAATGAAAAAATAATGTAAAATTATTATTGCAAATACTATCGAGAATCCAGAAAAAGAGAAAATTGTTTAAAAATTCATTTGTTAATTAGTAAATTTAAATATATGAAGAATAATCATAATTTACAAACTAAATTAATACAAGTTATTGTGTTTTATTGGAAAATTTTATCTCAATGTTAAATATAAATTTACATAACCGAAGAAATTGGCAGTATTTACTGTGACATTAATAGAATACTGTATTGTCTGAGGCGCATATTTTCATTTGCCTTTCAATTAAAAAAATGAAATTATTTGAATAATTGATTCATATTTTGTGATGTCAAGAATATTAAATTGACTCTTGTTTAAAAATATAATTGTAGTATTTCATTTTTAATGAGAGAGAATGAATAAATATTGTTTCATTAAAGGAACTATTATTAAATTAAGAAACAATGGTTTATGAAGTATAATTTTAAGAATTTCATTAATAAGTTAAAATCTTTAAATATATCATTTTATAAATATTTATGACACGCATTTTGCTAGAAATTAGTAAAAGATTTTACTAACGTCTAAATTAAACTTTGCTAAGTTTTTATAGTAAATTTCGTTGCAAAAATTCAGTCAATAATTCTAAATTTAGTTAAAGTTTTTCTTAAATCTGACACTGAACCCTTCAGTAAAAAATACGAACATTAAATGTATAATTAAACATTAATTTCTTTACCAAAAAAAATAGTAGTTCTAATTTTTTTTACTGAACAGTTTAGTGAAGAACTTCCACTAATTTCTAGTTAATTTTCATTAAAACTTTAAGTAAAAATATTGAGTCGTGCAATTTTTACATTATTTCTAGAAATTTTTCACTAAAATACCTTTAGTAGAAAAATTAAACAGTAAAAATAATCAATTACAGAAAATTATTTTCATTATACTGAAAATCATAGAAGAAGCAAAAATTTTCCCCAAATTTCCACATGCGCCTCCATTATTTATTAAAACAATAAATCTCTTCTAGATAATTAGAAACAACAACAATTAAAATAGAGTATATATAAATTTAACAAACAAAAATAATCTCTCGTTTTCTTAAAATCAGTCTCACAATTCCTTGTCCCTATGGAATTTGACGAATCATTTTTAGGAACTGGGACAATAAAACCACTGTTTTGTTCGCATTCAATCTCTACATATAGTATATATATCTTCTCGCTCTATCACTCGTTTTACGAATTCCCCCCTAATACATTACAAATCTCTTTCATATAATTCCAATTTTACTAAAATTTTTAACGTTTAAATGAAAAAAAATATTTCTGTTTTTTGTAGTTTTTTTTTGCTTTTTTTATTTCTCTGTTTGAATATTTTCAAAAATTACTGTTTTTGGGTAATTGAATTTGAATTTAAAGTAAAAATTCAAAATGGCGGCTTTAAGATGGCGACCAAAAAAATTTTGAGTTCAATCAGATTAATTGAATTTAAAATTTTTTCGGTTATTATTTTGAATATTTAAATTTTGACCAAAAATTCAGATTCACAGACACTAAAAACCATCGAGCAAGATTTTTTATTAATTGTTTTAATTTTAAACTATTGTTAACTATTATTTATATTCATGAACTTTTGACAACAGATTCGGATCTAATGGAAAAAAAAATCCTCAAGAAAGAATTATTATCAAGTTTTTAATTTTAAACTATTTTTAGTCGACATTTCGAATTTTTGAATTTTGACTAAAGATTCGGATTAAACGAGAAAAGAATCATTTTTTATAATTTTAAAATAGTTTATCCAACAGGATTTAGACTTTAAAATAAGAATTAATTAACACTTAAATAATTAAAATATTAGTAATAATAGTATTTTCTAGAAAAAATTCTTTTGTTTATACAATTTATTTATGATCTAAATTTTTTATTATATCGCTTCTTAAAAATTTTTTAAAAATGATTCTATTTTAATTTAATATGACTTTTAAAAAAAAATAGGTTTTTACAACGTCAACGTTCAGATTTTTAAATATTTGAAAATATGCTTATTTGTTTAAAGGAAAATTAATTTTTTTTTAGTTATATTAGAATTTAATTAATATTCTGAATTTCTGATATAATTTTACTAAACTTCACATAAGTTTTTTTATACGTATTCCGTTTCCGTGTATATCGATATAATTTCATCTATGTCAAGAAATTAATTTAAATATATAAAATAAAATCTCGTCAGAAAATATTTTGACCATTTTTATTTATTCCTAAAAATTTGTAGATTTTGAAATCCATGCGTAATTTTATAGAAAATATGTATTTGAATACAAAAATAAATTGAAAAAAAAATTTTTTAATGAAAAAATTAATTTTTATCATTTTTTAAGCATTTAAAAAAATCTTTGTTTTTTGGCCGAAAATGCCTAAAAAAAGTACTATAATTATTCAATGTTTTATTTGAAAATTAATTTGTTTATTTTTCTACCTAATTTTAGTTTATAATTTTTAATATTTTTTATTTTTTATACATAAAAATTATGATCTGAAATTAGTTAGAAAAATAAACAAATGAATTTTCAAAAAAAAAAATTGAATAATTAGTATTTTTTAGCATTTGCATACGAAAAATAGACTTTTTTTTAAAAAAGGCTTCAAAAAATTAAAATTAAAGGCAGATTAAGCATGGGTTGCAAAAATTAACAAAAAAATTAATAAATAAAAATTCAAAAGACGGTCACTTAAAGCCTCTTTTTTTAAAACAAATTTTATAAAATATTTATAAGGATTTTTCTAAGGATACCAAATTGAGTCAAAAAACGAATAAAATATGTTGCGAGGCAACACTTTTGATTCATTTATTTGTCTCAATTTGATATCCTTAAAAATACTGTGATTATAAATTTAGAAATTCTTATAAAATCTCAGCACAATTTAAGAAAAATAGTTTGAAAAATAACCATTGTATTAGTCAAATGCTAGAAATTAAAAGTAGTAATACAAAAATATCAGCATTTCATTTGAACGTTAAAAACTTAAAAAACATTAATCACCAAAAAAAAGGAATAAAAAAAAACGATAATCAACTCTCGACCTTAGAGGCAGTTTCCTCATCATATTGCACTGACGGTATCATTGGTGGTTTAAATCCATATTCCATTTTTGATTGTCGAAAACTCCCCTTACCAATTGGATGATATAAATCCTGTTGCTTGACTTTTCTCAATGTTGTTATTGGTGAAGGTGAACGAGTTGCGATAGTTGAATGAAAGTTGGACGCTTTACTTTGAAAACCATGCTGTTGACCTTGGCTGTGATGGGGAAGATTCGATGTATGCTGCATTGGAACTGGACCAATGTACCCGTCCATTTCCGCTTTCTCTTTCGTCGTCAGCCGATGCAAAGCGTGCCTCCGGCGATTATTTGGATTGTAGATCGAATACGTTGGTTGGGCGGATATTGTAAAATGTGAGATAATTTGCTTTTTAGGATTGAAATTCTTCATGAAATAAGGATTTGTTGTTAGGGGTAATTTTTGTTCAAGTAGGCCAATGAAGGGTTTTTGGTAGATAAATGTCTGCTGTAGGGGTTGGGTTAAATTATTCTTGATTATAGATAAACCGTAGAGAGGTAGGGAATTTGTAGTTTGCGTTGAGTACAAGTTGTGGTTTTGAGGCTTCATTATCTGTTGGTAACTGACACCGTACTGCACTCCATAGGGTACATGAATCGGTACAGGCTTTTCCAAGTACTTAGCAACCTCAATCGGTATTTTTCTCTCGACTATTTTTTCAATTTCGATTGGATAGGGTATTTTCTTTTCGACTAATTTCTCGACTGGTATTAATGGTACGTGCAGTTGTTTCTCGACAATTTTTTCAATAGCGAATGGTTGTCCCATTATTTTTTGGTATAGTGGTATTTTTTTCTCGACTAATTTTTCTAGCGGTAGGGAATACATTTGGTGGGAATGCTGCTTTTCTATTTGTGGCATTTGATAGGGGGACTTCTTTTCGATTTTCGAATAGTGAATTTGTTTTTTGTCGGTGGATTTTTGTGATGGTGGTTGAAAGTCCAAATTTTCGGAGTATGATGGGAGAATTTGTTGGGTATGATGATTAGGGTCTGGGAGTTTATTGCCCGGTGATCGATAGGTTTGAATTGACTCGTTGACTTGTTCATTCCCGGTGCGAATTGCATTTATGGATTGCTCCTTCATTTCGATGTTTGCTTTTAAATCACGACTCTCGAGTTGTTTGGGATAAATGTATAATTTTGGTAGTTGGGATTGAAAAATATTCTCGTTGAATTCTTGATTAATTAGATAGACATGAGACTTGTCCTCGGGGATGTTTTGGTAAATTGTTGCATCGTGATTGATTTCATAAGGAGAGTTGGTGGCAGAGGAAGCATCGGAACGTGGAAGGTGTTTCGAATTCTGTGCATTCTCGGCGATATATCGTTGCCCCCCGTGGAGTTGATCGATGTGAATTACCTGCGAGAACATTTGAGGTGGATAATGTATTTCTTGAATCGGTGCATTATGATAAATCTCAATGGACTTTTGAATTTCAATTCCGGATTTTTCTGTTGTTGTTGTTGTTGTTATTTGTTGATTCGTTTTTTGTGTATCGGCCTCGATATTGTGATCGACTTTTTTCTCGACAATTGGTAAATTATTTGCTGTACGACTTATGAAATGTTCTTTACCAGCATTAACGAGAGCAACTCCGGCTTGTATTGGATTCAATACAATGGAGGATATTGTATCGTAAGGCTTATTTTCAAGATTTGATGGGGCAATTATTTCCGGTGCTCGTAAAGTTGTGGGATATAGGGGCATTGGTGTGCTGGACGTGATATTATCTTCGCATTCAAAGGTTGTGCTGTACTCGAATGGTTTATGATTGGAGACTTCCGCCACTACAATTGGTTTTGAAAAACCGTCGAGTGCTTTTGGTATTGGTGTCATCCATTTTTTGTCGGGGAAAAATTTCGAATCACTAATCGAAGGGGATGATCCATGGGTTTTAAACTGATTTTCACTCGACTGTAATGCATAATTTATTTGCTGTGGATTTGATAATCCGATTTCCGATTCCTTATGTCTGGGATTTTCAGTGCTGGGGTAAACTGTCTTTTGACTAGTTTCAATGGCATTGCTGAAAGCGGGCAAGACGCTTGAGTATTGATTTGTCGCTGTCGTCACTATTGGACTGAGTGTAGTTGAGGGAAATGCATTAAAGGCACTTTGGGACGGTAGTTGCTGAGTTAGGTCCAAGTGGCCTGAGAAACCGACATTGTACAAATCGACACGATTCTTTTTTACAATTGGCATGCTCTTGTAGCGTTTTGGTGATAAATTATTGGGTAAAATTTCTTCCTGTTGATGAATCAATGAATGTTGATTCATTGATTGTGGCAAATTTGGTGGGGAATTAATGCCAAGTCTTTGGCCAAAAGTACCGGAATTTTCGTTGAACAATTGTTCTTCAGTGATTTCTGATGATAAATCGTTCTTGTTGTCTCCGGAATCATTGACATATGAGATGTCGACGGGCGACGTTTGGGCTGTTGCAATGGCAGCACTTTGGACGATCACTGGTAATGTTGTGGAATGGCTGCTTGTGAATCCGTCTCCGGAGGGAATTCCATTCGACGAGATTACTTCGAAACTCTGTCGTTGCGGAAGATTTACGTAATTTATGTTACGAGACTCCTCCGAGATGTTTGACTCGAGTAAACTCCCTGGTTTGACATCCCTGTTGTCGCCCAGTATTGACTGATCGTGCTTTACGATTTGCAAAGTTTCCCCCCCGCCACCACCCACTTCGCCCTCCTTATGTAACATGTACGGCTGAATGATCTGAACTGCTTGAATAGTCTGTCCTTCCCTCACAGTTCCCGATGCACCAATCTAAAAGTAATTGTTCATTCAAAAATTTATCATCATCATTTTATTGTTTTAGCATAAGAAATTTATTTCTTACTAATTTGGATTCGCACAAAAGAAGCGATAAATTTCTTTATCCTTTTAGTGGAGATTTTTTTCTCTTTCAAACACTTGTAGTTAAAAAACAGTAGGTATTAAAAAAAGAGCCGCAAAATACTTACGACATCGTCATCATTCTGTAGTCTCTTGAATGCCTCTTCGCCAATAGTAAAGAGCGCTCCTCCTGCAGTGCTCTGCTCGTTTGAAGACCTATACTTCACGAGCGGCTGGTAACCTAACTCGTCAGCAAAATATTTGACGTCTGTTTGAGATTGGTCGGAATTCACGTTATACCGACCACTAGCCAATTCGTCATATCTTGCTTCGATTTTTCCCTGACTCTTGCCATCATCATTTCCAATATCATAATTCTGATATTGATAATCTGGAGAATTCTGAAAAAAATACGAGAAAATTTATTTTTGAAATAATTTTAACAGAAGTATATCGTTATTTTGTCATGGATAAATTTTCATGTTTTAGTTGGGGAAGAGATGCATTAAGGATGTGAGAAAGTGTATCACATTATATCATATTATACACACGATTGTGTGTATGCGTGAATGTAACACTCTTTGACATTGCTCTCGTTCCTTTTCCTCTATATAATTTACAGTGTGTGTCTGTGCAAATGCAGGAAAATTGAGATCATAGTTCTCATATTACAATTTACATTTTAGTACATAAAGTCTACTGCTATACTGGGGCACTATATGATTACATAGAATAATTTCTAGATTAAAAGAACGGATATTTTTAATTTAATTGCTATAGTTTTGTATTTTAATTGAAAACCGGTTATTATTCTAATTATTTTTGATAACATATCATTATTTTTAAATTCATTGTAATTAGTTTTTCTGTACTTCATCACCTTTTGTAGAAACTGCAATTAGAGGATTATCGCACAGATGTGAAGGAAATGTTTTCTTTTTTTTTTTTTTTTTTGAACGGTTGTGGAAGATTTATTCTATAATCGAACATTTGTCACATATTTTGTATTCAATCAGTAAAATATGAATTGAATATTATGAATAAAATAAAGACGGAAGAAGAAAGTAGCTACACGATTGGAATATCTGCCTATACAGTTAAAAATGTCTGGGGAAACAATTGCAAAATTTTTTATCGAAATTGGTTTTCTATCGAATATGCTTATCGGAAAATAAACTTCCTAAATCCCATTGTGCTATATCATTGAAAGTCTCCAATGGGAACGCTATTAATGTTCCATGGACTAAGAAGACAGTAAGCCACCGTTAATAATATCTTATAAGTGCACTATTAATCCTCCTTCGGTGTGGCAATAAATCATAACGTTGCGTCGGTTGGAGGTTCGGGTATGAGAAACTCGATCCCCCTCTCCTCTCCTCTCCTTCACTCTCTCTCTCACTCCTTCTTGTAATAAACGTCTTGATAATAAAACTTTGTAGAACTTGCAATAGATAAAAAAAAAAAAAAAAAATTGCGAATTTCAGAACGTAAATGACGCTTTACGTGTACCGTTTAACAAACAAGTTTCTCGATCGATTTGATCTTTCTGAATGAAAAATAGTTCCGTCTTCCCCTGAGTAAATCAAATTTTTTATGACCTATTTCTATATATTTTTGTATCCTGTGTCAATTTTTAATTAATTTGAAACCATGTCAGGTGTATTTATGTTTCTTTTCTTATTTTTACTGGTTAAAATTTTATTTCTTTAAAACTCGACGTATTGATTTCGTTTATTTTTAGTAAAGTTATGTATTTTCAATTTTTGAATAACGGGACTTTTGGACAGTTGTTTGTTTAAAAAATTTTTGTCTGTAATTTCTTAGTGAATTTTCTAGATGTCTTAAGAGTGGTTTTTGAAATATTTTCCCGGACTGACATCATAAAGAATGTCTTCTTAAGTATTTTCTTTGAGAAAAATGACTTTTTCTTAACAGTTTTTGGATAGAAAAATTTTGTAATTTTTTTGAAAGAAAATTCTTTATCTGCACTTTCTTTTAAATTTTGTGTTGCATTTATTTGTTTTTGGACAGAAAATTTTTGTAATTTCTAGACAAAAATTTTCTTTCGGCGTTTTTTTAATTTTGTAAATTTTAATTTAATACTGAATAGAAAATTTCTACTATTTTTTAAAGACAATTTTCTTCCGGGTACATTTTTACTTTCGTATTTGCATTTGTTATTGGATAAAAGAATTGTAAAATTATTCCAAAATACCAATAAATTTTTTATAAAATAAATATTTAGTCATTATTATAATTCCATAGGAATTAAGATTTTCAAAAAATTTCAAATTCAAATCCTTATGAAATTCAACAACTTATAAGATTATTATTATCAAACATAAAGATATCAATTACTCCGAGTCTTCGACTCGGAGTGATCGATATCTTTATGTTTCATAATAATTTAAATTTTCATTAAATTTTTCAAAAAAAATAAAATTATTTACAAAAATTTTTTAAAAATCCTTCCCAAGAATTCAATTATTTTTTTACAAGTAAAAAAATTTTTCACATGAATGCAATTATTTAAAAAAAATTTAATAAAAATTCATTGCAAGAATCCAACTATTTTCATATATAATAAAATTCTTCACAGGATTTCAATTATTTAAAAAAAATTTAATTAAAATTCGTCACAGGATTTCAATTATTTTCAAAAATATTCAAAATTTAATTTTTTTTTTTAAATTCATACTACAATGCTTTTAATATTCAATTATTATGTAAAATTTTAACTGAAATTCGTTTTTAATTCAAGTTTTATAAAAAAATTCGACGAAAATTCAATTATTTAAATACAAAAATAAATAATTTATTGAATAAATAAATGTTTTTCAAAATTGAATCCTCATAAAGAATTTTATCAACAAATTTTTAAATAATTGAATTTTTTCTTCTTTTGAAAAATTTTATTATAAAATAGCAGATATTGAAAATGATTGAATTGAGGAAAATTTTTGAAAATAATTGAAATTTTGACAAGAATTTTATTAAAATTTTTGAAAATAAGTAAATTTTTGAGAAGAATTTTATTACTTTTAAAGATTATTGAAATTTTGACGTAAAATTTTAAAAAAATTTTGAACATAATTAAATTTTTACGAAGAATTTTATTACTTTTGAAAATAAATTGCATGCTTTAATAAAAGTTTTAAAAAAAAAATTAAATTATTTACTAAAATTTCAATAAAATTCTTCCCAAGAATTCAATTATTTAAAAAAATGCAATAAAATTCGTTCTAAAAATTTAATTATTTTCATAAATAATAAAATTTTTCATAGAATTGCAATTATTTTTAATACAATTTTAAATAAATTTCTCAAAAAATGTAATTATTTTCAAAAATTTTTGACAAAAATTCAGTTACATTTCACAAATAATGAAATTCTTCGCTGAAATTCAAATATTTAAAATTCAATTATTTTTTTAAATTCATACTACAATGCTTTTAATATTCAATTATTACGTAAAATTTTAGCTGAAATTCATTTTTAATTCAATTTTTATTAAAAAATTCGACTAAAATTTAATTATTTAAATACAAAAATAAATAATTTATTGAATAAATAAATGTTTTCTAAAATTGAATCCTCATAAAGAATTTTATTAACAAATTTTTAAATAATTGAATTTTTTCTTCTTTTAAAAAATTTTATTATAAAATAGTAGATATTGAAAATGATTGAATTTTATGAATTTTAAAGATAATTGAATTTTGACGTAGTATTTATAAAAATTTTTGAACATAATTGAATTTCTGCGAAGTATTTTATTACTTGAAAATAAATTGAATATTTCTGCAATCACATTTGTAAATTCTTCTAAATTTAATTTTTTTTCAGTACTTTTCTTTTTTTTACAGCCTTTTCCCTGATTTTCTTGACCTATGACAACACTGGAAATGTTAAAATATTTTTAAAATAAAAAACTTGCAGAATTTCCATGGAAACTCCACGGAAATTTCATGGAATTTCCAGGGGGTACTTCAATGGAATTTTTTGACGTGGGAAAAGAAAACGAATTTATACATTTCTCCATTTTTACATTTCGAGCCAAAAATAAAAATTTACTACGAAAAAAAAGAATAATTCACAATTTAACAAAAGAAAAATTGCAAAAGAAAAATCTACTCTAATTAAATTGACAATTTTGTCTTTTTGCTTTTTATATTTTAACGAAAAGATAAAGTGCATTTAATGAAAGAGTAACTTCCCAATCAAGAAATTGCCGTTCTTTGTAAATGTTTTTGACTAGTAATTGTAAAATTATAGAGCCGACTCTTTCTCCCTGTCTCTCTCTCTCTATATATATATAAAAGACGATAAGGTGAGTGTGGTTATTGGTTCTATATAGAATGACCGATTTGTAATTTTCTTACATTTACTCTTGTTTCCGTTACTTTATTGACTTGGGTCAGAATCAAGCCCGATGCAATAAAAGCAAAAGCGAATTGAACATCGGAAAATAAAGGCGTGCCGCGTTCGAGATGAGAGAAAGGTGTATATATAGTTATGGGAGTATCGTTGTTTCGAGTTGAATGACGCAGAAACATATATATAAGAAAAGGACCGAAAGAAGAGAGATGTTCTGAAACTAAGCGAAAAATAAAAAAGAGATAAAAAAAATAAAGAAGTAAATAGAGAAACGGGAGAAGAAAAAAATAAAGTTCTATATAAGAATCCTGTCATCTTCAGCAAATTCTATTTGTTTATCTGCCATCTTTTAGAACATATTTTTTTCACAATTTTTTATTTTTGCTTTTTTCTTTCTTTTGGAAATAATGTTTCAAAAAGATACAAGACTTTAAATGAAAATGTTGAGATTTAATCCAAGTGAGATTATGGGATTTATGGGTATAATTGGATATTTTATCGTGATTTGAAAATCTCTCTAAAGTTTATACACACTTAACAAAGAATTTTTATGATAGAGGGAAAAAAGAAATTTTAAATAGATCATAAAAAATTGTATTTCATGCTTCTGGATTTTTTTCTGCAAATTTTATTGTCGATTTGAAAAGAAGACAGTGTATATAGAAACGCGGTAAATTTTACTTATGTCCAATTTCCTTTTTGGATAAATTTCAAAATTTTTTAAATTAAAATATAATTTATGCGTGAAATATAATGTAAGAAAGAATTTCATTTCTTCTGTATTATTAATTTCCTAAATGGTGAAAAATGACATATACTTTTGATTTAAATTTTTTTTATTAATTTCCAAAAAAATTGATCAAAATGAATTTTTTTTTACCTTACAATTTAGTTTTATTTATTCAAAATCAATTTTCTTTTTTTCTCCTTTCTCCAAAAAAAAAACCACATTGAACATAAATTTTTCAGTCAAATTACGGTCTGACTCTAAAATGTACGTAACTCACTCCCCTCTAACTCTATTTTATAAGGAAATTGATCTAATAAATCTAATTTATACTTGGGGTAGAAAATTATCTACCAGTCGATAGCACTAAAATAGAAAATGACGAAAGGAGAATAGAGCTCTACAAAATTTCGTTATTGACAACCGGATACATTTTATATATTTTAATAATAGATAACCAATAGAGAATAGACTTCTTGTGCTGTAAATAGAGAAATTTGTCAAGCAAACCAAGTGGTCAAATTAAACCAATTATTGACAGTTATTGACTGAAACTTCCATAGAGAAATTTACACAAATTTAATATATTCTTAGGAGGAATGTAAAATGAAAAGTTTATTATTGGGCGCATTTGTATGTTAATTTTGGTTCTATTCTGACCTTAATTGCACGATTTTTATATATATACTAAAATCAGAGAAAGAAACAACGAGTCCTCACTCTCGTGCGAAATGTAGAGACTTTTTTTTTCTACCTACTGTCTGTAAAATGAATTATAGGACAGTTTCTCATTCTCAGATCTTCATTTATATGAACTCTTCCATACTACGTGGTTTCTTTTTCCTTAAAGGTATAGTGAAGGTAAAAAATTGCGCAAACTACCGGAGATAGTGAAAATGAATTTAATTAAAAATTTTATTAGAAAAATGTATGAAAAAAATTTCTAAAAAATAAAAATTAATTATAAAGATAGAATTTAGATTTATTTAAAAAATAATAAACCGCCATTTTGAAATTTAGTTTTATAACTAATATTTCTTGTTCAAAAATTTTTTCCATTTAGCGGGAATTGAACCTCAGACTTTAATGACGTGAGACGTTGAGTTTTTCCTCTCAGCTAAATCACTTTTACATTTAAAAAATACTTTTACAGATATTTTTGTCGTATTTCCATGTTTTTCATTAGCCGTTTCTGTATTTTTAACTTTTTTTTCTGTACATTCGACAAAATTTCTCTCTAAATATTAATCAATAGTTTTCTACTAAAAATAGTTTTAAAATAAAAATTTCTTTTCTACTATTAATAAGTGCGAATATGTTTAAAAATTAAATTGTAAAGATTTAACTCACTTCAGTCACTACTAATTAGTAAACTACTAATTTAATAGTAAGAAACCACTAATTCGATAGTAAAATATCTATTAAATAAAATAGTAAAATAGTAGTATTTTTATTAATGGATATTTTACTCTCAAATTAGTAAAATCCTTACTATTTAATCTATCTATCTAAATTTGAATTAGTTAAAAATAACTAATTTGATTTTTAAAGAAATAAGTCTCTAACTCAATTAGTAATATTCCTACTAATCAAATAGTAGTAACTAATTTTTAGTTAAATTTACTTTTACGGTACGTCCAAATAACTAAAAATGTTTATTAACTTTCACTGTCATTTCTATACTAATAGTGAGATGTTTCTTAGTAATTAGTTATTTTTTAATTAGTCATTAGTCATTTCCTACTAAAAATTATTTATTTTCTCCTAATAGTTGAATATTTTCTACTAAAAATAAATTTTTTTCTACTAATCATTAGTTATTTTCTACTAACACATTATTTTCTACTAAAAATATTTAGTTGAAAAATATATTTATTTAGTAGTAGAAAATCGTAAATTTGGTAGTAAAATAATAATTAGAATAGTGAAACTTTACTATTTTAATTAATATATTTTACTGTAAAATTAGTAGTTTTCTACTTCTAAATTAGAAGAATCATTACTTATCAATTAGTAAACGAAATTCACACTAATTTAAATGTTAGTAAACTACTAATTCAGATTAACAGTGTTTTAATAATTAATAAATGAATAATTAAATTTTTATTATTAATTTTTATTATTAATTAAATTATTAAATTTCACCTTTAATAATTAAATTATTAATTAATAATTATTTTCTACGAAAAATTACTTACTTTCTAATAATAATTATGTATTTTGTATTAATTAGTTATATTTAAATTTTCTACAAAAAATTTGTTATTTTCTGCTAAAAATAATTTATTTTCGACTAAAAATTAGTTATTACTTATTTTCTACTAATAATTCGTTATTTTCTGATAATAACTATTTATTTTATACTAATTAGTTATTTCTGCTAATAATTATTTAGTTCATATTAATTAGTTTAAAGTTAACGAATTTTTTGTCGAAAAGACAAAATTTAAAATGGCTGCTTCAAAATGGCGACCAACAAATTTTTAAATTCTAACGAATCTGGATTAGAATTTTTACTCTTGGGGGTTTTCGGGGTCGCTGAATACGAATTTTTGGTCGAAAAGACGCAATTCAAAATCGTGGCTCCAAAATGGCTACCAAATAAAATTTCTATAGTTAAATTAACTATAATAATTTGAATGTTCTTTCATTGATTCACTTTTTCTGTCCCTCACACTTTTTTCACTTCTTTTCATTAAAAGACTAAAATTTTGTTTTGTCAAATTGAAATTATGCAGACTTTTGTTCTTTACTTCTAAACAAAATTAGAAAATTTTTAAACAACTGTGATTAAGAAATAGAAAATTTATTTATTTTGCATTATTTTTCTTTATGAATCACAATTTTTTTTTAACAAAATTATTAATTTGTTTTAGAAAAGAAAGAAAAATATTTGCACAATATGATATTATAAGAATATTGTTACTGTAACTTCATCAAAATTATTACCATCATTTTAATTGAATTTAATAAATAATTTTTTATGAAAATAATAATTGAATTCCTTACAAATATTTTGTTGTTTATGAAAATAATTGAAATTCCTGTGAAATTTTTATTATTTATGAAAATAATTAAATGTTTGCTGTTTGCTTACAATTTTATTAAAATTTTTTTAAATAATTGGATTCTCTTGGGGAATTTTTTCCATTAAAATAGTAGATATTGAAAATAATTGAAATTAGGACAAGAATTTTTTTGATATTTATGAAAATAACTAAACTTTAGAGAAGAATTTTGTTATTTATAAAGATAATTGGGATTTTTTTCAAATTTTGAACATAGTTAAATTTTATAAGAAGAATTTTATTTTTGTTTAAATAATTGAATTTCTGCAATTATTTGTAATTTCTCCAAAATTGAATTTTTTTAGTGTCTTCATCAAAAATTTAAATTAGAAAATTTTTTAAATTCTATTATTTTTAAAATTGCGAATTTTATTTAAAAAAAAGGTAACAAGGAAGTTAACCGCACGCTTTAGCGCGCGAATTGTTTATAGTTTTTTTTAAAGTTAAGTTTTTTCATACAGAAATTTTTTTTTGAACATTTTATGGTACAAAAAACTTCATTAATTTCTCAAAAATTAGATTTTTTTAGTGTTTTCAACAAAAATTTAAATTAGAAAATTTTTAAATTCTATTATTTTTAAAATTGCTAATTAACCGCGCGCTTTAGCCGGCGAAATTTTGATAGTTTTTTTTTAAAGCCAAGTTTTTTCATACAGAAAATTTTCTTTGAACATTTTTGTCACAAAAAACTGAATTTTCATTTGAGTGTGAAGGGGTTAATTATTTGTGTTCTATACTAATTGGTTGTTTTCTACTAAAAATTAGTTACTTTTTACTACTCACATTTAGAGAGAAGGAGAAATGAAAAGGAATTGAATTAAATTTGAATTGTGATTGTGAATCTAGGGCAAAATTCAAAGTTTAGAACTACAAAAAGGAATTGGGTGGAATTTAATTTTTTTTTAGAATAAAAATTAATGCCTCGTGATAGTTGTATAGAAATGAAGGTGCGATACGAGTCACTTGGTACACGGCAAATATATATAAATATACACATACACACACACAAACGCCCTCGACCTTCGGGCATAGAAATCTTTAACCCAGATCTACTTGCTCCAGAACCGTTCAAGCTTCCTATCTATACCACGTGAAAAGACGTCGTCGGCGTGCAAAGAGACGAACGAGATACATCAAGTATCACGCGGAAGAACGTTAGTAAGTACACAGAATGGGTGAATGTTGTATTTCGCCTGAGAGAGAAAAAGAGAGAGAGAGAGAGAGAGAGAATTTCACTTGCTCGTTCCCTGCCACAACGCGCGCGAGTTCCTCATCGTCTTCGTTTATTCCTCTCTTAGGAACATTTGCAAGAGAGAGAGAGAGAAGCGCCTCTCTTTTCTTTGGGTGCGGCGAGAAAGAAGAAAACCTGTCCCGAGGCAGTGGTTCTCAGGAGGCGTCAATTCGCGACATCTTATCTAAGTACATATACGTACACATTGCATTGAAAATATAGTCTCTTTCATCTTTTTTATTTTCAAGAAAAAGAAATTTAAAATGCTTTCATGAGAGTTGATGCGCCTCTCTCTTTCTCTCTCTCTCTCTCACTTTTTTCCACACTCACTCACTCTCTTATGAGGTTTGATGATTGTATTTAAATCAACCTGCCAGGATAATATATATCGACCAAATGTTATTATGAAACTTGAGAATTTAGTCTAGTGAGGCTGAGGTTGAAATAGATTCAAAGGACTTGGAACAATCTTAAATTATCCTACATATATTTATACAAAACGTGGGGGGAAAATTAACATAAAGTGTCTTTGCATATATTAAATGAGAAACTCTTAATGCCTCGCGTACTACTTGGGATTAAACATTGATACACGATTTTGTTTTCTGCACAAGATTATTGAATGTTTGCAAAATAGGGAAATAATTTTTTCAACATAGAAAAAGAATGTAATTAATCGAATTTTTTAACTAAACGGAATTTTAATTTTACGAATTTTTTAATTTTACTTATAAATTCCGGAAGTTGTGTAACTGATCTTAATGATCCAGAACTCTTCTGAGGATATCAAATTGAGACAAAAAACGAATCAAAACGTTGCTTCGCAACACTTTTGATTCGTTTTTTGTCTCAATTTGATATCCTCAGAAGAACTAATAATCTCGAGATTATTAGTCATTTGAGTAGTTGGATAATACTAATTGGTAGCAGGAAATTACTAATTCTTTAAAACACAATTGTTAAATTAAAGGGTAAATATGCAAATTGGTAGTAGAGAAACTACTACAAACTGTCGATAGTAAAACTACTAATAATTGGTAGTAGAGAAACTACTAAAAATTGTCGGTAGTAAAACTACTAATAATTGGTAGTAGAGAAACTACTACAAACTGTCGATAGTAAAACTACTAATAATTGGTAGTAGAGAAACTACTACAAACTGTCGATAGTAAAACTACTAATAATTGGCAGTAGAGAAACTACTAAAAATTGTCAGTATAAAAACTACTAACAATTAGTAGAAGAGAAACTACTACAAATTGTTAGTAGGGAACGACCAATTAGTAGTAGACAATTGATTATTAACAGTAGGAAACTAATTTGATAACAAATAATCAATTGGTGGTAATAACAACTAGTAATTAGTTAATTAGTAGTAATTAATACTAGGAATTACTACTAATTGGTTGTAGGTAATTAATTGTTAGCAAATAACAAACAATTTATAATAGAAAATCGCTAATTAGTTTGTAAGTAGTAATTAATGCTAGTAACTACTACCAATTATCAGTAGGTAATTGATTGTTAGCAAATAACAAACAATCTGTAATGAAAAACTATTAATTAGTATTATGAAACTACTCTCTAAATCTGAATTAGTAGTTTTCTACTAATGAAATAGTGCGAATTCATTTACAAATTGAAATAGTGACAGTTTTGACTTATTTTTAGTAGTTTTTTTACTAATTTCTAGTAGGAAACTACTAATTCATGTAGTGAGTTGTCTTACTAATTTGAAATAGTAAAAAATACGACTTAATAATAAATTAGTAGTTTCCTAAAAGCAAATAGTATTTTTTTATCTAAAAAATAGTCAAAACTGTTACTAATTTAAATTTGATAACGAATCCGCACTATTTCATTAGTAGAAATAAAAATTTGTAATAAAATTCTTTCTAAAAATTCAATTATTTTCATTAAGAGTAAAATTCTTTTAAAGATTTAAATTATCATCATAAAAAATAAAATTCTTTGGAAGATTTCAATTATTTTCATTAGGTAATAATAAAATTCCTCGTATAATTTCAATGATTTTCATAAATAATAAAATTCTTCACAAGAATTCAATTATCATTATAAAAAATAAAATTCTTTGGAAGATTTCAATTATTTTGAATTAATAATAAAATTCCGCGGAGGATTTCAATTATTTTCAAAAATTTGAAACAAAAAAAATTGAAAAATTTGAATTTTGTTAAGAATTTAATTTTTTTATAATTAATATTGAATTCTTTACAAAATTTCAATTGTTTTCAAAAATTTGAAATAAATTCTTGTCAAGAAATCCTTATATAAATTTTTTTAAAAGAGTTCAATTATATTCAAAAATTTTAATAAAATTCTTTCTGAAAATTCAATTATCTTCATAAAAAGTAAAATTTTTTTGAAGAACAGCGATAAGTTTCTCTAGAATAGCGAAAGTCTTACCTGAAACACTAAAAATTTGGCTAATATAGCGAAATTTGTAACCGTTCTAGGTAAATATTTTTTTTCCGTATAATTGTTAGTTACAAATTAATTAGATAGCAAATAAAAAACAATTAGTAGTCGTAAACTAATAATTAATTAGAAAAGACTACTAATTAATATTAGCTAATTAATTTGATAGTAAATAATAAACAATTTGTATAGTAGGAAACTACTGATTAGTAATAAGAGACAATTAATTATTAGTAGTTAATTAATATTGAATAATAATAATAATTAATTACAAACAATTAATAGAAAACTAGTAATTAGTAATAAAATAAATAACTACTAACTGATAGTAGCTAATTAATTTGATAGCAGGTAGCAAACAATTTTTCTTTTTCTCTATATACAATTATAATTTTTCTACTAATAATTTAAAATTATTTTCTTCCAATTTTTACTAATTCTAATTTAGACGGAAATTTATTAAAGTTTTAGCAAAAAAAAAAAAAAAATAAAAATAAATAAACAAACAAAATTTTTGTAATTAATTTAAATTAAACAATAAAATTATAAGAGAAATTTTTAATAATTCAAATGCAGAGAATTGTCTGTATTTTTTTCGCTTAAGTGAATAATTTCTCTTTTTTGTTATAGATAGCGATATCGAGTGGATGGGAGAATGAGATTCTGCATCTGAAAATGGTGAGTACTTTATTTTACGCAATTATTAATATTGTAATTAATAGAAAATCGATGAAACTTCCGCAAATGAAAATGCACGCGGTTGAAAATAAATTCTACCCGACAAATTTCATTCGAGATTTAATAGGAGAAAATAAACTGAAAATTTAATTTCAAAAAAAATTTACTGTTTTACATCCATTTTTTAATTGAAGAACAAAGAACATGTTCTTCAAATTTTTAAATAATTTACTAATATGTGATAATAAATGAATGAATGAATGAATGAATTAATTAATTAATTAATAATAGATAATTATAAAAGTAGCGAGAGAGGAAAAAAGAGACGGGAATATTTAAATTAGAAAATATAATATATTCAAAATATATATATTTGGTGCTCTATTTTGATGAATTTCGATTTACGGAAACTAGGAAGCCTCTCTAGGAAGGTGACAATCTATACACAAAGAGATTCGCGAGCTTGTTAATATGCAAATTTTCGCGAAGCATCTCGAGTCATGCAAATTAAATACTCCTTAACGCAGAGAGTAGACGAGAGGAACAAAAAAGAAACTATCTGTTCCTTAAGACAATGCGTTTACCGTTTCCTTTTTTTTCTCCACTCCGTTTGAAAAAATAGTTTGAAAGCAAAAAAAAAAAATAATAACTTTCCTAACAAAGTTTATTAATTATTTCTCAATATATTTATTAATTTAATTTTTAAAAACTGTTCTTGGGGTCGCTGAATTTGAATTTAATGTCCGTTTTTCAAAATTCAAAATGTCGGACAAATTTTGTTAATGTTGTCGGATTTTTTCAGAATGTTTACTCGAGAGTTTTTAAAGAGTCTCTAAATTTTGAGGTCAGCATTAAAAAATTAAAAATTGGGACTTCAAAATCATCCGAGTAAACATTTGTAGACAAATTCGTAAATTATTAAAAAATTCGCTCGACATATTGAATCCGCCATTTGTAAAATTGAGTAATAATAATATTATAATAATTCTGTATAAATATAAATTATGCGAAACATTTTTTTCAAGTAATAAAAATTCTGTCAATCGGTTAAATTCGAAAACATTTCGAAAAAAAGTTTTTTCTATAAATTAATATTTCGTTTAAAATAAATTATACACAATTTTCTTATGAGATAAAAAGAATTTCGGTTAAAAAATTTCAAAAAAGCATAATTGGGCTCTATTCATGCGCCTCTCCTTATTTCACCGATGAAAGACCATTTAAGTAAAATTTCTTTCATCGTTGAAAATTCAAGAGACCAACATCTAAGATTATCCTCTCCAACGTTTTTTTTATATATAAAAAAAATAGTCCAGGAACTAAAAAAGTGTTCCTTTTAAAACAGAGAAAAAGAACATTTTTCCCAAACGATGTGAAATTTAATTAAAAAGCTCACTTCATTTTACATTCAGTCAAGGGGGATATTTTCAAATCCGGCAAGAGATAGGAATTTCTTAGATAATAAGAAGAGAGTGCCAAATCACCCTTTTCCATGCGGCTTATAAACATTAGACATTTTATGAAATGTATTCTTTCACTTAATTAAAAAAAAAGAAAAAAAAAGAAGAAATTGAGAGGAAATAGAGAAAGGTTGATGATAATTTTCACGTGAATAAAATATGTGCATATATATATATATTAAGGGAGTGAGGGAGAGAGAAGACTTGCACTTCGTAATAGATACCCGAAGAAAATAGCATTGCAGCATATTTGGGAAGTTCGCTATATAGAAATGTCGGTGAACTGCGGTAAGGCTTCGAGTTAATTGAAATGGAAAATTTAATTAAAACCGGGATATCAAGGATTTGCATTCTGCCACAGTAAGTGGGTTGGATATGCATGTGCACATTTTTCTCTACTGCAGTCCCTCAGTTCTCGCCATTTCTACTTTTCACAAAAGAAAATCCAACGCACAGCACGCCACACCGAAAATTATTATTATACCTATATATGTATGTATGTACAGTTCGTTATAATTTTTGAACAAAATTCGTAATATTATTTACGAGAATGCTTTTCTTTCTTTTGTCAAAAAAAAAAAAAAAAATGGTCCATATTTCTCTTGAAAAGTAAAATATATCCTTTTTTTTGGTAAAAAAAATTGTCTAATTATAATTAATTAATCTAAATACAAGGTGTACTTTGTAAATTTTTGAAAAGTGTGGATGAATTTAGAGAAAACTTGTTGCATTTCATTTCAGATTTTCTTAACTGGAGTGAAAAAAAATTTATTTTATTCACACCAAAAGAAATGTTTTAATTTCTGACGGTGTGAGTTTTTTTAAGGATATCAAACTGAGACAAAAAAAAAACGTATCAAAACTTTGCTTCGCAAACTATTTTGATACGTTTTTTGTCTCAATTCAGGACTCGAACCAGTGAGAGTATTTAAAAATTAAAATGCGGACTTTACGGACCAAAAATTATAAATCAAATTTTTCATAACTATATATGAAGATATCAACTCCGAGTCTTCGACTCGGAGTGATCGATTTCTTCATGTTTTATAATAATTTAAATTTCCACAAAACTTTCAAAAAAAAATTAAATTATTTACTTCCCAAGAATTTAATTATTTTTACGAGTAATACAATTTTTCACATGAATTCAATTATATAAATATTTAATAATTTTTGAAAAAATTCTTTGACAATTTTCAAATCCAATTATTTACAATAGTCAATTTTACGAAATTTCAATTATTCGTAAATTCTTTAATTAAATAAATATTATAAAAAATGAAAACTTAAAATAAAAAAAAACCAATTAACATTTTTCAAAAAAGTTGATTTCAAAATTCAATCATTTCTCAATATTCACGCTTTTAATATTCAATTACTATTTAACATTTTAATAGAAATTCAGGTTTAAATAAATTTTTATTAGAAAATTCTACTAGAATTCAATTATTTAAAAACAAAAATAAATAATTTATTGAATAATTGAATGTTTTTTAAAATTCATATCCCATAAAAAATTTTAACGACTAATTTTCGAATAATTGAATTCTATCAACGAATTTTAATAAAATCTTCAAAAATAATTACATTTTTCGCGAAATTTGATTAAAATTATATTAAAAATAATTGAAATTCTGCAATGAGTTTTATTATTTGTGAAAATAATTGAATCCCTAAGAAGAATTTTATTAATTTTGAATAATATTTAACTTTTGCGATGAATATTATTACTCTTGAAAATAATTACATTTTTGCAATAATTTGTAACTTTTACTAAATGAAATTTTTTTCGTGTTTTTAACTAAACATGTTTTATAAATCCATTATTTTTAATAATTTTTAAAAAAGTTTTTTAAGAATTTTCAAATTCACTTCTTTACAATTAAATTTTACAAAATTTCAATTATTCGTAAATTTTTTAATTAAATATGTAATAGAAAATAAAAACTTTAAATAATTTAAAAAATATCTGCAATTAAAGTTTCTCAAAAAAAAATAAATTCCACAGAATTTTTAGTTAAAAATATGAAACATTTAAATTTTCAAAGATTTTAATTGTTATTAATACAATTTTAAATAAATTCCTGAAAAAAACGTAATTATTTTAAAAATTTTTTGCAAGAATTCAATTACATTTCACAAATAATGAAATTCTTCTCTGAAATTTAAATATTTTCAAAATCTATTATTTTCATAAAATTTTTTAAATGAATTCAATTATTTAAAAAAAATATAATAAAATGCGTGCAAGAATTCAACTATTTTCATAGTTAATCAAATTCTTGACAGGACTTCAATTATTTTTAAAAAATGAATTAAAAATTCTTTACAAGAGTTTAATTATTACATAAAATTTTAACTGAAATTCATTTTTAAATTAATTTTTATTAGAAAATTCAACGAGAATTCAATGATTTAAATACAAAAATTAATAATTTATTGAATAAATGAATGTTTTTCAATATTGAATCCTCATAAAGAATTTTATCAACAAATTTTTAAATAATTGAAATTCTGCAATGAGTTTTAGTATTTATGAAAATAATTGAATGATTGCGAAGAAATTTATAAAAAAATTTGTAAATAATGGAATTTCTGTGAAATTTTTTATTATTTTTTGAAAATAATTAAAGGTTTGTGTAGAATTTTATTAAATTTTTTTTTAAATAATTGAATTCTTTTGGAAAATTTTATGAAAATAGTAGATATTGATAATCATTGAATTGAGGAAAATTTTTAGAAAATAATTCAATTTCGGAGAAGAATTTAATTATTTCTAAAGATAATTGAAATTTTGATGAGAATTAAAAAAGAAATTTTAAACATAATTGAATTTTTGCGAAGAATTTTATTACTTTTGAAAATAGTTGAATTTCTGCAATAATTTGTAATTTCTCTAAAATTATCCAAATTATATCGTACAATTTACGAACTTTTTGTCCTTTTTGAATCAAATTACGAACTTTACGTACCTTTTTTCAAACAATCAGAATTTTACGGACTTCAAGCAAAGTCATGGACTTTTACGGGATTTACGGACCTAGTTCGAGCCCTGCTCAATTTGATATATCCTTAGAAAAACTGCGAGTCTAGGAACTAAAAGTGTCTACCAATTGATTTTAGAAATCAAATATTTTTTATGTAGCTGAAATTGTCACCCAGTTAATTTCTCAAAATTTTATGGTTTAAAGTAAAATAAAATATTCATTGTCCGAATGTTTTCGTTTAATTTGCCTTAATTTATAAAGGATCTCGGACGTTAAAGATTATTTAACTGAAATAAACTAGAATTTCCAAAATTAACTGAATATGCTGATAACTGGGTGTCAGTTTCTCGGCTTTCCCGACATTCTTCTTAACTGCAATAAAGAACAAGTTTTCAAATTTACAAATATTGATATTGTTACTCAAATTTTCTACAAAGAAAATTAATTATCAAGTGACAATGCTCATCACTTGATGTGTGATCGATACACGTGTTTGAAATTCATACCTTGTCGTTGCCCGGTTGTTTAATGTAGCCAGGAGGCCGGGTAGCTATTGAAGTTGCCACCAATGTGATTACTGCAACCTGTAATCAAATTGAAACAGTTCCCTATAAACAGTAATTGATTTCATATATATATACATATATTACAATTACAAAATCGTCAAATAGACATTTTCAATTAAAGTTTTGTTCAAAATGAAAAAAAAAAAAATTTGCAAAAAAAGAAACAAAAAATCTATTTTTATCACTTCCTTTTCTTCCGATATTATTTCTTTTCTTTTTTTTCTTGTCGACAATTCATTTTTTATTTAATGAAATTCTTATTCTCAACTTGAGAATTTAATTATTTATTGGACGTTTTTCAAGAATTTCTTATATTACTAATCGAGAGAAAATATAAAAGCTGAATATTTAGTCGAAGACGAAAGCTGTGTTGCGCTTTATAGTTTGCAATTTGAATTTGCGCATGATAAGCAAGAAGAATATAAACAGCTTATACTTTCAATCCTCCATTACGTTCACTCTAAGCTTGCAACTTACACCAGATAAGGTCTTTGAAAACTTAAAACTGCCTTCTTCCAATCATGATAAAAATCTATCCGCGTTAGTTCGATTTGAGCAAAGTACGCAATAATTGGAAATTTTACAAATTCTTCACTTTTTTACGGATAATTTTCATAATTAGAAATATTGCAAAATATTATTTTATTATGAATTAATAATTATAACTAAATTATATTAATATTTTAATACCAAATATATTAATTATTTAGACTAAATAAAATATAATATAATATTTAATTAATATAATATTAATATAATTTAGTCATTATTATAGTTACAGTATACTGTAATCTGTTTTCCTATATATAGGAAAATATTAAAGTAGAACCATTATTATCCGTATGTTACTTAATTGCTAATAAATTTTTTAATACATTACATTTTATATTATAATTATTAAGAAACGTTAAACACTAATTAATTATCGATAATTACATCAATACGTGATAGTTTATTATATTAGTTCTCATAGCATGTATATTATTAAAATAATTACCCAACGTTAGTAGTTTGTTTCTACCCCTTGTCCAGTTAAATTTTTGCTTTGGAAAATTTCTAACTTAAAATCTAATTACTTCTATTATCTATATCTAATTACTATTATGCAAAAAGAAGAGAAAAAGCACCAACTGACTAAATTTATCTAGACTTTGAAAGTAAGAGCAAAAAGAAACGAAGGAGATGAAAAACCCTCCGGTCCGTAACTAACTTTCTTCCTTAGTCTCTTGCGCATATAAAAGTACAAATTACAGTGTAAAACCAAAATTAAATTAATTACGTTATTTGTGCATCTGTTTATACTCGACAAGAAAAAGAATATATAATTTTCACTGTGTAAACTTTTTTATTTCATTTTATAATGTATAATTTTCCCTTATATTAAAAACAGTTAATTATTAACAATCACGAAATGGTTAATTAAAAAATAGTTAATTAAAATTTAGATACTAATTAACATTCATTAATTAAAATATTTAAAAATGATTAATAATTAATTTTAAATAATTAACATTGTTTAATTCTTAAATAATAAAAAAAATTGTTTTTTAATTTAATAAAAAATTCTCTTTTCTAATTTGTAATTAAAAATTTAATCTTTCCTCTCAAAAAAAAAAAAAAAAAATTAGTATAGTTTACGATTAAAATTTCATCATCTTGAAAAAAATTTTTGCAGATTAAAACTTTTTCAATATTTTTTCAATTTAATCAGTTTTGAGAGTAAAAGATATGTATAAATTTAATGAAGAAGGTTAAGACAAAACAATAGAAAAAGGGGGGAGGATGTCTACCAAATATATAACTAGGAGAAATTCTATATATAAAGAGCTGTGAGTTTGTAATCGCTACCAACACTCATATCAACGATATCAAAGAAGCGTTGGTCTGTGGAGAGCTGGCCAACAAGGAAATTGAGATTCGTCGGGAATTTGGGAGTACAACCGCGATTTGCATAGCGACCCCCTCTCCCCCCCCCCTTTGCATAGCCATAATCTCGTCGAGGTTTTGCTTTGTGGCAGTGGGGCACGTACATTGGATATATAATATTAGGCGCTCTCTCTCACTCACTCTCTCTCTCTCTCTCTCTCTGCACGGTTCGTTTCTGAACCGCACTGTTATGGAAATTTTCAAGGGATATTCTTTTGGGTAGAATCGCTCATCTCTCCTTGGAAAATCTCCGAAGAAGCACCCCCCACCCCTCCCTTCACCAAAGTATTCCATCGCAATTCTGTATATTTCTTGAATAATGTATAAAAAAAAAAAATTTTTTTTTGAGTGTATATGCTTCCCTTGGTATATTTATTTGATCTAAAAAAGAAAGTGGGAGAAAAAATTTATTCCTTGTTCCTTTGGTCAAATTTTTTTTAACCTTGTAGGACGATTTTTAACTAGAAGTAAAAAATAATTATTAAATTATTATTATTAATAATTTATTAATATATATATTATAAAATTAAAAAAATATATATTAAATTTTAATAAAACCCTGCCCAAGAAATCAATTATTTTAACAAGCAATAAAATTTTTCACATGAATTCAATTATTTAAAAAAAATGTAATAAAATTCGTTCTAAGAATTCAATTATTTTCATAAATAATAAAACTTTTCATAGGATTGCAATTATTTTCATAAATAATAAAATTTTTCATAGGATTGCAATTATTTTTAATACAATTTTAAATAAATTTATTCGAAAAATGTAATTAATTTCAAAATTTGTTTACAAGAATTCAATTACATTTCACAAATAATGAATTCTTCTCTGAAATTCAAATATTTTCGAAATCTACAATTTTAATAAAATTTCATAAATGAATTCAATTATTTAAAAAAAATATAATAAAATGCGTGCAAGAATTCAATTATTTTTGCAAATAATACAATTCTACGCAGGATTTCAATTATTTAAATAAAATGTAATAAAAATTCGTTATTGCAAGAATTCAACTATTTTCATAAATAATCAAATTTTTTACAAGAATTCAATTATTATTCTTTTAAATAATAAAATTTTTCACAGGATTTCAATTATTTTTAATACAATTTTAAGTAAATTCTTCGAAAAAAGTAATTATTTTCAAAAATATTCAGAATTCAATTATTTTTGAGAATCCATTCTTTAATGCTTTTAATAGCAAATGCTTTTAATAAATAAATGCTTTAAATTATAATGTAAAATTTTAACTAAAATTCATTTTTAAATCAATTTTTATTAGAAAATTCAACGAGAATTCAATTATTTAAATAAAAAGTAAATAATTTATTAAATAAATGAATGTTTTTTAATATTAAATCCTCATAAAGAATTTTATCAACAAATTTTTAAATAATTGGATTCTTTTGACGAATTTTAATAAAATTTTCAAGAATAATTACATTTTTCGAGAAATTCTATTAAAATTGTATTAAAAATAATTGAAATTCTAAGATGAGTTTTATTATTCATAAAAATAATTGAATCTCGGTAAAAAAATTTATTATTTATGAAAATAATTGAATATTTGCGTGGAATTTTATTAAGCTTTTTTTTTAAATAATTGAATTCTTTTGGGAAATTTTATTAAAACAGTAGATACTGAAAATCATTTATGACATGCTTGGAAGTGTTAAAATATTTTTAAATTAAAAACTTGCAGAATTTCCATGAAAACTCCGCGAAAATTCCATTAAGAAGTTCCATATTCCAGGGGGTACTTCCATGAAATTTTTTGACGTGGGTATTGATAATTTGTTTCAAATACTGAAATTATTTGTTTCCGAAAAATTATGATTTCATTATAAAAAATGTTTTTTGGGGTTGCTGAATTCGAAATGAATGTCAGTTTTTCAAAATTCAAAATGGCGTATCCAATATGGCGGATAATTATAAAATTGATGCGTTTCGACCGAAATTTATTTGTCGTGGGTTTTTGATGACACTGATAACGAATCTGAGGTCAGATTTTCAAAATTCAAAATGGCGGATACAATATGGCGGATAATTTTGAAAATTGATGCGTTTCGATCGAAATTTGTTTCTAATAAAATAAATTAATTCAAACGGACTAAAATTCGCTAATTTAGATTTAGAAAAACAGAGCTAGTTTTTATGCTAACTTTTATTTATTTAATTCGATTTTAAATTTCCCGCCATTAAAAATCTCCAGCTGTCCAAACAGATGGCAAGAAAACAATTTGCTCGTAAAGAAAATTTAGTGGACAGAGTATATATAAGAATCAGTACATCTCGTCAACATTTAATTATTTCTCCTTTTCTTCTTAATTCAGTTGTACATTATAATTTTTTTTAACTCTTACTTTTATCATCACTATTCTCAATGCTATTAGTTGAGAGTACATATAATTATTAGTTAGAAAATATTAACAGAAATTAAGAAAAAAATTATATATATAAATTTAAAACGATAATTTCCAGGAAGTATTATTTACTTCTTCTCAAGGTGTTGTTTCTTTGCCGTTAAAGCAACTATACTAAATACCATTAGTTTATGGCACTCGCTCAAATAACCATAATTTATCCAATTATATAGCAAAACTTAAAGTTCAAGTTTCACGCAATTTTTAGTGAAAGTAATAATATGTATTTATGTTTCACTTTCAATTAAAAAGTTTTCGAATTTTTTTTTTACTCCGCACTTTTTCCCACGGTTTCTGTGTCTAGTTCATAAATTAATAATTACAAAGAGGCAAAACACATTTGATAATTATTTTCTTTTAAGCACCTGCCTTGGAGTCTGTAATTGAATCTTAAAAATACGACTTTGTTCATTTAGTTATTTTCTCTAAAGAATTTTTTTTTGAGACTTTTTTTTCTATTTTGACGTAAAAAAATTTTTTATTTCTTTCGTTTATTAATTCTTTATGGTTACGATTTAAAATTAAAAAGGAGAAGAAAACAAGATTATTAATTTTTTTTTTGGTAGATTCTGAATGCTATTTTCGAAAATTTTTTTCGTGAGAAAGAAATTTTCTCTCACAAAATTTATTTCATATCCTTTTGTTAATAATTTTTTATTCTACAAACAAAAAGGGCAAAAGTTAAATAAAAGTTTGAAGAATTATTTTATAATAATTCTCTGATAGATTCATAACGAATTTTGTGAGAGAAAAAATTTTCTCTACTAATTAAATTTATTTTCTTTGTTGTTAATTTTTTATTGTACCTACGATTTACAAAATTTATTTTCTTTGCTGTTAATTCTTTGATGTACAATTTACAAACGAATTTGCAAATTTTTATTTTTATTTACAAATTAAATAAAAGATTTAGAAATTATTTTATAAATTCAAGATTTTTTTCGGTAAAAAATTTCATTTAATTTATTATTAAAGTTTATAAGTAATATTTATTATTGATATAATTTATTTCCTTGATTGGAAATTATTTCTATTCAACCATCAAATTTTCAACAAAAAATGCAAAAGAAAAAAGATTTGAAAATTATTGATATTTTTTTCTTGATTGATTTTCGTTCAATAAATATACATAGTTGATATCGATATAAGAGTGGATTGCTTGTGTGAATAATTGACATGAAAAGTTAAAAGGGGGAAAAAAAGGGCAAAACCTGTGCGAGAAGTCAATTTGAAGGAACAGGATATAGCTTTAGTGAAATAAAAAAGAAAAAGTAAGGAGAAAAATCTCTCTTGGGTAGGGCGATTGGGAAATGTAATCAATCTCAGTTTATTTTGCGGTGCCAAGTCCTCTTACGGATGCCTCAAGTTACATTTCATTTATACTGTTATAGATCACTCTTACTGATTACAAATCGACATTAGTCGAGACTTCTCATTCCTTGGGACGATCGACATTAGGTACTGGACCAATAAATACTTGATAGCTTTCAAACGTACAGTCGCGCGCACTGCTAACGTTTATTTCCCTTTACGACGCGTCCGATTTGCCATTAAATCCAGATGTACAGTCATAATTTTTCCCCCCCCCTTGGACTTGAAGTGATTTTCCTGAACAAATCGACAAGAAACCCCCACCCCCTTCTCATACTCTCCCAGCACCCTTTACGTCCTTTACCCTTCTCAACCGTGTAATAGTTTTTCAAAGAACGGATATCAATTCTTTAAAATTGCAAATTTACGACTGACATTATATTTCCCTTTACTTCTTTTTTTTATAAATCTTTTATTTCAAAATTTATTGTATGGACAAAAGATTCGATTTTTTTCTGGCAATTCTGCGAATCATTTTTTTCGTTGAGAATTCGCAGAGAAAATTGTTTTTTTTTTTTTAATAAGAAAATATTAATAAAATTCTTAATATATTTTTGTGGGGAAACATTTTTAGTTTCTTGATCAAGTAAACAATATCTATTGTTTTCCATAAAATTTGAATATGGCTGTTTTTTTTGTTTAATTGTTTATTAATTATTAATCACTTAGACAATTTATTCATTAATTTGCTAAATTGTTTGCTAGTTTATATATTAATAAGTTGGTTTAATTGATTGTTAATTACTTAGTTCGTTTGTTAATTAAATTATTTGGTTTGTTTGTTTCTTAATTAGATATATTAGTTAGTTTATTAATTTGTTTATTAGTTTATTTTATTGTTTATACATTTTTTTGTTCGTTTTCTTTATAACTTATTTGTCAGACAATTTGTTCGTTTCTTAAATAGATTGTGTGATAATTAGTTTTATAATTAATTTGTTTGTTGGTTTGTTTGTTAATAATTTATTTATTTTGGTTATTAATTTGCTTGTTTTGTAGATTGTTTATAATTTTTATTTGTTAATTGATTTCTTTTTAAATTTATTTCTTCGTTCAATTGGTTGTTTATTTGTTAATTTGTTTAATAATTAATTATTTTGTTTGCTTGTTTATAAATTATCTATTTGTTTGTTCATTAGTTTATTTATTTGATAATTATTCAGTTTGTTTGTTAATTCGTAAGTTTATTAATTTTTTTATTAGTTTATTTTTTTGTTTATAAATTTTTTAGTTCGTTTTTTTGATAATTTATTTGTCAGTTAATTTGTTCGTTTTTTAATTAGATTGTGTGATAATTAGTTTGATAATTAATTTGTTTGTTAATAATTTATTTATTTCGGTTATTAATTTGCTTGTTTTGTAGATTGTTTATAATTTTTATTTGTTAATTGATTTCTTTTTAAATTTATTTCTTCGTTCAATTGGTTGTTTATTTGTTAATTTGTTTAATAATTAATTATTTTGTTTGCTTGTTTATAAATTATCTATTTGTTTGTTCATTAGTTTATTTATTTGATAATTATTTAGTTTGTTTGTTAATTCGTAAGTTTATTAATTTTGTTATTAGTTTATTTTTTTGTTTATAAATTTTTTAGTTCGTTTTTTTTGATAATTTATTTGTCAGTTAATTTGTTCGTTTTTTAATTAGATTGTGTGATAATTAGTTTGATAATTAATTTGTTTGTTAATAATTTATTTATTTCGGTTATTAATTTGCTTGTTTTGTAGATTGTTTATAATTTTTATTTGTTAATTGATTTCTTTTTTAATTTATTTCTTTGTTCAATTGGTTGTTTATTTGTTAATTTATTTAATTATTAATAATTTTGTTTGCTTGTTTATAAATTATCTATTTGTTTGTTAATTTGTTCATTAGTTTATTTGTTTGTTAGTTTGTTCATTAGTTTATTTGTTTAATAATTACTCAGTTTGTTTGTTAATTACTTATGTTGTTTATTAATTTGTTTGATTGTTAGTGTGTTTGATAATTACTTATTTTGTTTGTTTATAAATTAGCTATGTGTTTGTTAATTTGTTTATTAGTTTATTTTATTTGTTTATTTGTTTGTTTATTTATTGGTTGGTTGGTTTTATTTGTTTTTTATTTATTTAATTTGTATATTTATTTATTTATTGTTTATTTATTAATTTGTTTAATGGTTTGTTTATTAGTTTGCTTGTTAGTTTGTTTAATAACCACTTAGTTTGTTTATTTATTTTTTTGATTTATTGGTTGTTTGTTTGGTTTCAAATCTGTTTGTCTTTTGGTTGTTCTTTTGTATATTTGTTTATTAATTTGTTCATTAGTTTGTTTGTTAGTTTGTTTATTAGTTTGTTTAATAGTTTATTTAACAGTTTGTTTGTTTGTTACTTACTTATTTTGTTTGTTAGTTTGTTAAGATATTTGTTTGTTAATTGGTCTTATTATTAATTTCTTTATTCGATTGGTTGTTTATTTGTTTAATAATTAATTATTTTGTTTGTTTATAAATTCGCTATTTGTTAGTTAATTTTTTCGATTGATAATTAGATTGTTTATTTATTAGTTTGATTGATAATTACTTATTTTTTTTGTTTGTTTATAAATTAGCTATTTGTTTATAAAACATATTTGTTTAACTAATCAAAATTAGTTTGTTTGTTAATTACATACTTATTTTGGTTGTTCAATAATTTGTTTTGTAGTTTGTTTGATATTTTCTTTATTAATTTGTTAATTTATTTCTTTGTTTAATTTTTCGCAGATTACTTAGTATGTTTGTTTTTTAGATTATTTGATAATTAATTTATTTATAATTAATTATAATATAACAATTAATTAATAATTTATTTATTTATGTTTTTTTGTTAGTTTGTTCATTAGTTTATTTGTTTGATAATTAATTTGTTTTATTTGTTTGTTTGTCTGTTTGTTAATTACTTACTTATTTTAGTTGTTAATTTGTTTGTTTTGTAGCTTGTTTGATATTTTCTTTTTTAGATTGTTTGATATTTTGTTTATTAGTTTGTTCATTATTTCTTTGTTTGTTTGATTTCAAATGAGTTATTTTTCATTTGTTTGTCAGTTTCTTTGTATGTTTGTTTGTTAATTAGTTTTTTTTTTAGTTTAATTGTTTCGATAATATTAATTTGTTTGTTAATTTTCCCTATAAGGAATAAATAAATGTAGATTAGGAGACAATATTTGTTTGTCCTTTTTTTGTTAGTATATTTTTTTAATCAATTTTTATTTTATTTTTTATTCTATTTTTATTTTGTTTTTATATTGTTTCCTTTCCCCTGATAAGAAATTTACTGAACCAGTGTAGTTTAGCTTTTTAGCGTTAAAATGAATAAGGATTAACAATTGATATTAATTAGCAAACTTAATTAAATTTTGCTTCAGGAGAATAATATAATTAAATGGATACAATCAGGAAAGAGCGTCGATTATGAAAACATAGTGAGACCACAAATTGATCCCTTCAAATCTTTGGCTATATGTACAGGTATATATGTATAGTGGTCCAAAACAATTACTTTAATTACTTTGTATATAGTTGGTAGGGAAAATGGGTATTCTATGACACGATCAAATTCACTCTAATCATTGGAAGTTTCCCTCCCTTTTGTTTCGCGAAACTGTAATTTGTAATTTAATCAAAGAGGCATACTCATGTCACACCTCAGAATTTCATCGATCTTATTTTATTTATCTATAATCTATAGAAAATATTATAATTTAAGAGTCAAATTTTTATTGAAACAATATTTTTAAAATATTTTTTGTATTTTCGAAAATTTTTTCCACTGCAAAATTGTTTATTTCGAAGTTTAATATAAAACAAAAGTTGAAATATTTATCAGGTGTTCAACTACATTTTATTTTAATTCACATTTTCTTTCTTCAGACGTAGAATTAAAATTAATAATTTTTCCCTATGAATTCAAATATAGAAAAAAAAAAAATACAATTTATAATTTGAACTTATTTTTTTATAACCAAGAGCCACTTAACGGATGAAAAGAAAAAAATGTCTGATGATAAAAAAAAGAACAATTTGAAAGTGTCAATTCAATGGAACATTGAGTTAATTTTTTGCGGGTGGTTCTTTTCTTTATTACTTGTCATTTTCCTGGCAAGTGGCACTTGACTTTTTTCATGACACTATCATGCTAACAAAGTGAAAATTGAAACCACGAATAAACCGCAGCACGAGAAGTATCTATATATATACCTATGGGAAACGCGAAGCCTTTCTTTCGATGGGTTTAGGAAAGTCAGAATGTTTCTGATTCCTGACATACTTTCCGCTTAGTGTGTGAGTGTACTTGATTCATGAACGCTTCATTTTATATTAATATATTATTTAAGAGTCTATTGAACACGCTTCATATACATACACATAGAAAGTGATCATTATTGTACATTATATCGACACATTGTGTGATGTTGAGTTTTGCGGTTAAAATTCTTTTAAACACGCAAACACTGGTAGCATATTCGAGATGGAAAGTTCATCATGCAATTTAAGCGAGAGTGATGTTAGATAATTTTTTTTTTTTTTGCTGTAATATTATTCCTATATTGCAATTTTATCTATTTTATGAATAGGTGCATTTCATCTTTATATCTATATGGCAAGGAAAGTTTTTTGCTTTAAAATTTTTTTCCTCATGAGTTTATTTGAAATTATTTGCAATTTTTTTAGTACCATGATAATTATATTTAGGATATCCAATAGTTGTTATTATTTTTCGATTAATTGTTATAATAATAATTGTAATACATACATTTCTAATTTAAAGTATTAAATTGCAACGATTTGATACCAAAAATGTGTATTAAATTATAAATTGATCTCAATTTTGTTGTATCAATTTGATCCACTTTAATTTTAATTACATACTTTTAGGAAACCTCTGATATTTAGTATAATACTAATAATTAATAAATTATTCAGTAATAACAAAAATAATAATAATACTAATAAAATATTAATAATAATAACAATAATAAAATAATAAAATAATAAAAATAATAATTTTTCAGAAATAACATTTTCCCCTATTTCTTTGTTCAGAATTCGAATTTTCGGTCCATTTTTTTTTTCTAAACTTGGTTTAAAAAAATTTATATTTTGCGAAATTAAATAAATTTTTTAATTTTTATTCTCACTTCCGCTTTTCCATGTTAGCTATAAAACTGGGTCTGGCGGATTGATCTCAAGATTCTTGATCTTCATTTTACAAATCGGGATATTGCGATCAAGAGAAGAGATGACTTTCTCCGCATTGGGCACTGGATGTTCCTCAAACCGAAGCTTGTTTGCAATGGCAGAAAAGAAAAATAATCGAAGAAAACGAGGTTTATCTAGTCGAACAACTTCGATATAGGTAGGCAAGAACAAAAAAAAAGAAAGAAAGAAGAAAAGAAAAAAAAATTCCTTCTAGCACAAAGTTACTCGAGTAAAACATACGTACCGAACCATTTATGTTTCAATGATCGGAGTGATGAAGGTGTGGGGGGGAGGAGGGGGAAATCCATCGAAGTAGATCAATCACAATTTTTAATTACTTCCGTTAATGGTATTTTAATTTTTCTTCTTTGCATGAATTAAATTCCGTTCAGGTGGATAATTATTGTTGCTTTTCTTTTTTTCCTTGAGTGTTGTATTTTTATTACGAAATGCGTTAAATCTTTGTGTTTTTTTATGCAATTTATGGATTTGCAATGAAAGGAAAAATTTTTTTTTTTAAGTAAATTTATTTATTTGTTTATAGAAATAAATTTAATAGACTGAAGATTAATTAGGAGTAATAAACAATAAAAAATTTTTACGAATTTCTTTAAATTTATTTTTTATTAAAATTATTATTAATTTTTATGAAAAAATAAAAACTTTGCATAATATGGGGCATTTTTCCTAAATTGTGGACAAAATTCAAATTAAATTTAAAATTACATGAAACTTGTAAACTCGAGGGTTTCTGGGGAGGCTGATCACGAATTCGATGTCAGTTTTGAAAAATCCAAAATGGCGGATTTAATATGGTGGAAAATTTTATAAGACTATTCAAATATGAATAACTATAAACTTTTATTATTTTTTGTTTAAGTTAAAAATATCATGTTTATTTGTTTATTAAACTTAAACAAATATCATATTTACATAATGTAATTACTGCATTTATTATTTTTCTCATTTTTAAACAATAAATTTCACTTTGCAACTTACTTTTGGAAGACCCCTTTGTCTAAAAATTTAGGTATTCAAACATTTGGTAAGTTTGACAGTAAATATAATAACAAAAATAATTGCTTTTCCAAAATAAAACCCGATTTCTGTTACTCTAATATATATATATATATATATATATATATATATAAACAACTAATTTCTAATGGGAAAGAAATTTTTAAATCTATCGAAAAATTCGAATTTTGGCCACAATTTAGGGAAAATACCCCATAGTGTTTTGCAATGACAATAGTTTAACAAATAAGAATGAATGATTTATGAAAAAAATGTATAACAATCTTTAAATTGTTTAAACAATTAATTATTGTTATTTCTTTATAAACTGTAATTCAGATTAGAAATTTCTAGTTTTTTCTCAATTGTGCAATTTGTCATGAGTAAAACTTCTACTAATGATAAAAAATTAATTAATTAAACATTGTTTAAACAATTAATTGTTGTTTTTTTTGAAAACTAAACTTAGGACTAGAAATTTCTAGTTTTTTCTCAACTGTACAACTTTTTAGAAGAAAAACATTCTACTAATAATAAAAATAAAAAATAAATTATTTAACATTGTTTAAAGAATTTATTGTCGCTATTTTTTTTAATAAATTGTACCTAAATTACTAGTTTCTTCCAAATTGGTCAATTTTTCATAAGTAAAATATGTACTGATGATAAATAATTAAAAATTACTCATTTAGAAATTGTTTAAACAATTAATTGTTATTTTTCTCGTAAAGTGTACTTTTTGTTAGAAATTTTTTGCTCTATTGTGCATTTTCTTGTAACTACAACGTTCAAATATAAAAAAAATTTAAAAATTAATTGTTTAAACTTTGTTGAAACAATTTGATTTGTTAATTTTTGAATTAATTGTTTAAACAATTTAATATATAAATAATTTTTTATCATCAGTACAGGTTTTGCTCCTGAAAAATTGCACAATTTTGAAAAAACTAGAAATTTCCAACCTTAAGTACAATATTTATGAAAAAAATTACAGTTAATTGTTTAAACAATTTAACAAATAAATAATGTTTTATTTTTTATCATTAGTACAGTTTTTGCTCCTGAAAAATTGCACAATTGAGAAAAAACTAGAAATTAGGTCTTAAGTATTGTTTATGAAGAAAATAACAATAATTAATTGTTTAAAGAATGTTTAATTAATTTTTTATCATTAGTAGAAAAAAAAACTATAGAAATTTCTAGTTTTAAGTATAGTGTATGAAGAAAATAACAACAATTAATTGTTTAAACAATGTTTTATTAATTTTTTATCATTAGTAGAAAAAAAATTAGAAATTTCTAGTCTTAAGTATAGTGTATGAAGAAAATAACAACAATTAATTGTTTAAACAATGTTTAATTAATTTTTAATTTTTTATCATTAGTAGAAGTTTTACTCATGAAAAATTGCACAATTGATAAAGAAAAATCGAAATTTCTAGTCTGAATTACAGTTCATAAAAAAGTAACAACAATTAATTGTTTAAAACAATTTAATAAATTGTTATACTTTCTTTTCTAAATGAGAAACACTCAAACATTATTTTAATAGATTTTTTGATTAATTTTCGCTGATAAAAAATATTTTTTACGATTTTATGAGTTTTTTAATACCTATAGTTAGTAAAAAAAATGTTTAAAAGCAAAAATTCAAAAATCGGGCTCGAGAGATCGATAGAGAATTTAATTACGAAGATTTAGAAAAGAAGAAAAGTCGTTTGTTAAAAAAATTGTGACCTGTAGAGTGATTTGAAACGAAAAAGTACATAATTTCGCCACTGTGAGACGTATTTGTCGGCGGGAATTTATTTTTGGACCATTGTGCATTCGGCAATGAAGAAAATTGACTCACTGAAGAAATAATAAGAAAAGTTTACTTTTCTTCCTTTAAAGTTTAAAATTTACAAAATTTTACTTTTTTCTCTAAATTAAAAATTGAAGTTTCGAACATTTCGAAAATAAACATTTTTCAGCGGCTGGGATTTAAATTATAAACTATATACACACATAGGTGGTTTTGGAAACTTACAGAGTGGAGTAGCATATCTTCCGCCTTAATGCATGAACGAGTCTCACTTGTGATACGTTTTAACAGGCAGAGAAGATGTATGACCTCGCGTATATTTCCTTCTCTCTCTCTCTCTCTCTTGCTCTTTTCTCTCACGATCTTATGGAGAAACAGGAAGATGTGCACTATCTAAGTTCCCTTGCCGAGTGAGGTGAGGCCTCTTTACGCGAGATTCAAACCGAGAAGAGTCTTTGTCGTTATACGCACTGGGGAGAGAAACAGTATACACTGTTTCGCCCTGACGCGATCCACTTGACTTAACTCAAAGCTCCAGTTATCCCCACACACACAATCTCTCTTTCTCTCTCTCTCTTACTCTCTCTCTTACTCTCTTTATGAAGAGAGTCTGTTTCAAGACTTCTCCCCTTCCATCAGTAACAATATATGTCTCCGATCTTTCCCTGAGAGTGTATTTGTATGTGTTTATAATGCACTTTGCAGCACTTCTGTGCATTTACAAACACAAAAGTGTCGTTGTCGTTGTATTGCAGCCAAAAAGCCAATTCCCCACCTTTGGAAAACAATGCTTTCGCCTATAACATCGTCACAGGATCAGAGAAAGTTACTTTGCAATTGCTTCCTTATGGAGGATACTTTGTGGTATTTTTTTCTCCTTCCTTTTTTTTTAATTTCTTAAACGACAATATTATCTATACTCAATATTTATAATTTTCTAATAAAATTTGTTTGTTAGAAATTTAACGGGTTTCGTAATAATTTAGAGGCTGGTGGTGTTTTTTTTCTGAGTTTAAACTCGAGATTAGTGGAAATTGCTTCTTTTTAAAAAAAAGAAAAAAGGAATTTAGTTCAATTTTGCTGATTTATTCTCAACTTGTTTATAATAAGTGGCTTTTTATTATGGAACCAATTGAGAAGATTTTTGTCCGTTTATCTTTAAATTGCATGCGAGGGAATTTGTTCCTTATTTCTAAAAAACTTTTTTAAAAAATCGTGAAATGATCGGTACTTTGAATTTAGTAAAATTTCTGCAAATTTTTTGGTCATTTTTAGATTAAAATTTTTTTTTTATATTTAAACTTTTTTGATACCGTAAAATTTTTTTTTTAATTTCAAGAAAGAATTCGATTATTTTCTAAAATTTTAATAAATCCTTCTAAACAATTCAATT
This sequence comes from Leptopilina syphax, assembly GCA_032872505.1. NCBI lineage: Eukaryota > Metazoa > Arthropoda > Insecta > Hymenoptera > Figitidae > Leptopilina > Leptopilina syphax. The sequence continues at coordinate 8,222,000 of CM065477.1, read as the reverse complement.
ATTTTTTTAAATAGTCAAATATTTACGAAAATTCAATGATTTTCAAAACAATTTTAATTGAATTCCTCGGATGAATTCAAATATTTTTAAATATATTTCCATAAATTTCAATTATGTTCTAAAATTTTTTAAAATTCTTCGAAACAATTCAACTATTTTTATAAATAGTAAAATTCTTCACAAGAATTCAATTATTTTCAATTCACTTTTAATAAATTTTTTCTTCATAAAATTCAATTGCTTTCAAAATTTTCAATTAGAATTATGAAAGAAGCTCCATTAGTTTAAAACAAAATTCAAAGAAATTCTTCAAAAGAATTTAATTAGGATTTTTAAAAATTTTAATAAAATTCTTTGCGAGAATTCAGTTATTTTCCTAAATAATAAAAATATTTGAAGGAATTCTATTATCATCAAATTTTTTGATAAAATTCTTTGCCACAATTCGATCATTTAGAATACATTAATTTTAAAATTGAAAATATGTGAAAAAAAAAATTATAAAAAAAGTTAAGAAACAAAAAGCAAACAACATCTAACTTCAAACTGCAATCAAATTACCGGAACATGTACTTTATTATTAATAATTAAATAATGTTATAATTATTTTTATTTTATAATCAATTCAAAATTGTAAAGACAAATAGAAATCATCAGAATTTTTTTCACTTCTTTTCATTAAAAGACTAAAATTTTGTTAAATATTATGTTTTGTCAAATTGAAATTATGCAGATTTTTGTTCTTTACTTCTTAAAAAAATTAGAAAATTGTTAAACAACTGTGATTAAGAAATAGAAAATTTATTTATTTTGCATTATTTTTGTTTAGGAATCACAATTTTTTTAACAAAATTAAATTATTTAAATTAAATTATTTCATCATTTTAATTCAATTATTATTTTCTAGAATTGTAAATAATTTTTTATAAAAATAATAATTGAATTCCTTAAAAAAATTTTATTATTTATGAAAATAATTAAATGTTTGCATACAATTTTATTAAATTTTTTTTTAAATAATTGAATTCTTTTTGGGAAATTTTATTAAAATAGTAAATATTGAAAATCATTGAAGTTAGAAAATTTTTTGAAAATAATTGAAGGACAAGAATTTTTTTGACATTTATGAAAATAATTGAACTTTGGAGAAGAATTTCGTTATTTATAAAGATAATTGGGATTTTTACGACATTTTTTTTTAAATTTTCTAAATAGTTGAATTTTATTATTTTTTCAAATAATTAAATTTCTGCAATTATTTGTAATTTCTCCAAAATTGAATTTTTTTAGTGTTTTCAACGAAAATTTAAATTTGAAAATTTTGAGACTAACACCTAACAGACTGCCAAGTAAGGAAATTACTTACACAAATCTTTTTAATGACATTTCTGAATTTTCTTTTGTTCAAAACGATAAATTATGATAGGAAAAATTAAATTTGTACAATGTTCACACAAAAGTATAATTTTATTAATATAGATGATAAATTACAGAGTATGAAGTACATTGAGACGCATAAATAGACACAAATTTCGGTTTTCCAATTACATATTTTCACACTAAAACGTTTTAATTAAAATGCAAATAAACTAATTTCTAGAACGTAAAATAAAATTTAAATTTTGTATACAAATTATTTAGGAGCATGGAAAATAATAAAAATCTTTAAATATACGACAAAAGGGAAAAAATTGAAGAAAATTATTATTAAAATTATTTATCATTTACAATTATTAAATAATTATTGCAATAGTTGTGAAACATAAAATTTGTTAAAAACTTTTGTAACTGGCAGAATATTCCAACTTTTGCAAAGAACCGACAAAATAGACTCATCATCATTTCATGCTTAACACCAAAAAATATTAACTTTTTTAAAGTAGCATTTCTTCAGTTAAATAATTTTTGCTTTGAAAGAAACAATTTGGTCAAACAAATGCAAATTTTTTGTTCACCGAACAATGATTCAACTAATAATTACAATCACAATAAAAAATCCAAACTTAACATGAAAAACACAGAAGAAAGAACTGTATAGCAATGCACTTAATTTAATTGTATCAAACAAAATTTGGTTGTTAAAAAAAAAGTTCTTGCTAAGTGAGATTTGTTTTTATCTTTTTTCAAATTCGCTACTCACTTATACTCGCATCATTCTTACGCGGTTGAACTGATTAAAATATTTTATTTCTTCTTTTTTATACTTTTCGATATTATTCGCCATTTTTGCAAGCCATTTTGAAGTTTCACGAATACGTAAAGTTTTTACTTTAGAAAATGCTACTAATCCAAGTATTGTGTTGTATACTACTGGACCATTTACTATCTTAAATTTTACATCAGGAAGAAAAAAGTAAAGCTTTTTATTATTTCTTTGTATGATTTTTTCTAAATATACTATCAACTTGCGATCAGATATTACATATTCATAAAAAGTCCAGTATAAAGTAGAGTTATTCAAATCAGCAATAGAAGAACTTGAGCGTATTTCTGGATGAATTTTTTCGCTACTGCACAACGAAAAGTTTCCTGTTTTAAAAATTTCTCCCTCGACTTTGTCGTAAATGACACTCGCGTCTACTAAATGTCTAGAATAGCAAATAATTGGTGAAAAATTGGAATCTAAATTTTGATTGTACTGTCGAAGAGCCAAACTATATAGTGCTCTTCTCATTCTCCAACCTACGGGATTTTCTATTCTAACTTGATTAAAATTTCTTCCTAGAATCTGTATAGCAAAATAATTCTCCAATGAAATTAGTTTACAAAAATTTTTTTTTGTATAATCTTGACATATTCGTAGAATTGAAACGTTAGGTGAATTTTGAAAGATTTCTTTTCGAAGTTTGGTTAAACCTTTAATCATTTCATTCATTTTTGAAGGAATTGATTCGACATAATTACTAAATCGCAATAATTTATATAATTCTGGATTTTCCAGTCTATGCGATTCGATCCACTTTGGTATTTGTAGAGTTTCGTTTACATATTCAGCATATTTATATATTTCCTCCTTGTTAAGAACAAAATCATTCAAGATCAATATTTGACCTCCATTAAAATAATTATTTTTTATTTTAAGTTTTAGATTTTCTTCCTCCAAAAACTCAAGTATTCGATCATCATCGAAAATTGTTATAGATTTAAAAACTGGCAATGTAACAAGTGTAATTGTTATAATGTTTCCAAGAACAACAATTAATTTCATTTTTAACGAATAATGTTACATTTTTTTCAATATAATTAATTTCGTTTAATAGTATATATGTTAACGAAGTAATTAATAGACGTTAATTAATTTACTCTTTGTGCTGTTGCAAATTATTTTTCTTTGTCTTAAGAAACATTTTCTTCTCTCGAGCATTCAATTAATGATCTATAATATAATATTTAAAATACATTTAAAAATTTTTCTTAAGTTTGCTGGCTCTTTATGGTATAATTTCATTAATTTGAAATATCAGTTTAGAGAATAATAATTCTTTTAAAAAATGCTTATTTTTAAAGTTTATACTATCTAATTGTAAATTATATAGTATAATTCGAGAGCATAATTATTACGATAATTAATAAGAGAATCAAAACATTATTTAGTATATAATTTCGATGACGAAAAAACAGTACAAAATAATTTCGCGTAAAATAAAATTCAAAAAAGTGATTTTTATATACTAAACAAAAAAAGTATCAATAGTTATTTAGAATGATAGAAATGTTAATTCGATGTAATAATTAAGAGAAATTATAATTTAGTTAATTATAAATTTTGAAAAATTATAAATTAAAAAATATACAAATTATAAAAAACTAAAAAATATAAATAAATTTAATTTTTTAAGAATTGATATTTCGTTGATAGGAAAGTTATATTAAATAATAATTCGTGAACATAATTATAATAATATTACCTACTCAATATTAAATTATAATATAAATAAAATAGTTAAATTATATTTTATTATAAACGATTATAAATTATATTTAAAAAAAGAAATAATTCATAAAAATCAAGTGGAATACGATTTCATGCTTTGTTAATAAAAAAATATATAATGACAAACATATGTTAGTTTACAAGATAAAGAACAATTCTGTACAAAAATTATGCGCATGTAATAAAAAATGAAAAACGAAAGAACAGTTTTTTTATTTTACTTTTCTTCGTAAATTGATAGAATGTGAAATAAAATTTAAATTTAAATATGATAAAATCAATATTATGCAAAGAATTTTGTTTTTAGAGTGCTTGAAATATTTTGAAAAATATATTTTGTCCAAATGTCTTTTTTTTATATAGTTTCCGAAATTACAAAAACAAATTTAAATTTCAAAGAAATTAAATGTTTCTCCTATTCAAAAAAAGAACGTATTTCGTACTTCATATCAAATTTTAATTAAATATTTAAAATATTTACATCGTTAAGAATTATTTAAAAGAAATATTTTCTAATAAAATGAATATAATAAATAATAATTATTATCTTAATTCATAATTTCTATTATAATCAATTTTATTGTTATTATTAATAGTAATAATAATATTATTATGTTTAATAAAAATGTTATATTATAATATTATTTACAAGAAAGGTATTGTTTCAGAATGTTTTACCTCTTAAGCCAGTGATATTTCGTCCACTATTGATGCGCAGTTTATGACAAAGATTATAAAGAAATTGTCGGCAATAATAAAAAATTATTTTCAATTTGTTGTCGATAATATTTATTTCCAACTCATTTTTTTTCAAAAAAATATCAATATAGTCATTAAATTCAAAGAAGATAAAAATAAATTTTCTTCTATGAAAATTCAGAAAAGGAAACAATACTTTTTTAAAAATATTCTTTTTGTTTAAAACCAACATTAAATTTTGAAAAATTAACTGGTTGCCAGTTTCAGCTTCATTTGAGGATCATTAAAACATGTAAATTATTTCAGAAATTATGTTAATTTTAATAAAATAAGGCAAACTCGAGAATTTTTTTGATATTTCTAGAAAATCATTTAAATTTTATTGTTTCTAATTTAATTTTTTAAAAATTCTAATGTAATTATAAATTTCACAATTTGAAAAATCTGAATATTTACGATAGCTAGATGTAATATAATATTTAACATATCATAATACCAAAAAAGAAAAAAAAGCGTGTATCTGAGAGAGAAGTAATTTTTGAATACAAAATATCGGTTCAATTTAAAGTTCCAATCGATTTGAATTTCTGTACAATTTCCTTTTGATTATGAATTTCCTCTCATCTATCTTGAGTTAATTAGCTGGACTCAGTTTGTCAAAGAGTGACAAGAGGAAGATAAATAACCGAAATGGCTATCATGCGAAATGAGCGAAGCAGTGTGTTGTCTCAGTGTTGACAACTTTGGATATCCATGTGCATCAGTCAAACAGATAAAAATTGCAAAATTTAAAAAAATAAATCAAATTTTATATAAAATAATATAAAAATAAGTAATAATGTAATTCTTAATAAAGATAATAGTATAATTCCATCTAATAATATTGTATACTTTTTTCTTACAGTAATTGACAGTGTCTTAAATAGAGAGTGAGAGGAGGAAATTTACAATTTGTAAAAAAAATAATTGTATATTTTAAGGAAAGATTAAATAATACAAATACGGTAGAATAAATACTTAATGGCGCAATATTATATAATTGGAAATTACCATAAAAGACTAAGGAAATAAAAATTTTATTTTAACACATATTCTTTAAAATGTTTATCTACTTTAAAATATTTTTCAATATAATTACCAATTTTTCAATATAAATTTACTTTTAATTTACTTTTTGATTTACTTTTTACTAATTTACATTTACTTTTTACTAATTAAAATTAAGAATTAAATTTTAGAGAATTTAAAAATGTATTTTTTAAAAATATTTAAAAGTGTTTAAAAACGACTTACAATTCAGTGAATTTTTAGAATAATTTCCTTAATTTATTAAATTTGAAATCTAAAATATTTGTTTTCTCAAAATTTTCTCACGGTTTAAAATGATTGTCCTTTTGACTTGATCTTGTAGCATTGTCCTTTTGTCTAAATCAAATATTCTCTCTGACGGGACAGTATAGAAACGTTCTCTCCATAGCCAAACATTCAATCAAGAGAAACATCAGACACATGTTTACTACCATTTACAACTGTGTTTAGCTTGGACTTTGAACACAAATATTTGCATCATATAGACGGTAACAGGAGGCAAGAACAAATTAGAAGCATATGTTTTCAATTTTAATACTTAAATTCATATCATATGAATGTCAACCGAAATATTTTTCTTTTCATCATCCCTTATAAAATTGGTTTCGATTTTTAATTTTTAATTTATTAATTTCTGATTTTAGGTTCTTAAAAAGATCAGTAAAAAAGATCGTTTTCAAGTCAAAAAACAAATAAAAAAAAATTTTCCAAATTAATAAAACTTAAGGATTAATGAATTTGATTCTTTTTTTATTAGAATATTTTTCCCTTGTAAGTTTCTTTACAAACTTTCTTAAAATACAAAACGTAGAATGGAATTTTCAACAAAATAAGAGAAGACATGCCAATAATTTGCCGAGGAACTTTAATTTTCTAATTTATTGTATAAAATTGTCATTTGTTACTTGACTCACAATTGAATTCTTGATTTGAAATTGTACTAAATAGCATTTTAGAAAGAGAGAGATAGAGATGGAGAAAAAGAGATCAGAAGAAGACAATTGTTTCTGCATACCATGAGAAGAAATTGCTTTATCGAAATGCAGTAATAAAGGATATAAAAGACACCTATTTATATGTGTGGACTTAAACTGTGAAAGAGTGAGAAAAGTATGTGCACATAGCTGAACGAGAAAGTGACAAAGCCATCGGTGTGGAAATAGGGGGGAAAATATAAAAGAGAAAGAAAGAAGAGTGATGAAGAAAGAGAGAATGCGATTTAACAACGGAAGATAAATATTTTCTTTCTTTTTTACTAAATTAATTTTTAAGGTACTAAATCGAAAAAAATTTGCAAATTAGAACAAAATTGGTTAAAGAAAAAAAAAATTTAATTGACGAGCAAAATTATTTAAAGTTTAAGAAGAAGTTAATTTTGTACGATTAAGAAAACTTGTTGCTTCTAGAACTACGCTAAGGATTAATTTTTTAAAGTTAGTTTTATTAAATTTTTGAAGTTAATTTTATTAAATTTTGAATTTGAATTTCATTAAATTTTGAATTTTAATTATAATGTCAGATTCGAATACAGCGATCCCGAAAACCCCCGAGAAACTAAATTCGTTCGAATAGCTTCTATTCTGAAATTATCCGCCATATTGGATCCACCATTTTGAATTTTGAAAATCTGACCTCAAATTCAAATTCAGTGATTCAAAAAATCATAATATGATAAAATCATATTTTTGAAACTTTTTTTTCCGACCGTTTGCTAACTAGACTGCGAAAGCTTTCATTATTTTACACGAATAAAAAAAAAATAAGTAAAAGAAACTAAGAAAAAAATAGAAAATACAATAAATAGAAAAATTAGTAAATAAATAGAAAATACAAGAAATAGGAAACCAAAAATATATAAAATGTTATAAATAACAAAAAATAGTAAAAATAAACATAAAAAATATAGAATGCAACAAATAAAAATTAAATAATAATAAATTGAAAAATAGTAAAATATAAAATACAATAAATAAAAAATTGTAAATGAATAAAAAATATAAATACACGATCAATATCAATAATAAATAAATAAATAATAAATATAATAAATAATAATAAATAAATAAATAAATAAATTCAATTAAAAAAAAATTTAGAATAAAAAATTACAATAAAACGAGAAAACTTTAAAAATCTATGAAAAAAATGAAAGAGTTAAAAAGCAAAGAATCAACAGTAACTGAATATTATTGATTTTTACTAAAAATTAATTTTGTCTGTTAATAATAAATAAGTAAATAAAAAATCCAAGTGATTTAATATTGAAACATTGATTTCCTGTCCCTTAATGATTTTATATCAACTTACGTGTATTTGTACTTATTACGTAAAAAGTTGACTTGAGAAAAAAAATGATTGCAATACGTGACTCGGTGATTTAATAAGCTTGGAAGGACACTGTGGCGACAGTAACGGATATATAATATTTTTTTTTTGATAGTAACGATAAAATAAACTCGATTTTATAAAAATTACTTATTGATAATGTACCATTCTTTTTTGGGGAAACATTTTTCTTTATCATCAAAACTGCTCTTTTATTTACCTTCTCTTTTTTCGAAACCACTTTTTTTCATCCTCAGAACAGATTTTTTTTTAACTTTTTTTCCTTCTTTTTTCGGAAAACAGTTTTTTATCATAAAAACTGTCTTTTTTTTTAGAAGAAAAGTGTTTACCTTTAAACATAGAATATTAAATGAAAGCGAAACATTTTACCTCTTTTCACAGAACTCGCAACATTTTCATAGCGTGGAAATATTCAAAATCTCCTGGAAATTATAAAATGACTAATATAACGGAGCAAATTAGTGAAAGTCTATAATAAGAAAGTATGAAATTCTCTGCAAAATTATAGATACATCAGTATAGTTTTGTCAAAATTGACACAAAGAATAATGATGATTCCTCTCATTGGATTATTAAAAATAAATAGGAAGGAATTAGTCTACTTTTTTGTTGCTTTCAATATAAAAAAAATAAATTAAAATTTATAATTTTATAATTAAAAGTAAATTAATAGTAGATTAGAAATTAAAAAAGTAGGTATTTAATATTAAATAAAAATTAGATATTAATTTATTAATTATTATTCATCAATAAAAGAACAAAAAAATCTTTACTCTATTATTTATCAATATTTATTATTTATTAGATTATTAGATATTATTTAATTAATAATGAATTAATAATTAAAGTGCAATAATATAATATTAAGAAGAAAATAGAATACTAATTAATTAATAATACTAATACTATAGTCAATTAAATATTTTTTAAAAATTCGTTACTAAAAGTGAATATTATGTAAACATTAATCAAAAACTAAATACTAATTAAATACTTCCACTATCAGGAAGCAATAATTATCAAAAAAAAATGCCGTATTATTTAAATATTATTTAAATATTATTTAAATATTAATTTAAAACTGAATACTAATTATTGAATTTTAATTAAAAAGTGAACTCAATTTCAGGTATAAATTTAAAACTAATTAAATATTACTTAAACACTGAATACTAATAAAATTTTATTTCAAAACTTAATGCAAATGAAATCTGAATTAAAAATTGAATATTATAACTTCATTGGCGAATTAAAAATTTTCAATCTGAAACTTGAGAAGACTTTCAGAAATAAGGAACTAAATGAATAAACTTAAAAATAAGAATGAAAAGAATTAAATTAAAAAAAATAAGTAAATGAATAATATTCGCTAACATCCGGCGATTGACACAATTTCTAAAATGCAGACAGATAAATTATCTTTCGCGAAGACTTTACCTCTTCTATAAAGTGACGCCCAGTTAATTATTAATGCTCGCCGAGTTTGTGTGCGATAAATTCGAAAATTTATTACCGATATCGCGCATCGCCTCTAAAGAAATTGACGTGAAGAGAAAGAAAAAGGTGTATTTTCATCATCAGACAAAAAAAAAAGTGAAAAAAAAAATCTTCAAATGAAGTATAGAAAATTAGAAAATGAGATTTCCTATCATTTCCGCATTACTCAATTAAAATTCACGTCACTTATTATAAATTTTATAACTTGACTTCTCGAACAACCAATTAAGACATATATTCGCTAATGGATATTGTAATTGATTAGGTCAGTCCTCTAAAATATGCGAAATAGACAATTTTATCATTATTGGTATGGACAAAAATTGCATGAGATTTTAAAATTGACGGTTTCTTGTTAAAAATTATCCGCTTAAGAAATTGTGTAATTATATATACATAGGTACGTAGAGAGGAGATTATGGTCGTTATTTGAAAATTGGTTTCCGAACAACCAGTTGAGTTTGAGACGTGAAACCTTGTGATTACCGCAGAGGAGTTTCAAATCTCTTTTTAAAGAGAAAAAGAATTGCTTACTACAGTCATTGCTGATTGCAATCCATTTCAATCAATTATTGTAATTATTATTAGTTACAACAATTGCAATTATTATTGGTTACTGTCAATAATAAAAAAATAATAATAACAGGCGCTTGAATAGACCCCACTTTTTCTTTTCCGAGTCATTTTTTTACCGAAATTTATTTTATCTACCAAGAATTTAAGTATAATTCCTCGTATTCGAAATATTAGTTTATAAAATTTTTATTAGTGCGAAAGAATAATTTTACTCTTCCAATTACTGAATTATCATTTTTCTAAAACTTCTTATTTTTTATAATTATACTTCGAAAAACTGTAAATTAGAAAATTTAATTCTTAGAAGAAATGAAGTTATGTAAAATACAAATTAGGAAAAGTAAAAATTATAATTATTATTTGTACAAATAAATATTAGAAAAAATGAAAAATCGATAAATAAGAAATTATTTAAAATAGGAGTTCGGTAAGGAAAAAATTATGCAAAATAATTATTCGAAGAAAATATTATTATAAAAAGTGTTTATTGTACAATAAAGAAAATCGTATAAAAAGTTTTGAAAAATACTTATTCGGTATAATAATATTTATGAGAAATGATAATTCGGTAAATTTATAGTTAGAAAAAATACAGATCAGAAAATCTAATCTTTAGAAAGAAGAATTAGGAGTAAAGAATATCAAAAGAAATGTTAATTCTATAAAGTGAAAATTAGTTTGAGAAACATTTCTAAGAAAAAAGTTTTATAACAAATGATTTTTCGATAAATTAAAATATAGAAATCTTAGTAATTAGAGAATGTACTAATTATAAAAAAAATATGATTAGAAACAAAAAATTTTATAAGATTGGGTAATTCGGTAAAATTTAAATTATATTGAATAATAATTCGAGAACATAATTATTATAATTATTATAATTATTATAATTATTAACAAATATATAAAATAATGTTTATGGAAATTGACAATTCGAAAATGTAAACAATAACATAAATAATAATTTTAAAAAATGAAAATTTTTATAAATGATTATTTGGTGATTTGAAGAAATTACAAAAATTATTCTTTAGCAGTTTCTGTAAATTATTATTTCAATTAAAAGAAATTATAATTAATTCTTATAAGATTAAAAAAAGTTCGGTAAAATAAAAATTTGGGTCTATTCATGTGTCTCAAAAATAAAAATCAAAGTTTTTTAAAAATAATAAAGGAAAAAATGTTTATAAATTATATTTGTCAATTAGAAAATTTAATTGAAAATGAAAGTGAAAATTTATAAATTTTTAGAAAAGAAAGAAAAAATTTTATTGAAAAAAATGTTCTATTAACTTTACTTACGAATATCTTTAATTGTAAAATTATTCGAAAACAATAATTTCTTTTTTAAATATTTAATTATTATTATTTTTTCATAGGAATGAAAATTTTCAAAAATTTACTGTCACTTCTTCAAAATTATTTTTATCTTCTATTATTATCTAAAATTTAAACTAAAATTCATTTTCAAATAAATTTTTAATAGAAACTTCAACTAGAATTCAATTATTTAAAATTTAAATACAAAAATTAATAGCTTTTTGAATAATTTAATGTTTCTTAAAATTTAATTCTTATAAAGAATTTTATTAACAAATTTTTAAATAATTGAATTCTTTTGACGAATTTTAATAAAATTTTTTAGAATAGTTACATTTTTCAAAGAATTCGATTAAAATTGTATTAAAAATAATTGAAATTCTACAACGCTCTAATACTTTTAATATTTAATTATTATTTAAAATTTTAAATATATATTTATTTTACAATTGAATTGAATTGAATGTTTCTTAAAATTAAGTTTATAAAAATAATGGAATATCAGTAAAATTTTCATCATTTATGAAAAAAATTAAATGTTTGCGTACAATTTTATTAAAATTGTTTTTAAATAATGGAATTTTTTTGGGTAATTTTATTAAAATAGTAGTTATTGAAAATCATTGAAATGAGGAAGATTTTTGATAATAATTGAAAATTTAACACGAACTTTATTAAAATTTTTGAAAATAATTGAATTTTCAAGAAGACTTTTTTAATCTATAAAGATAATAATGGGTATTTTGTCGAGATTTTTTTGTAAATTTTGAACATAATTGAATTTTGTGATAAGAATTTTATTACTTTTGAAAATAATTGAATTTCTGCAATCATTTGTAATTTCTTTAAAATTCAAATTTTTTAGTGTTTTTAACTAAAATTCTTCTATAAATTCATTATTTTTAATAATTAATTAAATATGTTTTGACAAATTTAACAAATTTTAGAAGCTTTTGAATTATTAAATTTTTTCAAAAATCTAAGTTCATTAAAATTTCTAATTAAATTCATTCAACATTGAAATTTTATAAAATTTTAAATTGAACCCGTTTGAAATTCATTTATTTATGAAAATTGTAAAAGCAATTGAATTAATTTTGAAATATTATAATAATAATTATTATTATAATTTATTATTATGATATGTAAAATTATTTATTAAATAACTTTTGTCAGAAATTGAAAAAATTGTAGATTTTGTATTCGAATTCGTGGTAACTTTATATTTTATGAGTCAAAGAAAAAAGACACAATTTTTTTTTACGTTTTATTACTTATTTTTAAAATTGCTAATTTTATTTAAAAAAGTGAGTGAGAAATCAGAGTGTTAGTAATAATAATAATAATACTTAGTTGTATAATAATTAATTTACATTAATTTATTATCTCTTTTTTAAATATGTATTTTAATTTTTTTGTTAATTTCTTTTTTACTGTAATAATTATTTGAAGCCGGAATTATTAATTGAAATTCCAGGAATAAAAAGTTTCTTTCTCTCTCTCCTAATGTACCAAATTTAATTAAAATAATTTCGCTGTAATTTCGATTCGGTTGATTAAAATCTTCATATATATATAGAGTGTATATGTCCGTTATATTAAACAGTTTTGATTGCCGCTATGTATAAGAGTCAAAATTATAGGTGAATTTGATAGGGATTCACAGCTGGTGAAAGTGTAACGTAGATGTGTGGTATATGACGTGAGTTTGTCGATCTAAATTAAAGTTTCTGATGAGGAAGAGATTTAAAGCCAATTTCATCAAAATGAAAGTGTAAGTAAAAAGTACCAATCCTCCAGCATCTTACATTTATGTATGAATCGTTGGCGAGCAAGTGAACGTTGCAAAATCATTGCTAAGAATTTTATATTTGATCAAAACTGTCAAGTTTTCTTAATAATCTAATTTTTTTCTTCTCTTACTTTTTAATTTTTAAAAATTAAGCTTTTAATTTTAATAATTTTTTAATCTTTTAATACATTTTTAAATCACTTTTTAAGTTTTTATCTCTCAATATTCTTTTATTCATTAAAAATCAAATCGAATCTGAATAAAATAGAAGCACTAACAAGATAATACAATTAAATAATTATATCTTTTATAATTTTCTTTATAATTAATCTTTTCTAATTATAATTAATTAATAATTAAAAATGTTACTGAATATAATTTTAAATTCTGCACTGGAGTAAAATAAAATCAATTAATTTATTTTAATAGGAACAAATGTAATTGGACTTTTTCCTTTCTTTTTTTCTATATTTTATTATTAGGATTTAATTTAATTATTGATGAGGTAGTTATGTAATTAATCTCGTTCCGTTTAATTAAAGTAATCATCAATTAAAAAAACCGGAGGTACGAACAACTGAAAGTCATTAAAATATTTATCAATAAGATTATTCTTGTGAGTCTTTGTTTCCTGTGTGAAAAAATTAATACTAAATTTGATAATTTTGCATCATAATTGGTCAATTTTTATATTAAATCCGAGTTAATTAGTGTGACATGTTTAAGAATTGGAGCAATTAAAGTTGCATTAGAAAACAGAAACTCTATATTAATTTCAGTTTGGAAAAAAAAACTCAATTGTAATTGTTAAAAAGGAAAAAAAAATAAAATAGAAAAAAAAGAAAAGGGAAAAAGAAAAAAAAGGAAATTGAAAAGAAAAAAAGAGAAAGTAAAGAAAATGAAAAAAAATAGTAAAAAAATTATAAAGAAAAGAAACAGAAAATAAATAAAAGAGAAAGAAGAAGGGAAACAAAGAACGGAAGAAAGAATTGCAAAAAAACTGAATTTTTAATTACCAAATTGTGTGGCAAGGATAATTATTATTATACGTATATATACAATATGCTAATGTGAGAATTAGAATTGCTGAAATTAATTTGTTCGTTACTTTTTGAAATGACTTTGAAATGAATTGAAATGAACTCTCTTAATCAAAGAGACCACTTGTTTTCAAGGTTGAGAGAATTTCTTAGTTTTGCATCATGTCGAGCATAAATGTGGAACTAAAGACCTTTCCCGACATCTATTTATACTCAAGACTGCACAAAGGAATAGAACTCTCCTAGTTCATGTGTGAATTCACTCTAGTGGGTGGTATATTTCATTACTAAGTTTCATCAAAATTCAGAGTAGGGTCTAATGAACTTTCGAAAACGTGTACGAGACAGCAACATAATCTTCAAGACTATAAATTTGTTCTGGCAACATTGAATCTAATGCTCGAAATAATTATTTATTCAACTCCGTGACCCCCTCCACCCGACAATTTTCATTGTGTTTAAAATGAAAATTCATAAATAAAAATTCAAAAATGTAAATTCGAAAATAAAAAAAATTTAACTTAAAAAAAATATTGAAAAACAAAATCTCCACATTTTTCACTGTATAAAATAAAAATTAAAAAAGAAAACTGTAACTCTCCCAAATTTTCACTATATATTATAATATAATAATTTAAAAACAACTAAATAAAAATTTAAAATAAAAATTCATAAAATAAAAATTCCTTACCAAGTATTAAATTTTAATTAAATTATTAGTAGAATTGTTAGTTGACAAATGACGTAAAAAAAGTCGTTTGTCATTTTTAT
The DNA here is from genome assembly GCA_032872505.1 of Leptopilina syphax. Lineage (NCBI taxonomy): Eukaryota > Metazoa > Arthropoda > Insecta > Hymenoptera > Figitidae > Leptopilina > Leptopilina syphax. The sequence continues at coordinate 8,206,936 of CM065477.1, read as the reverse complement.
TACCTTTTTTCAATAATATCTGCTTTAGCCAATTTTCCATTTTTTTTTTATTATGCACAGAAATAAAAAAAAGGAAAAAAAAATTTTTTTAGTTTCTTCCCTTTAAACGAATGAAGAAAATATGTTTATTTGACGATTTGCCAAATTGCTCTCGAATCAACTGTGAGATTAAGTTGTTGACTCAGAAGTACATTTCATTTTCTCTTAGTTCCTAAGTAACTAAGTGGAGCAGTGAAAATATAAATTCCAGGATTACCTACATAATGTGCAAGTCGGAAACTTTAAACGTTGGTACTTAAGCCTTTCGATCGATATTCCCATGCCAACCTTGTGCTTTAAGAATTTGAATTAAAATTTTCAGACAAGAACAGCATGAAAAAAGTTTCAGATTACAAAACGTGATACAATTTATCGTAATTTTCATCTAGATGTTGAAAATGAACACTCGAAAGATTTTTATTTTTCTTCCCCTAATTAAATTTATCACACACCGCAGAGAATGTCTAATTTCAAAAATAAAGGAAATAAAAAATATTTATGTGTGTGTTAATAGGTCAGTTGAATTTATAGAAGAAAAGTTTTTGAAAAAATAACAATTTAATTTTAAAAATACTCAAGAATTCAAAAATAAAAGTTCAAGTCCAAAAAATTCTTAAAGTAATGATAAATAATAAAATTTTTAAAACTGAAAATTCAAAAACAAATATTTGAAACTGAAAATTCAAAAACAAAATTTGAACATAAAAATTGTAAAACAAAATTTGAAAATAAAATTGCGAATCGAAAATTCAAAAACAAAAAGTCAAAAATAAAACTTAAGAAAGAAAATTTTTAATTTAAAATGTAACTCCCAAAATGTAAAAATGAAATGTAAAATATAAAATGAAAAAACGAAAAAAATTAAACTCCATTAACCCTCTAATTTATATAATTTAAATTCCAAAACAAAAATTCAAAAAAATTTTATAAAATTGTTTTTTTTACGTGAAGAAAATTGAAAAAATTACTTTTTTATAGAAAAAAATTTTTAAAATATTTAAAAAATCAAAATTCAAAAATAAAAATACAATTCCAAACCCTCCCCCCCTATTCTTCTTTTATTTTAAGTGTATAACATAAAAGTTCAAAATAAAAATTCAACTCTAAAAACAGTCAAGAATTAAAAAATAAAAATTCAACTTCATAAACCTTTAAAATTAATAATAAATAAAAAAAAATTTGATATAAAAATGCAGAAATGAAAATTTTAAACTAAAAATTCAAAAACAAAATTTAAGCCTATAAATTTTAAAAGAAAAATTTAATTTTTAAAATTTCATCCATACACATACCTAACAATAATTATTAATAAACTTCAAAAAATTAATTGTTTACGAAAAAACAGAGTTTTAAATTACTTTTACATGAAATGAATGATGAAAAAAATTATTTAAATAATAAAAACCTTTTTTATAAATAATAAATTATTTGTTAAAATACTTGAGTAAAAAAAAAGTTTTAAATATATGTTAAACACATTTTTTTTGGTTAACTTGTTTTTTGACACAAACGAAAATGTTTAAAGAAAAGTTTTAATTACTTTCATTATTTGAAAAAAAGTTTTAAAAAATTACTTTTATATGTAACATTTTTTTTTTAAAGATAACATTTTTTTTTTTTTTAAAATACGAATTTGATCTAAATTAAAAAATAATTGGAGTGTGAAAAAAGGAAGAGGGGTGAGGGGGTGGTAAAGCTTATTTGGTTAAGTTTTATCTTGATTTTTTGTTGGTTTACTGACTTCTCTGTCTCTCTCTTTTTTTTTGTTCTTTAATCGCCCAAAGAGGAAGTATAGCCTTAGGCGCGAAAAGTTGCCCGACCACCGAGACTCTCATTTCACCCACTGCTTGTTTGCTCAGCAAGAGTCGACAAATCAGAACCTCATCGTCTCACACGTGCGCGATGCGGGCTTAGATTTTTCTCGAATTGCCCTCCATTCAAGTCGTTTGGTGCTTCAGCACACGTCGCTCTCTCTCTCTCTCTCTCTCTCTCTCTCTCTCTCTCTCCCTTTCTCTCTCTTTTCCTCCTCTTTTGTATTCTCTCACCGGAAATTTGATTTTTCGCTTCACAATTTCATTTCCTTATAAAAATTAATATCCCGAACAATGTTTCAGAAGGGATCGAAAAAAAGCATCTGTCTCTCTCTCTCTCCCTCTCTCTCTCTTTTTATCCAATACACAAAGAGGAGAAATTTTTAATGTCATCTGTTCTCTTTAATAAAAAAAAATTCCTTAACTCAATTTCCCAGTTTTCCATCTTTTTCATTCTTTTCCAACAAATCTTTATGAAGAAAAATAATTATACGGTTGAATTTTAAAGACTAAATGTGTCAAACGTAAAGTTTAAAGAAAAATTAGATTTCAAAATAATGAAAAAAAAAGATGATTAAAGAAAATTCTAAAAATTAAGAAATAGAAGATAATTAAAAGAAATGAAAAAGATGATAATTAAAGAATAATTAAATAAAAATTAAATAAAAATTAAATAAAAATTGAAAATTAAATAAAAACTAAAATTAAAAATGTAGTATATAATTAAAAAATTTGGTCTTTTAAATATAAAAATATGTATATATGTTCATTTTAATTATGCATGCCTATGTTTTTAATAATGTATGAATTTCAAAGTGGTTTGCTTTAATTAATCAACGTATGCATATGCCACCTGAAGTATATATAAAATTATGAGAAAAGATCAAAGTAAAACGGAAATGGGACACCTCAAGTGTTGTGATTTACCCAATAATTAAGCGCTACATAGTCTAACCGTTCTACGTTTACATTGGGCTTTGATGTGACCATCGAGTTGCTTCAAGTATTTAAGGTAATTAAAATCTTACTTTAATTACATGACTCTGTGGTCCATATATTTATCATAAAAAAATAAATTCTTTAAAAATTTGTCTCAAGTTTTTTCTGTTCGTTTTTGTATCAAAATTTCTCAAAAAACTATTATGCATTCGATCGAAACTTTTTTTCTCTTTCATTTAACGGAATTTTAATACAAATAGAAAAAAAATTCAGTCGTAAAAATTTCTAGTTTAATATTAAGGAAAATCTGATCTAACTTTTACTACTTGACACTGAAAGTAAACAATTTTCTACACTTTTGTGTAATTTAACTCCTTCTCTTTCTTTTCCTCTCTGTGTTATATTAAATTTCATTAAATCTGAAAAAAGTCTGACTAAAACGTTCCTTTGCTACTGATTTCGAAATAATTCTCACTTATCGTCATTATTTGTCTGTCGACAACTGACTTTCACTACTGGAAATAAAAATCTTGGTTTCTCTATTGATTTTAATATATATACAAGAATTCTAAACTCGTCTGACTAAAAAATCTTTATCTACTGATCATGAGGATAAATTTGTAAAGTCTGACTATAACTGGAGTTTGCTACTTATTTAAAAAAAGGAGAATAAAAATAATAAACATAATAGAATAAAATATATATATATATAATACTTGTAACGTGTAATAATAATAATTAGGGGCATTGATTTGCATAAAAACAAGTCAAAGTAAACTGTCTGACTAAAAACATACTTTACTACTGATTTTAAAATTAAAAACATTTTTATACTTTGAATTGATAGTTTCTGTACTCTTATCACATGTTTTATTAATTAAAAGGCTGAATTACAACTTACAACTTGATATCTTATATTTGAGAGAAATTAAAAAAATCTCCGTCTCACTAAAATTGGTTTTTGCTACTTGATGCAAAAGAAGGTTTACAGAATCTCATTGAAAGGAAATTTTTTTTTTACTATCGTAACTTTTTGCACAATTTACAACTGATTTCTTATTGGTTTTATTCGGTTGTCAAAGAACCAGATAAACTTTGTCTGACTGAAATTTCATTTTACTACTTAGAGGAAAAATTAACCATTTCTGGAGTCTGACTAAAGAAAACTGTAACTACTGTCATAGAATTTTTTCAAAATTCACGCCTGACATCTCAGCAGTTATGATAGTTTCAAAAAAAGATGAAAATATTTGCCTGACTAAAAATGTTTTTTACTACTTATAACAAAAGACAACTGTTTCAGTGTCTGACTAAAGCTTACTTTAACTACTGCTGAAAAATTTTTTTTCAGTATTTTTTCTAATTAATTCTTATTAGCTGAACTAAATTGACAAAATCTAAGAAAACATCACCGGATTAAGTTTAAAATCTTATTTGTTAATTTAAAAATTTATCACTCTGAAAGTTTGCTAAAAAACGTAAATATTATCTTAATATTTTTGTATGTTGAAATAAAAAAAATATATAAAATTTTTGTAACACGCATAGATAAGAGTGCATGATAACATTAAGAACATTAAGATTAAAGTAGAAAATTATAGCTTTTTTTCAAAAAAAAAAAAAATAATAAATCGTGAAAATAGAAAAAAAATTTATTTATCAATAGAAGGTTTCAAAAAAATTACAGTTCCTCTTAAACTGTAATTTTTTACTCAAAAAGATAACTTTTAATTAATGAAAAAATATGTGGAGCTTAAATTAAATTTCAATAGAAGAAATACAACTCCCTGAAAAAGTAAGAGTTCTTTTATTTTCTTTTTAAACAATAAAATATTTGTAAATACAAAGAAAAAACAGAGTAAATTATAAAACCAAACTGTCTCTAAATTAAATGCAATTTTATCAAACTATTTCCAGAAGTTTTTTGCTACTTTCAAAGAATAATTTTCTTTATTTTTACTAAAATTTTTTATGTAATTGCAGACATTTAAATTTTTACTTTACAATTAATAAAAGTTGCACTAATTTTATTTTGTGTAGTTTCGAGTTACTTTATTCGGCTTTAAACATATTTTTAAAAAAGCAAGAGTCCTTATTGAAAAATTATATTATTCTTTAATCACAATGAATAAATTTATTGTTCTTGGAATTATTATCACAACAATATTTGTCGTAAAATTAGAATCGACAAGAATATCTCCAAATGAACGAATCAATGAACATGAGAGAATAAATTTTCTAAAATACAAAATAATAATAGAATATTTTCAACATTATGATCTAACAACAGCTTTGGAAATTTTAAGTCAATACATTATGAACGAGAGTGAAATGTATGAATTTGCTGAGAATTTTAACAGAAGTGGAAATCCACCAGACTGGAGCATTAATAGACAACTGAAGAATCCAAAATTTTATGAAACCTTACGATATGAACGAAATTTGGAATCACTTCCAGCGGAATACTTGGAAATATATATACATGGCATTATCGTAAAATTACAAATTATTTTTAATATACATAATTTCCCCATCAATGCACTATTAGAGCGTTATCTAGAAAAAAATCTTGAGGAACTAATATCGTTTGAGGATTATTTAGCTATTGCAATTTTACTACAAGATGAATCGCAAATTTATTTGGAGAATCCCGCAGCTTGGAGAATGAGAAGAGCATTATATAGTTTGGCCATTCGACAATACAGTTCAAATTCTGAATTAAATTTTAATTTTGATATATGTTTTTCTATGCATGAAGCAAAAAGGAATTTTATTGATGATATTAAGATTGGAGATACTTTCGAAATGAGATACTTCAGTATTTGCAGCAGCAAAAATAAAAAATCATTTTCATATTCTTCTGTGTATAATAATGATACTATGTTTTATACGGTAAGATGCAAAACAATAATCACAGATTTTCTCCTAAGAGTAAGTTTGGAAGAGATCGTGGATAATGTCGAAGGAATAATTTACGTAATATTTCCTAAAGTAGAATTTTCTATTAGAAGAAATCCATTGATAAAAATAACTGAATATGGCGACACTGTATTTTTAATAACAAAAACTTTTCCATTTGATGAAAAATCCAATTGGATAACTGCAATGGCGAATGAAATTGAAAACTACAAGCAAAAGGAAATAGAATATTTTAATAACCAAGAAAATTGACTAAAAGATTATTTTAAGATTTTTTTTTTTCATTCTAAATGAGAATTTTTAATAATTTTAATAATGTAAATTTTAAAAGTTGAACTTGAATAAAAATAAAATGATTTAACAAAAAAAAAAACTAAATTTATCTTCTTTATTTTTTACATGCAATTATATTTTGATCAAACAATTTTGAAAGTCAGCGATGAAAATTAAAAATTGTTATCATATTTTACGGTTTGTCAAAATGCAGAAAAATAAAAAAAGCAATAATTTTTATATTCTCTTTATTTCGTGCATAGATAAAAGTTCGTGACTGACTTTTATTTAGTAAATTAACAAATTTATGCGTTTTTTGATAAATAAAAATATGCTTTTGTTAAAGAATTTAAAAAAGTGCTTTTAAAATTGAATAATTTTCGAAAAATTTTAATATTATTGATTAAAATTATATTTTTAATAATAAATATTATTCAGAAGATCGATCAATTGAAAATGAAGCAAAAAAACAATGTTTTCTTCATAACAAATTTATTTAGATTTTTTTTAATTTTTAATAATATTTATATTGAAAAAAAATTCCATTCATATGAACGTTCAGAACTTGTGAATATGTAATTAATTTTTAATCTACGCAAATGATATTTATATATTATAAAAGAAGATGAATAATTTTTTAATTATAAATAAGAAAAAAATAAGAAAATTATTTTAATTATAGAAGATTTCATGATAATATATTAATTATATTATCATGAATTATATTTAAAATGCTTTTCTTTCAATATTTTTAAATGCTTTTTTATTGCTTTAAATATTTATCATATTGGAAGTTAGTTACAAAAATTAAAAATTGTTATCATATTTTTTGAATTACCTAAACGCGAAGAAATAAAAAGACAATTATTTTTATTTTCTTTTTTCACAAAAAAATAAAAATATTTATGTTAAAATAGATATTTTGGTTGAGATATGTAAAAAAATGCACAATTTTTTATCAGCGTAGAAATATTTTGTTGAAAATAAATTTCAGTAGAAGATACGAACTTCCTGAAGTGGTAAGATTTTTTGAAATGTTTCTTTTTTTTGTAAATAATAATAAATTTTAATTTTTACTTTCACTTTTACTTTGCTGATTTTTTTGCACTCTCATTTCTATTTTTGCTTTGACAAACTTTTATTTTCTTATTCATATTGATTGGAATGTTACTGACAATTTCACTTTTATTTTGAGTGACAGGTTTTTATTTTCACTTTCTATTAAAGTGAAAGTCAAAATAAAAATTTTTCCACCTGAGAGTAAAGATAAAAGTAAAAAAATTTTTATCAAAGTGTGTCCCCCTAGATTAGTAAAAGTTACTTTATATTTTTTGATTTTGAGAAATAATTGTTACTTTATTCGGTTTTTTATATATATTAATTTAGTCCATTTAAATAATTAGGAAAAAAAAGAGATTAGAAATAGAATTTTCCTGAAAGGATAAAAAAGCCAAAGTACCAAGAATAATTAATTCAATTCAATCAATTGAAATAGTCGATTCAACCAAAGTATATTGAAAAATTTTATCATTCTTTAATCATAATGAATAAAATTACCATTCTTGGAATTATCATTACAATTATATTTGTCGTGAAATTAGTATCAACAGAAATATCTCCAAGTGAGCGAATCAATGAATATGAGACATTAAAAGCTCTGAGACAAAAGGTAATAGAAGAATATCTTACAAATTATGACCTAGCAACCGCTTACGAAACTTTAAGTCGCTACATTCTGAACGAGAGTGAAATGTATGGATTTGCTGAACATTTGAACAGAACTGGTAATATCCCAGAATGGAGTATCAAAAGACAACTAAAGAATCCAAAAAGTTATGAGAAATTACGATATAATACTTATATGGAATCACAGGCATCGAATTATGTAACTATGTTTTATGCAGCAGAAAAGCTTAAAACAAATATTCTTCCTGGGATATTAAATTTGAACCTTCCTTCAGTCTTGGATCGTTACATAAACAAAAATCTAAAGGAACTAATGTCGTTTGAAGATTATTTAGCTGTTGCAATTTTTCTAAAAGATGAATCGCAAATTAATTTCAGCAATCCCACAGCTTGGAGAATGAGAAGAGCATTATACAGTTTGGCTATTAGACAATATAGTTTAAATTCTGGATTAAATTTTATTCCACATACATGTTTTTTTATGAAGAAAGCAAAGAAGAATTTCTGTGATGATATTGAGGCAGGAAAAATCATTGTAAAGTTAACTTTTAGTCTTTGCAGCAGCGAAGATAAGGAATCTTACTCATATTCTTCTAAATTGATTGATAATTCTACGTCTTGTTTGATAAGATACACAACATTAATTACAGATTCTCTCGTAAGAGTAAGTTTGAAAGGCATCGTGGATATTGTCGACGGAATACTTTATGTAATACTGCCAAAAGTAGAATATTTAGTTGATAGTTGTATGCCAGAGGAAAATGGTATAGATGAGAAAACTGTAGTTGTGAAATTATCAACTTCTCCTATTGATGAAAGATCCAATTGGATAGCTGCAATGGCGAATGAAATTGAACATAATAAAAAGAAGGAAAGGCAATATTTTCTAAACCAAAACCAAGAAGATTGACTAAAAAAATATTTTCAGTGGAGTTTCTGTCGAAGAATTGGTAAAAGCCACACTTTTTTAAACTCTTATTGTAAAAAAGTATTACAGTTATTGCAGAAATGCTTTTTGATCATTGTTACATATTACAAGAAATAGAATTAAAAAAAATTTTTGAGTTTTTTTAGAATTCATCTTTGCAGCTGAAGATGACGTCTTCCAGAACGTTACTGTTGTTCGGGGAAAAAATTTCCAGGCAACCTGTTTTATTTAAATAAAAATTAAAAACTTTTAAATTTATTTAAAATTTAATTTAAAAATTATTGTTTGTCAGGTGCCGCGTTATCAAGAGTAAAATAAAACAATGTAATAAAAGAATTTCGACATTTTTATTTAATGTATGCATTTATCTGTTGAAGAATAAAATACTGAACATGAAAATAGCAAATATCTTTTAATTTACCTGCAAAAAAGATTTTATAATTTTATGTAGAGATAGCAAAAAATTATTGAAATGTAACTCTTTAAATTAAAATTTTATTCTAAAAATATTGCGTTCTGTATGAAAAAATGAATTATAAAGTTGGTAACTGCATGGATTTAGGTTTTAAATTTTTATTACGGTAAGTAATTATTAATAATATTTGGCATGCCTAATATTTATATTAAAAATTATTTTAAATATAGAAATTTCCGTGAAATACGAATTATTTTTTAAAACTTTTTCTTTCAATCCTTTTTAATGCTATTTCGATGCATTGAATTTTTATTACATTGAAAGTTAGCTTCATAAATTAAACATTGTTATTATACTTTATACATTTTCTAAAAGCGGCGAAATAAAAAGAAAAACATTTTTATTTTCCGTTTTCACGAAAAGATAAAAATTCAAAATTTATTTTTATTGAGTTAAATAATAAATGTTGGCAATTTTTTGTAGATAAAAATAGATGAAATGTTCAAAAATGTATAAAAATGTATAATTTTTTATGAATGCTATCATTTTTGGCTTAAATTAAATTTCAGTGGAAGAAATACAATTCCCTGATGAGGTAAGACTTTATTAAATTATAATTTTTTTGTCAATAATAATGCATTAGTAAATACAATAAAAAAATATGGAGTTAAGTAAAACCAAACTTTCTCCAAATTAAATGTAATTTCATTAAATTCAAATATTTCCACAACTTTTTTCCTATGTTCAAAGTGCAATCTTATAATTTTTACTAAAATTTACTTGAATTTATTTTCTATTTTGACATTGTTAGACTTTTATTTATAATATAATGATATTATATTATATTATATTATTATATCAACATATTATGTTGAATTTTGCTTTGACAAATTTCTATTTTACTTTCTATTAAAGAAATAAAAATTTTATTAATGAAATAAAAATTTATCAACCTGAAAGTAAAAATAAAAGTAAAAATAAAAATTAATCAAAGTGTAAGTGAAAATGAAAATGAAAATAAAAATTAAGTTACATAATTGACTCCCTACCGAAGTTCAGAGTGTGCTTCATTAATTAGTAAAAGTTACCCTATTATATTATTCTCTGTGATAATTGTTACTTTATTCTCTTTTTCATGTATATTAATTTAGTTAATTTTAAATTTTAAATAATTTGAAAACCAAATTTTTTGCCAGTTACCGGATTTGTTTAGTTAGTTTATCCCCTTTTCGTCATGTATATTAAAAAATTAGTAAAAAAAATAATAATTTACAGACGTAGATAGATGAAAATATTGTTTGAAACAAAAAAGCCAAAACACCGAGAGTAATTAATTATTAGACAATAATTATTACAATAATTGTAACACTCTTTAATCATCATGAATAAAATAATTCTTCTTGGAAATATCATTACAATTATATTTGTCGTGAAATTAGAATCAACAGGAATATCTCCAAATGAACGAATCTTTGAATATGAGACATTAAAAGCACTGAGATACAAAGTAATAAAAGAATATCTTCAAAATTATCATCCAACAACTGCCTTCGAAATTTTAAGTAACTACATTCTGAACGAGAATGAAATGTATGGATTTGCTGAACATTTGAACAGAACTGGAAATATCCCAGCATGGAGTATTAAAAGACAACTAAAGAATCCAAAAAGTTATGAGAAATTACGATATAATACTTATATGGAAATAAATTCTCTTCATTTCCTACAAACGCATAAACGTACAATTGACTATGCTTTAAAAATCTTTCATAACTTACAAAGATTTTCAGTTGGTGAATTATTTAAAAAATATATAGAAAACGATGTAAAGGACCAAATATTGTTTGAAGATTATTTAGCGATTGTAAATTACTTACAGGATGAATCACAAATTGATTATGAAAATCTCGCATCGTGGAGAATGAGAAGAGCATTATACACTTTGGCTATTCGACAATACAATTATAATTCTCCATCAAATTTTATTCCTGAAAAGTGTGTAATTAGCTATAGAACTATAAAAAGAAATTTCGCTGATGATATAAAAATCGGAGATATTTTCAAAGGAACAACTTTTAGTATTTGCGGGGGCAATAACAATTCAACAGAATCTTTGATAACATACCATGCAATAATTATAGATCCTCTTGTAAGAGTTAGATTGGAAAACTTTGTGAGTCAAGCGTACGGAATACTTTTTATAATTCTACCTAAAGTTGAATTTTGTATTGTAAATAGTCCATCGCTAGAAAATTCTGCATATGAAGTCAAAGAATCTACGACATTAACATTTTCTCCTATTTTTGAAAGATCCAACTGGCTAACTGCAATGGCGAATGAAATTGAAAACTACAAGCAGAAAGAACGAGAATATTTTTATAACCCGAACCTTAATTAATGACTATAATTGTTTCAAGATTTTTTGAATTTTTTCTTCTAGTTCTATAGAGAAATCTGTTAAAATTTTCATTCTTTGTATTTGATGCAAAAATTGTTTATTTTAAATAAAATACTTTAAAAATAAAAAACAAAATTTGTCTTTTTTATTTTCTATAAGCATTTATCTATTGAACAATAAAATACAAATAATGAATAAAGCAAATTGTTTGTAAGTACCATAGAACAAATTCTTTAATTTTATAACGGTTATGAAGATAATTTTTGGATCTGTGCTTATGGTTTTTTTTTTAATTTTTGTCATTAATTCCATATGATACATGAAATAATACAAAAAAGCGATAATTATATATTTGTTCTAATAATTTTATTATAATAATATTGCATTAGGTATTGAAAAATAGATTATAAAGTTGCTAAGTGCTCAATTTAACTTTTAAATTATTAATAAAGTGAATACTTTTTTAAATATTTGTATCGAAAAAAGTTTTCGTTTCTTTGAACAATGGAGATATTGTGATTATGTAATTAATTCTTCTATTACGCAAAACGATACTTCTGACATTATTCAACATTAAAAGTTATAAATTATTATCAATTATTAAAAGTTATAATTGATAATCTCTAAATTTTCAATTGTAAATATAAAAGCCATCTTATCTAAAATTTGTAGCTTATAAGTATAAGAAGTATATATAAAGAAAATGAAACTCAATTAAATGTAGTATTTTTAATTAAAAACAAAATAAGATTTAAAAATTTTCATCAATTATTTAAAATAAATTTTCGATGCGTTGAATATTTTTCATATTTAAAGTTAGTTACAAAAATTAAACAATATTATCATATTTTATGGATTGAAGAAACGTAGAATAATAAAAAGACAATAATTTTTATTTTCTTTCTTTTCAGAAAAATATACAGATACGGAGTTGATTTTTATTGAGGTAAATAAGAAATGTAGGAAATATTTTTATAGTTAAAAAGATATTATTGTTGAAAAAATAAATAAGTATATAATTTTTTATCAATGCTCAAATATTTGTTGAAATTAAATTTTAGTGGAAGATACGAACTCCCTGAAGTGGTAAGATTTTTTGAAATGTTTCTTTTTGTAAATAATAATAAATTTTCATTTTTACTTTCACTTAATTACTTTGGTAGATTTTTTTGCACTTTTATTTTTATTTTTGCTTTGACAAACTTTTATTTTCCCATTCATATTGATAGATTGTTACTCACAATTTCACTTTCATTTTGACAGATTTTTATTTTCACTTTCTAACATATTGAAAGTGAAAATAGAAATTTATCAACCTGAAAGTAAAAATAAAAGTAAAAAAAAAAATTTAACAAAGTGTGTCCCTCTAGATTAGTAAAAGTTACTTTATATTATTTGATTTTGAGAAATAATTGTTACTTTATTCGGTTCTTTATATATATATTAATTTAGTCAATTTAAATAATTAGGAAAAAAAGAGATCAGAAATAGAATTTTCCTGAAAGGATAAAAAAAGCCAAAGTACCAAGAATAATTAATTCAATTCAATTAATTGAAATAGTCGATTCAACCAAAGTATATTGAAAAATTTTATCATTCTTTAATCATAATGAATAAAATTACCATTCTTGGAATTATCATTACAATTATATTTGTCGTGAAATTAGTATCAACAGAAATATCTCCAAGTGAGCGAATCAATGAATATGAGACATTAAAAGCTCTGAGACAAAAGGTAATAGAAGAATATCTTACAAATTATGACCTAGCAACCGCTTACGAAACTTTAAGTCGCTACATTCTGAACGAGAGTGAAATGTATGGATTTGCTGAACATTTGAACAGAACTGGTAATATCCCAGAATGGAGTATCAAAAGACAATTGAAGAATCCAACATTTTTTGAGAAATTACGATATGCTCCTTTTCTGGGAAAATCAACTGATTACATTCATATACGTAGATATAACATTGACCTTTATTCAAATAGGTTGAATTATTTTCTTAAATTTCCCATCAATAAATTACTCAAGAGTTATATGGAAAAAGATATTAAGGATATGATAGTGTTTGAAGATTTTGTAGCTATTATAGTTTTTCTGCAAGATGAATCGCAAATTAATTTCAACAATCCCGCAGCTTGGAGCATGAGAAGAGCATTATACAGTTTGGCTATTCGACAATATAGTTCAAATTCGATTTTAAATAATTATAAACCAGAAAAGTGTTTTTTCAAGGAAAAAGAAACAAAGAGTTACGGTGATAATATTAAGATTAACGATATTTTCAAAAAAGTAACCTTCAGCATTTGCAAAAGCAATTACACAGAATCATATTCATATTATTCATTGCTCAAAAATAATTTTTTGTCTTATTTAATGACATACGAAACAATCATTACAGATCCTCTCGTAAGAGTAAGTTTGGAAGATATTTTGGAGAATAGGGACGGAAAAGTTTATGTATTATTGCCTAAAGTAGAACTTTCAGTAATAAGTAGTCCAAAAATAAAAAAAAGTATTCATGAAAGCACTGTATTTGTGACATTAGCATGTTCCCCTATTTATGAAAAATCGAACTGGCTAACTGCAATGGCGAATGAAATTGAAAAGTACAAGCAGAAAGAAAGAGAATATTTCCATAACCTAAACCTTAAAAATTAACTAATTGTTTCAAGATTTTTTGAATTAATTATTTTAGTTCTATGGAGAAATCTGTTGCAATTTCCATTCTTTGTATTTGATGCGAAAATTATTTATTTTAAATAAAGTAATTTAACAATAGAACACAGAATTTGTCTTTTTTATTTTGTTACCTATGCATTTATCTAATGAACAATAAAATACAAATAATGAATATGTGACGCTCCACGAGAAAAGGGACCTTATTTTACTCTTGTCATAAGGTCCCTTTTCTCGTGGAGCGTCACATATAATAAAATATTCTTTATGTATAGAACAAATTCTTTAATTTTATAAAGGTTATGAAGAAAATTTTTGAATCTGCGCCTATGGTTTTTTTTTAAACTTTTGTCATTAATTCCATATCGTACATGAAGAAACGCAGAAAAATAAAAAGACAATAATTTTTATTTTCTTTCTATGCACGAAAATATAAAGATACGGAATTGATTTTTACTGAGGTAAATAAGAAATGTAGGAAATTTTTTTATAGATAAATTTTATTTCTAAATTAATATTTTATTATTGTAAGTAACATTTTATCAATATTAGGTACAAATTACAATACTGAACATTGTGTATAAAATAAATGTCAAAAATCCGTCCCTTGATGTTAAAAAAAAGACATTAGGAAATATCATGAAATCGATAGAGAGAAACAATTGAATTTGGACTTAAAAATAAATTTATAAATATTATCAACATTATTTGACAGGAGAAGATTTATTTAGAGCGAGTGGGAGCAGTTAGAGGACAATGGTGGTAACTAATAAAGACTTAAAGTGACATTCAACCCAAACGATAACAGACGCGAAACAGTGAAGCGAAAGACAGTCGAAGTCCAATAAGACTTTTGCCTGCGATAAATAACTACCTAGGAGTTTGTAACTCTAGCTTCCCGTTCGGTCTTTTTTCAAAACAAAAAAATAAAGAAAAAGAAGCAGAAGAAAAGAAAAAAGCCACCTTTGTCCCGTTCTCAGCTATTTCTTTCTCCTCACATTTTTGTTGTTCTTCCTTTTTCATTGAAAAGTTAAAGCGACGCCGTTCGTGTCAGCGGCGCCACGGCGATGACAAATACAACTCTATATTAAATGCGCTCATCTGAAATAACAGCACTTTTGTTTCGCTACTTATAATACCCGTCAGAGTATCACCTAGTTGTTTATCATCAAGACGCTCTCTCAGCAGTTGTCCTGAACATTGAAACTTGGTAACAGCTGGACCCCAACCAAAGCTATTTCATAATTCTACCGGAAGTAAACTTTCGAGCATATTTCCGTCAGCTTCGTCTGTTAAAATCTCGTGAATAACCCTTTTGCACTGTTTCTTCTTCTTCTTTATCATCATCATCATCTTTATCACCATCACTCTCTTCTTCTACTTCTTCTTCTTCTTAACTTGCGGTTAACTTCTTAGTCTTTTAAGAAGATTTTACCATCAACGATAAATTAAGGATGAGCTTTGTTTTAGGCTGAAAAAGTTGTATACGAAACCAAAAGCTCTGTGAGATTTGTCAGATTCAACGGATTGAATTTCTCTCTTATTTACGAAAACTTTAAGGAAAATCCCAAGTCTCTCTTACTTCTATTAAGACAACTGAGTTTACTAAATCCCACTGCTTTTCTTGGAATTTAAAAATATCCAAAATATATTGAAAATATTTACTCAGCTACTAGGAATTAATTGTCGAAAAAATAGTCAGATTCTCTAAATATATTCATTTTTTAATCACAAAAAAAGTCATTCATGCAAATTAAAGAATATGATTTAAGGAGTAAGTTAAAGTTAAAGTTTTTTTTTATTTAAGTTTCCAAGTTAAAATAATTATAATTAACTATATTAATTCCCGTATCTTAATATTTTTGTAGAAAATTTTCAATTTTCGTAAGAAAATAATTTACATTTATTATTTCTATTTCTTAATTACAATTCTTTTAATAAAATTCAAAGTTTTTTAAAAATAAAGAATAAAAAAAAATGTTTAGAAATTCTATTTGTGAATTACAAGTTTTAATTGATAATGACATTAAAATTTTTTGAATTTTTAGAAAATGAAGAAAAAAATTTTATTCAAAAAAATGTTCTGTTACATTTATTTACGAATTTCTTTAATTGCAAAATTATACAAAAACATTCATAACTTCTTTTTTAAATAAATATTTAATTATTATCACTCTTTGCATAGGAGTTAAGATTTTCAAAAATTTTAAATTCAAACCTTTTTGAAATTAAACAGCATGTAAAAGTATTGTTCTAAAACATTAAGATATCGATTGCTCCGAGTCGAAGACTCGGAGTGATCGATTTCTTTATTTTTTTTATAATAATTAAAGGTGATCGAGAGACAAAATAATTATTTTATACTATAAGAATATTGTTACTATGAGAATTGAATTATTTAAATACAAAAGTAAATTAAATAATTGAATGGTTTTTTAAATTTAATTCTTATAAAGAATTTTATTGCCAAATTTTTAAATAATTGAATTCGTTGAACGAATTTTAATAAAATTTATAATAAAAATGACATTTATCGAGAAATTTGATTAAAATTGTATTAAAAATAATTTAAATTCTGCAATGAGTTTTATTAATTATAAAAATAATTGAATTGTTGAGAGAAACTTATAAAAAATTTGTAAATAATTGAATTTCTGTAAAATTTTATTAAAAATTTTTCAAATAATTGATTTCTTTTCGATAGTTTTATTAAAACAGTAGATATTGAAAATTATTGAAATTAGGAAAATTTTTCAAAATAATTGAATTTTGAATAAGAATTTTATTATTTATAAAGATAATTGGGATTTTGAAAATATTTTTTTTCAATTTAAAAAATAATTGAATTTTGTGATAAGAATTTTATTACTTTTAAAAGTAATTTAATTTCTGCAATCATTTATTGTAACTTTTTCAAAATTCAATTTTTTTTAGTGTTTTTGACTAAAATTCTTCTATAAATCCATTATTTTAAATAATTAATTAAATATATATTGACAAGTTTAACTAATTTTAGAAGATTTTGAATTATTAAAATTTTTCAAAAATTTAAGTTTTTTAAAATTTCTTATTAAATTCATTTAAAATTGAAATTAATTTAATAATTTAATATAATAATATTAAAACTATATTGCAATTGATATTTTATTTTTATGAAAATAAATTTAAATTAAAAATTTTTACGTTATCTATTATTAGTAAAATTGCTAATTTTATTTTTTTAATAATAAATTGGTTATAAAGAATCTAAAATGATTATAAAAAAGAACGATGGAAAAATAATATTTCTTAAAAAGTAGATTTTTTCTTTCTTCGTTGTAGAAGCTTTCATTAATTATAAAATATAAAGAAAACTTTTTTTTTGAAAATTAAAACAAAAAACTTTCCTCTGTATCAAAGAAACTGTTCCTTTTTATTTTCATTATTTATAATTACAGTAATCATTATATAAGATTTATAAAATGCTATTTTAAAAATAATTTCTTTTGATCTGAATAAAAGTTGGAAAACTCAATTTGATTTGAATTTACATATAGTGACAATGAATTTCAATATTATACACTGGTATTAAAGAAAGTGTAAAATTATTTTATAAAAAAAAAAAAAAAATTCTCTGAGGGAAAATCTACTTGCGATATTAAGATTTTAATGAAATTCGAGAAATTTGCAAACTCTGTGCTCGAATACAAAATTATCAATTATTTATCTTCTCTTTTCTTTATTAAATAAGTTAAATATTGAGAAAATGTGAGACGAGGAAAAATTCAATTATACAATCGAACATTTGTTTTGCAGTTTTAAATAATTTCAAAAAAAGAGAGATTTTTTTTATGTAATACCTGTTATTAATAAAATTATTACAATTATAAAAAATTATTATTAAAATGATTTTTTGTAACTTTTTTTCTATTTCTATTTTTTCTTTAAAAAATTCATTAATATCCAATGAGAATAGAGAATATTTGCAAAATAAGACGAGAAATTTATTTGATTTCTTTTGAAATTTTATTCTGTACTGAAAAGTACCGACGATAACATTTGAATTGCAAAATGTTGTGCTTCTTTCGAGGATAAGTGCAAATTGCTGCAAATAGTGAAAATTAAGAAAAGGAAAATGGAAAAAAGAACAAGAAAAGGAAAATACTGTAAAGTGAAAGTTAATTAAAGTTTGTAAGATTTCGTTCTTTTTCTGTACCAAGTGAAACATTTAATTATTGAATTTCAAAAATGATTTCTCATTGTTATTGCTTTATCTATTTTTTCTCTTATATCTTACTTTTTACAATGTTGACATTTAGTATATAATTTGCGAAAATTATTAATTTCAGATTACAAATTTTATAAATGAATTTAAATTTATTAAAAATATATTTTCACTTTTAACATATATTTTTAAATGAAAAGGACTTGTTTAAAATTCATGAAAAAAAAGTGATACAATAAATTTTTATTTTGTTGCTCGTAAAAAGAATATTTTTCACATAAAAGATTAATTTGGATTGGTTTATATTTTGTGATAGTATTTTATTTCCAAGCACCATTAAAAATATTTCTATCTTTTGATGTTTGAAAAAGCAATTACCATTTACATCATAAGGTTTATTGCAAAATCGTAAAAAAAAACAATGATCGACTTGATTTTTAATTTAACAATTAATACGAATTTTACCATTTCTGTGTGTGCGTTGGAAACAATACAATGAAAAATATTTTAAAAGCATTTTTTGAAATACTTTAAAAAATATATTTTTTTTATTTCCTTTTTGTAATAAAAATTACATTTTTATAACTTTATTGTGAGAGGATATTTATTTCGGAAAAGAAAATTATTTATTTTAAAAAAAGAAATACAAACGTGGAATTGATGAATTTAAAAAAAAACGATGATATGTCTGACCAAAATTATTTTTTATTACTTAACGAAAAAGGGAGATTTAATGAGTCTGACTGAAACTGACCTTTACTACTGTTATCAAATTAATGTAAAGCATTTAATATTTTTTTAAAAGAGAAAAATTTTGTCTGACTAAATTGATTCTTACTACTTAAAAATCTAAAATAAAGATTGAAAATAAAAAAGCGTTTGTCTGACTAAAATTGTTTCTACTACTTAAAACAGAAAAAGTCTGACTAAAAAGGATCTCTACTACTGTTATTACGTTTATAACAATTATCCACTGATTTATCACTATTTACAATATAAACTGATGAATAAAAAAGAGTTTGTCTGACTAAAATTGCTTTTTCTACTTAAATCAAAAAAGAAGTCTGACTAAAAGCGATCTCTACTACTGTTATAAAATTTCCATGAATTATCCACTAATTACTTTCCAACTTTAATAATTTAAACAGTAAATAATACCTTTCGTCTGACTAAAATCGCCTCTCACCACTGAAAACGAGAACAAAATTTATATCTCGTCCAACCAAAACTGACTTTCACCACTATTATCAAATTTATACAAGAATTAAACTGATTAATTCAAAGATTTGAAAATGTACTTATCGTAGCATTCAAGTAATACGTAATCTTCAAAACATACTTATACACATTTGTAATTTCATTTCGTCGGTGTGTGGTAATGAAGACATTAAAGTGCAGCTTTGAAATCATTATCCCTTGCGGTGAACCTTAACCAGTCACTCACGTGAACAGGATGAGGAGGATTACACGGTTTGCAAATCTAAAAGCTCACACATTTAGTCGGACATTAGATACACATATATATGTAGTAAAAAAGAGAGAGAGAGAGAGTAACAAATTCTCTCACGTGCATTTTAACGGATCTTTTAATAGAGAAAGAAGATATAGGGAGAAATACTCATTAATTAAAAGTACCGCAGATCTTACTTATGTATATCCATTCGTTGGCACACATCCATTCTACGACTTTATGCGCGGTATGCATGCAATCTTCAATGAGCATCATGTGCAAGGGAGAAAGGGGGGCAAAGGGGGGGTAAGGGAGAGGGAGGGAGAGGGAAGTTGGGTAGGACGCTTGGGACAAGGAAATACATAGATAAACCTCAACGTCCGATCTTTATCACCAAAAGCATTAATTCCTCGCTGGCAATCTTGTCACGCGTGCTGGGTACTATCAGTTTTGCTTGCGACTAAGCACACTACCGATAATCGTCACGATTATCCCGAAAATTACATTTGACGATTTCTCTTTGTTGACGTCTCCTCTCTTTCTCTCTCCTTTCTTTCCCCCCCCCCTTTCTTCTTTTCTCTTTTACGTTTTCAAAATATTTAAATAGAAAAACTTTTCTTCAAATTTTTATAAAATAATAATTTCGATATTTTCTTCAAGGACCTTAATTTTTGTCGAATAAAATAATAATAAAACGAAATACATTTGAAGAAAAGTGATTTTCAAGAATAATTTTCCTTTTAACATTTCAAAATTTAAATTTACTAAATTGCTATTATTTTATTATATTTTATTTTATTATTTACTTAATTTACTATAGTCATAGTCACACATAGTAAGTCATAAAAATTATAAAAATTTCTGTAAAATAAATATTTTTCTAAAAATATGTCAGTGAAAGTATTTAAAAGTACGGATTTTACGGACTAAAAATGAAAAATTACGGATCAATTAATGAAAAAAATATAATCAGTCTAAGAGAAAATAAGAAAAGAAATAAGAGAAGAGAAATAAGAGAAATAAGAGAAGATTTTACTTAAAAGTATTATATAAATTTTTCATAACTATAAAACATGAAGATATCGATAACTCCGAGTCTTCGACTCGGAGTGATCGATTTCTTCATGTTTTATATTAATTAAAAATGTCCGATTGATAAAATCATTATTTTATATTATAAGAATATTGTACTTTTTCAAAATTATTTTTATTTCAATTCAATTATTATTTTTAAGAATTTTTCAATAAAATTTTTCTTTAAATCAATTAGTTTTCACAAAAATACTTCGACAATTTTTAAAATCTATTTATTTACAATATTCAATTTTACAAATTTCAATTATTCCTAAATTCTTCAATTAAATATATATTAGAAAATAAGAACTTCAAATAATATAAAAGAAATTCAATTACACTTTTAAAAAAAAAAAATAATTTCAAAATTCAATTTTTCCTAAAAGTTCCCGCTATATTGCTTTTAATATTTAACTATTATATATATAAATCTAAAATGTTAACTGAAATTCATTTTTAAATCAATTTTTATTAGAAACTTCTTCTAGAATTCAATTATTTAAATACAAAAATAAATAATTTTTTGAACAATTGAATGTTTCTTAAAACTTAAATTCTCATAATAAGAATTTTATGAACATATTTTTAAATAATTGAAATCTGTCGACGATTTTTAATAAAATTTTTAAAAATAATTACATTTTCCGAGAAATTCGATTAAAATTGTATTAAAAATAATTGAAATTCTGCATTGAGTATTATTATTTATGAAAATAATTGAATTCCTAAGAAGAATTTTAATATTTTTTAACAGAGTTAAATTTCAGCGAAGGATTTTATTACTCTTAAAAACTATTGAATTTCTGCAATAATTTGTAACTTCTGCAAAATTAATTTTTTTTTTAGTGTTAACTAAAATTTTTCAATAATTCCATTATTTTCAATAATTTTCGCAATAGTTTTTTGAGAATTTTCAAATTCTTTGTTTTTAACTGAAATTCATTTTTAAATCAATTTTAATTATAAAATACTATTAAAATTCAATTATTTAAATACAAAAAATAATTTATTGTATATTTGAATGTTTCTTAAACTTGAATTCTTATAAAGAATTTTATTACAAAATTTTTAAATAATTGAATTCGTTGAACGAATTTTAATAAAATTTATAATAAAAATTACATTTATCGAGAAATTTGATTAAAATTGTATTAAAAATAATTGAAATTCTGCGTTGAATTTCATTATTTATGAAAATAATTGAATTCCTAAGAAGAATTTTACTATTTTTTAACAGAATTAAATTTCTGCTAAGGATTTTATAACTCTTGAAAACTATTAAATTTCTAAATTCTATTAGAATTCAATTAGGTATTTAAATACAAAAAATAATTTATTATATTATATTTGAATGTTTCTTAAAATTGAATTCTCATAAAGAATTATTTAATCAACAATTTTTCAAAGAATTGAATTCGTTTGACAAATTTTATTAATAATTATATTTATCGAGGAATTCGATTAAAATTTTATTTAAAATAATTAAAATTCTTCGATGAGTTTGACTATATTTATGAAAAAAAATTAAATTCCTAAAATTTTCTGCTAAGAAGTTTTAACTTTTGAAAATAATTGAATTTTGCAATCATTTGTAATTTCTCTAAAGTTGTAATCATCAAATTATAGTCAGACAGAATTTTTCCTTAAGTTTGAGTTCAGTTTTAAAAGTATATTAAAATTTTCTACTCATACAAAACATCTTTTATTTTTTAGGTTTTATTTTAAGTAGTAAATGACTATTTAGTCAGACAGATGAATTTTATTCTTTAAATTTATAGCTTTAAGTAGTAAATAGTGAAAAAGACTTTTTATTATTCTTGAGTTTAGTTTTGAAAGTAGTAAAACTCAATTCAGTCGGACAAATATTTACATTCCCAAAAATTTATAGATTTAAGTAGTAAAAATCAATTTAGTCAGACAGAATATCTGTTATTCAATTTTTTAATTTAATTTTTTTAAGTAGTAAAACTCAATTTAGTCAGACAAATATTTGTAATTTTATAATTTATAGATTTAAGTAGTAAGAATCAATTTAGTTAAAAAGAATTTTTATTATTCAATGAATTTAGTTTTAAGTAGTAAAAATTCGTTTGGTCAGACAAAATATTTGTTATTCAGTTATTTAATTTAATTTTTTTAGTAGTAAAACTCAGTTTAGTAAGACAAATATTTTTTATTATATAAATTTATAGATTTAAGTAGGTAGTAAGAATCAATTTAGTCAGACAGAATTTCTATTATTCAATGAATTTAGTTTTAAGTAGTAAAAATCCATTAAGAGTTAGTTTAGTTAGTTTAGTTAGTTTATCCATTAAGTTAGACAAAATATTTGTTATTCAGTTCTTTGATATAATTTTTTAAGTAGTAAAACTCAATTTAGTCAGACAAATATTTTTTATTCTATAAATTTATAGATTTAAGTAGTAAAAATCAATTTAGTCAGACAGAATTTCTATTATTCAATGAATAGAAATCAATTTACTTAGACAAATATTTGTTATTTTTTTAGTTTAGTTCTACAAGTAGTAAAAATTAATTTACTGTCACTGAGAAAAAAAATTTTTTTTAATTCAAAAATAAGTAGCCAACAAAAGAAATATGTTCGAATTAAATATATTTTATAATTGAATTAAACGTATACTTAATTAAATTTAATTTATTTATTATATTTTCCTAACATTTGAATAAATAATAAACTCGGACGTTAAAGTTCAATTTAATAAAAAAGAAACTTTTATTAACAAGAAAAAAGCTCTTTTCATATTTCTCTTCACTGCGGTAAAGAAGAAATGAATTTAATATACGCACGATACGATTTACTTCAGGCAAGTTTATTCGTTCCTGCAAGTAGATAATAGGGAATGAGAACAATTTGCTTAGTGAGAGGGTTGACCCACACTGTAAACATCCTGAGCTCTTTAATTTAAACACCTTTTCGCCAATTTATCGGACAGGGTAATTTCACTGCGATGAGAATTGCGAAGCGGCTGCAATAGTGTATAAATTTACATAGTATAAGACTATACACTATCCGGAGGATAAGATACTGCTAATTCTATGTGTCCAAGATCAAAAGAATGTTGCTTTTAATGAAAATGTGTTTTATATAAACGAGTTCTCTCTCCGTCTTTCTAATTTTATTTTAACCAAAAGAGAAAGAGAGAAAAATTGTTCTTTTTATAGTGAGAGAGTAAAAAAAAGAAGGTGTCTCTCAGAGAATTGAGAGAAGATGGAAAATTTTTTTGAATCATCATTCCTACCTGGAAAAAAGGAATAAAGTAACTTTTACTACTTTCGTAGTTAAATTTAAACTGTCTGGAATTTCATCGTAATTCTGCTTGGGAATTTTTACTATTTTCCACATGAGAAATTCTAGTATGTTCGAATAAATAAATTGACAAAAAAAATTATGTAAATTAATAATATTAAATTTTCTTTTCTATTACTTTTTTTAATTGTTTTTCGATTTGGAATTAAATCCTAAACCCCTGCTTTGGGGAATTAAATTGTTATTATTATTTTGTAATTTGTAATTTGTAATTCGAGAATTTAAGTTACAAATTAATTAATAAATTAGAAATTAGAAAAAATAAGAAAGGACATTTAAATTATAATTTAGTATATTTTACTATTTTATATTATATTATAAAATATTATTTTTATTCATTTCTAAATTTATTTATTTAATTTTAAGAAAGTAAAAGGTCCACTGTCGCTTTTTGTTGTTTTTCTGTGAAAAAGAGAGAGGGAAAGATAAGAGAAATTTACCATTTTCTCTATCTGTAAGAAAGATTAAATTTTATCTTTCTTTTTATTTGAAAAGATAAAAGAATGTAATCTAGTTTTCACTTTGAAGGTCCTAGCTGAAAAAAATATATATTTCAAACTTTTATTTTAATGAATTTCTGTTCGTTATTTGAAAAAGTTTAATTTCTTTTTGCAATTAAAGAAATTTTTTTTTCTTTTTATATAGAAAACTTTTTCAACGAAAAAGTATTTTTTTAATTGTACATTTTTTCTTGTTTATTTTAATCAAACATCAATTAATTAGAGAATTTTGATTCGTATCGTATTATTCTTTTTAATGTTTTAAATGTTAAAATATAATAAAAAAAACTATTAAACACATTCTTTTTCTAAGCAGTTTTCACTGGGAAAAAATTTATTTGATTCGAATAATTAATTACTTGACTATTATCAATTAAATATTTAGTTAAATCAAATAATTTTTATTTGAGTCAATTAATTGGTATTTGCTTCAAATACTAAAATTATAGGTTCAATTATAATTTAATTGATTTAAATTAAAATATATTTGATTCAAGCAAATGTTTATTTGACAATATCGATTATTTGAATCAAATAAAATTTTTAATTGCAAAAAAAATTGTTTTTTACTGCAAAAAAGTACAATTATTAAATAAATGTATTAAGGTGTCAATTTTTTTTTATTGATGAAAATTGTTTCTTGGTATGATTTTTAATGGAGGGGTTGAAATAAAATTCATTTTTCTTTCATTTTATTGTATAAATATATGTATATTTTTTTTATTATTTTTCACGCAGTTCTCTTACTTTGAGGTGGTTCATTTATAGTCAGCATTCTGAGCATCCCCTTTAAAGTAAAGCTTGAGAATATTTTATAGTCGGCGCATGAAGGCAGTTTCTACTCAACAAGCATGCCATATAACTACAAATCAGACAACTGCCAACGAAACGACATGTTTAGTTTATTTTCCCTCCTTCCCTCTCATCCCCGAGCTTATTAACATTTTGACATATTTTGGTTATATGCAAATAAGAAAAAGAATATAAACAACTTTTTTTTCTCCATTTCCAAAGTAAATTAAAATCGAAAAAGAATTGACAAAACGTATTTCTTCGTCGAAAAAAAATTTCAAACAATTTTTTTTTTTTTGTGTTTACTGAAAATTTTTCTTTTTTTGAAAAAATAACATTTCAAAAAGAGGTGATTTTTAAAAATCACATTTTTAAATATTAAAACTTTTTTTTCGCGTTCAACTTAAAATAAATGAAAGTTTGACAAAATAAAAAAGGGAATCGAAAAACAGTAATAGTGTGATATCTTATTTCATTTTGTGATGCGAGAGAAGAGTTTTACGGGTCAATAAAATTTTATTTAAAATCTTTCAATTTCCAAAGAGTTTTACAATTAAATGCGCGTATAGAGAGTAATAAAAAAAAGAAGCTTGTGTGACACTTAAACGTTTATTGATTAATGAAATACTGTATTTTATAATATATAGTGAAAATTAACTTTAATAAAATGTCACTTTCCAATTGCTTGTTAATTTTAAAAATCATAATAAATTAATTGATTATTTCGATCTCAAACAACATGTTAAAATTCCTTTCACATATTTGCACGACATTATAAATTGCCTCTGTACTCTCTGTTAAAATACCGCTTTGCACTAAATAGCCAACATAGCTTGCGGCCAGAATGTCAAATTATCTTCTGCCATTATGTTCCTTTTTTATAATAAAAACTTTAATTCAGAATATTATTGCCATTTTTTAAAAATTTTATAAATTATTCACTATTTTTTATAGTATTTTGTTTTAATTTACTATAAATTTTCCGACAATATAATATAATAAAAATAATAAAAATAATAAAAATAATAAAAATAATAAAAATAATAAAAATAATAAAAATAATAAAAATAATAAAAATAATAAAAATAATAAAAATAATAAAAATAATAAAAATAATAAAAATAATAAAAATAATAAAAATAATAAAAATAATAATAATAATAATAATAATAATAATAATAATAATAATAATAATAATTATAATAAAATCATTTTTCTTGTCATGTTATTAAATTTCATTATATTTATTAATTTTTGTACAAAAAAATTTTTTTCTTTGCTGTCCGTTTATTCAATTGAATAGTTTAACAAAAAGGAACAAAAATACTTTGTGAAATTTTAATGATTACGAAACAATATTTTACAATGATATAATAAAAATGGAATAAAAGAAAACATAACAAAATGAATGTAATGAAAATTAGCAATAATACACTTTTACAATATCTTGTTAATTAAAATTCATTTGTATCAAGAAGAAAGATAAAAAAAAAATGATTAATTAGAGGAATGATGCAATCTCTTCACAGTAATATAGCAATGAAATTGTTTCTTTGATGTTAATGAGAAAATAATTTAGTTTTTCTTTTAAATTTCCCTTCTACTTTTATATGCGCAAATAATATATTTTCTAATTAATGTTTCTGTTTGATATATAACAAGTTGAAAATAATTAAAAGAGTTTATAATTTCAAAAAAAGGAAAAAAAACTTAAATGTAGTTATTGCTATAGGAAATATGTTCTCTCGTGTGAATTACAATCTCCTGAAGTAAGAAGAATAGAGAGAAAAATTTTATAACACTGTTGACGTTCTTTGAAATTGTTTCATGAAATTCTGACGAATTTCTGTGAGTTTCTCTCTTTTTCTCTCGTGAAAAAAATGGGAGAAGAGAAAAAGGAGGGAAAAAAAAGGATAAAAATTCTCGTATAAGAAGAAAAATAAGAAAATGTTACCTTGTTTGTATATTATGTGTTTTTCTCTCTCTCTCTGCTTCTCTTCTCCTGTGGTATAATATTCAAAAGAATTTGTGACATTTTAGTAGAAGAAACGAGATGATTATAATACTCAAGATAATGGAAATCTTTTTTTATAAACGATAATACATGGAGTTATTTTTAATTTTGCTGTTTTTTTTCCTTCTATTTTTTCATCATAAAAAGATTCATTTTACGCACTACTGAGAATTCAATTTTTTTTTCTCAAATTCTCTCTCTTTTTTTTGTCCAACGCACTCAACGTTAAATCTCCATAAAAGTCGCACAGAAAAATAAATCTTCGTTTGCGAATATAAAAACCAATTTTATGCTTTACAATTTTAAACAGACATTTCAATTATATATTAAAATGTTTTTCTTCTATTTTATTATGATTTAAAAAATCGTCTTCTCCTCTGGACAAAAATATTAAATTGGCGAATAATATAAAATTATAACAAATATAATTTATTTAAATAAATTCGTATTTTGAACTGAATATAAAAAGAAGAGAATAAAATTATTTTTCAATTTAATAGAAAAAAGTGGATAAAATTATTTTTTAATTAAATAACAAAATTATTTTTTAATTAAATAAAAAAATATTTTTTATTTAAATAAAGAAGAAAAAATATGATTTTAAAGTTAACATAAAACATAAATTAAAATATTTTCGGGAGTAATTTAAAAAAAAGATTTTTGTAAAAAAAAACCCAAACAATTGTTATATAAACAGGATAAATTTATTTACTCCTTAAATAAATAGAACACCATATTGAACTCTATACAACAAAAATCATTATTTATAATAAAGGGTACATAATATTGAATCTTTTTTTTCTCTGCTCATCACTCTCTTAAACACTATTATAATTACACATCAGTATTTTATACATTTTCTCACGATCAAAAATTTTTATAATTTATTTTTATTTTTTTACGTCAGGTTGACCATTGCAGTCACTTTATAGATGAAATTTGAAAGCCTTAAACATTTATTTATAGCAGATTTATTTTTTATAAACGTATGTACCCTGCACCAGAACTTCGATTCTTTCACTCACCGATACATTCACAAATATTTTAATATATTATTAAAATTGTGTCCATATTTAGTATTTTATTATAATTATATATACACATCGTAATTATATTTTCGTTTTTTCTATCTTCATCCTAAATAATTAAGATCGACATTATTTTTATTTTTGGACAATTATAGACAGTTATGATTTCTTTTTCTTTTTTTTGTTTTGTTTGTACAATGACTATTTGAAAATTTATCTAGACACATATCGCTAACTGAAAATGAAAATACGCGTAAGGAACTTTTTTTTATATATAAAATTAAAGTGACTAAAAAAAAATTTATTCTGAAAAATTATTTATTAAAATTGTAAAAATTATTTATAAAAATTATTTATAAAAATTATTTATAAAAATTATTTATAGAAATTATAAAAATTATATATAGAAATTATTTATAAAATAAAAATATACAGAAATAATTTTTTTTTATCGATGATATGATAAAAATGCAGCAATTAATGGAATTTTCTTTTTAAATGACAAATTTTGAAATATTTATAATAGTACAATGTTTTTTTTTCATGGTCTTATTGTCTGCATGTCATCGAGAATAATTTAAGATAATATTACAATGAAAAAATTTATTTACAAAAATCACATGAAATCATATGAAATATTTACTCACTAAATTTTTAAATTTATTCCCAAAAAATTGTGCATTTTGAAAAGAAGGAATTTTCTTTTTATTTGCAAAATAAATTTCATGTGCGGGCTTATGAAAAATTTTGCAATTATAGGTAATTACACCGTTTAGGCTTAGGCAATAAGCTTAGGCACTTTTGACTGATTATAAATATAATTAGACTTCTGATTTCAATTTATTGCGGTTTGATTTCACTTTTATTTGAAATCACAAGTCTTAGACAATATATGAAATATTAATTATTTTTATTTATAATAAATATTTAGTGAACGAGTAATATTTATTATAAAATTAATGAATAATTAATATTTAATATATAAGTAATGAATAATTAATATATATTATATAATTAATAAATAATTAATATATAATATATAATTAATTTGCAATTAATATACAATTAATATATAATTATAATATATTAGTAATAATTTAATAAAAAGCAAGCTACAAATTAAATAATTTTCTTTTGCGCAAATTGTTATAATTTAAGCATTGTGACATGCACAAGTTGTTTTTTTTTCTATATTTATATATTTTATAACATTGTTTTTTCTTTCATTTTGCTCGTTTGCTTTTTTTGTAAATAAAAATGCAATAACACTTTAAAACGACAACGTTAATATTACTGACATATTTGATAACAATTTTTTAGAGTTATTCAATAAATTTTTTTTTTGTTTATAAAATGGTAGACATTTATAATTTGAATTTCTTTAAAATTTCATCAAATTATTTTAGTTTTTAGTTTAGGAAAATGTTTTACAAAAGTTTATTCAAATTTGAAAGAATTGCTTTGCTATATCTTTTTTTTTTTGTAAAGATGGTGCGAAACGTAATTATTGCATTATACAAAATTTTCTTTTTTTTATGGAAAAAAAATTAATTTACACTAAGAATTTGTAATTTATGTTATTGTCTCCTGGTGATTAGATAACCAATGACGATTAATAAAAATGACGACCTCAATATGGCAGCGCCTGTAAACAAAGTGATAGAGAAGAAAAAAATTAGTTTTTCCTTTTTTTTGGGGGGGGGAGAAAAAAATTGTTTATATTTATTATAAATATTCTGTTTCTTGAAAAAAAAATTTTTTTTTAAATTATAAATATTTTTTATAATTTTAATAAGGGGGAAATTTGGAAATTATTTTTAAAATGCAATAATGAATTTTGGGTTTGTAAATTAATTTTGTTTAATACAAATATTTGAGGCAATGTTAAATCGCCTTGGGAACAAGTGTAGGTATATTTTTTTTATAGTGAAAGAATTGAATTAATGTCATTTTACGGTATTTCAACATTCTTCTTACTAAAGGACAGAGCAGCAAAGGCTAATTTCCCTTGGGTTTCCATTTCGTCATTGTGGTTAATGACCTATGGGAACGTTCTATGTTTCGGGACATGTGAACAAAAAAAAAGCTAAGCACAAAATTAAGCAGTACCTTACGTTTATCACTTTATATCAAATATTTTCCGAGAGAAAATCAAAATCAGATTTTTTTCTTTTTTTTCCCAAGAAATTACACCGGAGACTACAGATTTTTCATTTTTGTGTCAGAATAAATTTTATAAAAAGAAATAGAAAAAAACCTTTTTCAACAATATCAAATTAATTAATTATAATAAATTATATAATTAAATATATATCGAATTATAATAAATAGTTAAATATAAAAATATGTAATAAATAATTTCGAATTAATAAATAATTGATAACTAACAAATAATTAATAAATATTAATAAATATTAATAAATAATTAACAAATAATTCATAAATAATAAATAAACAATTAATAAATAATAAACAAAAAATTAACACTATATTAAAAAATAATTACAGTAGTAAATAATATTATTAAAAATATTTTGTCCAGCAATAAAATATTGGTAATATTTATTTACCCTCAAAAAAATGCAAATAAGTATTTTA
This sequence comes from Leptopilina syphax, assembly GCA_032872505.1. Taxonomy (NCBI): domain Eukaryota; kingdom Metazoa; phylum Arthropoda; class Insecta; order Hymenoptera; family Figitidae; genus Leptopilina; species Leptopilina syphax. The sequence continues at coordinate 8,175,860 of CM065477.1, read as the reverse complement.
CTCTATACATTCATTTTTCTGCATTGCTGCGATTAAAAATTTACCCCGAAAAAAAATTATTTTATAACATTAATGAGCCTCAGTTTGGCGCAGAATTGCAGCAATTTACTTTGGTAGCGAGTGAGAAATTATTCCTCATAAAAATTTATAGCATAAAAAGAAAGATTGGTCGAGAGAAGAAAAAAAAAGCGGAAAACAACAATTGAACGTCGTCGTTAAAGTCATTAAATATAATAGCAATAAAAAAGTTTTTACAAAAAAAAAAAAGAAGAATTAAAAACTCATGACGCTTGAAAAATTTATTGTCGTAAAAAAAGAAACAATATCTAATTAAATTTTTGGATATGGAAACAAGACAAGTTTTGCTGCAAAAAAAATATGTGTGTCAGAGCTTTAAAGTAATCGAACATTTCATGTGTATGTGTATATATATATGATGCATGTATTTAGGGAATATATATATGTATATATAGAAAGAAGGGGGGAAGGGGAGAAACCGCACAACACAAATACACTTGTGCAACGATGAAAGTGGTGTGGCAGGCGCCGGTCGTGCAAGCATACTATGCTTTGACTCCAGAAACATGTTTTACTTTGCGGACATTTTTACGATCTGGTAAACCTACCACTGCTTTATTTTTCAGTGTTCGCTAAATCACGCGGCCAACTGAAATTTTCAAAGAAAATTGCCATTTTTCCCCTTTGGCCCCACTATTCGAAAAAAGGAAACAATAAATGAAAATGTCAATTTGTGATCAATTAAAAACTAATTATTTCCATCGATTTTTTTTTCTTTTATGTAAAAGGTATTTTTTTGCTGCCAGACTAAAAATTACTGTTGACTAAATAAACATTGTAAACTGTTATCCAATTATTGGAATGCTAAAAATGATTATTTATTGAAACATTAAACTGCTTATTATTTATTGAAGTATTAAAAATTATTTATTAAAACATTAAAAATTATTTATTGAAACATTAAAAATTATTTATTGAAATAAATACTATTTAATAATTCAAATATGAAAAATGACTACTTAAATCTAATCAAAAACGATGAATATTATTATTCAAAAATATTCAAATACTCAAAATTATTTTTTAATTATTATAACATTAGAAATTTATATTTATTAAAACATTAAAAATTATTATTTAGTGGAATATTGAAAATTATTATTTAATGGAATATTAAAAATTATTATTTTGGAATAATTAAAACACTAAAACCTATTAGTCAATTTTTTAAACATTAATAATTATTTATTATTCAAACAGAAATTATCATTTATTACATTAAAAACTATATTATAGATTGAAAAAAAAACATTTATTTATTAAAAGATTAAAACATTATTAATTATTGATAGTTTAGAAATTACCATGCAATTGAAATATTAAAAATTAGTTTTAAAATATTGAAACATTATGTTATTAAATAATCTTAATTAATTTGGTAACATTTCAAAATCTATTAAAAATTCTAAATTTATTTTCTTTTTTCCTCAAATAATTGGAAGTCAAATTAAAGAAAAATCGCATATTAGGAAAAAAATCCAATTTATATTAATCACCATTGTAAATGTATTCTTGAACGGAAGAATAATTTGCCTCTGGAATGAGGACCTCACATTGTAAAATTATTGGCAGTTGTAATTTATCAATATCTAAAACACCAATTGCTTCAACACTGATTTTACCATCAGTATTATTTTTGTAGTTCACTTTTAGATCCATTATTGGCTCTCTGAAACAAAAAAGAAAAGATTACATTTTTTTTTTTTTTTTTTTGATGTGAAGAGAAGCAAAAAAGAAAGAGAAAAAAAAAGAACGTTGAAAAATAAAAAAATTTGCGAGAGAGAAAAAAAACACTATAGATATTGTAGGAATGGAAAAGACAAGAATGAAAAATGCATCCAGAGAGAAATTTCTATTTTTATGTAACTTAGGGAAAAAGTTTAAGAGGCTGATTTTTCATGGGACAGTGCATTCAATTTTTACATAGGCGACAACTTTTTCAGCCCCCGCGGACAGAAGTGCCACTATTTCATTTTTATATCATCTTGAGATCATTTTTCTCCATCTATAAAAGGGGAAAATGTTTTTTTTCCTTTTCTTTTCTTTTTTTAATTTATTTGAACGATCTTGTCTCGAATGTCAGTTTCTTAATTGAGTTATTAATTATTATCATATATATAGTAATAGTTTTTAAGTCTTTATAATGAAGTGAATTAAATTTTCCCTGTGGTATTATTAAAGTTATATAATTCCTTTTGATTCACATCTAATAATCGACAGCTTCGATAATTCTGTGTGTAAATAATGAATTCTTAATTGAAGAGGGAAGACTTTTGTTATGAAACTTTGTACCTATATTAAGATAGCAATAAATCGAAAGGATTCATATATTTTATGACTGAATAAATCAGAATTACTGATTTTTTTTTCTTTCTCTCTTTTTGAATTTAATTTAGAGTGAATGGATTTAAAATTATAATTTATAATTTAATTGTGCAATTAATAAATCCGTTCTGGAATGGAAAAGACGAAACTCTATTTATAATTCTATTAATTAATTATATTTTTAAAAAAAGTGGTTGATTATTGGAATCTTTATTAAAATAAATTTCTTTATATGAAGGAATTTATTAATTAGTATTAATATTATTAATTATTAATATATTTTTTTCCAGGTAAGTCTGGCATTCGGTTATTTAAGGCGAAGCATCTTTATAAACCGGTGAGTAAAAAACATTAACTAGACAATTTTGAGTTAAATAAATATATTTAATAATAACATATTTATGCGAATAAATCATTTATAAATATATATTTTATAAATTATTTTAAAATTATTTATAAATTATTTTAAAATTGTTTCTAAATTGTTTTTAACTTGTTTTTAAATACATTAATAAGAAAATAAAAGATAAATGGAAAATTTACTTGTCTTGTCTAATGATGATAGTTGGTTTTGGAAACATGTCTTCGGCTCTACAGCTAACTGTGACTTGATTCGTTTCTGGATCAATGCTCGAGTGCGATAATCGCAAAAGTTTCTCCGCAGCTGAAAAATAAAAGAAAAATGTTGTCCCATTAATTTTTGTGGATAATTCGTAAAATAAAATTTTTCGAACGTAGTAATAATTTATTATACAGGCGAGAAAAGTTCTTTTTATATTTCGTGTGTCTGACAATGACGTATTTGTACTACTTAATTTATTATTATTTTCTAAATTATTAAATTTTACAAATCTTACTTTTACATACACTTTATTTTATTATTTATCAATTTCTTTTATTAATTTCATTTCTTGAAAAAAACTTCACTGAATAGTATTGTATTCAGTGAATTGAAATCAAATTAATAAAATCAATTTGTATGACTTTATCTTCACACCTATCTAAATTACTTATTAGTTCCTAAATCTTTTATTGCTCTACGTCTCTAGCTTCCAATTATGAAATAGTTTTTTTTCCATTTAATTCAAGTTTCCTATAAAAAGTATTAATTGCTTTGAAATATAATTAATAAAACAAAAGTGTCTGACTATAGCCGAATTAAACCACTTAAATGACTATTTTTATACTATTTGAATTGAATTCGTATAAAATTTCCTTATTTCTCTCAAATTTGTATGGAAATTGTCTTTAGTATTATTTTTTAAAATAGAAATATTCCTAAAAAATATTATCTGAGAATACTGTACTTATACTACTTAAATTATAATTTTACAACTATTCGAATTTTCAATTTTCTTAGACTTCTAATTTTTTTGTAAAACTTTTCAAATTTTGCATCAAAAGTGTATTCATTAAATAAAAATTTAATAAAAAATGACGTCTGACTACAACCGCCTTGTACTACTTAAACTATTATTTTTCTACTCTTGGAAGTTTCATTTGTCTAGTATTTTAACTTTCCTAAAAAAAACAAATCAAATTTTGCTTAAAAAATATTCACTACTCAAAAATTTAATAAAAAAAAACACTAGCGTCTGACTATAACCGTCGTATACTACTTAAATTGCAATTTTTCCACTTTTAGAATTTTCTTCTTTCCTTGTCCTTTAATTTTTTTTGTAATCTTTTTCAACATTTGCTTCAAAAGTAAATTTATTAAATAAAAATCTAATGAAAAAAAATTACGTCTGACTATAACCGACTTGTACTACTTAAACTATTATTTTTCTACTTTTGTAAGTTCCATTTGACTAGTATTTTAATTTTTCTAAAAAAAAAATTAATTTTTGCTTAGAAAATATTCTCTGCATAAAATTTTTATAAAAAAACACTAGCGTCTGACTATAACCGTCTTATACTACTTAAATTAATATTTTTCTACTTTTAAAATTTACATTTTTCCTTGTCCTTTATTTTTTTTTAAAACTTTTCAATTTTTGCTTCAAAAGTATATTTATGAAATAAAAATCTAATAAAAAAACAATTACGTCTGATTATAACCGACTTGTACTACTGAAATTATTATTTTTCTACTTTTGGAATTTTTATGTGGCAAGTATTTTAATTTTTCTAAAAAATCATCCCAAACTTTGCTTCAAAAGTGTTCTCTACATAAAAATCTTCTAAAAATACAGCAAAGTCTGACTATAATAGACTTATACTACTTAAATTATTATTTTTTTTCTTTATTTCGAATTTTCATTTTTTCTAGTCTTTTAATTTGTTTTGTAAAACTTTTCAAATTTTGCATCAAAAGTGTAGTCATTCAATAAAAATCAAATTAGTCCATTAAGTTAAAAGTTTCGTTTAAGAAAATAATAGTAAAAAATAATTCTAAACCAAGAAAATTTAAACGTCTGACTATAATGCCCCTATTCTACTTAAATTATTATCCTGCAAATTTCATAAATATTTACTTGTTTTATTATTTTCCCTAATATATTTACTAAAAGGGATTGCCCTTTTAGTAAAAGTTTTTCGTGAATGAATATAATCGTAAAAAAATGATTCAAAACAATAAATCTCGTGCGTCTGACAATAACGTACCTACACTACTTAAATTGAGTAGACTGTTTCGACTGAAATATTAGTTCAGGTAAAAAACCAAGCATGTCTGACAGTGACGTATCTTCACTACTTAAATTGACTTTCTACGGAAATGTTCCTTCGGGTAAAAAAAATCAATCGTGTCTGACCGCAACGTACCTTCTTTACTTAGGAATCATATATAGTTATATATAATTTCCATTAGCATGATATCACTATATCAACTAACCAGGAAAAAAAATTTTATTTCAAACAAGTTTACCATCTTTTTCTATTTTTCCTCCACAAAAGAAAAAAAAATTGTTTGAATTTTTTTTCAACATATAAATTCTTTCGTTTTCCTTACGATAAAGAAAAGGGAGAGAATTCTTATTTTTATTTTACTGAAACTTGAGTCAAAAGAGATTTTTTTGAATTTCGAAATGATGTAATAGTGACATTAAAGGAAAGCTGTAGGCGACAGATGTGGGCATTCACTTTACTCGGTGATATTTTGCATCCGTCAATCAATCTTGTTGGGAACATATACATTTATACCACGAGTATGAGGCGAGATGAATGTCCTACTACTGGTGGACGAAACCACGGAGAGTCCTGTCGTGTATGCCTCTATAGAGAATATATACGAGCTTTGAACTTCCGTCTGTGTATGCATTTTGCCACAAAGTTTACGAAGAACAAATACAACATCATAAATGACTCGTTACACTCTAATGTCAATTTCCTTACTTTAGAAATTTCATTAATTACCTTTTTTCACTCATTTATGAATAGTATCTAAAATTAGTAAAAAAAATAACAAAAGAGATAATATGAAAATTGAGTAAAACTTTAATTGAAATTAAATTAGAAATTCAGTACAATTAGAAAAATATGAAAATAGAAAATATCAATTTGTACTCTGACTGTTATTGACTTTTACAAACTCGCTTAATTCGTCCGACTCACATCGACTTATTCCTATTTCTATCAAAATTTACACTTTAGAAATACATTGTCTGACACCAAATTGACTTTTACTACTGATACCAAAGCTTTAAAATTTCCCAGCTTATGGAAAAACTAATTTTTATATCTGGGAATTAAAAACACTAATATTAAACTTTGACAACTGTTAGTTAAATTAAAAAAATTTTAACTTCTGAATGATGTAGTCTTATTCTAATACTATAAAAATTACTTCGTCTGGGCATAAATTGACTTTTACTACTTAGAAAAAAGTTTCGAAATTTCTTACGTCCTACAAAAACTAATTTTCACTACCATCAAAAAAAGCTAATGTTGAACTGAAAAAAATTAATTCAATATTACCTTTCTCATAGTGACACTAACTAGGTACTAATTGACCTTCAAAAAATTTTCGTTAACTACTAAAATTAAAATTAAAAATAAAATTACTTTTGCAACATACAAATACTTTTTATTTTACTACTCCAAGTTAGACTGAAACTAAATTTTACTAGTAATTCTACAATTGTAAAAATTCTTTACTTTTTAAACTAACATACTTTGACTATTGTTTTTAATGTTAAATAAATTTAAAACGTCTGATGTTAAAAATTTTTAAAAATGCCACGTCAAATTTTCAATTATCTTTAAAAATAATAAAATTCTTCTCCAAAATACAATTATTTTCAAAAATTTTAATAAAATTATTGACAAAATTTTAATTATTTTCAAAAATTTTCCTCAATTCAATCATTTTCAATATCTACTATTTTATAATAAAATTTTTCAAGGGAAGAAAAAATTAAATTATTTAAAAATTTATTGATAAAATTCTTTATGATGCTTCAATTTTGAAAAACATGTATTTCTTCAATAAATTATTTATTTTTGTATTTAAATAATTGAATTCTCGTAGAATTTTCTAATAAAAATTGATTTAAAAATGAATTTCAGTTAAAATTTTACATGATAATTGAATAAGCATTATAACATGAATTTTAAAAAATAATTGAATTTTGAATATTTTTGAAAATAATTACATTTTTCGAAGAATTTAGGTACTTAAAATTGTATTAAAAATAATTGAAATCCTGTGAAAAATTTTATTATTTAGGAGAATAATTGAATTCTTGTAAAGAATTTTAATAAAATTTTTTTTAAATAAGTAATTGAAATCCTGTGAAGAATTTTACTATTTATGAAAATGGTTAAATTCTTGCAACAAATTTTTATTATATTTTTTTATATAATTGAAATCCTGTAAAGAATTGTATTATTTATAAAAGTAATTGACTTCTTACAATGCATATTATTACATATTTTTTAAATTCAATTGAATTTATTTAAGAAATTTTATTGAAATTGTAGATTTTGAAAATATTTGAATTTCAGCGAAGAATTTCATTATTTGTGAAATGTAATTGAATTCTTGTAAAAATTTTTGACAATAATTACATTTTTCGAGGAATTTATTTTAAATTGTATTAAAAATAATTGCAATCCTATGGAAAATTTTATTATTCATGAAAATAATTGAATCTTTAAAACGAATTTTATTTTATTTTTTATTTTAATAATATTTTCACATTTCTATTATGATTAGAGTCTAATAAATAAACTTTGCAACTGTTGTTTAAAATTATATCCACTTAAATCGGCAGACTAATATTGACTTATACTACTACTCAACATTTACGTGTTGAAATCAGTTTGTCTGACCCATAATGGACTATTACTACTAATATCCAAAATTACGCTTTTAAAATACTTCGTCTGACCGAAATTTGACTTTTACCACTCACAAAAAAAGTGACTTACAAACAGATTTAAAAGTCCGAATAAAATTTGTTTCTACAACTGTTGGAAATATTAAAAATATTTTGTCCGAAGGAATCAAACTTTGACTACTGCTATTAACATTCGAAGAATTTAAAACGTCTGACCGACATTGACTTCTACTACTTATAGAAAAAATTTGTACATTTTAAATACTTTGCCTGACTTTATACTGACTATTATTACTAATATCAAATTTACTGCGAATAAACAAAAACTACTAATTATCTAAATTTCCGTCTTTGAAGTCTGACAGAAATTTTCTTTTGCTACTGTTACAAAAAATTACAAGACTTTCTAGAGTCTGACTCTAACTGTATTTACCTACTAATTCAAAAACTTTTTTTACAAATGAGAATTATACTGTTTGACTGCAAATTTTTTCTGTATCATTTACAATTAGTAGAAAAACGAAAACTTATAATGTCTGACTGATAATGTTGACTTATACTACTGATAAGAAAATTTATATCTTGGAAACAGCTTGTCTGGCCTATAATGGACTTTTACTACTAATATCAAAAACCCCCTTTCTATTTCTATTGTTTTTGAAAATTTGTAAAAATCCAAATATAAATATCAGTCAAAAAATAATACACATTTTAAATTTATCTGTTAAATTTTATTTGTTTTGTTTTAAAGACTTTTTTCAGTGAAATAATTTTCAAATATTTTAAGTGAGTGAAATTATAATTTTCCACTTAAAATTTGCAATTTAGAATACACGTTAGTATAATAATATACAGTTGAGAATATCATTTTCCTTGAGTGACACAGGATACTCACAGTAAACCAGCATTTTCCTGCTTGCATCAGCCTCATCGTATTGCGTAGAGATGACACATCTCACGTTACCGGAAAGCTCATGTCCCGGACGAACTAACTTGACAGCACGATACATTGTATCTGGGTCGCTGCTCGCCTTATATGATTCGTCAATATATTTTTGAAATTCATCTGAGCCCATTGGCATGTTCCCATGTATCCATTGATACAATAAATCTTGATTAACAAACCATTTAATTACGAGGCCTGTTTTTGGTGAATTACCCATATTGTAGACACAATCAAGAACAACATGCTGATCAGTTCCAGCTTTCACCACTTTTGGTATATTTACTGTCGTTATATTTATCGCCTCGATATCTGTCAACAAAAAAAGGAAACAAATTTTATTCTAGATATAGTAAAATTTCAATTTTTGGTTTTATTATATTCTATTATGTTATTATTTATAAAAATAAATTATATTTATTTACATGAAGTATGTAATTTTTTCGATAAATTAAAATTACAATTCCGTTTTTTTTAGTCGTCTGAACATAGTCAGGGTTGGACCTTAGTTAAGGTTGGACCCCTTTGAATTTGACAACCAGTTTATAAATAAATATATAAATAATTTGAAAAAAGTTGTTAACCAAGTTCAAAGGGTGGTCCAACCCTGACTATGTTCCCCTATTTAACGAAAAAAATCTACACTTTTACGCATTTAGGATCAAAATTTTCTTTATGAGAATTTTGGACTAATAAATTTTTATCCCCCTAGCTGATTTTGATCCTGGGGGAGAAAAATAATTGTCAAGTAAAATTTATTGTAGGCTCAAAATTTGATCCTTTCACGTCAGTGTTAATTGACAGAGAAAAAGATGTTTTATCAATATAAAAGATACAAGAGAATAAAGTGACATCGATATTATATAAACATAGTATATGTATATTGCAAAAAAGTATAACAAAAATCCACGATCTTTTCAGTTTTCAAAAGCAATAAACCTAGTAATGGCATAGAATAAACCTTAACGGTTATCGATTTCCGTTAGGTTTCCTAGTTTTTAGTATCCATTGCATTCGATTCAATCAGAAATTTATATCCGTGTTATATTCTATCGGATTGGCAGCAAAAAAAAAAAAAATCTACACATGACTGTTATGTATTGTCCAACAATTTTTTCCTTTATTTTCCTTTTTTTCCCAACACGAGTGCATAAACAATTTCGTTTACCTTTTACCGATTAATTTACTGCTCCATATACCTAATTTTGACTAAAAAAAAAAAGTGTTATCACAGTAATAAAGATAAACGTACAACAGCAACTAAAAAAAAAAAAATTGCATAATCTTTTTTGATGTGTACTGTAAATTTTTTTTTACTTCACATTTTAAATATTGACCATACAGAATAAAGAGAAACTGAAAAAAATTTTTTTGTGACGGTATTTGTTTTGAATTTTTCTATAAAAAATTGTTAGTAATAAATTTCTGTTAAAATTTTTTTAAATGCTAGAAGTTTAAAAAAAATTTTTTTCGAAAAGTCTGATTGAAAATGTCTTTTACTGCTGAAATGGAATTTACGAAAATTTAAAGGTCTGACTGAAACTGCTTTTTCCGGAAATAAATTATTGTCTGACTATAAATCACTTCTTCTGCTTCAACTACGCAAACAAAGACATTGAGATTACAAAAATTTAGAACTGTTTTTCACTAGTAATAACAAAGTTTTAACATTTTTCACATATATTAAAAATCTAGTTTTTTAAAAACAAATTTTGATCGACAATAAAATATTAAACTTTGGTAACAGTTAGTCAAAGTTAAAAAATTCGGAAAGTCTGACTAATACTGACTTGTACTACTAATATAAAAAATTACACTTTTTAAAAACTTTGCCTGGCCCCCAATTTTGCTCCTAATACTAAGTTTTAACTATTTTTAATAATTATTTTTTAATTTGGTATAATCTTCTAAGGATTATTTTATTATTTTACTTGATTTTTTAGTATTTTAAAATTTTCGAATCTCATTTCGCTTTGTTGTAAATTTTTGTGAATTTCTACCCAAAAATAAACAGAAACAAAAAAAAACTTTTTGTTATTTTTTCGATATTTTTTTACTACACTAAATTAATATTAAATAATATTTTTAGTAACTCTTTCTGAAATTTGAATGTAATTTCAGTTCAATTTTTTCCCCGTTTAAATCGAAAGATTATTTTTATATTTTAATCGAAAATGATAATAGAGGGGAAATTGGAGAAAATACTTCCGCAGTGATAGACATTTTATCATTTTCTAAATTTGAATCTCTTAGGTTATCGCGTTGCATATCATAGTTTGAGTATTTAATAGCTTAATTCTGTATTGATCGGTCGACAAGTTAACCAGACCATATTGTGATCATGATCGTGTGTCGTATTATGATGGGGCGTGGGACCGACTTGCACGCCAAGCATCATAAAACCCTGTGTTTCTCTGTTATTAAGGAAAGCATAAAAGTTCTGCATGCAAAGTCACTCGCACTTGAATTTATACTTTTCAGATATTAACAGTAATACTTCACTATTTTCTTTTTTCTTTTCCTTCTTTTTTTTTTTATTTTTATTTCACCGATAACGTCTCGAAGGATATCAACCGTGAAACTTGTATAGGTTGTGACTTTATTATACTTTGGTGAGTTTAAAATTACTTTATTATACTTTTAGTGGCTTTTGAAAATTTACACTTTTATTTCTACGTTGTACTTTCTTTTAATAATTATTTAAGGACTTCAAATAAATATTTTTTTCAAATAATTTTAATAATTAAATTATTCAAAAATAATTACAAATTTACAAAACTAATAAATCCGTTGAAAATTTATACCCTCACTATCTGACATGACGCCCCAAGACTAATAAATTTTCTACGTCATCTGGGATTATTATTCTTGTTAATTTTGTGACCCCTAACTCAACTCGCTGAGGCGAGTCAGCATTAAATTTTCATCGCTAACTGAGCTTCTTACATAACCAAGAAATTTCAGTTCACACACACACACATGAAACATAGTTTTCATTGAAAATTTTTTCTTTTAATGAAAAATTAATTTACCAATCTTTTTCGCGCTCTCTTAAAATAGAATATCGAACACTTGGAGAGTAAACTTTTTTTTTCCCCCACTCCAAGTGTAATACATTCTTCTAAAAATCTATATACACAGAGATGAAAAAACAGAGTAAAAAAAATGTTTTTTCTTAAAAATAGAGTATAAAATTTAAAGAAAAGAAAAAAAATTATTTATTTAGCTCAAGAGTACCGTGATTGGAATCGATATGAGTTTTAGTTGGTCGATATATATGTATATAGATACATCAATTCCCTTCCAACGATAAATAATTGATCCAGCAGCAGGTGGTACTCTACGTTCGTTATTACACTTGGTATTACAAAACGTGGTGCTGCAGGTAAAGCCTCTTCTTATATTCAGAGTCATGCATCACACCCCTTCGTTGATCGAATTGAAAATACAGCGTTGAAAATACTCTATATATATTATCCAGAATTGATTAAGTGTAGAATATCTTGTATAAAATCCGAGGAATTATTGGACACGTGTCGTGACATAATATTTATGCCTCATGACTAATTCCTGGCGTAAAGTTTATATAAGTCGAAAGTACAATAAAGAATTATCTCAATGTGTCGAAATTTCAACAAATATCAAGGAAAAGTGAGAAAAAGAAAAGGGAGAGATTTATTCATATTGAAATTGTCCCTAATAACAGAAAGTGGGTCAATACTAATAGTGAAATTATTATTATTATTATCATTACCTTTATTTTTATTACTATAATAAATGTTATTTTATTATTTTTAGTGGGTCAATGCTAATAGTGAAAATTATTATTATTATTATAATTATTATTATTATTATTATTATCATTACCTTTATTTTCATTACTATAATAAATGTTATTTTATTATTTTTACTGTATTATTGTTAATACTATTACTATCTTTATTTTTATCACTATTCCACGTCGAAAAATTCCATGGAAGTATCCCCTGGAAATTCCATGGAATTTACGTAGACATTTCTTGAAAATTTTGCAAGTTTTATAATTTTATATTATTTTAACATTTCTTTTATGAATAAAATTTAATAAAAAGCTTTGTTGCAATTTATTTGCAAAACTTGAATGAAATACGCAATTTAAAAAAAATTGCAACAATTGCAATTAGAAAAATATTAGAAAAAAATTGAAATTAGACTCTAATCATAATAAAAATGTTAAAATATTATTAAAATAAAAAACTTACAGAATTTCCTTGATTTTTCCCTGATTTCCAGACAAAATTTATAAATTTTTTCCTGATCCTAAAGAATATTCTGAATCACTCTAAAAATGATTAGCTACTCAAAAAACTGTTCTATTACTTTTAATTACGAACTCTTTTGAATTGTAAAATTATTCCAAAACACCAATAAATTTTTTTTTAAATAAATATTTAATCATTATTATTATTCCATAGAATTAGGATTTTCAAAAAATTTCAAATTCAAATCTTTATGAAATTCAATTTCGAGTCTTCGACTCGGAATGATTGTTCTCTTCATGTATCATAATAATTTAAATTTCCATAAAATTTTTTAAAAACAAATTAAATTATTTACAAAAATTTTAATAAAATCCTTCCAAAGAATTCAACTATTTTTACAACTAATAATATTTTTCACAAGAATTCAATTATGTAAAAAAATGTAATAAAATTCGTTCTAAAAATTCAATTATTTTCAGGAATAATAACATTTTTCATAGGATTACAATTATTTTTAATACAATTTTAAATAAATTTCTCGAAAAATGTAATTATTTTCAAAAAATTTTACGAGAAAACAATTAAATTTCACAAATGATGTAATTCTTCGATGAAATTCAAATATTTTTAAAATCTACAATTTTAATAAAATTTCTTAAATGAATCCAATTAAATTTTAAAAAAATGTAATAAAATGCGTTGCAGGAAGTCAATTATTTTCATAAATAATACAATTATTTAGAAGATTTTAATTATATGAAAAAAAAATTAATAAAAATTTCGTAGCAGGATTTTAACCATTTTTATAAATAATAAAATTCGTCACAGGATTTCAATTATTTAAAAAAAATTTAATTAAAATTCTTTACAAGAATTCAATTATTCTCCTAAATAATAAAATACTTCACAGAATTTCAATTATTCTTAATACAATTTTAAGTAAATTCTTCGAAAAATGTAATTATTTTCAAAATAATTGAAAATTCAATTATTTTTTAAAATTCATGCTATAATGCTTTTAATATTCAATTATTATGTAAAATTTTAACTAAAATTCATTTATAAATCAATTTTTATTGGAAAATTCTACGAGAATTCAATTATTTAAATACAAAAATAAATAATTTATTGAATAAATAAATGTGTTTTAAATTCATAAAGAATTTTTTCAATAAATTTTCAAATAATTGAATTTTTTCTGCTTTTAAGGAATTTTATTATAAAATAGTAGATATTGAAAATGATTGAATTGAGGAAAATTTTTGAAAATAATTTAAATTTTGACGTGGCATTTTTAAAAAATTTTGAACATAATTGAATTTCTGCGAAGAATTTTACTACTTTTAAAAATAAAAAATAAATTTAATATTTCTGCAATCATATTTGTAACTTTTTCTAAATTTAATTTTTTCCAGTACTTTCTATTAACTGTAATTTATATAGAAAAAGTAATTTGCATTCAATTAGTATAATTTTTATTTGTAAAAAAAATGTTTTAGAGTTAGTAGTGAAAGACAGTTATAGTCAGACGCTAGAAACTCTTTTCATTTTTCGTATCATTAGCAAAAGTTATTTTCTGTCAAACTTCAAAGACAGAAATTTAGATAATTAATGGTTGTTTTCTTCATTGGTAGTAGATATTAGTAGTAATAGTCCCTGATAGGTCAGATAAATTTTTTCCGAGATGTAAAGTTTGTTTATTAGAAGTAAAAATGATAAGAAATCGTTATACTTTTTTGCAAGTAGTAAAAGTCAATTTAAAGTCAGACAAAGTAATTTCACGAGTTAATTTTGATAGGAATAGAATAAGTCAATATCAATTAGTCGATGTAAATGAATATAATCAAAGTTTAATTTTTGTTTTTTCAGTTGTAAAAAGTAGGCTTCGAAAGACTGGAAAATTATTGAAATTTTGCTATTAATAGTAAAAGTCATTTTAAGGTCAAACAAAATTTTTTAAAGTATACATCTTGATAAAAGTAGTAATAGTCAGTTTAAAGTCAGACGGAGTATTTAAAACGAATAAAAGTTAGTTTAAGTAGTAGAAGTCAATATCAGCCAGACATAATTTATTGAATTACTCCTCTATTACTGTAATAGTAGAGTATTGACCTTGAAATTAATTTACTTAATTAATTTGTCATAAAAATATTATCTTGTTGACACTGATTGCAATTCATTTTTTTTTATATCAACACAGTTATTAAAATTACAAAAAATTATAACGAAATATTTTAACTGACATAAACTGAGATAAAAAATTACACTTTTCAATTATTTTGCCTCTTGTCTGACATCTAATTGACTCGTACTACTAATCAATCAAATAATAATAATTATTTAATCAATAAAATAATTATTGAAAAAATTTAATTGATTTTTATTAAAAATAAATACTTTCAAAGTTCATAAACATTAATTATACATATTTGTTAATATTAAAATTTCTATAATCATATGAAAATTTATAATTATAATTTATAATTGTAAAATTCAAAAGTAAAAACTAATTTAATTTAATTGAAATGTGAATAATTAAAAATATAATATCTAAACATAAAATTTGTTTAAATTTAAAATGAAAAAAATTAGAAGTTAAAAAATATTGTAATTTTCGTTTTTTAATTATGAAAATTCATAAATTAATTATTATTCCGTTTCTGTTGGAGAACGAGAGTAGGTTTGGGCGGTAGGTAAAAAGAAATTTTTATACATATTTGTGAGTTGCATTGCACGAGTCGCATAATCATCGTCCTTTGCACTCAATTTCAAGCTTTCTTTGTTCGACATCAAAGGCCTTGCCGTTGGAAATTTTAGAAAGAGAGAAGCACGCTTACATGTAGGGTGCATATTTTTCTCTCCTCTATTCTGTGATCTCTAAAGCGCTGAAGTAGAAGGATGCAGGCGCACTTCAACTTTAGACTGCGGGAGCGAAAGGATTCGAGGGCGGCAACGAGCTAAAAACATGGGATAAGAGGTTCCGGTTCTCAGGAAACGAGTATAATATTAAAAACAATAAAGAGTCACTGCGTGGGGAATATTAGATTATGAGACAATATTTTCTGTGTTATATCTCTCACTGAATATTTACCTCCGCTTTTATTCTATTCTTTTTCTTTTTCCTTTTCTTTCATTTTTTTAATATGTAGAATTATTTTTTTTTTAAATTATTTTTCTTTTTTTTAAATTCGTAAAATTATTTACTTAATCATAGAATTATTTTTAATTTTTAATTATTTGTGAAATTATCCATTTCTATTTCTCTGTAAAGTTATTTTCTGTTTTAAAAATTATTAAGGTTTAAAGTTATTTTCTACTTATCAAATTATTTTCCCTTATTTTTCATTTATTCAAAAATTTCAATACGAAAAAAATTGAAAATTATTTTCAGTTTTATTAAAAAAAAAAAAAAACCAGAATAATATTTAATTCATTTGAAAAAAACGTTTGCGAGTAACAGGAAAAAATGTAATTTTTTTCTCCCGTTTTTTCAATTTTACATTTCTAGTTTATTCGTTTTCTCTACTTTTATATTTTTTTCCCCTCTTTTTTTTTAAATTTTTATGATGCTTGTAAAAAGATTCGTATTCACTGACAGCTTTCAAACTGTCACTTTTAAAGCGACTAAAGTATTTCACACTTATTCGACGCTTTTGAAATGCCACTCACGTTCTAAAGATCTTTGAGCGTGCATTCCAATTCCACGTGGGTCAAAAGGCATTTAGAGGAAATATGGAAATCGTCGCAACCTTTCTCCCTGGAGCTTTCGATAGTGAAACTTGAAATGTTTAAAAAGTATTTCCACTAGTGCCATTTATGTTCAATCCATAATAATGATTTATAAAGAAATTTTTTTCTTTTTATTACAATTTTCATCGGTTAATTTGCAAAATACTATTATACAAAATACTGTTAATATTTAATACAATAGAATTGCTTTATTATTAGTATTTATTGAAAATATGTACATTAAAATCACATTCCGAAAATGAATATACTTTATGGAATAAAATATGAAGCATTAAAATTTTACAAAATTGAATTGTTTCGATTGTCACTCAGTGGTGAGATTTTAATTGTGCATTTGAAATTCAAACGCTTATCATTGTATCGTAAAACACTAAATTGTTTTATTATTAATTAAAGCTCGAGCCGAATATTAACTAATTTGTGTAAATTAAATTCAGTTTTGTAAATTTATTTTTTTTTCCTTTTAATTTCTTTTTTTTACTTCTATATTCTTTATTTACGTTTTTATTTTTTATTTACATTTTTTATTTATCTTTTCTATTTATTACTTACTTTTCTATTTTCTATTTCCTTTTTTATTTACTTTACAATATTCATTTACTTCTTTATTTACTTTTTTTCTTTCCTTTTGTGTTTCCTTTATAATTTACTTTTTAATTATAATTTTTTCTTTACCCTTTCTCAAGAGGAAAAATTTTTTAATTATTCACGAAATAATTTTCCTTCCATTCGTTTTCGAATACGAGAAAAAAGAATATCGAGAATAATTTTTTTTAATTAATTATCGTTAGATTTAAAAAGTTAAGTAGAAATGAAAAATTTGTAATTATTCGTGATATTAAATTCCAATACTCGTTAAATTCGAATTCAATTTGACTACACAAGTTTAAGCTCATCCTTCTGTGAAAGTTTAGATTTCTATTCGACTTTCTGTAAAAGTTATAACTGAATTTTGTAGGTAAACTTAGTTTCCTGTATAGATCAGCAATTTAGATGTTTCAAAATTGAGGAACGTATAGATACATAAGTTGATGAAAAATTTGTAGCGACTTAAAAAAATCGAGGAGAAAAGCAAAAATACAATTAAAAATAAAACAGAAATTAGAAATAAATCGAGAATTAAAAATAAATCAAAAAGTGCAAATAAATAGAGTTAAAATAATTAAAGTAAATAAAATAAAAAAAAATCAAATTAAATAAAATGAAATAAAATATAATAAATTAAATAAAATGAAATAAAATATAATAAATTAAATAAAGTAAATAAAATTAGAAAAATCAAATTAAATCAAATGAAATAGAATAAATAAAGTCAAAATAAATCAAAAAGAGAAGTAAATTAAAAAACAATTGAAAATGAAAATAAATCAAGAATTCAACCTATTTTACTGCGTATTGTACAATAGATCAAAAGTAAAAAATAAAAAACTTTATCAACTTGCGAATTTAAAAAATAACTCGAATTCTTATTTAAGAAAAATATTTCTTCCCCCGGATCAATATTACGAAGAACATAAAAAGCATATGTCTCATAAGAGTCGGTATCGAAAGTATTTGAAAAAGATACTTTTGGTCGAAAAAGCTTTTATTCCTTATATTGTGTACATATATATGTTTTATAGATGAAATTTTATTTTTAAGAGTTTTCTTGAATTTTATTTTTTCTTCTTTTTAGATTTCAAAACGCATTTCCCTTTTACAACTTGATATTTTCAAATTAGAAAAATTCCACTATCAAAGTATATAGAGAGTGAGAGAGTGAGAGAGAAAAAAAATTAGATATCGATTTTCGATAAAAAAAAAAGAGGGAGGAAAAAAAATTAATAGGCACTTCCTTTTCTTATATATATATACTACATATGATGATGATGAGGAGGAGAATAGTGAAAAGAAGGAGAAAGAAGAAAACAGAAATTAGAGAAGAGCGGCGAAGAAGTCATTTTGTACCAACGCTATTAAGCATAAATACTCATCTAATTGTTCCCACTTCATTAAGCCGGCTCATTACGACTCGTGAGAGGACAGCTATGGGTGTGCTCTGTTCTGACCTGCGGCAAACTTAACAGTATTCGAGAAAAGTACTCTTCTGGTTTCACAAGAGAGCTTTCTCATATACGTTTCCACCAAAGTTAACTACTTTTATCTTAATTGTCAGAAAAAAAAAAAATTAGTCCAACTCATCCCCTTTAAAGTATAAACATTTTTTCTTTCTTATTAGAAAAATTTTGTTTGCGACGGTATCTTACCTATTCTTGCATTTTTAATTAATTGAGAATAATTGAAAAAAACTTTCCTCTTGTCTTTAATTTTTTATTTAACTAATTATTGATTTTCTAATATACAGTTCATCTATTTACTCATTAGTTGACGACGGTGATTCCTTCTGGTTCATTTTCTCTTTTTCCGATTTTTTGTCAAATCAAATTTATATCATTTATTTAAATTTTTCATTTTGTTAATATAAATTTATTTTATTTATTTAAATTTTTCATTTTGTAAATTCAAATTTATTTTATTAATTTAAACTAAAAGTTTTTTTTAGTGAACAATTTTATTAATTAAAATTTTGTAAATCTAGTGCATACAATAGTTGATGACAGTGATTCATCCTATTTAAACGTGTTCATTTGTTTCCCAAACATACCAAAAAGATTTTTTTTAAATATATTTTTAGAATTAAATCTATAAACTATAAATAACAAAAATATAAAAGTAATTTAAAAACTATAATAATTTATGAATAAAATTTAAAAATAAAATTTTTTTTAAAAGGAAAATGTTATTTCTATTTAATTTATGTTAAAAATTTAATTATGTAATTAAATATTAATGAAAAAAGTATTTTATAATTGAATATTTTATTGTAGATATTTTGACAACTGTTTCGTATTATTTAAATTTATATTTTGTCGATTAACAATAAGTTTCTTTCGAGTTTTTTTCGCAATAAATGTTATATTTTTGTTATTATGGGTGTAAATTTTTTATTTTTATAAACAAAAAAATATTTTTTGAAAGAAAAGTTCGTAGAATTAAAGATAGGAACCGACGGATCGTTAGAGCAGAATAAATATTATATTTTTCATTAATTGTATGCACAAAAAAGTATTAAATAAATAAATAAAAATAATTATATTAACTAAATTAATTGAATTTAATTGAATAATACATTTATTTTATATTAATTTAACTAAAATAATTTTAAAATTAGTATTTAAATTAGAAAAAAGCTTTCGAATGTTTTTTAACTTCTATAAACGTAAAAATATTTTCATTTTATCTCAAGTAGTACTTTGTTCCCTGAAGCATTTATCGTTTTATTTATTGATTTTAATTCCATTATTATTTATTTTTTTTGTGGGGAGGGGGAATAAAAATGAAGTCGAGACAAATATTTGCATTTTATCTCTTCCAATAGCACTGCAGTGGACAATTAATGGCACGATAAAATGAAGCGAGTGAAAACTATAAATTTTCAGAATTGGAAATTATTTTCATTACAGTGAAATATTATTATTATTATTATTATTATTATTATTATTATTATTATTATTATTATTATTATTATTATTATTATTATTATTATTATTATTTTTAATTAATATTATAATTTTTAATATTTCTATAATAATAATAATTATTTTTTTTTCTTCTGTTTCAACGTCGATTTTCAATATTTTCAATTATCGAATAAATATCCTAGAATTGAATGGATCAAAGGAAAAAAGGGGTGAAATAAAAAATCGACACGTTTCTATTCTCTCGATGTAATGAAGCCATTCAGGTTTCAACCCTGGTACACGCGAGTCGCTGAACCCACAGACCTATGTAATTTATATCAGTAGACATATGGCCTCTTAAACCAGAACCGGATTAAATAGCAAGGGTGACGAGTTGTAATTCGAGGTTATTCGTAAAAGAAGGTTATAGGGGTTTTGGAATTTATGAATTCTTCCTTTCCGATAAAATATCCGACACCCAATAAGAATTAATATAATTTTCCGACCAATACATAAATTGTACATAAAAAAATTTAAGAAAAAAAAAAGATTAAATTAAAATATTAAATGATAAATACTAATAAATTATAAAATTAACCAATAAAGTTAAAAAATAAAATTTAATATGAAAATTAAAGAAGAGAATTAAATATAAAAATTGAACAAAAAAATTATGGAGTAAAAAAATTAAAATTAAAATTAAAATTAAATAACAAGACTTAAATAAGAAAATTAAATAAGAGAATTAAATAGCAGAAGTAAATAATAAATTTGTTTCACGATTTTGCGTAATATTAAATAATAAAGTTAAAAAAGGAAATAACTTAAATAAAATAATTAAGTAATAATTTTAAATATGAAAATTAAATAGGGAAATTAATGTATTGATGTAAATTAATGTAATTCTTCTCGTGAAGAATTTTATTACAATTTTTAAAAATTCTAATTAAATTCTTTTGAAGAATTTCTTTCAATTTTTTTTTTTAATAAATGGAATTTCTTTCATAATTTTAATTATAATTTTTGAAAATAATTGAATTTTATGAACAATTTCTTTCAAATTTTTAAAATGACCGTGTTTGTTAATAATTGAAATTAAACATTTAATTCTTAAATTTTATTAAAATATTAGAAAATAATTGAATTCTTTTAAAAAATTTTTTAACAAATTAAGAGAAAAATTGAATTCTTTCGTGAAATTTTTTTGAAAATAACTTAATTTTTGCAAAGAACTTTATTGTTTATAAATATAATATTGTTTCGAAAGATTTATTAAAACTTACGAAAATAATTAAATTTTTTCGAAAATTATTAGGAAAAATTCAATTCTTTTATGAAATGTTACTAAAATTGTATTAAAAATAATTGAATTTTTCCTAATAATTTTACTAAATTTATAAATAAAATTGAATTGTTTCGTGAATTTTTTTTTTTAAAATAATTGAATTTTTTCAGACTTTATAACGATTTAAGAAAAAAATTGAATTCTTTCGTGAAATTTTTTTGAAAATAATTGAATTTTTGCAAAAATTTTACTATTTATAAATATAATTGAATTGTTTCGAAGAATTTATTAAAATTAAAGAAAATAATTGATTTTTTTCGAAAAATATTATTAAAAATTTTTATTAAATTGAATTCTTTTATTAAAGGTTATTAAAACTATTGTATTAAAAATCATTGCATTTTTCCAAAGAATTTTACTATTTATAATTAAAATTGAATTGTTTCGTGATTTTTTTTTTTTTAATAATTGAATTTCTGCAAAGATTTCATACTATTTAAAAAAAATAATTGAATTCTTTTGAAGGATTTATTAAAATTTTAGAAAATAATTATAGGTATTGGTTCGTGAAATTTTATTAAAATTTTGTTTAAAAATAATTAAATTTTTGCAAAAAATGTTAGTATTTATAAAAATAATTGAATTCTCACGAAGAATGTTATTATTTATGAAAATAATTGAATTCTTGTGAAGAATTTTATTAAAATTTTTAAAATTAATAAACAAGAATAATTAATTAGCAAAATTATTTAATAATTGAATTTTTTAAAGTTTGAAGCTGAGATTTTTCAAAAATTCGTATTTGAAAATAAAAAATTTTGCAATTTACATATTTGAAAATAAAAAATTTTGCAATTTACATATTTGAAAATAAAAAAATTCTGTAATTTGCATATAATAATAAATTGCATATAAGATTCTGCGCACGTAACATTTGCTAGTTTAATAATAAACTGAAATGAGAAAATTAAATAAAATAATCAGATGATGAAAAATAATAAAACTAAATAAGAAAATATAATAAAATTAAACAATGAAACGAAATAATGAAATGATAATTTCTAATAATTCGAAAATTCGCCTATGACATAAAGTTTCAATTTTAATTGAATAATAAACTTTTTGATAAGTTGGGAAAGTTTTAATTTATAGTTAAATTAGAGACGAGCGTTCTGAAAATTGTTCTTGGAGTGTCATAACATATTCAAGGATAACGTGTCGTTTTACTTCTATATACGATTCGTATGTGAGAGCAAAACTCTTATATATATAGTATATCTCTATATCACTAATGAAGATTCCTTGCTCAAAAGCATTTGCTAAATAAAGATCTATGGCACAGGTACTAAGTTTCACTCGCTGGTCTCAGTGGAATACGAATAGCCTTTATCCCAACGCCTTAGGATTAGAGCTGTGATACAATTAATTTTAGACGTGCATGACTTTTCACTTCTTAACTCGAAACCAAGAGGAAATCTGATAAATTGAAATTTATTTTCCTTCGAGAGCTTATTTTGATTCTTTTCCTTCTTATCCACTCTCCGCTGGTGAACGAAAGCAATATTTATAGGCAAAGGGGTCAGAGAATAATGTCAATAAAACAATAAAGGAGAGGCATTGATATTTTCTTCTCTTGTAACAAAAATAGGTACACTCAATTTAATGCATGGTGGGAATTTTACCAAATTTTATTATTTTGACTAGTTTTGTTCAATTTTATTGATTTCATTTATTTATTTTTTTATTTATTTTTTTTATTTATTTTTTTTATTTATTTTTTTTATTTATTTTTTTTATTTATTTTTTTTATTTATTTTTTTTTATTTCGAATTTTTATTTAAATCAATTTTCAATTTTATCGAAACATTGAAAGTAATTTTTACTATATAAAGAATTCAAATTTTATTGGAAACAATTTTCATTTAAATCGAATTTCCAATTTTATTTGATTCAATTTTTATACTTAAATCGAATTTAAATTTTATTTAAAGAAATTTTAGTTGCTTCAATTTTTCCGCAGTGTCAAATTTTCCCCTGGCTGCTCTTTTCTACTTTATGAAATGTTTTTTATAGAATTTCCCTGTCACAATTCGGAAATTATTTTTAATTTAATAATTTTTTTATGCAAATCAGCGATTTCATAAAATATGTAACTTTGTACATCGTTTAAAAAAAAGAAAAGAATTTCATACAAAAAAAAAAATTTAATATATTATTAATATTTTTAAAGTATTTTCTCATTGTCAGAAACAAATGCTTCCAACAGAAAAAACTAATTATAAAATAAACTAATTAAAGCGGAAAGAGAAGTAATTTAGAAATGTGTTACTGATATTCCTCTCCATTCTTGTAATTAGTGGAAAGAGGATAAAAAATAGAGTATGGGCAAAGGAAAGGGAAAAACATGAAAATAATCTCGAAAAATCAGATTAAAGGGGAAAATTCTTTTTTCTGTTGGCAGAATTCAGAAAAGAATTTTATGTGACTAACAGATGTCGGTCAGTACTTTGAGCATTTGCTTGCTGGCTGAAAATTCTGCAAAACGAGAGAGTTTAGGTTAAGTATAACTCCCAATGGGATCTTTAAGGTAAAATCTTATGGTGGTTGCTTTAAGTACTCTTCATATGATGTTGTCGATGAACTGCAGTCACAGTAGTGGTGGCTTGTTACCAATTTAACCCGTGGGAGTACTTTTGTGAAAAGCGATAACTGCTATAAACTTTTCCAATAATAATGCAGTCAAACTTAACTATTCTGTACTTTACTGAGTTAAATTGAGGTCAATAATAATGATTAAGGAACTCTTTAAGTGTCTTTTTCTAAACTCCCTCGACAAACATCATTTAAACCATTTTTCTCTTTCTCTTATCAGCGAGCTTATCACTGAAAGTTTGTAAACTAATTTTCCTTCTTGATTAACATTTTTATCATTTACTTTTTGGAAAAATTTTAACTTTGCAATGAAAGTGCTTAATTTAAAATTATATAAACAAAAATAAATAATTTAATAATTAAAATAAGTTACTTTTAATAAGTACTAGTAACAATTCGCGCGTTTACGCGCGCAGCTAACTTTTTACTAACTTTTTAAAATAAAATTAACAATTTTAAAAATAATACAACGTAAAAATTTTTAAATCAAATTTATTTTCATAGAAATAAAATATGAATTGGAATAGGTATTTTTAATAATATAATAACTATAATAATCATATATTCCGATACTGGGAATTCAGGGAAAAATTAGGGATTTTTATTAAAAATACTAAACAAATTTAATTTTTAGAATTCATAAGAAAATTCTGAATTTTTGTTTCTCTTTTTGTTGACCTCATAAATTATGAAATTACCACAAAAAATTATAATACAAAACAAAACTTTCAATTTTTTTTAATTTCTGACAATAATTTGTTTTTATAACTTAATTTTTGAACAACTATCATAAAATACTGGCTTATAAATTATAAAATGAATCATTTCACTCAAATATTTCACAATTAATTCAATTTTAAGAGTTGCGTTAAAATTTTTCGTAAATAGATCAACTTCAAAAGGTTTTAATTGGAAATTTAATAAAATTTCAGTTTTGAATGAATTTAATTAGAAATTTCAAAGAACTTAGATTTTTGAAAAATTTTAATAACTCAAAATCTGCTAAAATTAGTTAAATTTGTCAATATATAGGTGCCTATTTAATTAATTATTAAAAATAATGGATTTATAGAAGAATTTTAGTTATAAATACTAAAAAAAACTGAATTTTGAAGAAGTTACAAATAATTGCAGAAATTCTATAATATTACTTTCAAAAGTAATAAAATTCTTATCACAAAATTCAATTATGTTCAAAATTGAAAAAAAATCTCGTCAAAATTCTATTATTTGCAATAATTTTCCTCATTTAAATAATTTTTAATATTTCTACTATTTTAATAAAACTACCCAAAAGAAATCAATTATTAAAAAAAAAATTTATAAAAATTGAACGCAAACATTTAATTATTTTCATAAATAATTAAAATTTCTAAGGAATTCAATTATTTACAAATTTTTTAAAAGTTTATTTTCAATAATTCAATTATTTTCATAAATAATAAAACTCATCTAAAACTCATCGCAGAATTTCAATTATTTTTAATAGAATTTGAATCGCGAATTTCTTGAAAAATGTAACTATTCTTAAAAATTGTATAAAAATTCGCCAAAAGATTTCAATTATTTAAAAATTTTGTTATAAAATTCTTTATAAGAATTAAATTTTAAGAAACATTCAATTATTCAATAAATAATTTACTTTTGTATTTAAATAATTGAATTCTCGTAGTATTTTCTAATAAAAATTGATTTAAAAATGTATTTTAGTTAAAATTTTAGATAATAATTGAATATAATAATTGAAAATAATTTTAAAGAAGAATAATTTTGCAATTAAAGAAATTCGTCAATAAATGTAACAGAACATTTTTTTGAGTAAAATTTTTTCCTTTATTTTCTAAAAATTAAAAAATTTTCATTTTCTATTAAAATTTGTAATGGACAAGTAGAACTTATAAACATTTTTTTCTTTAATTTTTAAAAAACTTTAAATTTTATTAAAACAATTGTAATTAAGAAATAGAAATGATGTAAATTATTTCCTTATGAAAATTGAAAATTTTTTACAAAAATATTAAGAAACGGGAATATGAAATGTTTTTTTTTCCAAAATAAAAGTATATTTTCAAAGTTATCAGAATTTAATTTAATACAGAATCAGATCCTCTTTTGTCATCAAAGTCAAATTCAATTCATTTATTAGTTGCCGTGTATAAAATTCTTTTGTTTAAATAAATGAATATCAAAAGTCAACAAATCTTGGTGTTAGATTAATATTTTAAATTAAATTGTTATTTGAATTATAAAATATATCAATTTAATTTAACTGTGGCTGTTTACCTTCACATTTAATTAAAAATTGCAAACAATTAAAATATAAAAAATAGCTTGGATAGTATGT
Source organism: Leptopilina syphax (assembly GCA_032872505.1). NCBI lineage: Eukaryota > Metazoa > Arthropoda > Insecta > Hymenoptera > Figitidae > Leptopilina > Leptopilina syphax. Next base: position 8,149,460 of record CM065477.1, on the reverse strand, counting down.
TGTTTTAAATTTTCTCTTTCTAATATTTAAATTTGTTCTAAATTGAAAATTTTTTAATTAAAATTAAAGTGAAATATTGTTTGAATTTGAAATTATAATTTTCAAGTTGACTGTACTTTTATTGAAGTGAAATTATTTTCACCTCTCAAGTGGTCTGTTTACATTTAGATGCAAACAATGCCCAGGCGCCTTAAGGTGACTTAGGGGTGAGCTTACAATACAATTGTATTGCAGGTCAAAACAAGTTGAACGGAAAATTCATAGCACTAAATTTAATCTATTCTCATTAGTTACTAACAGTTATTCCTCCTGTTTAAACGTGTCCACTTTTTTTCGTTAACATACCGCAAAGCCATTTTAGAATATTTTTTCGAGAATTATTAATTAATTACTAATTAATATTAATTGAATATGAAAATTTCGAATAATAATAATAAGAATCTAATAAATAAATAATTACTAAAAAAATTCTTTTCTATACATTTTTATTATACAAGTAAATAAATATTGAGTTCTGGAATATTTAAAATACAATTTTTTACTTAAAAAATATTTGAAATAATTTTTAGTGAATTCTTTTGAAATAAAAATAAATTGCTTTAATAAAGTGAGTTTTTCGTGAATAGCGTTTTTTATAAATGGTAGAATACTGTTGCTTACACGAATGCTCCAATTTGAAAAAGAACTCCATTGTTAAATAATAATAAATAATGAATAATAATAAAAAATAATAAAAAAGGTTTTTTTCTAAATTTTGAATAACGAAAGTGTGTAAATTATTAAAACCACTATCACTTAATTAAAAAACAATTTTTTTTACGTATTATCAATATTTTTTCGAGTGATTCTTTTTTCCAATATATTTGTTTATTCTTTTTTTTCTATTAAATAAAAATTTCTAGTGAGTGTTTACAGATTTTTTAAATTGTATGCGCTTTTGGCATTTCAGCAATTGATTCAAAATTGTAAATAATTAAAAGGTTTGTTCATTTATTTTTTTTAATTATTATTGGCATTGATTTGTATATTATTTTATTCCACACTTCAGTAAAATTATTATAATCACCAATTTATCGAAATCAGAAAATTTTCCATAATTAATTTTGCTACACAATAAGTGTAAAAAAAAATGATAAACTAAACGTGTACCTATATTTATTTAATATAATATTTTTATAAAAATGTAAAATTCCGTTTTTCCAATTTCACCAGTGGTAAATTATTATTACACATTTTTTTCGGAAAAATGATTGACTGAAACAAAATATATATGTGTGCTGTGATGAAAAAAAAAATTCTGTCTCTCATTTCACGAATGAGAGCACAAAAAGGATTTGAACATTTTTTTTTCGTAGGTTTTAGCTCCATGAAAACTGACATATATTGGATAGCTAGTCTCTGACAATGAACTAAAAATACATAAACTAGAGAAAAGATTGCATTTGTTTATTATTATATTTTTGTATTATCTGGGCGAAATTTTTAAATTATGTATATTAATTAATTTGAATTTTTTTTAACAAAAAAGAAGAGTGCCTCATTAAATATATGAACTTATTTTTTAATGACTGAAAAGTGAAATGTTTATCGTTATATTGGTCATTTATCTTTTTTCATGATAGGATATATAATCCTCCAGGGAATACAATATCCGTTCCAATTTTAAAAATAAAACGGTAGTCAGATTTAAAAATAGTAAATGGGTGATATTGAACACAACAATAAATTTAAAGCCGAGCAATCTGATTCTTTTTTAATGGATGAATTTGAAATATAAATTTTTTAAATAAAAAATACTTTATTTACATATATATATTTTTTTAATTACAATAGTCGAAAAATAACAATTGTTCCAGTTTTCAAATCAAAGCGAAAATTCTTTATTCCATCAAAATCTTTTGTATAAATACTCGCTGTTATTTAATAAATGAAATTCATTCAATTCAATATACGAATTTTTAGTGTGTCATTATTATTTTTTATTAAATTTCAATATTTCCACTTTATTGATATTTTAAAAATGTATTTATATGTGTTTTAATATTTATTTTAATATCGATTTTCTTAATATTGGGTAATAATATTAATTAGTTAGTATTAATGATAAAATAAATAAATTTTTTTCCAGATAGGATTTTGTGTGACCTAAATTTGAAATGGTACTTAAAAGTTTGGATATTATCGAAATCGCAAAATTTCGCGTTTGAAATTTAACTTCATCGGCACTTCAAAGAGTCATAATTAATTTTAAAATTTATTTCGAATGTAAACATTTTTTAAGCAGTAAATTTCTTTTATAAATTTTTTTAACTTTCAAATATCGAACATTGTTTATAAAAAATATTAAAAAATAAAAGTTTCTAAATTAAATTAGCAGAGAAGAATATTTAGTGAATAATTTTTAAAGACTAATTTCTAGAGAATTATTTTGTAGAAAATAATTTATAGAGAATAATTTTTGAAGAATTATTTCAGGAAATTAATTTTTGGAGAATAATGTATAGAAAAAAATTTGTGGAAAGTAATTTGTAGAGAATAATTTTTGGAGAATAATTTCAGAAAACTAATTTTTAGAGAATAATATGTAGAAAATAATTTTTAGAGAATAATTTCTAACAAGTAGTTGATAATAATTTGTAGAGAATATTTTTTGGGGAATGATTTAAAGAAATTAAATTTTTAAAGAATATGTAGAAAATAATTTCAGGATAATAATTTCTTGAGAATAATTTGTAAAAATTAATTGATAATAATTTGCAGAGAATAATTTTTAGAGAATAATTTGAGGAAATTAATTTGTTAGGAGAATAAAGTGTAGAAAATAAATTTTTATAAATTTTTAAAGAATAATTTGTAGTGAATAATAATTTTATTTGTGAAAATGAAAATTTTTTAAAAATAAAAACTTTCTGAACTTAATAAACATACCTGTGAAAAGTAGAAAAATGAGAAAAATTGGAATTTGAAGAAGATGCAGCATCCATCGAATATCAGTTCCAAGTGTAGGGTCCGCTTTCATGATTTCGATTTAACCAACTGCTAACTTTAGAAATTGGGATCATTCACTAATAATCAAATTTTCCTTTGAAAGCCATCAATTAGTTCGATTTTCAACTTGCGAACACAAAACCACACAAACCGTAGTTGAACATTCAGATTGAAACTTTTTTCTAACTATGATAACGTTTTCATTAAAGTTGCACATTTCAGTTAAATTATTTTCCTCATCACAATTTTCTGTCTTTTTTCATTCACTTTTTCTATTGTATTATTATTTTTTTATTATTATTTGTAACTATTGTTCTTTATTATTATTTACTATTTCTTCAACTATTGTTTTTTTATTATTTACTATTTTAACTATTTTTATTATTATTTACTATTACTTTTAATATTGTTTTTATTACTTATCATTATTTTTACTATTGTTTTTATTATTATTTGTTAATTATTAATACTTTTTACTAATATTAATAATTCTTATTTATTACTATTATTATTTATACTATATTTTTTTATTGTTATTTTTTGTTATTTTTGTTATTTTTTATTATTTTTCATTATTATTTTATCACAAATAAAATTATAATTTTGTTCGTCATGGATTAAATTATATTCAATAAAAGTTTAAAATGTTTCCTCCCCAAGGATTGACATTTATGTTTTCTTTTTTTTATTTCTCTTATCGCAAAGTCTTTTCTTGAGAAAGGTTACACTGTCAATGAACTCACGTCAAGTAACTTAAGTGTCGAATTATAGTAGGTCTTTAAAGATCTCAAACTCTATCCATTCATTCTGAAGACTGATGATGGAGCGCCGCGAAGCTTCGGTTATTTAATTATGAGCAAAGTTTAATTTCTTCGAGGATGCGGTTCGTTATACTATTCAATGTGGCGTCATTAAACTCTCTCCCTCTCTCTCTTTTTCTCTCCATATTTTCACGCTTAATAGAACGTCTACTTAGAAAATCAACTATTAGAAATTTTATTATTTCCCTCATTTTCGGAAAATTTGCCTCTAATTAAAATAATCATAAAAAAAATATGATTTCAAAAAAACCAAAAGATGAAAATTTGAAAATCTTCATAAATGAAAAAATTGCTATTTTGGTCAATTTTCTCTCAAACAAAAAAAATAACAATCTGTCACCATATTTGGTACGAAATTGTAAAAAAAATTCAATTATAAAAAGTACTGAAAAAAAAAATTTTGTACTCAAGTTTGAATTTGTTTTTTAAGGCATAATATAGAATATCTATATAAAGTGTCTAAACTCGATTTTTCAATTTTTTTTTTTTTTTTTTATGAAATCATGCGTGAACGATAAATCATTTTTGGCTCTCGTGCCTGCTGCACGGTGCTGGTCTACTGATAACGGCTCACACAAAAATTTGTTATAATCCCCCCAGATTTTTCCCTGAGACAATTCTTTGACAATTTTGCTCGTTTTTTATGATTAATAATAAATGAATTAATAAATTTTAAAAGTTCTTCTCTATATGTTATATATACAATACAGGCTAATTATCGAATGGGTAATTTTTCTTCGATATTCGCGAAAATTATTGTCAATTAACGACTTAATGTCAATTCGCAGATAAATTTCCCAAAATATACATGAATTTGATGAGTTTATTATTTGCTTTCAATGTGCCAATTATTATTTCTCAATAAATTATTATTTATAAATGAAAAAAATAATAAAAACAAAATAGAACCTCTAATACTAAAATAGAAATAATATTTAAAAATGTTTAAATTAACATTTCACTTCGAATCAAGGAAAAAAAATAATTTTCATATTTTGTTAATAATAATTATAATAATAATAATAATAAAAAAGTTGAGATTAACGATCACTCCGAGAAAAAATAATCTTTATTTTTTTTAATAATAATAAATTTTATTATTATTTACTATTATTATAAAAGATAAGAATTTACACTAATAATCTTTTAAATAAAAATTAATCTGATGTAAAAATATTTCTCTAGTTAATTAAATTTTGTAGAATTGACAATAGAGACAAAATAATTTGTTTTTCAAATTTTCTAATTAAAATTGTTATTTAAGCGTAAAGTGATAAATTGATGCGTCATATAAAGAGAGTGAGAGAGAGAAAGAGAGAGAGAGAGACTGAGAGAGAGATGGGAGTTGATTTTCGCGCCTTAATTATGCAACCAAAAGTCGATGGCCTCGGTTACCCACTAAAAGTGAGCTTTTCTCCCCCTATTTTCAACGAAAATGGGAATTAAAGCTCCTTTTGGACACAAATTTTAACGAATGGCGCACTTCATTTCTATTTCGTTTATTCCCCCAACGAAAGCTTTGCGCACACACTGTAAACAACTTTTCCCTGTAAATGTTTCTCAAATCTTTAGTATTCAGGATAAAAATGCTAAAGCTCCGTTTATCCTATTGAAATTCAAATTTTTCAAAAGTTAAAATTTTTCTGCAAATCTTATATTTGAAAATTGCAATAAGCGAATTTTAAGGACGAGCTTTAAAGAAAACTTTATTTTATATTCTCCATCGTTCATTTTTTATTTATTTTTATTTTTTATTATTTCTATTATGATATTTTTGTAGTTTGTTAGTTTTCTGTAGTATTTTTTAGTGATTTTTGTATTCAGTAGTATTATAATTTGTATTTTAAAGTATTCTTTTTGTATTTTTGTAGTATTTTGTAATTATTTGTTTGGTTGTTTCTTGTATTTTGTAATATTCTTTGTATTTCGAAGCATTTTTTTGGTATTTTGTATTGTTTTTGGTATTTGGGAGATTTTTGTGAGTGTTTGAATATTTCTTGTATTTTAAAGTATTGTCTTGTATTTTTGAAGTATTCTTTTAGTACTTTCTAGTATTTTTTGTCATTCTTTACTATTTTTGTATTTTCAAGTATTTTTGTATTTTATAGTATTCTTTGTATTTTATAGTATTCTTTGTATTTCGAAGTACTTTTTGATATTTTGTAGTATTCTTTTAGTATTTTTTGTTTTATGAAGTATTTTTTGACATTTTGTAGTATTTCTTGTATTTTTAAGTACATTTCGGTATTTTCTATTAGTTTCGGTATTTTGTAGTATTCTTATGATATTGTGTAATATTTATTCTATTTAAAAGAACTTTTTTGTACTTTAAACTATTCTTTTAGTATTTTATAGTATTTTTTGTATTTTGAAGTTTTTTTGAGTATTGTTTTGAATACTCTTCTTTTTTAAATTTTGTTGTATTTCTTGTTTTCTGAAAGTATTATTTTTGTGTTTTGTAGTATTTTTTGTATTTTGTGCTTAATCCTTTTCGTATTTTCTAGTACTTAATCCTTTTAGTATTTTGTAGTATTTTTTCTATTTTCTAATATTATTTTAGTATTTTGTAATTGCTTTTCTATCTTGTATTATTATTTCAGATTATTTTGAATTATTCCTTATTTATTGTGACAATAATTAATTTTTCAATCCCAATGAGAAATTGACACAAAAGCCACGATATTTGTTACAGTGGCAAAAATTTTCAAAGACACTTTCAAATTACATTTTAGCATTTTTTTTTCGATCTCGAAAAATATCGTTGGCAAGTTCTTGTTTTCTTTTTTAAAGCACCTTTTTTAATCCATCGAAGCACAAAAAGCACTAATGTATTAAAATTCCGATTCCAAAAAAATTACGACCAATTTCGATATATTTCTTTTTTTAATGAAAATTTGTTTACAAAATTAAAAAATTTGAAATAAGAGAAAAAAATTTAGGAGTAAAATCGAGATGACTTTTTTAAATTCAGAATTAAAGGGATAGTATCTGAGAATTTCGTAAAGGTCATATTTTTTTATCGTATATACGATCAAATACGTGTTTACCGTAGGGCACAACGCGGCTTACTAGCAAATGTCACGAATCTACTCTCTAAGGTGAAAAGAGAGAGAGAGAGAGTCCTCGGAGCTTGCGCAAGTTACGGAGCTTGCGCGACGAATGAAAGCATATTAAGCTTGTACGTGTGTATGTGTGTGTTTGTGATCCTATAAAATTCCCCAGTTCCATTTAACTAATAAAAAATTCTATGGAAAAAAATAATTACTGAAAATAATTATTTTTTAAAGAAGAATATTAATAATTTTAATTTAATATTAAATTTGTTCCTTTTATATTCGGTATAAAGGTTTTATTTTCTTATATTCACATGGAAATTTAAATTGAATTTAAATATAAATTTCTCATGTTATCAAATGTTAGCTTTTTCTTGTATCTACAATATTAGGAATTTCGTTGTAGGAGGAATTGTTCATTTTAAATTCCTTACTTCAAAGAATTTCAAGCAACATTTTACCATCTCTAAAGAAAATTTAGTGAAAATACTTTGTGGAATTTGTAAACGTAGTTCATTTAATCAACTTTGATGATAATTTAATTTTAATTTCTAGTGAGAGAAAAATTTGTACATAAACGAATTTTTTTATTTTTCTTTCTGTTGAATTTAATTTGCTTACTTTTATTTTTTATTTTATTTAGCTTTTTTTAAATTCTTTTTTTGCGCATAAAAGAATTTTATATTAATTTCATTTTTTTAGTTTTCGATTTAATTTTTCATTTTACTTTTATTTGCACGTAAAGAAATTTTTTATGTCTAATTCATTTGCTTTTAATATTTAATTAAATTTTTTTATTAGTAATTTTTATTTTATTAAATATTTTATTATTTATTTTGTGTATACTTTTTTCATTTATTTATTTTTTTATAATCATTCTTTTCTACTTTATTTTATAATATTATTTTTCGTTTCAATTTTATTTTCTTAAAGAGCCTTACAAAAGATAAAGAAACTTTGTTTTTAAAAGGGATTAGAGAGAAAATTTATATGTTTACAATTTTTGAGTAAACTTAATTATTATTATTTTTATTATTTTATCATAATTATTTATTATTATTATTATTTTATTTAACTTTGTGAAAGAAACAGTGAAGCGGGAGAATTAATTTTGTTTATTAAAATGATTAAAATTGTATTTAAGTACTTTGTAACAATGTTTGGGTGAATAATGTCTATATATTCCGGGTTAAAATAAACTACTTTTGATAGTCTCCTATAACTATACAACGAAATTTCCTATCCGCAGAAACACTTGGCCACAAATTCAATCTAAAGGGAAACAGGTTAGTTCGAAACTTCACAGCATGAACGTAGTACCCCGGACATAATAGAATCTCATTATAACATTGTAAAATTAGAATCGATGCATATTGCGTTTATATTAAAATATTTAACTTTGAATTCAATTCGTTTGTTTAGTTCCCATTTCAGTGGAAACACGTTACTTGTACATCATCCATAAACGTTTCTGCATACTTTTGTTTCAAATTAAAATTAAAATTAAAATTACAACTACAAAATTAAAATTAATTAAAGTTATTTAGAATTTCATTTAATTAAATATAATTAAAATCAAAATAATATACTTCTATCTATATGTAAATTAATTATTATTTCATTTTGATTATGTATTTAGGTACAAAAGAAATAAATATTAAATAATTTATTTAAATTACTTTTAAACATAATGAATACTTTTTTATTAAATTACCTTTGGGTAAATACTTTTTTTCATTAAACTATACCTTTTAAGTAAATAATACTTTTTACGTAAATAATACTTTTTTCCATTAAAGTACATTTTAGGTAAATAATATTTTTTTATAAAATTATCTTTTTAGTAAATAAATTTTTCAATTAATTACCTTTTTCATGAATAATACTTTTTTCATTAAATTATCATTGGCGTAAATAATAATCTTCTATAAAATAACCTTTTTGCTTGAATAACAATTTTTCCTTGAATTTACTTTTAGGTAAATAAAATCTTATCACTAAATTACCTTTTAAGTACAGAACTATACTCTGTTCACTTAATTACCTACTATAGGTAAATAAATTTTCCTCAACAAATTACATCCTGTGTAAATATTGTTTCATTAAATTATCTTCTGAATAAAATAAATTTCTTCTGATCTTACAAAAAAATAATGTTTGCGAAATAAAGGTGACAAAGCAGTGGCAAAGTTTGGTAACAAATTTCTTTTTATTCTTCGGCAATTGTTTTTTTATATATAGGAAACATTACACTGTACATCATATTTTTCAATATTAATATTACATTTATATTTATTTATATATAATATATTGATGTCGATTTAAACTTAACGTTTAAGACTTATCTGTCGCTTATTTGGTATATTTTTGTGTTGATTAGGTACAAGACTAGGTTTAAATTCATTAAAATTTTCTCCACTAAAACATGTGTTTTGTTTTCTCTTCTTTTTTCGTGTGCTTTTTTTATCCACGCTGAATAATTTTATACAAGATACTCGATATATATTTACACAAATACTATATTATTTTATTGTACAAATATTAATGAATATTAATGATTCCTGTTTCATTATATGTGCAATTGGCAAACAAAAGTCGAAAAATAATTTTTCGTTCCAAACATTTTTGAAAAAAATAAAATTAATGATAATAATAATCATAAGAATAAAAATATTTTTTAATTAAACAGGAATCATTAACATTTGATTGTGTACGTATTTTGTCAATTCATGTTAACATTGTAATTTAAATGATATATTTTTGTCTTTTTTGTAGAAAAATCGCAAAAAAAATCAGACTGGCAAGTTGTAGGAAAATTCCTGTACAGTAATTGTACTTTTATAATTGAATTTTCGATTAAATTCGATAAAATACAATAATTTCGACGGTTCATTAAGAAGAATTTTATGATTAAGATGAATCGATGAAAGACAAATTTATCTTTTTAATTGAATACTGTTTTTTTAACTTTTTAAGTGAAGAATCGTACAATATCGTTGTAGGGACAAAAAACATACTTTTAATATGTTAGTTTTACATTTAGTAGAAACAAAAAACATTTTAAAAATACACTTAAAAAACTAAATTTTTTATAAAAAGCGTTAACAAACAAAATCTTAAAATAGTCGCTTTTAAAAAATTAAATTCACTCTTTGGTTTATTTTTCTTTATAAGAAACAAAATTATAACAGAAAATTAATAAAAAAAAATATTTTTTTTACGAATAAAGTTATAATTTATATTACTTTCGTTTGTTATGATGAAATTGTAATAAATTTGTATTATAATTATAATTCATTTATATTCTAATTATTTTTTTATCATAATTTATTTATATTATAATTATAACTTTTTTATTATAATTTTATATTATAATTATAATTTTTTATTATAATTTTATATTATAATTATAATTTTTTATAATAATTTATTTTATAATTTATTTATATAATAATCATCTTATATCCGTATAATAATAATTTTACGTGTTATATTTACAGAAATACATTTCCACACTGTGTATAATTTTTTTTTTTCGTTTCTGCAATTGATTTTCATTAATTGCAAAAAGAATTTAAGATATGATGATAGTAATAGTGTAGCTGTTATTATTTTACAGAAAAAAAATTTCATTCTCATCACGTATAGAAATTAATATTTCATATTTATACTCCATACGGATTTGAATGTGTTTTCATTTTTATAAATAATTTTCTATTCAATAGACAATAAAATTTTACTTTTACATTTAGAGTTCATGTTATGCGCATAAAAATTCCTCTTGTTTTTTTTTACAATTTTGTTTCAATATTTACAAGTACGATTATTTACAAAATTTACCATAAAATTTTCGATCCGGTAATTCGTTTTTATCAATTTAAATTTTTTTTCTCTTTATAATTTTAATGCTTTATAGATTTAAAATTATACTTAGTTAAAAGTATAGATTTTTCGAAAGAATTTCTGGTTTGATGAATTTTTTTTATCAATCTAGTAATTTAATTGTTTAGTTAATTTTCCTCTGATTGAATAGTAAATTCTTCATTTTGGATTTGTTCTTTCTTGAATTTTTGTTTTTTTTTTTTGCGGAAAAAAGTGAATTCTCTCGAGACTAGTTAATCTGAAAAGAGAATTTTTTTATTAAAATTTTATTATTAAAAATATTTCAATTTTTGTTTTTTTTAATTTCTTTCAGTTGTTTTTAATTAACAAATTTCGATTGAATAAATATTGAAATGTAAGAATATTATAAGAAAATTTTTTTTGCAAAAATATTTTTAAAAAAACATTATAAGTCTTTTCTATTCTAAAAATGAATATTTATGAGAAAGTATGAATAATAAATGAAGAATATTAATTTTCTTATTCTAATTGAATTATAATATTGGGTTTATTGTTAGAACTCACCTATATTAAAACAAAGAGGAATTGAAGTATTATTAGGACCAGGGCTAACGACCTTTTGCTGGCATTATTAACTGTAACAGAAAGAAAGGGAAATTTGATTAATTATGCATTTATATTTGTCAAATTATGTTTGTCATTTCTATCTTGAGAATATATTATACGGAAAATAATTAATTGCTTCTCATTTGTTTGTGAATATAATTTTTTTTTGTTTTTTTCTTTTCAATAATATACGGGAATAAAATAATTGCTTTCTCCGCGTGTATCCGAAAAGTGGAATAACAATTTATATTGCTATTATTTCTGACAATTGAGTGTGTATGTACATAGTTAGGAGAGGAAGGGTTAGGTGAGCCGGATAAAATTTAACGAGGGTGTACGATGTTAGAATTTATGGGTTCGCTAAACGATGACACTATACATGTACTTACATATGAATAGAGGAATATTCGAAGCAATCATGCAAATATCTCGGGTTGTTTGGTTTATCAAAAAAAAAAAAAAAAAATAAGAGAAAAAAACGAAGGAAGCATCCTCTTCATGCTCTTGTTAGTTATGCAATAAATAAAGCAAGAAATAATTCTATATTCGATAATTTCTAACAGAAAACTTTTTTCATCATTTATCTCAGGAATCTGTATGCTTGATAATGCTTTTTTAAAAATAATTCTTCGAAAATTCTTTTTTAAAAATACTTTTTTTAAAAAGTTTTCGAAAATTTTTCTTTAAAAAACACCTGTTTAAAAATACTTCATTAAAAATGATTTTTAAATATATTTCATTATTTTCATTAAAAAAGCTCTTTTAAAAATATCTTTTTTTTTAAATTATTGGAAACCCAAATTATTTTCAAGAAGCTATCAAAAAGTTTTCTTTAGAAAATACTTTTTAAAAATATTTCTTTAAAAAAGCTTTCAAGAAATTTTCTTTAAAAAAATTCTTTTTATAAAAATATTTCTTCAAAAAGTTATCAAAGTTTTATTTAAAAAATATTCTTTAAAAATATTTCTTTAAAAAAGCTACAAAAGATCTTTCTTTGATTAATAGTTTTTTAAAATACTTCTCTAAAAAGTTTTTGAAAATTTTTCATTTTATATATTTAGAAATATTTCGTTAAAAATACTTTGTTTAAAAATTTCTATTTTGAAAGTCTTTTCTTAAAAAAATTTTAAATTTTCTTTACAAAATACTTCTTTAAAATAACATTTTGAAATTTAAAAAAAAATTACTTCTGTAAAAAAGCCTTTAGAACGTTTTCTTTAAAAAATACCTGTTTAAAAAAAACTTTTAAATATTTAATTTAGAAATACTTCTTTAAAATCAATTTCTTAAAAGGATTTTAATAATGTATCGAATTTTTTTTTAAATACTTTTTTAGAAAGGCTTTCGAAAAATTTATTCAAAAAATAATTTTTTAAAAATATATCTTTAAAACAGTTACAAAAAATCTTTACTTAAAAAATACTTTTTAAAAATGCTTTACAAAAGTTTTCTTTAAAAAATACTTCTTTAAAGGAGCATTCAGTACGTTTTCTTCAAAAAATACTTCTTCGAAAAAGCTTTCAAATATTTTCATTAAAAATACTTCTTTAAAATTAATTATTTAAAATTTTTTAAGAAATTTATCAAAAAATTTTCTTTACAAAATACTTTTTTAAAAAAGCTTTCGGAAACATTTTTTCGAAAAATCCTTTTTAAAATGACTTTAAAAACGCTATTTCAAATAAATAGTTTGTTAAAAATTCCTTAAAAAAGATCTTCTTTAAAATAAATTTTTTTTAGCAAACTATTTTTGAGTAAATAATACTTCTCGTTTTATTAAAAATATGCATAAGGTATGTATAATATGCGTAACTAAATTAATAAAATTATCGTTTCAGTCAATAAAGGCTAGAAGAAATGTCTGATTAATTTATTTATTAAGAATTAAATTCCCCTTTGGGTATTATTTTTTACACATAATAAATATTACTCAAAAATACTTCACGAAAAAATTAGAATTGAATTAAAAGGCAAAATTAATTTTTTCACCCAAAAAAAAAGTAATTAAAAACTACGGAATATTTTATATTTTAAAAATGAGAAACTGTAAAAGTAATTATTAAAAAAGTTGACTGTATAGTATACACACACAAAAGTGGAATTTATTCATTGAATTTGCAATAAAAAGAAAATACATTGCTGCAAGTTTGAAACAGTTAATTTAAACTTAGTTCTCTAGTCATTGTATTTAAAATTTTATTTAAAGCGATCCCCTCTCTCACTCTCTCTCTCTCTCTCACTCGTTCTCTTCCTTTTGTCTTAATTGCAACATTAACACATCCAACGATAACTGGGTACACCGAAACCACAACCGGAAATAAAAGGAACTATGTCCATTTGCATTGCATGAAAAATTCATAAAACTTTACTTTATATGCTTGTCATACGGTATATGGAAAAGAAAAAATTCATTTCCACTATATGAAGAGGGAGAGACGGAGAGAGAGAAGGAGAGTTAGAATACATAGTATATATATTTTGGGGTGTTTATTACATGAGGACCTCGTTGTTTATTACTTGAAAATTCTCGTTAAAAAATATTCCCGCGCATATTTAAAATGAGGAAAAAAACCCAAAAAATAAAGAAAAAAAAATTGCCACGAAAATTATAATAATGATGGAAAATGAGCAAACTATTTTGCATACTCTTGTCTCGTCGATTTCTTCTTGTTATTTTTTTTTCTCATCTTTTTCACTTATAGCTTGTGAAATTATTCAGCAAGCAGCAGATGCCTATTTTCCTTCGGATACTTTCGAGTCTAAAGCAGGAAAAATAAAAAAAAGTACTCGAGAGAAAAATAGAACATTGCTGGTGCTGCTGATGTTAGAAGAGACAATGTTTTCTTTTTTATCTTAACGATTTTTTATTATTTGAATATCAACAGCAATAACAATTTTTTTATTTCAAGTTTATTTCTTTATTTCTATTTCCATTTTATGGTTATTTTATTTTCTTTTTTCTCTTATTTTCATTTTATTTATTTATTTCAATCTTTACTTTATTCCCACTCTGTTTATTTTTCTTTTATTTTATTCTTAGAAAAACTGTGATTTATTTATTTACATAAAAAAAATTGAGAAATTTTCTTTTTTTTTAATTTTTTTTTATTTATTTTGAAGTCATGTTTCATCATAGACAGTTCAATTTTTCCGATTTTTAGAAAATAATTTTCCTGCAAATAATAGTTGGATAATAATTTAAGAGGCTATTTTCAAAACAGTATTTAGATTGTAAATTTTATAGGAATTTTAAAAATCAATTGAAGTGTAATATGAATTTTTTTAACACAATTCACTGATATAGAAACAAAGAAAAAAATATGATACACGGAAATAAAAAATTTCGATAAACAGTAGTTAAATGTCAAAAGCAGAATTTCCATTTTTTTTAAATCAAAATAAAAAATCGAATGATCTTTATTTAATTGTAAAATTGATTGAAACTAAATTTTCTAAATTAAAACAGGATTCATTTGAAAAATAAAAATAAATGTTATAGCACAAGAATAAAAATTCTATTAATAATAAAAATAGACAAAAATATTTTATTCGTTAAAATATTCAGAGATTTTTTTCTATTTTTAAAAATGATTTGAGTGTTAAACATAAGAATGCAATTTATTTAGGATGTAAAAAAAGATATAGACGAAAGTAATCAATCCAATAAACTTTTAATTAACAACACTTTTCTCTTTAAATATTTCATAAATCAAAAAAATTTATTTATTTCTATTTGAAAATAAGTGGTTTAAAATATTTTTAGGTTAGCAAAGCTTAACGTAATTATTTTTAATTAAAAATCAGTAGTTAATTTTTGTTAAACAAATCTTTTCTTAGTATTTTCTCTTTAAAAATCTGTATAGTTTGTTAATTTTAGTCAGATAAAGCTTTATGGAATTTTTTTTTAATTGAAAATCTAAGGATAAAGTTGCAAATCAGATGTTTTCATTCTCAATGTTTTTAATGAGCAGTTCGAATAAATTTTAGTCAGACAAACATTTTCACAATTATTTTACATTAAAAATCTGTACTTAAAGTCTATTTTATAAAAAGAAAATCTAATCAAAGTTTTTAGTTGAAAATCAATAATTTCAGGCAATGAAATTTCAAGCAAGAAAAAATGTTAAAATTACAAAATATATTACATAGGAAAATTTCAGTTGTAGAGTTGAACATTCAGAATAATTTATCCATAAATTTTTTTCTCCAAAACAAATTTTTTCCCCAAATAATATATCTATTTTTCAACTTTGAAATTCGAGTAAAAGAACATTTTCTTCTCAATAAAAAAAAAAGAAAGTCATCACAAATTCGTTGTCTCGTTGAGAGCAGAGGAAAACCTTAAATTTCCCACCAGGAATCGAGGTACCATCGCCAAAAAATAAAATTACCAGGCTCTTCGCCAAAAGCGAATTCTAAATCGTGTCTTGAAAATATTCCGAGAGAAAGGATTTGTCGTTCATATGCGATTCGACACTTCTTCGTCCTTCCAATGTGCCAATTCTCAGATCACCATTTACGTGAGCCATAGTCTGAGAATAAGGGGTGAGAGTAGTTTTAGGTGGTGGTTATACATATCGAGAATATATATATATATATATAGATGTAAATATATATATATATATAGAGAGAGAGAGAAAGAAATTCGAGAGAGAAATAAAAGAGAAGCGAAAAATATGAGTCAAGAAAAATAGAAAGAAAAGTGTACGAATCGCCTAAAGCATAAGGCATAAGCTATTTTATGCAACCAGTCAACGTCCCAGTGGCTTATTCAATGCCTTCGGTAACGTCTCCAACTTATCCCACCAACGCTTTTCCTCGGGAGTTCAAGTCCCATTGGGATACGTCTCGATCTTTTGTTGATATAAAGGAAGATTAGCGTCTACCAGTTAGACTATATCTTTAACTCTCTCGATATTTTTAAATTCGGAATTTTCAATTATTTGTAGGGAATATAAAGAGAATTACAGCGAGAAATGTTTATGTAATATCTAGAAAAGAATTTACACGTTTGACATTTTTGAAAAATGTTTCTTTCTACTGATGAAAAAAATTATCAAAAAATTTCCATAATTTTTTTTGTAGCTGATGTCTAATAGTAATTGACATTTACTACTAATTTTAGAAAATAAAATCAAGTCTGACCGGAACTGGCATTTACTACTGAGAGCAAAATTAAGCGATATACGTGTATAACAAATATTAGTAGTGCTAAAACTTTTTTTTAATAACAATTCAAAAAATTTAAAAGTGTACGCAACTTTGGTTAAAAAGTAGCAAAGTCTGACTAAACTCGATTTTACTACTGAAAAAATTAAAAAGACCTGGACTTTAACTAACCATTACTACTAAAACCCAAAAAAGATTTTGCAAGTCTGACAAAGACTCTCAGTTACTACTGAGACAAAAATTATTCGAAATACTTGAAAGACTCGAGTAATCAAGCTGAGTCAGCTCTGAGCCATATTTTGAAATATTGACCACCTATTTTCAAAATCTAGAAAATTGTAGGAAAAAAAAAGAATATTTTTAAACACAAATTTTTTGTTTTGAATATTCTGCCAAGTCCAAAATATATAGCAAACTATGGGCAAAGGCAAAAATAGTTTAAAACCTTAAAATTTTTATATTTTGACTATGGTCAGAATATAGTAAACCATATATTTTTTACCGCAGTCAAAATCTATTAAACGATGGCCAACGATAAAAATAATTAAAAACTTGAAAATTTATATATTTTGACTCTATCCACATTCCTTGGTCCTAAATTATTTTTGCCTTTGGCCAAGGTTTGATAGATTTTGCAAATGTTAAAATATAAACATTTTTGGATTTCAATAAACATTCAAATTATGTCTCAAAAAGTGTAAATTAAATTAAATTAAAAAAAGTAATTAGATATTAATAAAAGAAATAATAATATTTGTAAACATACAAAATCAATTATTTCAAAGAAATTCCTTCGAGAAATTTAGTTAAAATTAATGAAAATAATTGCATTCTTTCATGAAAAAATAATTAAATTTAAGAAAATAATTAAGTTCTTACGACAAATTTAATAAAATTTTTTAAAAATAATGTAATTATTCTCAGGATTTTAATTAAAATTGTACTAAAAATAATTAAATTTTTCTAAAGAATTTTATCAAAATTAACAAATAAAAAATTGAGTTTTTCAAAGGAATTATATTACAATATTTAAAGTAATTGAATTTCATCAAGAAATTGTATTGAAAATAATTGAATTCATCTAAATTTAATATCATTTACAAAAATAACTGAATTCTTGTTAAAAATTTTATTGTTCATAAAAATAAGGGGCCATCCATAAACCACGTAGCCTCTTGAGGGGGAGGGGGGGGGGTCAAGCAATTGACTACGACAAGAGGAAAAAATGGCGCTAATACATGTAATAGCGTACTACATGGGGGGAGGGGGGGGTCAAAATTCCCAAAACATGGGGCTACGTGGTTTATGGACGGCCCCTAATTGAATTCTTGCGAAGAATTTTAATAATATTTCAGAAAATAATTGAATTCCTCTGAAGAATTTTATTATTTATGAAAAGATTAAATTAGATATTAATAGAAGAAATAATAAAATTTGTAAAAAAACAAATTCAATTATTTCAAAGAAATTCCTTTTAAAGAAACTTAATTAAATGCCGATAATAATGAAACTCATATAAAGAATTTTATT
The DNA here is from genome assembly GCA_032872505.1 of Leptopilina syphax. Lineage (NCBI taxonomy): Eukaryota > Metazoa > Arthropoda > Insecta > Hymenoptera > Figitidae > Leptopilina > Leptopilina syphax. The sequence goes on along the minus strand of CM065477.1, from coordinate 8,131,450 downwards.
AAAAATTTTTTTTAAATAATCCTATTCTTTCAAGGAGTTTTACTTAAGTTTTTAAAAATAATTAAATTCCATCAACAAACTTTCTTGAAATTGCATGGAAAATAATTGAATTTCTCCGAAGAATTTCTTTATTTATGAAAATAATTGAATTATTGCGAAGAGTGTTATTAAAGTTTTTAAAAATAATTTGTTTCTTAGAAATTTAAAATTGTTTTGAGGAATTTAGTTAAAATTATTGAAAATAATTGAATTTTTTCAAGGAAAATTAAGAAATTGAATTTCCATAATTTTCCTTTCGACAAATTTTATAAAATTTTTTTAAAATAATGTAATTCTTTCGAGGAATTTAATTAAAATTATACTGAATATAATTAAATTCTTTTAAAGAATTTTATCAAAATTATTGAAAATAGGTGAGTTTTTTTACTAGGAATTTTATTATAATTTTTAAAGTAATTGAATTTCATCAAGAAATTACATTGAAGATAATTGAATTCCTCCTAAAAATTTAATATTGTTTAGAAAAATTAACTGAATTCTTGTCAGCAATTTTATTGTTCATGAAAATAATTGAATTCTTGCGAAAAATTTTATTAATATTGCAGAAAATAATAACTATAATAATAAAATAAGACTGCGAAACAAAAGACAAAATAAAAATTTTGAATTGTATAGAAAAATCAAAGGATTGTTTAGAACAAAAAAAATTTTTCCATTGACAGCTTTGGACAGTTTTCTAATTAACTTCTGTTAATTACCTGTAATTAGAATTTTAATTTTCAAAATCCATTACATTTTTTTAATTCCAGTTAAAGCATTATTTTCCGCATTCGATTATTATTCGTCACAGAAAAAAGTGAGTGTTATTTTAACACTGAATTCGGTGTTAAAAGTGTCTGCATCAAACTTTAGCTCGGAAGTGTTATTTTAACACCGAAAATAAGGTAAATTTTCTATTATAGAAAATTTATCCTCACTAAAATTACCCTACCAAAATTTACCCGCATCAAAAACAACACTCGCTTTTCTCTGTGGTGTAAAGAAGAGAAATACTGAAAAAGTTGTTTTTTCCGCTTGTAGACGTAGAATTTTGATCGAAAACCGACAATCACCAGAAAGTTTTTTCCCCCTATTTTGTATAGAATTTAATTGGAAAAAATCATGTGTGAAAAAAAAACTTTAGATCGTATTTTTCGTAATTACGTGTATATTTATATTTTTTTCTCATCGTCAAACGCAGTTGTTCTACTAACTTGGGTAATATGGATTAATAATGAACTTCTTAGTTGATTACTCTAATTATACATTCTTAGCATATATATCTCAATATTCTCTCTTTCTCTCTTTCTTTTTAATGTTCCTTTATATTTCTCTCTTGTACACTCTTGCAGTCTCTCAGTCTCTTTCTCTTGTAGAAAGTTACAAAACTCCAGTAATAAATTCAGCAATATTTAAGCTCGCATATCAGAATTTTCATACTATAAACGCTCCATCTGGAAAAACATAGTCAAGTGTTTGATACCGTTCATAAGTTTTAACAGCACTTTCAAAAAGTTTTCCTCACATTCCTTGTATAATTGGAATGTCAGAAATCGTCAACGTCGCTTATTGAATTTGACTTGCTTGAAAACTTTCATTTAAACTTGGCATTTTACTTAAAGGAGTCATATTCTCTATATTTATAAAATATAATTTGGAACTGCAAAAATTTTACGAAATTTTTATTTCAGACAAAAAAAAGTTTATAAAATACAATCTCAGACTAGCAAGATTTATGAAATATCCAATTTGAGACTGAAAAATATTGATAAAATATATAATTTTTGTAAAAAGAAATTTTGTATTTTTTTAAAATACAATTTGAGACTAGAAAAAATATAAAATTCAATTTGGGACTAAAAAATTATTCAGAAAATATAGTTAAATTTAAATATTCGTAAAATATAATTTTAACACTATAGGAATATAGAATTTACTTTTTGAATTTGTTTTCTCAATGTGATATAAATGAATAATATTTGTTTAATATCTGAATGAATAAATTTAATGAATATTCTTTTCTTTACAATATTCTAAAATCATCATTCAATACTGTTGAAATTCTACATTCAATTTCGCTTACCAACTGTCCTGACCTGTTTGCAACTTGGAAGCAGTGGTTTTCGAGGTTTGCACTCTCTTTCCCCACACACAGTAGAGTTTCTCTTGGCATTTGTGTAAATAGACTTTGCACCTGAGTTGCACAGAATTATTTACAAGAAAATGGTGTGCCAAAACGACCAAAGGTTTGGAGAAGGGTATTCTCCAAAATGTCTCTTTTAGTTTGTCCTCCTTCGAAAGTTTTTTTTTTTTTGTAATAAAGAAAAAAAGAACTCTGAGAAAACCAAACATTCTTTGCTTAAAATAAACTTAAAATATCTTTGCTCTACAGTCAAGATATATATTTAAATTTAAGTGAAGCATATTTTTTGGTTCATTTCAAGAAATAAAATAGGGGAACATAGTCATGGTTGGACCACCCTTTGAATTTTGCTTATAACTTTTTTAAATAATAAATTTGAGACAATTTTTAAACAATTCAATTATTTTTTAAATAGTAAAATCTTTACAAAAATTCAATGATGTTCAAAACAATTTTCACTAAATTCCTCGGGAAAATTCAATTTTTTAAAAAAATTTTAGCACATTTCAAAAAAATTCAATTATTTTTATACATAGTAAAATTCTTCACAAGAATTCAATTATTTTCAAAACAATTTTAATTGAATTTCTCGAATGAATTTAAATATTTTTAAATATTTCCATAAATTTCAATTAATTCCTAAAATTTTAATAAATTATTCGAAACAATTGAACTATTTTTATCAATACTAAAATTCTTTGCAGACATTAAATTATTTTTAACCAAATTTAAATAAGATTACACGAAAGAATTTAATTATTTTCAAAAATTTCCATAAAATTCAAGTTCAACAAGAATTAAAATTAATTAAATTATTAAATTAATTAAATTAAAATTAATTAAAATTCTCTAAATATAATTAAATTATTCTCAAAATATTTTTAAAAAAATTTCTTAATTTTAATAAAATTCTTCAAAGAAATTCAATTATTTTCGAAATAACTTTAATTGTATTTTTTTAAAAAATTTTTTATTATTTTTAAATATTTCTATAAAATTCTTCATAACAATTTAATTACTTTTTAAAATTTTAATAAATTCTTCGAAACATTTCAATTATTTTTATAACTATTAGTAAAATCCTTTGCAGAAATTCAATTCTTTTCAAAACAATTTTAATAGAATTCCTCTAAAGAATTTAAATTTTCAAATATTAACATAAAATTTATTTATTTTCTAAAATTTTAATAAATTCTTCGGAACAATTCAAATTATTTTTATAAATAAGTAATTTATTTTTATAAATAACTAAAATTCTTCGCAAGAATTCAATTATTTTCAATAAAATTTTTAATAAAATTCTTCTTCATAAAATTCAATTGCTTTCAAAATTTTCAATTAAAATTATTAAAGAAACTCTATTAGTTTAAAAAAAATTAAAAGAAATTCTTAAAATGAATTTAATTTAGATTTTTAAAAATTTTAATAAAATTTTTCGCGAGGATTTAGTTATTTTCTTAAATAATAAAATCCTTTGAAGGAATTCTATTATTATTAAATTTTTTGATAAAATTCTTTGCAACAATTCGATGATTTTCAATACTTTAATTTTTAAATTAAAAATATTTGAAAAGAAAAATTATAAAAAAGTTAAGAAACAAAAAAGCAAACATCAAATAACTTTAAACTGCGAACAGATTACCGGAACATGTACTTTATTTTTATTAATTAATGTTATAATTATTTTTGACAAAAATTTTGTTAACTTTTATGTATTGTCAAATTGAAATTATGCAGATTTTTGTTCTTTACATCTAAACAAAATCAGAAAATTGTTAAACAACTGTGATTAATAAATGGTAAATTTATTTATTTTGTATTATTTTTGTTCATGAATCATAATTTTTTTAACAAAATTATTATTTTTTTTTAGAAAAAAAAGAAAAATATTTGCACAATTTCTATTTTTAATCTTATTTTTGGAACAGGATTTTCCATAGGAATAAAGACATTCGAAAATTTTGAATTCAAATCTTTTTTAAATTAAACAACTTATAAAAGTATTGTTATAAAACATGAAGATATCGATTGCTCCGAGTCGAAGACTCGGAGTGATCCATTTCTTCATGTTTTCTAATAATAATTAAAGATGACCAAGTAATAAAATCATTATTTTTATATTATAAGAATATTGTTACTCTAACTTCATCAAAATTATTTTCATCATTTTAATTAAATTATTATTTTCTAGAATTTAAAATTATTTTTTATGAAAATAATTGAATTCTTTTTTGGAAAAATGTTTGAAAATAATTGAAATTAGGACGAGAATTCTTTTGTCATTTATGAAAATAATTTCTCTTTGGAGAAGAATTTTGTTATTTACTTATTTATAAAGATAATTGTGATTTTTATGAGAATTTTTTTTAAATTTTGAACATAGTTGAATTTTATGAAAAAAATTTTCTTTTTTTTTTAAATAAAGGGGTTATTGAAAATATCTAAAATTATTTTTTGTATTTGAATTAAGTGTGAAGTTTTCTGAGTGAAAAGCCGAAGAAAACGAGAAATAAAAAAATAGATTTTTTCTGTTATTTATATTATACTTTTGAAATGTATTATAAGTCAAAAGGGATAAATATAAATGTATATATTTATTCATAAAAATGGGATTGTAAGTGTAAGGTGAAATGCTTGTTGGATATGTAATAAATATTATCTTCCTGCATGTATGCAAAGTTAGAGTGGCAATGAATTACCTTTTGCGAGACTTCACCACCTGTTCCTAGAGTTTCTTCACTCCATTTGCGCGCCTTGTCAAAGAAAAAAGAAAGTGAAGAAAAAAAAAGATATTCTCTATATTCTTTTTAGCATTTATATACTAACTCTCGCATTATAAAATTCTCCATTAATAAGGTTTACAAAATGAGAAATTCAAAAAGAAATATACAGAAAAAAGCTAAGCTTCCACAGACATAGCTAATTCCTCCTCTAATTTGCATAAAAATAAAATATAACTCTTCCTATCGTATGTAATTTACAGAAATAAAGGTGAAATTTTTCTTTGGTCAGAGGAAAAAAGTGACTCTTAAAATTAACATCTATTTTTAAATATTGTAATCAACAGTACGAAATACCGTCGGGGGTTTTTTTTTAACTCGAGTACAAATGTCTGACTAAAAACAGTTTTTACTATACTAAAGGGAAATTTTACTTTCACTAAACGTTCCTGCTAAACATAACTTAGTTTTTACTACTTTTACTTTTAGTTAACTTGACAAATATCGAAAAATCTAACTTTCAGTTTTTTTCCACTTAAAATAAGCAAAATTACAAAAAAGTCTGACTAAACTCGATTTTTACTACTTATATTTTATATTATTTTTTTATTTTAACTTATTTAGAAAAAAGATACAAATTTTACTAGAATGTAAATTTTCTTTTTAATATACAATATTTTTATATTTAAATATTAGGTGTATATTATTTTAAAATATATTCAAAAAATTTCTTCGGTATAATAATTTACGAATACGCGTGTATTGAATATTTAAAATTCTTCCAATAAGATTACATTTTCTCGCAAGAATTTTTATAATGTCTTACGAGAGAAATTTCTCCTTCCTTTTATTTTTTATTTTTCTTTTCATCATCATTGAGGAAAAAAAAATTGCATTTTATGTGTCACTACCGGAAGCTGAGTCGTGTGTGCTCGAAAATGTGAATAGCAAGTCTAACATGTGAAATTCAAATTACTTTTCTTTCTCGTATCTGAAATTTCCAATCAAACTTTTTTCATATCAATGCAATAAACACTTTAAATCGAAAAGTTACTTTTTATTTTTTTTTATCTTTCTCTCTTAAAATGGCAATTTTAACTTTTTTTTTTCACAACAATATTTATTCGTTTAACATTGCAAAATTACCATCTTTTGAGAACGGCGTCGCTTCTCTTTTTTTTTATTGCATTCACTGAATAATCATGTTACTTTGAAACTATATAATTGAGTGAAAAAGACTGCGCGCCCCGTATTTGAATCGAATTTTCACTTGTTGAAGAAAGTTTAATATGCTTTTGTACATCGCGCTCTCGTGTGTATGTAGTTATTATTTTTAAGTAATTGCAAATTTATTTCAAGTTTCAATTCGAATTGCTATTTACTGAGTTGACATTTGCACATCTCAGGCTTTTGCTCATTTCCGTAACATTCTCTCGGGGAGATTGCAAGATTGTAAAAGTTTCTCAAGCACTGGAACTTGTACATCGCATCTTTGCAGCAAAAGCTTTGCACTGATACACCCTTAACCTCGACTATGTGTATATATAGTATTTCAAAGTCGACTTGCCACACCGTCACAGCCAATCTCCGGCACTATATTTCCAAGGAAATGAATCATTCGCATTCGTTTGAGGGCACGTGGTTGAGGGGGTTTGCCTGGATTGGCTGGTCGGTGAGCATTCTCAAATTGACTGTTGAATTCTAATCTGATTTATTTATTTTGCGACAAAAAATATCTCTTTTAAAAAAAAAATTTTTTTCTGGTTTTTTTAGTTTCTAACTCATTTATTTTTTTAATTAAACACTTTTCTTAATCGTTACCATAGGGCTATAATTAATTAAAAATTAATGTTTCATATTTTTTGTAAAATTTGGAATAAATTTAAAAATAAAAAAACTTTAATCTTCCCGATTTTTTAAAACTTCTTAACCTCTTTTTCGCTTATTTGTAAGTAGCAATAATTCGCGCGGCTAAATTCTTACTACTTTTTTTTTAAAATAAAATTAGTAATTTTAAGAACAATAGAATTTAAAAATTTTCTAAATTAAATTTTTGTTGACAACACTAAAAAAATTTAATTTTGAAAAAATTACAAATAATTACAGAAACATAATTATTTAAAAAAAAAAATTCTTATAAAATTCAACTATGATCAAAATTCGAAAAAAATTCAATTATTTAAAAAAAATTTAAATAAAATTGAATGCGAACATTTAATCATTTTCATAAATAATAAAAATTTCATAGAAATTCAATTATTTTCATTAATAATAAAATTTATTTAAGGAATTCAATTATTATTTTTGGTTTAATTTGTTTAATTTAAAAAAGGTTTGAAATTGAAATTTTTGAATGTCTTAATTCATGTGGAAAATTCCGTTCCAAAAATAATATTAAAAATAAGAATTGTGCAAATATTTTTCTTCTTTTTCAAAAACAAAATAATAATTTTGTTTAAAAAATTGTGTTTTTTTCCAATTTTCATTTAAAAATTTTATGCAAGATTATTTTTTTTTAAATTTTCTCCACTATTTTGTTATTCGTAACCAGAGTTTACATATTCATGAATTTTCATTAGATTTATTTAAATTTTTAGTGCCATTTTGCTTACTATTTATATTATCAAGTTAATAAATTGTATTTATAATCTGACAAATTGGATTTATGTTAAATTTTCATAAAGATTCATTCTTAGATTTAAAACTACAAAAATTACTAGTATTTTACGGCGTATTTTAATAAAATGTAAACTCCGGTTCATCTGCTGAGTTTCAGTTAAAAATTATTTGCGAAAATGTTTGTCTGACTAAACTTAGCTTAAACTACTAATTTCCAGGTGGATAACATTTCGAAAAGCTTGGTCTGACTAAAATTGACTTAAATCACTGATTTTCTAATTTTCATTTGAGAATAATTGCGAAAAGCGTTGTTAAATTGAAATTAATTTACTGATTTTCAAGTACAAAAAATTGAATAAAGCTTCTTTTTAATCTAAAATAGAATAAAATTATTGATATTCAAGAAAAAAAATTGAAATAAGCTTCTTTGACTTATATTGACTTTAACTGCTGAATTTCAGTTAAAAATAATTGCGAAAATGTTTGTCCGATTAAAATTGAATTAAACTACGGATTTTCCAAAGAGAACATTAAGTAAAGCTTTGTCTGTCTAAACTTGACTTTTACTACTGATTTTCAAATTAACAATTCTTGAGAAAATCTTTTTTTTAACTAAAATTGAATTAACTACTGAATTTTAATGAAGAATAATTGTGAAAAGAATTGTTTGAATGAATTTGTCTAAAAGTACAGATTTTCAGTTAAAAATAATTGCAAAAATGTCTATCTGATTAAAATTAACGTAAACAACTGGTTTTCTAGTGGAAAACATTAAATAAAGTTTTGTCTGATTACTCTTAAGTTTAACCACTGACTTTCAGTTAAAAATAATTGCGAAAAGTTTTCTTTAAGTAACTTTAATTGAAACTACTAATTTTCACGTAGAAAACATTGTGTAAAACTTTGTCTGACTACAATTGACTCTTACTACTGATTTGCAGGTAAATAAACATTGAATTAATGTTTAGTTTAACAGAAATTAATATAAATACTGATGTTCAAGTAAAAAATATAAAAAAAAGGTTTGTTTCCCTAAAATTGACTTTAACTACTTAATTCATTTAAAAATAATTTCGTAAAACTTTGTCTGACTAAAATTAACTTAAACTACTGATTTTCTAGTTGAAAACATTAAGTACTATACAATGTCTGACTAAAATTGATTTTAACTACTATTTTTCAGAATTTTTTCCTTTTCGATTTTAACAAAACAGTAATTTTCTTAAAATAAGACAATTCATTATATAAATGTTGATCTACAACACAAAAGGGGGGTGGGGTGGGGGGAGATTCCAATTCGAAAGTTTTTCATGGTTGAAGAAAATTTTAAAGAAAACTATAAGTGACTCTACAGAGCTATTGGAAAAAGTTGCGGGAACTTTAAATAGGGTCAACGCAATTCGTGATCGTGAAATACTTTTTTCTTTTTCTCTTGTTTTTTTTTTTTTTTTTTTTTGGTTCATTGCGAGAGGGAGCAATGGTACTTGAATGTAGACATGGGATGCAGCTCTCGGGGGTAATTCCAGATTGCAAACTGGCTTTAAGCCCTCGAGTTCCCAATAAAACGGGGGAAAACTATTCTTACATTCTCAGGTTTTTGGTTGAAAATAGCTGGGGGATTAACTCGATTGACTTTCGCGATGCCGACTCCGCTTTCAGCAATTGTAACAGTTATAATAACAAATCTTATCAACGCTCTGGTCAGTAAGTTTCATTCAGTTGGTGTTTGAAACTAGATATGTATATATATATGTATAGAGCACATACAATGGGTTTAACGATCTTCTCCCCCTTGTTTCACAAAGCTTTCCTTCCTTAACTGTTCTTTCATTGCTAAATGCTACTCAAATAAAATTATTCGTTTAGACTCCCATTCAATTACAATTTCACGGTTATAAAGACACTGACTATACAAATTTTTCTTCACTTCAATTCACATTATTAAAGTCAAATATTATTTATTATTTTAATTTAATAAATTTTCTTTTTTCTTTGTAATTACTTGAATGTATCAGAAAACGTCTATAAGTAAGTTTGAAAAAATAGTGATTTTTAAAATATTTTTGTTTTATTTTTTGCGGACTATTTTCATATATACTATTTTTTGGTGACAATAGTATAATATAATTTTAGACAAAGATTTATAATTTTTTGAAAATTTTAAATTTAATTTAAACACAGTAAATCGTGAGATATTAAAAAGTGTTGCAGATTAAATGAACACCAAAAAAGATTAAAATAATAAATTTTGGTGTTATTTTTTACAATGAATGAAATTTTAGTTCATTGAATTATTTTTTATAATAATTAAAGATGAACGAGGAATAAAATAATTATTTTATATTATAAAAATATTGTACTTCTTCAAAATTATTTTCATTTCAATTTAATTATTATTTTCAAGAATTTTTAACTACAATTTTACTTTATATCAATTATTTTTAATAATTTTCGAAAAAGTTCTTTGGCAATTTACAAATCCATTTGTTTACAATATTCAATTTCACGAAATTTCAATTATTCCTAAATTCTTTGATTAAATGCATATTAGAAAATAAATACTTCAAATAATTAAAAAAAAAATTAATTTTAAAATTTAATTATTTCTAAAAATTTACGTTATATTGCTTTTAATATTCAATTATAATTTAAAATTTTAACTGAAATTTATTTTAAAATCAATTTTTATTAGAAAAATCTACAAAAATTTAATTATTTAAATGTAAAAATAAATAATTTATTAAATAATTTAATGTTTATTAAAATTCAATTCTCATAAAGAATTTTATTACCAAATTTTTTAAATAATTAAATTCTTTTGTCGAATTTTATTAAAACTTGCATGAACATAATTACTTTTTTCAAGGAATTTAATTATAATTGTATGAAAAATAAATAAAACACTGCGATGAGTTTTATTATTAGTAAAAATAATTGAATCCTTAAGAAGAATTTTATTACTTTTGAAAATAATTGAATAATTGAATTCAATTATAATTGTATGAAAAATAATTAAAACGCTGCGATGAGTTTTATTATTAGTGAAAATAATTGAATCCTTAAGAAGAATTTTATTACTCTTGAAAATAATTGAATTTCTGCAATAATTTGTAACTTTTCTAAAATTAAATTTCTTTTCTAGTGTTTTTTTACTAAACTTCTACAATAAATCTATTATTTTTAATAATTTTTAAAAAAGTTCTTTGAGAATTTTCAAATTTATTCGTTTACAATTCAATTTTACAAAATTTAAATTATTCTGATATTCTGCAATTAAATATATATATTGAAAAATAAGAACTTGAAATAATTTAAATAAAAATCTTATTGAACTTTTAAAAAGAATTAATTCTAGAGAATTGTTTGTCAATATAATATAAAAAATTAAGAATTGGAATGATTATAATTTGAAGCTATTTCAAAATTTAATGTAATTATTTAAATACAAAAATAAATAATTTATTAATTTCATGTTTCTTGAAATTAAATTCTCATAAAAAATGTTATCAACAATTTTTTTAAATGATTAAATTATTTGGAAGAATTTTAATAACATTTTTAAGAATAATTACATTTTTCGAGAAACTTGATTAAAATTGCATTAAAATTTAAAAATAATAAATATAATTGAATTATTGCGAAGAAATTTATAAAAAAAAATTTGTAAATAATTGAATTCCTGTAAAAAATTTTATTATTTATGAAAATAATTCAGTGTTCAAGTAGAATTTTATTCAAATTTTTTTTTGAATAATTGAATTCTTTTGGAAAATTTTATTGAAATAGTAGATATTGAAAATCATTGAATTTTAGAAAACTTTTGAAAATAATTGAAATTTTGACAAGAATTTGATCAAAATTTTGTAAAATAATTGAACATCAGAGAAGAATTTTATTATTTATAAAGAGAATTGGAATTTTTTTAAATTTTTGAACATAATTGAATTTAGTAACTATGTTACTAAGTTAGTTAGTGAGTTAGTAACTAAGTTAATAACTAACTTATCAACTTACTATTCTCCCTGAAGAAGGTAAATTCGTTAAATTTTTACAAATCGTTGACTTTGGTGTTTTATTTAAAGTAAAATTTTATTCATTGTTAAAAATAACACCAAAATAGATTATTTTAATCCTTTCTGGTGTAGAACAGTAGCATTAAATAGTTTGCAGTCAGACATCTAACGTATTTTACATTTTATCAGTAGTAATAGTATTTTTTAGTCAGACATTTCTATTTTTTAATAATTATTAGTAGAAAAAACCACTTATAGTCAGACATTTCAACTATCAATGAATGTAAAATACTGTCAGATAAATTGCAGTTGTAATCAGACAGTAAAAACCTTTCTATATTACAGAAGACAGTAGTTAAAGTCAATTAATGTCGGACTTTCAGTAGTAAATGTCAGCTGTGGTCAGACTGTCAAAAGTTTCGGATTTCGGCAGTTAAAGTTAAAGGTAAGAAAAAATTAACAAAGTTCAAGTCCGTTACTATCACTGATGACAGTAGTAAAACTAAATTATTGTCAGACATTTTTCCTTTTCGTTCGAAATTCCTTTTTTTTTAAACGAGCTAAATCTTACTTTTTGTCTTAATTTTTTGTATTTTAGAAAACAAGGAGCAAAACTAAGTAACTTTGGGACAATTCGTATTATAAAAACTGGTGGGGGAGGGAGAAACTTGGTGATATTATTAAGTTTTAGAGACGCATTTTGGTGCGAGGACAAAGAAAAAAAAAACTTTTACTTCTTTCATAGTTAAAACAGCTGAGGAATTTTTTGCTCATGTACATGAAAAATATGAGAAAGTGGTATGAGTAGGTCGCTTTAGAATTTTACAATTTTATCTTCTTACACTCTTCTCCTCTCTCTCTCACTTACTCACTCTCTCCAAACCCCTCCTTTCTCGTGCTACTAGGAAATTTCTCGTAGCATGCAATATTATGGACATTTTAAAGTTCCGCTCAGTTCGCTTAACATTTCGTTCACATCTTCCTGTTGCCGTAGCGAATGAGCTTCGGAACTCATCCCCAAAGTTCTATCCTGCCGCTTCTTTAGCTAAACTTTCACTGCCGTTCGTTCGTTGCCTGTCTACGACGTATTACTTTTTTCTTCTCCCAAGGCCGCCTTTCCCCCCCCTTCCCCCTTCTATACATCGTCTTCGTTCATCGTGAAGAAATGTAGTCAATCTTTGAAAACTTTTCGACAGAAACACTCGTTCAATCCTTTTGCTTCTGCATTTTAACTTTTACGAACTAGTAATTTTTTTTCTTCTTTTTCTTTCAAATTTTTTTTTGTCGATCACAGAAAATCAGTGATTGACGTGATATTTACTTGATTTTGTAGCTTTTGTATTTTAGTTTATTGAAAGTTTGTTTTTTTCATATCTCTATAGTTTAGATTGAAGATTTTGTATTATTGTTTATTTTTCTGCTATTCATGTATTTTTTTTCATCTCTCGTTGATGTTTGAAAAAATTATGGTATTTTGATTTTTTTAAATACTTTTTCGAAAATTGAACCGCAAATAGAATCAAGCATGACGCTATCAGAGAATGAAAATGTGTTAAATTTCTTGCTTGTAATTTTTAAGTGGTGTTATTTACACACCCAATAAAAATGGGTATTAATTTACCAAGCTCTATAGTGTCTGACATAAATTAACAGAAACTGCTGAATTCCAAGTAAATAAAAAATATTGAGAAAATCTTTGTCTGACTAAAATAACTTATACTACTGATTTAAATTTCAATCTAATTACAAAAATGTTTGCCTGACTTAAATTAATTTTTACTGATTTTCCAGTAGAATATTAATTCAAAATAATTACAAAAATGTTTGTCTGATTTAAAGTAATTACAAATTACTGCTTTTTCAATAGAAAATATAATGTAAAACTTTGTCTGACTATAAATTGACTTTATCTACTGATTTTAACTAAAAATAATTGAAAAAAGGTCTGCTTGACTTAAATTAAGGTCAACTACTGATTTCCAACTGAAAAAATTTTGGGAAAATTATTGTCTGGCTAAAAAAAACTTATACTACTGATTTTAATTTCAATCTAATTACGAAAATGTTTGTCTGACTTAAATTAATTTAAATGACGGATTTTCGAGTAGAAAATATTGAATAAAGCTTTGTCTAACTACAAATTGACTTTATCTACTGATTTTAAATTAAAAACAATTGTTAAAAGCTTTGTTTGACATAAATTAAAGTAAACTACTGATTTCTAAATAAAAAAATATTGAAAAATTTAAAATAATTAGAAAAATGTTTATCTGATTTAAATTAATTAAAAATTACTGCTTTTTCAGTAGAAAATATTGTGTAACACTTTGTCTGACTACAAATTGACTTTATCTACTGATTTTGACTAAAAATAACTGAAAAAAAGTCTGTTTGACTTAAATTAATGTAAACTAATAATTTTCTCGTAGAAAACATTGAGTAATAATTTGTCTGACTAAAATAGACATTAACTACTAATTTTCGTTCCAAAAGTGATTTCCAACTGAAAAAATCTTGGGTATAGCCTTGTCTGACCAAAATGGAGTTTAACTACTGATTTTAAATGCGAAATAATTGCAAAAAAATGTTTGTCTGACTAAACTATATAAATAAATAGGATTTTATTTTAATTTATAAAATTAATATTTTATTTTTATTTTTGTTCAATGCACTTATTTTGCTATAATATATAAAAAAAATCGTTAATAGGTTTATTAAATACTGAGAATAATTTTTTTCCTTTTGTTTCAGGTAAGCCGTCAACAATTTTAAGCGAAATGAAGAATTTGTTACACTACACTGGGTAAGAAAATAATAATATTTGAAAATTTAAATTCTAATATTCTCGTATGAGTTTTGTAATTTGAAAATAGTTAATTTGACATTTTTGGTAATCAACTTGGCTAGAGATATGGAAACCAACTACCATTTTGCGGTAAATGCTAGATTACTCAATAACCAATCGCCCTACACGTATCGCTAACCTCGGTACTCTCGTGTTATTGGAACAACATGGTTTGGATATTAAAGCTTTAGGATAAGCTTGTCCTTTCGAGTGAATTTCACTTTCGCTCTGTGTCAAAATAGCCACAAAACAACTCATCTCACGAGTATAACAGTAACCAACGTAACTATTTTTTTTCTTTTAACCTTTGCCTCTCTCTTTAAAAAAAAAAAATTTTTTTTCGAAATAAATCGAATAAAGTCCATACATACACATACAAAATATGCACTCATACTTGCAACATTGATGAATTGTTGTGGTTCGACTTTTCGCTCTGAAATTCGAGATTGGATTCATATTGAAGTGAATTCAGATTTTTGTTTTTAAATTCAATATTCTGAAATTTAGCGAAAGCAATTTTTTTTTTGTTTGCCCATCGTTAATTTGTGACAAATTTTTCCTTTCATTCTATTTTTGTTTATTTTTTACTATTATTAGAAATTATTAGTTTTTCAAATCGAATAAGATTTAAATTAACTTTCAAAGGGAAATATACTGTTTGCTTTCTCGTGGACAAAGCTTTATTGTTTTTTTACTAGCCGAGAATTTTGTTTTCACTTTTTACTGAAAATTAATTTAAAAAAAAATATTTCTAACAGAAAAAAGTTTGTCTATCAATATTTAACTATATTCGTGAAAAATTTTATTGTTTCGAAAATGAATTCCAGTAAAAATTAATAAACTGTACTTCTAATGCAACAAAATTTAGTTTAAAAGAAAAAAGGTACAAAATGATAAAAAAAAAGAAAAATGTCTGACTGTAACTTACTTACACTACTGGAAAATTTACAAGAATTTTAAAATTTAACTAAAAGTTATAAAAATTTCAATAACTTAAATTTTTTAAAGTATTGCAAGCAGAATGAAAATTTCTCGAGAATATTTACAAAGAATCATAAAAAAAAGTTTAATTGTATATTTAACAAAATGCTAGATTAATATGAATTTAAGAGCCTTTTAATCGTTTAATTAATACATTAATAACTCAGCAAGTTTACTGCCCTTTTTTTTCCCAGTGACAGTGAATAATTATGAAAACCTGCGACAAGACAAATTTCACCTTGCTCCCCTTATTTTTCCTGTAACTATTTAATTACACCCGAAACCTGTTAAAATATTTGCAAAACTTTTTGTCCCTTGCTTTTTAATTTCCCAACCTTACGAGAAAAACTCTGGAGTGGAAAATATATCTTTTCTAAAAAGTGTGATATTAACATTGCATGAATTCGTCTTTACTCAAGGAATAATTGTTTTTTCTTGCAAAATTTACTCTGTGTTGTCGATTTTGGAAAATAATTATTTCTTTAGCTTCAATTTTTACTACGACTCTGAAATATTTTTATTTTTACTGCAAACTTAAATAGAATTGACTTTAACTACTGATTTTCAGTCGAAAATAATTGCGATCATGTTTGTCTGACTAAAATTAACTTAAACTACTGATTTTCTATTAGAAAACATTGAGTACTACTTTGTCTGACTCAAATTCACTTTAACTACTAATTTTCAGTTAAGAATATTTCTGGATTTAATAATTGAGAAAATCTCTGTCTGACTGAAGTGGACTACTGGATATTCAATTTGAAATAATTTCTAAAATGTTTGTCTGACTCGAATTTACTTAAACTACTGATTTTCAACTAGAAAACATTAATAACTTGTCTGACTAAAATTGACTTTAACTACTAATTTTCAGTTAAGAATTTTCTCTGAAAAGTTTTGTTCCAAAAATTCGATTTATTCTACTGATTTTTGAGTAAGAAAATTTAAATCTTTGTTTGTTTAATTAAAATTGACTATAACTACTGATTTTCAACTGAAAATAATTACAAATATTATGTGTGACTTAAATTAATTGAAAATACTGATTTTCAAGGAAAAAATATTAAGTAAAACTTTGTCTGACTAAAATTGACTTTAACTGCTAATTTATCTCTATTACTTCGTCTTCACTGGAATAATTTATATGGAATAATTAACTCTTGTATAATAATGATACCATCGTGCAAATAAGCGGTAAAAAGGAGAGAAAAAGTACTAACAAGTGAATATTTGTAAAAAAAATTAGTAAGTTCTGTGAATTAGAGTGAAAGCATTTTCTGAGCGTAAAGTATTATTTTCAGTCTCTGCGCTGTGGAGTTTTAAGCTAGGAAGCCTAGAGAATATAATATAAGAGAGACATTTTTCAGGATATCAGAGTATTAAACACGAAGTTATATATAATATAATATAATATATATGTGTGTGTGTATGTGATATAGAAGTAGACACCACTAATCCGGATTCCTGGTTTAGGTAGGAAAAATTGTCGGTTTATCAATGGAGAACATGCAGAAACTTTATCCGCTGAGAATGATAAAAAAAAAAAAAAAAATTTTTTTTCACGGAGAAGTACACTTCATCTATAGTATAGCTCTTATATGACGACGATATCATTTGTGTTATCTATAAAGTATATATTTTATTTAGTGGTCCGCGTTTATTACTCATGTCTTATCTTGAACTGACAAGATTGTCGGAGCTATACCTTCTCTCTGACAAAAGGAAGAATACCCACGACGGAATGAAGTGAAACTTTACTTCCCATCCGGTCGCCACGTTTTTGCAAGCTTCTGATAACGAAAGGCAGTGATTGATAACACACCATCTTATATATTCAAAAGGCAAAAAGCATCAAGTTTTAGATTTTTTTTTCATCTTTTAAGAGAGGCAAAGAATCTGTTAAACAATCCTGTAAAAGGAGAAAAAGATGATGAAGAAGAAGATTTACTTCCATCTGTCACTTTTTATCGTTCTCTTTTCTTCTTCATTTGAAAACAATTAATCCTTTCCTTGAATTATCATTTCTAGTTGAAAAGATTTCGTTTATTTTTGTATCTTAATTTTTGTCTGTAAATTTTCGGTTTTTGATGTAAAATAGTAAAAAGAAAAGAGTTATAGTTTAATGTCTAAAATTTTTTTGTACTATTAAAAAAATCACGTCTGACTAAAATTTACTGTTACTACTGAAAAATGGTAATTCGTAAAATAATATTTTTCAACTTTATATTATTGTGTAATTAAAAATTACGGATTAATTATTACTGACAAAAATATAACCAGTTTGAGTCAAATAAGTGAATATTTTACTTTAAAGTATAATTAAAATTTTTCATAACTGTAAAACATGAAGATATCGATCAATTTCTTCATGTTTTATAATAACTAAAGATGGTAAATTGACAAAATCATTATATTATATTATTAGAATATTGAACTTCTTCAAAATTATTTTTATCATTTCAATTCAAATTATATTTCTTAGAATTTTTGAATAAAATTTTCCTTTAAAGTTTAAATTAATTAATTAAAAAAAAAATAATTCGACAATTTTTAAATCCATTTATTTACGATATTCAATTTTATAAATTTCAATTATTCCTTAATTCTTTAATTAAATATATATTAGGAAATAAAAACTTCAAATAATAGAAAAAAATCCAATTACACTTTTTTAAAAAGATTAATTTAAAAATTCACGCTATATTGCCTTTAATATTCAATTATTATCTAAAATCGTAACTGAAATTAATTTTGAAATTAATTTTTAAATTAATTTTTATTAGAAATCTTTAATAGAATTCAATTATTTAAATACAAAAAATAATATATTAAATATTTGAATGTTTATTAAAACTCAATTCTAATAAAGAATTTTATCAACATATTTTTAAATAATTGAATTCCTAAGAAGAATTTTACTATTTTTGAACATTATTAAATTTCTGCGAAGGATTTTATTACTTTTGAAAACAATTGAATTTCTGCAATAATTTTTAACTTCTCCAAAATTAAATTTTTATAGTGTTAATTAAAATTTTTCTATATCTAAATCCATTATTTTCAATAATTTTTTAAAAAATATTTTGAAAATTTTCAAATTTATTTGTTTTTAACAGAAATTCATTTTTAAATCAATTTTTATTAGAAAATTCTACTAGAATTCAATTATTTAAGTACAAAAAAATAATTTATTGAATAATTGAATGTTTTTTAAAATTGATTTCTCAAAAAGAATTTTGGCAACAAATTTTTAAATAAATATATTTTTTTTGACGAATTTTAATGAAATTTTTAATAATAATTACATTTATTGACAAATTCGATTAAAATTTTATTAAAAATAATTAAAATTCTGCAATGAATCCCTGTAAAAATTTTTTATTTATAATTATAATAGAATTATATTGCGAAGAATTTAAAAAAAAAATTTAAATAATTGAATTCCTACGAAGAATTTAACTATTTTTGAACATAATTAAATTTCTGTGAAAGATTTTATTACTCTTGAAAACAATTGAATTTCTGCAATAATTTGTAACTTCTTCAAAATTAAACTTTTTTAGTGTTAATTAAAATATTTTTATAAATCCATTATTTTTCATAATTTTCGAAAAAGTTTTTTAAGAATTTTCAAATTGATTTATTTTTACCTAAAATTTATTTTTAAATTAATTTTTATTAAAAAATTCTACTAGAAATCAATTATTTACATACAAAAATATAATTTATTGAATATTTGAACGTTTCTTAAAATTTTTTTTCTCCTAAAGAATTTTATCAACAAATTTTTAAATAATTGAATTCGTTTGACTAATTTTAATTAAATTTTTAATAGGTAATAATTACTTTTATTGACAAATTCGATTAAAATTTTATTAAAAATAATTAAAATTCAGCGATTGAATTATATTAAAATTTTTTTAAATAATTAAATTTTTTTTTAAATTTTATTAAAATAATAGATTTATTAAAAATCATTGAATTGAGGAATATTTTTGAAAATAATTGAAATTTTGACAAGAATACTACTAATTGTCAGTAAAGAATATTTCCTAAAAACTTTTAATAATTAAGAAAAGCTCTGTCTGACTGAAATGGACTTTAACTACTGGATATTCAATTTGAAATAGTTTCTAAAATGTTTGTCGGACTCGAATTTACTTAAACTACTGATTTTCAACTAGAAAACATTATGTAATAAATTGTCTGACTAAAATGGACTTTAACTACTAATTGTCAGTAAAGAATTTTTCCTAAAAAGTTTTGTTTTACTAAATTCGATTTATTCTAATGATTTTTAAATGAGAAAATTGTTCTGTATGACTTAATTTAAGGTAAATTTTTCCAATTGAAAAAATAGTGAGTAAAACTTTGTCTAACTAAAATGGAGTTTAACTACTGATACTAAAATTGTCCTTAACTAATAAATTTAAAAATTACAAAAATGTCAAAAGTCTGATTAAAAATTGAAATTACTATGTAATAAATAAAAAACGAAATATAGTGCGATTTAATATTAGATAATAATGTAGGTACTTAAAATTATTTTTTTCAAAAAAAGTTTCTCACGTAATTTTTATTAATCTCTATTATTTTTTATAATGATAATGATTCAGAAAAAAATTCCCCACATTCTTATTAGTGTCTACTTTACATAAAATGAGTCCAATCAAAAGCAGTAAAAAAGTAATGTCTAGTTAACCTCTATTCGAAGTACATTTTACTTAAGGCAAACGTGAAGTTTAAAAATAGTTTTTAAGTGATTTAAAGTGATTCCAAAAAGTTTTATATCGTTTTAAGTTTCAAAGCACGTCGAATGGTGGTTTTAAATTTTCCCTCTATCTACGTACATTGTCAGAACGGATAACTTTTTTTCATGGAAAGTAATATCGATTACAATGAACTTTCTTTTTGTAAATGAACTCATTAGTAAATGAGCTTTTATATAAAATATATAACTAGATAAATTTTATTTAAAAAAGCTTTTTGAAATCTTGTTTATCTATAATTTTTGAACTACTATTTTCAAAAATTAAAATTATTTCCATAGAGCTAAGTAGGAGAGAATTGCTTTAAATAGTTTGAAATTGAAATAAATTCTGAAACAATATTTTCTAATGCTTCATGACCCATGAAAGAGTAGTTAGAAAGTGGTTGGTTGCTTATCTTCTCAGTAACGTTTTCTAAAGTCAACAAAAGAAAATTTCCATTATCGCAAAAGGCAAGTTGTTTTTGTTTGTGTCCAATTATTCCCTTAATTACATCCTTATTTGCAAACTCGAGAGTTTTATTTTTTAATTTCGCCTTTTCTGCCCAAGTTGTTTTCCTCTGTTTCTAATGAGGTTAATTTTATTCGTCGCGTCGCGTTTTCTTATCGAGGTGAAATATTCAAACCAAAATATTTTGAATATAATTAAATAATACGAGTTCAATGATTACAAATTTATTCTGAACACTTGATGTAAATTATTATATTAAAATTTTATTTTCCCTTGTTTGCATTTTGTTAAAATCTTAAAATCGTTTTTTTTTACTATTTTGTAAAAAATATACATAAATACACATTCAAGCCTATTTATTACAAACTAGAAGTTTAACTTTTATTATTTACAGTGTTTTTCAGTTAATTATTTCGATTTATAATTTTTTTTTATTATTGTTACAAATTTAAAAAATATGTAAATAATCAAATATTTAACGTATTTTCCTAATTTTATTTAATTCTATTTTTTTACAATTATTTTATTATTTTTTTTTTGTAATTTAACATTGACAATAATGATATTATTATTCGGGACCAAAATATTTTGCAGAATACAAAAAAAAATAATTAAAAAAAAAATTTTGTGATGGATATAAATGAATATTTTCGGTTTTAAAAAAAAGTTATATTAGTGTATGAACTTGGAAAATGGTTGTCTGTATATGTATGAAGTAAAACTTTTGTTCCAGCTGTTTCACTGCTATCGTTAATTTTAACATTTAGCAGGGAAAGTTTGTTTTAACGGGAACATACAGCAAGGGCAAAATGTTGAACATAATCTAATTTCTGGATCAACTATTCACGAGCGGTTAATGAAATTTACTTAACTCTTAGGAACGTTTATATCATATTTTTCGAATGCTACAAACTGATTCAGAACTAAGTGACTGAAAGCACATTGAATAAGTTAATAAGAGCTTTTAATAGTAGACCAAGTTTCGAGATAAGTTATAAAAGTTTTTTTCTCGACGTTTTCCGATAAAAATACATAAAATTCTTGTTTTATTAAAAAAATTCACAGCTTCTATAAAATAATTGGCATTAAATGAAATGCAGAAGTAAATTATTATTTAACATTTATCTGAATATATTATTGGCAAGTATTTTTATTTTTTTTTTAAATTATAAAAGAATCATTATTTTAATTAAAAGGAATATTCAATTTCCCTGTGTAATTTATAACATGAAAAGCAGTTTCAATTTCTTTTCTTTGAAATATTTACTTATTTTATTTATTGTTTGTAATTTATATTTTCTTTATGAGGGAAGGCTAACTTGGCTATTACTACTGATATCTTTTACATGATGTTTATTAATTAATTTATTATAGGTACTTAATTAATTAATTAATTATTTATTTAATAAATTAATATAGTATTTAGTGAATTAATTGAAATGACACTTAATTAATTATTAATATCAAAATAATAATTGAAAATTCAGTTTATTAATTAATTTATAAATATTACTGACAATTTCTCTTTCACTATTGATACTAAAAATGTAAATTCAGAAAAGTCTGACTACACTTGACTCTTACTACTGGCATCTTTTTGAGATTTTTTTAACTGTTTAAAATTACAGCCATTTATTTTCAGTAGTAAAGATCAATTTCAGTCAGACTTACTAGATTTTTAAACTTTTTGTTTCAAGTAGTAAAGGTTAATTACAATAAGAATTTTTAGAATTGAAATTATTTATTTTCAGTAATAGAAGTCAATTAGACAGAATTTCTATATTTTAAAATATTTGCTTTAAGTAGGAGTCAATTTCAGAAGAAGTGAAATTATTTTTTTTAGTAGCGGAGCCTTATTGTAGTTAGACTTTTAAAATTTTAAAATTATATGTTTTCAGCAGAAAAAAGTCATGTTTAGCCAAACTTTCCAGAATTGAAACCATTTATTTTCAATAGGAATTGTCAACTTTAGTTAGACTTAGTAGATT
Organism: Leptopilina syphax; assembly: GCA_032872505.1. NCBI lineage: Eukaryota > Metazoa > Arthropoda > Insecta > Hymenoptera > Figitidae > Leptopilina > Leptopilina syphax. The sequence goes on along the minus strand of CM065477.1, from coordinate 8,108,883 downwards.
TTTAAAGTTGTTGCTTCTAGTAGTAGGAACCAATTTTAGTCAGACTTCTTAAATTGTAAAATATTTATTTTCAGTAGTAAGAGTCAATTTTAGTCAGACTTTCTAAATTTTAAATAATATTTTTTTTTCAGTAGCAGAGGTAAATTTTAGTCAGACTTTCTAACTTTACAATCATTTGTTTTCAAGTAGTAGAGGTCAATTGAGATTGATTGAGAATTACTAGAAGTGAAATTATTTATTTTCAGTAGTAGAGCTCAATTTTAGTCAGACATTATAAATTTTAAAATATTTTTTTCAAGAAGTAAGAGACAATACTTGCAAAACTTTCTAGAAATAATACTATTTTTTCAGTAGTGAAGGTCAATTTTAGTCAGACATTTCGACCTTTTTCACTTCAGTTTCGTTTTTTAAAACTATATATTATACTTATCATTTCGAGAAGGATTATCATTTTAATTAAAATACATTAAAACGCCCCCATCGGATTAGATACAAAAACTTTTTTTCCTTGATTGTCTATCTACGTCTTAATTTCACTTTTTTAAGAACACTTACTATGTTAATACTCAATTTAAAATTCACGATAATTATCGACATGTAGGAAAAAAAAGAGGAATTTTATTAAAGATAGTTGAAAAAATTTTTTCCTTTCGACTTCAGAAAATATGAGACTCATAAATTGACGATTTTTATCACAAGGGACTTTATCACAGCATTAATTGTAATTTCGTCTTAATCGTTCTACTTGAGAAAGTAATAATCGTGGCTCTGAATCACGTCGTTCATTCACGTCCAGCAACAACGTTTGAATTTGCGTGTGCTTTAAAGAGCTTGTGTGCTTTCGTAGGTGAATATATACTTATATATATGTGTGTATAGAAATACACATATATATGAATGTATGTATATATATATAGCCATTCAAGTTGAGGATGTTAAAGACGGTTTTTGGTAGACGAGACGAAGGTGCAGAGGGGTATTATTTATTACCGCTGATTTATAAGACCCGTGTAGCTAGGTAACTACGCCCTTCTTCTTCTTCTTCTTCTTCTTCGTCTTCTTCCTCCTCCGTTACACCACAAGTGCTGAAGCGTCGAAATTCACGGAAACTTGAAGGAATTTAGAGGTTTACTGCTGCGATGGAGCAAACCTTGTGAAATCTTTTGAAAAATCCTCGTCTTAAAACGCACAGAATGCAATGAGACGTATTAAATAAATAATGTGATAAGTCTTATCCTTCATGTGAAAAACACGTTAGACGACTTTCTTAAAATCGTTTTATAAATATATGGAAAATTCTTAAATTCAAGAGCTTTTAAATTATTTATCTCTAAAAATAGTGGAAAATTTGAATTAGAAACAAAAATAAAAATTATTTTTAATATGATATTGTTAAAAATGTTATTTACTACTGAAATATGAAATATATTTTTAGCTTGAGTAGAGAAAGACTATTTTAGTAAGACAAGTGTTAAACTCTTGTTTATTTAGCAGAAAAAAAGAAAAAAACTATTTAAAAAATTTCTTATTAGTGCTTTGTGCAAAGATTTGAATTTCCTAAACGTTGTTTGACTAAATTGTAGTTTTACTACTTAAACTACATTTTCATAAACTCTGAAGTTTATAATCTTCGAACAAAATTAATATCCTGGGACAAAATAAATAAATTCTAATTCTAATATTCTAAAGATCGGAGAATTTTTAAACTTTGAAATCTAAGTGTACCGACTAAAAAATATAATTTCAGTAGTAAAAGTCAATTTTAGTCAGACATATAATTAGATTTTGTCTAGTTTTAATTAAAACCTAAAAATAACCATAGAAATTTTCTTTTTCTTGACTTCTGTTTGATGTTACAAAAATTTAGAACTCCAGTCTGACTGAAATCTTGGTTTACTACCAATAACAGAAATATAATTTTAGCTTCAGTTGAGAAAGTCTATTTTAGTCAGACAAGTATTTACATTTTATGCAAATTAAACTAAAACAAAAATAACATTATGATTTATGAATCATCTTATTTTTGACTTCAATTATAATAATAATAATAATAATAATAATAATAATAATAATAATAATAATAATCAATAATTATTGATGTCACGAGAATTTAATATTCCAGTCTGACTAAAATTATCTTTTTCTACTAATAGCGGAAATACATTTTGAGTTACAGTAGCGATGGTCTATTTCAGTCAAACAAATGTTTCCTTCTTGTAATTTTAATAAAAAATAAAAGACAGCATTAAAAAAGTTTTTTTGTGTTTTCTATTAACCCTCACAGGCTCGAGTTCGATTTTTGAAATGCGCGCACAAGGTGGGTCCGAGGGACCCGGATGTTTCAATGCAATAAAAAATAAAATTTAATAGCAAAATGCTTCATATTTTCCATATTTAATACAATTTTAATGATATAATTGCATAAAAAATTTTAAATATTAAAAAGTAATCAAGATATAACTAAAATTTGTTTAATAAATTTAATGAGTCATTTTGAATAAATCGAACTACATACTTATTAAGCAAGATTTTTTTAATGTGTATTTTTTGTTCTATTAAATTTACCGATGTATTAAGCATATGTTATCACTTATTATGGCAGTTGTTGATAAAAATACCATAAATAAATCCAATATTGCATAAAAATTGCAAATTTTTAAATTTTTTTTCATAGCCTGGGTCCCTCGGACCCGGCTTGAGCCCTTACGTATGTTCGACTTAAAAGGTAATTTTTCCAGAATATTTTATAAATAAAGAATTGTTTATATTGATGAAAAATGTGTGTTTTTACGTCCCCAAGCCTAATGTGAAGTTGATTTTCCAATAATATTTTTTTAACCGGAAGTAGATCAAAAAAACTTTCCTCCGGGTCCGAGGGACCCGGCTCGAGCCCGTGAGGGTTAAAATTAAAATTTTTTTAATTTGTCTGACTGAAATTTAGTTTAACTCCTTAAACTCAATTTTCATAAGATCTTAATTGTGTTATGTCCGAGTAAAACTGTATTTAACTGCTAATTATAAGAATAATTTTTATAATTTCATATTAAGAAATAAAAATATATAAATAAAATTCTTGATAATTTAACTTAAGTAGTAAAAGTCAATTTTAGTCAGACAGGTAGGTATATAATAATAATAACATTAGGAATCTTCTTTTTCTCTACTTTTATTGATATCACAAGAATTTTAAACACCAGTCTGACTGAAATTGTGATTTTAACTACAGTAGAAATGGTCTATTAAGGTCAGACAATTTTTAATTTCTTCTAATTATAATAAAAAATCCGATTAAGAAACTTCTTTATATTCTTTTTAGTTAAAAATTATAATTAAAATTTTCTAACACTTGTTTTTCATAAAAGTGTAATAATAAATTAATAATACAATATATTTAACTTTATCTTCTTTAAAATTACTTTTTAGTAAAAGAAATTTTCAGTTTAGGAATTTTTAACTAAAATTTTTCTTTAAATCAATTAATTTTTAAAAAAGTTCTTCTACAATTTTCAAAATCCAATTATTTAGGTACAATATTCAATTTTACAAAATTTCAATTATTCGTCAATTCTTCAATTAAATGTATATTAGAAAATAAAAACTTCAACCTAATATAAAAAAATTCAATTTGACTTTTTCAAAAAAATTAATTTTAAAATTCAATTATTTCTAAAAATTCACGCTCCATTGCTATTAATATTTAATTGTTATCTAAAATTTTAACTAAAATTCATTTTTAAATCAATTTTTAAGAAAAAATTCTACCAGAATTCAATTATTTAAATACAAAAATAAATAATTTATTGAACAATTGAATGTTTTTTAAAATTCAAAATTCAAAATTCTCATAAAGAATTTTACCAAGATATTTTTAAATAATTAAATTCTTTCGACGATTTTTAATAAAATTTTTGAGAATAATTACATTTTCCGAGAGATTCGATTAAAATTGTATTAAAAATAATTGAAATTCTGCATTGAGTTTTATTATTCGTGAAAATAATTGAATTCCTAAGAAGAATTTTACTATTTTTTTTAACATAATTAAATTTCTGCGAAGGATTTTAATACTCTTGAAGACAATTGAATTTTTGCAATAATTTGTAACTTCTCCAAAATTAAATTTTTTTTAGTGTTAACAAAAATTTTTTTATAAATCCATTATTTTTAAGAATTTTTAAAATAGTTTTTTGAGAATTTTCAAATTCATTTGTTTTTAACTGAAATTAATTTTTAAATCAATTTTTATTAAAAAATTCTACTAGAATTTAATAATTTAAATACAAAAAAAATAATTTATTGTAGGTATATTTGAATGTTTCTTAAAATTGAATTCTCATAAAGAATTTTATCAACAAATTTGTAAATAATTGAATTCATTTGACATATTTTTATAAAATTTTTAATAATAATTACATTTATCGAGGAATTTGATTAAAATTTGATCAAAAATAATTGAAATTCTGCGATGAGTTTTACTATTTATGAAAATAGATAAATTCCTAAAAAGAATTTTATTATTTAGAAAAATAATTAAATCGGTGTAAAAATGTTATTATTTATAAAAAAGAATTAAATTTTATTGCGAAGAAATTTATAAAACTATATGTAAATAATTAAATTTTGGTGAAATCTTTATTATTTTATGAAAATAATAAATATTGAAAATCATTAAATTGTGGAAAATTTTAGAACATAATTAAAATTTTGCCAAGAATTTTACTAGAATTTTTGAAAATAATTCGAATTTTGAAGAAGAATTTTATTATTTATAAAGATAATTAAAATTTTTACAAGAATTTTACAAAAAAATTTTGAACAGAATTGAATTTTTGCTAAGAATTTTATTACTTTTGAAAATAATTAAATTTTGCAATCATTTGTAATTTCTCTAAAATTTTCCAAATTATATCGTAGAATTTACGAACTTTTTGTCCTTTTTTAATCAAATTACGGACTTTACGGACCTTTTTTAAAAAAAAATTACTATTAAGGACTTGAATCAAATTTACGGACCTTTACGGGATTTACGGACTTACTTCGAACCCTATAGTAACCATATAATAATACAATATTTAAAAAAAAAATATTTCACGAAATTTATATTCTGTTTAGTTAAAAATTGTTAAAATTTAGTAGAATTTCATGTAGAAATTCTATAGAATCGTTCCAATGAATATTCTATAGAATATTCTCTAGAAATTATATAAAATAATTCTATAGAATGATTTTAGTGAAATTCTATGGAACTTTTGTAGCTGGAATGTAAGGAAAGTTGTTCATCGCAAAGTAGTTAAAAAAAAAGAAAAAAATCAGAAAATATTCTCATTTTCATGTTCGTTAAATTCTGTATTCAACAAATAAAAGCTCAGTAAATGCTTGATAATTTCTTTTTATAAACATATAAATTATATTTATCTATAAATGTATAAATACGTATGTAAATATCTCTATATAGATGTATACATGTGTGTATGTATTATGTATGTAGATGCGAACCCTTAAAAGACAGATTCGATTCAAAAGTGTCCCACTATTTCAAGTAGAGAGCAAGGCAAGTAAATTTAGCTAAGACCCATGTAAATGCTCGCAGACAAGGAGATTCAGGATTGAAGTGAAGCTTCAGCTTTAGATAGACGCAATATGTACCAAAGAGGCACTCCTTGTACGTGTACTCGTTGGAAGTTGCTTCAACAGGGTATAATATATAAGACTGCATTAACACATGCCCAAGTTTGACTATTTATTACTCAAGCATGGTAATACCAACTGATGAGGTACAAGACGAAGTGTCTGTTTTCCAACATATATAGCAACAACTAGACTCTCAAACTTCTTCTGTGTATGTATATATTACATGTATACAAATATATTTATATACACACATACAGTTATACGTACCTACACATTTATACACACATACATAATGGCTTATTAATCCAAATTCATGGTTTATTACCAACACAAATTTAATCTATATCAAGTAAATTTAACCCCATCGTATACTTGTTGTCCGAAATTAATATTCAATATTACATTAACTTTTTTTTTATTAATAAACCTGAATATACTGCGAAATGTATTAAGAGATATAAGAAATTTTAAGCGATAAAATAAGAAAATAGATAGTTCACCACTGTTTTATTTAATTTTAAAAAAGATTTGTTATGAAAAAAAATATTCATTTAATAGTTTCGGGCAACAGTTATATTTACAATTTTTAATTAAAATTTTTAAAGCTGTGATTTTTTTTTATATTTTTCTAAAATTCAATTATTTCTAAAACATTCTACCAAATTTTAGTTGTTTGGAAATTTTTTTATTGTATTTAATTATTGAAAAACTATTATCTTTCAAAAATTATTTTAAAATGTTTAAAAAAAAGCAATTGCTTCCTCATAGAGGAAGGATTGTATTTTAAGAATTTTATTATAATTTTTTGAAAATATTTTAATTAAATAACTTTAAAAAGTGGTACTGTTAAAAAATTGTCCACAGGGTATATGAATGACCTCTTAATTACTTATATAGTGAGAGAGAATTTTTATTTTATATATACATATATACATTCTATATAAATAATTAGAGAAAATTTTTAATCAACTTAAAAATGTTTGCTTGACAAAACTTTTTACCGACTCTTTTAGTAAAGTCACAAACTGTATATTAAAAAGTATTAAATTAATAAAGTTACATTTTCAATCAACTGACTAAAGTACTTCGATATATTCATTATAGAGTATATTTCAAGTTTATTCAGTAAACTCTAAAAGGATATATATGAGCAGTACAATTTGATAAGAAATTAATTTCAAACTAAATTTATTGAACACCATAAATAACTGGAGTAGTAGACAATTAGCTGTATTTGCAGCTGAAAAATTTCTATAAAATTTTGTAGAGTTTTAAAGTTTTTTTTTTTTGAGTAGTAAAAGTCAATTTTTGTCAATTCTACATTCACTTTATATTGGTATTTAGCAGTAGATGTCAATTTTAATTATTACTTATTAAAATTGGAAACTTTAGCATCAGTAGTATGGGGCCGTCCATAAACCACGTAGCCCCATTTTTTGGGAATTTTGACCCCCCCTCCCCCCATGTAGTACGCTATTACATGTATTAGCGCCATTTTTTCCTTTTGTCGTAGTCAATTGCTTGACCCCCCCCCTCCCCCTCAAGAGGCTACGTGGTTTATGGATGGCCCCAATGAGTAAATTTTAGTCAGACATTATTTATTTTTTTTTAATTAGTCTTAAGTATTAAAAGTCTTTCAATTAGGTTTTTCTAATTTTTAATTTTTTAAACATGTATTTTTAATAGTAAAGGCTAATTTCAGTAAGACTTTCCAAATTTTAATAAATTCATTTTAAGTAGTAAAGGTCAATTTTAGTCAGGTTCATTAGATTTTTAAACTTTTCATTGCGAGTAGTAAAGGTCAATTTCAGTCAGATTTTCTAAATTTTAGAATATTTATTTTCAGTAATAAATGTCAGGATATTTTTCCTGATTTTTAACTATACCAATAAAATAATTTAAATATCATATAAAATTATTTATAAGGTTATTTTTTGAGAGGAATTCAATGGTTATATTATAAAAGGGGGCGGGAATATTTTAATTTCTAAACATTTTTGAATTCTTATTTTGTTTAAAAATTTGGTAGATTCTGAAATCTATGCGTAATTTTCTAGAAGATATTTTTTTGAACCCAATAAAACATTTCCAAATGAAAAAGTTGATTTTTATCATTATTGAAGCATTTTTTTTGAAAAAAGCCTAATATTTTCAGCCTAAAAATAATTTTAGGCTGAATATATTTTTTAAAAAATTAGATATTATTTAATTTCTTTTTTTTTAAATTCATTTGTTTATTTATCTAACTAATTTCAGATGATAATTTTATCACAATTTTGTTAATATTTTTTATATGTAAAAATTATGATCTGTAATTAGTTAGAAAAAGAAACAAATGAATTTTTAAATATGAAAATTGAATAAAAATAGTACTTTTTACACAGAAAAAAATAAGTGTTAAATGTGTTGCGTGTAGTTTTCAGATAGTGTTATTTTAACCCCATTTAAAATGTATATTAATTTAACACTTTCTAGTGTTAATTTAACATGCTCTAGGGTTATTTTAACATCAATGAAGTGTTAAAATCACACAGTATCGGTTAAAAATCTTGCGTGTTGTTTTAACACTACTTTTAGTGTTAAAATAACACTTCTTTGTAGCATTTGTAGCCTAAAAATAGTTTTTTTTTTTTAAAAATGCCTTAAAAGTTATAAAAATCAATTTTTGTTTGTCAAATTTCTTTGTGGACTATAAAATTACCCATGTATTTCAAATTCAATTAATTTAAAAAAATAAAAATTCAAAAAAAGTTAAAAATTGATTTTATTTTATGACAATTGAATTCCTGTGAAAAAAGTAATATAAAACAATTTTATTGAATATTTTAATTATTTTCTTGATATAGTTTAAAATATCCATGTACCCTCCCTTTAAATCAATTTTGTGTCAGTCAAAATCTTTGTTTGATAATTTTGTTAATAGATTTAGAAACTAATGACATTAGTTCTGTATTTTATTATTCAACTATCCCAAAGAGCTTTAGAATTTCCATGTTAAATGATATTTTGAATTTGTCATTAAATTGAAAAAATTCACGATTATTGAAGAACAATTGAAATTGCTATTAATCGCATATTGCTTTCAAAATTATATAAAGTATTCAATGAACTGTGAAAATGAATTGAATCGTTTATTATATTTTACTGAATTTAAAAATATGACAAAATAATATATATAGGGGATATTATTGTGAATTGTGATATTTTTAAGACTGAAAAAGATTTCTCTTATTTTGTTTGGAACGTGATCGTCTCACGGCTGATTTGTTTGAAGCCGAAAGAAGCAATCGTCCTGCTAAAATGAATTCAATGTTGGTAGCGAATTTACTTTCTCTCATTCTCTCTCTCTCTCTCTTTCTGGGCAACGACTCTCGGGAGGTTCCGTAGGTTCGCGAGACCTACCCCGCTAAATCGCTTGTTTTCGCTTGAAAAACAAATCTCGCCAGCAGATAATTGCACTTTTTCAATTACGTTGAAATTCCAAGCGGCGCAGTACTGTGGTACGGATCGCTGAGCTTTTTATTTGCATTGCAAAGCTCTTACCTCTGAGAGTCGCATTTGGTACCCATTCTATTTTCACTCTCACGAGCAACACATTCTTTCCACTACGAGATCTACTCTTTAGTATTTTATAGATACAAATATTATAATTCCTACTTCTTCTTCTTCTTTTCTTTTTTATCTTCTTTCCTTTTTTATCCTCTTTATTCCACTCACAGACTCTAATTTCCTCAACAACAACAAAAATTTCCCATTTATTAATTTTGCGAAGAGAAAAAAGTGGAATTATATCCATCAAAAAAAAAACTTGAAAAACGAAACAATTTAAAACACATCATTAAGAAAAAAAATATATAATACGGATTTCTTTTTTCAATAAAATTGGTAAACAAAAATTGGAGAAATTGTGTTGAGAAAAATACAAGAAAATAAAATTCGTTAAAACTGGCAACACGTTGAAAGGTGGGTGAAAAGAAAATGGCAAAGCAAAAACGGCTAAGAAAAGAACGGTCGAAAGAAATATGGCTCGACGATTTAGTGCTTTCTTTCTCTCTCGTTTTCTCTTTGTCTGTCTATGTGAAACTTAAAGGGAAGAGTGAAATGTAAAACTGAGAAGGAAGGAGCGATGGGAAAAAAGGGTATCAAGAAAAGTGAGTGAATGAGTGAGAGAGAGAAAGAGAGAGAGAGAAAAGTCGGAAAAGCATTTTATGGCCTCTAAATAGTTGCCTGAATTTATTCAGACTACTAACAAATTTACTGTCGCTTAATTACTTCTTTCAGTTGTTTAATTTTATTATCTTCGGTCCGGTGTGAAGGGAAACTCAATTAAATGAAATTCTTTTTTGGGTTTCATTTTCAGTAATCATTGGCTCATGAAAAGAGGCAGTATTTTTTATGCTAGGTAATTTCTTTTTTCTGTGTTATTATTTTTATTCCCATTAACTACCTTTCGGAAAAATGGTTGCTTACTTCAATAATATAATTTATTAAATATTAATAAGGATTCGATGTATTGGGGGAAAAAAGGTATGATTTATTAATAACTGTTTTTGTTATATTAGTTTCTTATATTATTAATTATAAAAAACTGAAATTAATTATGAAAAAAATTAATTTCATTCTGGACTTAGAAATTATTTTGGGAAATATATAATAGTAAACTTTCTAAATTTAAAAATATTTTTATTTATTAGTAAAGCTCAAATTCAGTCAGACTTTCTAAGTATTAAAATATTTTTTTTATTAGTAAAGCTCAATTTCAGTCAGACTTTCTAAATTTAAAATAATTTGTTTTCAGTAGTATAGGTCAATTGAAATTAATTAAGAATTACTAGAAGTAATTTTAGTTAGATTTTATAAATATTAAAATATTTATTTTTAGTAGTAAGAGTCAATTTCAGTCAGAGTTTCTAAATTAAAATAAATTTGTTTTTCAGTAGTAGAGCTCAATTTCGGTCATACTTTCTAGATTTTTAAATATTTTTTTTAGTAGTAACTGTAAATTTAGTCAGGCATCCCACATATTAAATTTTTTCGTTTCAGGATAGTGAGAGTCAATTTCAATCAGACTTTCTAAATTTTAAAATATTTGTTTTCAGTAGTAGAGCTCAACTTCAGTCATACTTTATTTTTAAATATTCTTTTCAGTAGTAAATGTCAATTTAGTCAGACATCCAAGATTTTAAATTATTTGGTTTCAGTAGTGAAAGTCAATTTCAGTCAGACATTCAAAATTTAATATAGTTTTTTTTCAGTGGTAGGGGTCAATTGAAATTGATTAAGAATTACTAGAAGTAAAACTATTTTTGTTTTTCAGTAGTAAAACTCAATTTCAAAAAGATTTTCTAAATATTAAAATATTTATTTTCACTAGTAAGAGTCAATTTTAGTCATACTTTCTAAATTTTCAAATATTTTTGTTCAGTAGTAAGAGTCAATTTCAGTCAGACCTCAGACTTTCTAAATTTAAAATAATTTGTTTTCAGTAGTAGAGGTCAATTAAAATTCATTAAGAATTACAAGAAGTAAAAATATTTATTTTTCAGTAGTAAAACGCAATTTCAGATAGATTTTTAAATATTCTTTTCAGTAGTAAATGTCAATTTAGTCAGCCATCCTAGATTTTAAATTTTTTGGTTTCAGTAGTGAAAGTCAATTTCAGTCAGACTTTCAAAATTTGAAATAGTTTGTTTTCAGTGGTAGGGGTCAATTGAAATTGATTGAGAAATACTAGAAGTAAAAACTATTTTTGTTTTTCAGTAGTAAAACTCAATTTCAAATAGATTTTCTAAATATTAAAATATTTATTTTCAGTAGTAAGAGTCAATTTTAGTCATACTTTCTAAATTTTCAAATATTTTTGTTTAGTAGTAAGATTCAATTTTAGTGAGATCTCAGACTTTCTAAATTTAAAATAATTTGTTTTCAGTAGTAGAGGTCAATTAAATTTGATTAAGAATTACAAGAAGTAAAAATATTTATTTTTCAGTAGTAAAACGCAATTTCAGATAGATTTTTAAATATTCTTTTCAGTAGTAAATGTCAATTTAGTCAGCCATCCTAGATTTAAAAATATTTGGTTTCAGTAGTGAGAGTTAAATTCAGTCAGACTCTCTATATTTTAAATCAAGTGTTTTTTCATTAGTAGAGGACAATTTTACTAAGAATTTCTGGAATTAAAACTACTTATTTTAAGTGATAGACCTTAATCCATGTTAGTCTTTTTAAATTTTTAAATTTAAAGAATTTGTTTTCAGTAGTAAAGGTCAATTTCAGTCAGACTTCAGTTTCAGTAGTAACTAAGAGTCAACTTTAGTCAGATTTTCCAGAATTGTAATAATAATAATAATAATAATAATAATAATAATAATAATAATAATAATAATAATAATAATAATAATAATAATAATAATAAAAATAGTAAACAATGCATTTAGAGAGTCTAAAATTATTAAAAAACTATTAGTGGTAAAAGCAAATTTTAGTCAGACAATATACCACAGTAGAAATCATAGACAAAATGTAGTCCATTTTTTAAAAAAAATTTCCATTTACTCAGTGGATAAAAAATTCCCGTCTATCCAGTTTTCAAAAAAAGATAAATTTAACATAATAAACAAAAATTTCAACACAGCAAAACTTTATCTAAATAAACAAGTGCACTTAAATTTATGTCGACTCGTCTAATATATTTAATAAATAACAATAATTCCAGTACGTGACTGGGATAAGTTAGACACATGTATATTGGAGAATCAGACTAGTATTCTCATCAGATGTAAAGCGACTGACCTATTTCATGGCTACCACGTCTTCGCAATACTTGCACTTCTATTCCCTAAGCGAAGTAAATGTAATCATGTCGCGCATTGCAACAGAATACATAACCAAAAGACGGCGGTAAATTTTATCACCGAAAAAAAAACTATATCATTCAATCATCAAAAGATCGTTTTCACTCTTTTGAGTGAAATTTCAAATTTCTATTGAAATTGCATTCTATTTCAAATATTCTATTCTATTTAAAATTAAAATATTCTACTACCAAATGAAAGTTCTACAATTCTAATCTAAAAATTAATGCCTTCTCATATGTGATGAGAATGAAAAAAAATTTAATTTCAATACAAGTGAAAAATCGAGAATTGTAATCGTTTCTATGCGGATAAATAAAGTTAGTTGTCATTTTTTAGGAACATGATATTGGAAAAATCACTACATCTTCGTTTTCTGTATGTTATACACACATGTATACACCTACTATACACTACTAAGAGATCCTTCAACCGTCGAGACTTTATTACTGTTTGGCGAACTTGACTATATCACCTCGAGGCATCACCAAAAAGCTTCTTCCTCTTCACGTCTAACGCATATGTAGTTAGTAAATATTTTACAAGTAGCGTAATGGCGAAGAGAGATATGGACAAATCTGTACCTCGAAACGAAAGCCATCAAATTTCTTCGATATCACATGCACCTTGTCAATATCGAACTCAAATAATTTTACTTCTTCAAAAAGTTCCTATTCATTCTTATACATTTGTATGTAGTTATATGTATATATATTTATATTTCCAACTCTAACTTTATTCTCAACGTTTATTTTAAATCTCTCCACTTCTGTTTTTATTGATTTTTTTCTCTTTAGAGAAGACTGTAGATTTAAAATTTTATTTTACGCTCAATTTTGTTAATTCTTTCTAAGTTTTAAAGTATAATTAATAGATTTATAAAGCTTGTCTGACTAATATTGATTTTTGCTACTGAAATTAAATGTTGAAAGAATACATGAAGTGTAGTATTGATATTTTCAGATAATTAGATTAAAAAATTATTAGAATAGACAATTATTATTTTTTTTCAGTAGTAAGAGTCAATTTCAGTCAGACTTTCTAAATTTCTAAATATTTGTTTTCTATAGCAAAAGTCAAATTTAATCATAATTTCTAGAATGGAAAGATTTAATAAATTGTCTGACTAAAATCGATTTTTACTACTGAAACAAAGTTTTCAAGTTCGTAAACCAAAAAAAAAATGTAGAAAATAATTTTTTCTACGTCTGTAAGTGATAGAAACAAATTTTAGTCAGACTATTCAACTTTTATTAATTATTTACTTATTTATTTTATATTCAGACAAATGCTATAAATTAAGTTTTATGCACTTCGGGGGGAAAAGTCCCGTTTAAGTGAGGGAAGAAACTTTCTGAAATCCTATTTTCTACTCTAAGTGGTAGAAACTAATTTTAGTCAGACAGTTGAACTTTTGGTAATTATTTATTTATTGTATTCACTCAAAAACCTATAAACGAAATTTAATACATTCCAAGCGCAAAAGTCCAGTTTTAGTAATGCGAAAAACAATTTGAAAGCCTTTATTTTACTGTTAAGGATAAAACCAGAAATTTTATACAGACAATTTAACTATTTTAAATTATTTATTTATTTATTAATTATATACAAAAAAGAATACTATAAATTCAGTTTATTTCGTTTTAAGTAGATAGGTCCAGTTTAAGTCAGACAGGAACTGTTTTAAATCGCTTTTTTTGCTGTAAGTGATAGAAACGAATTTTAGTCAGACTATTTAATTTTTAGAATTATTTATTCATTAATTATAAACAAAAAGCACTGTAAATTTAGTTTAATGTTTTTTAAGTAGATAAGTCCAGTTTAAGTCAGACAAAAAACTGTCTAAAATCGATTTTTTAACTTTTAAGTGATAGAAACGAATTTTAGTCAGACTAATGAACTTTATTAATTATTTATTCATTAATTATATACAAAAAACACTGTAAATTTAGTTTAATGCATTGTAAGTAGATAAGTCCATTTTAAGTCAGGCAAAAACGTTCTAAAACCCTTTTCTCTACTATAAGTGATAGAAACGAATTTTAGTCAGACTTTAATTTTATGAATTATTTATTCATTAATTATAAACAAAAAGCACTGTAAATTTAGTTTAATGTGTTTTAAGTAGATAAGTCCAGTTTAAGTCAGACAAAAAACTGTCTAAAATCGATTTTTTAACTTTTAAGTGATAGAAATGAATTTTAGTCAGACTATTGAAGTTTTGTTAACTATTTCTTTCCATTTATAAAAAATAAAAAGTTCTCTAAACATCTAATACTTGTAATTTTTACTTTGACCAAAAAAGAATTAAATAATATCCATAAAGATTTGAATTTTTCGAAAAGATTTTTCGTTTTAATTAAAAAGCAACAAAAAAAAGGAACACATACAGAAAAAAAATAAGAGAAACAAAGGTTCGTGGCAAAATGTTTTACTGATGAAGAGATGACACTGGCGATCGTTGTGAAAATGGAAATTCAAGATACTTTTCAAACAGCTACATTTTCACATTGTAGTCATGCAGTACAGTTGTAAAATTCTCAATTTTCTCCAGGTTTACAAAAAAATACCCTGCAGGGCTAAAGGATATTTCTATATGACTGTACTCTTTTTTTTCTCATAATACAAATGGGGATAGCATATTGAATCAATAGCCCAAAGTACAAAACTCGTCATTTTTATTTTTGAAAATTTAATTGAAAAACGGTTAGCTATATACTTCCTCTTTTTTTTACTTTTCTCCTTTATTTTCGTTTTACATTTGAAGCCAAAAAATTGAAATTTTTATGTAACAGCTCACTGTATTTTTCTATATATACACATTTATTTTTATGTCGTCAGTTAGTATTCTTGTTGATACATTTTTATATTCATTTCTTTTTTGGGCACGATAAAAATTTATATCTTTTTCAAGATGAGAAAATTTATCGTACTCGTGTAATATTTTTTTGCAAAAAGAAAAAAATGAAAATTTCTTGTTCTTCTTTTACGAATTCGAAACTATTTTTGAAAAATTAGAAAGTAGAAGTTGATATTTTGAATTTTACTTTCTTATTTTTTTATTACTTTTTTATTTATTACTTTCTTATTTTTCAATATATTTTACAATTTAGTAAAATTTCTTTAAATTGTGAAAAAGAATTTTTTTTTAAACACTGAGTGATAAATTTAAGGAAAACGTTTTTAGTTTGTAATTTAATCTTACAGTTACGAGAAGTCCTTGTTTTTTAAGAGAGAAAAAGAGAGAGGGAGAGAAATGGGAATTTTTGTTGAAAGTTGGCTTTTTCAGACTTGCAAGATTCCTTAATTATTTTATGGACAATCTCGTGAGGTTTTTTTTTTCTTCTTCTTCTTTTTTTTGTCGTTTCTGGTATAACTGTAGCACCTCGAGCTTTAAGGGTCCAACAGAGTCGTTGTTAACGATGAGATACTGTAACTGCGAAAGGAGCCAGGCTCACACACCATATCTCTTGGTATGTGCCAAAAAGGTGATGGGACGAAGAGAGGGTAATAAAGGAGTGAGAAAGTAAAAAAGGAGGAGAATTGGTTATATAGAGTAGTTGAAGAGAAGAGGAAGAGGAAAAGAAAAAGAAAAAAGAGAATTGAAGATTGGAAAAGAGAATTTTATAGAGAGAAAGAAAAGTTAGTGAAGGAAGAGTGAGAGAAAGAGACAAGGGGAGAAAAAAAAGAGAAGGGGAGAGAAGTGGGTTGCTCGTATAATCTGCGAAGCTCCGCATTACTTGTGTAACCCTTTCGCCTCTCCACAAACGTGGCCAACATGTTCCAACACACCGCCACTGTCGCCAACTGCTAAACCTTTTATGTGACGTGCCTCGAAACGACCTATACCATTCGGAGGGAGGGCGAAGGGGTTGAATCGAGCATTTCTGTATCGAACCACTTCACGGTTTTCTCTCTACATTCCCAACGAAATTTCCTCCTCGCAGTTGTATTTCAATGTGTGTCAATAATACACAGCTCGAAAATGGAATCCATTTGAGTCAATTAGACTTGAAAATTAATCAATTTTTTTTTTCATATTATTTAATAATTTTCGAAAAAGTTCTTTGACAATTTTCAAATACATTTCTTTACAATATTCAATTTTATGAAATTTTAATTATTCGTAAATTCTTCAATTAAATATATCCTATTAGAAAATAAAAACTTCAAATAATACAAAAAATTGAATTAAACTTTTTCAAAAAAAATTATTTTCAAAATTCAATTATTACATTTATTTACGAATTTCATTAATTGCAAAATTATTCAAAAACATCAATAACTTCTTTTTTAAATAAATATTTGATTATTAGGTATTATTTTTCCATAGGAATGAAGTATTTCAAAAATTTCATATTCAAACCCTTTTAAAAATTATATAACTTTAAAAATATTTTTATAAAACATGAAGATATCGATTGCTCCGAGTCGAAGACTCGGAGTGATCGATATCTTCATTTTTTATAATAAATAAAGATGTTCGAAAGATAAAATAATTATTTTATATTATAAAAATATTGTTATTGTAACTTCTTCAAAATTATTTTCATAATGAGTAATTCATAACGTATAATGAGTAAATAAATAAATAAATATTCAATTATTATCTAAAATATTAACTCAAATTAATTTTTGAATCAATTTTTATTAGAAAATTCTACTACAAATTAAATTATTCAAATACAAAAATAAATAATTGAATGTTTCTTAAAATTAAATTCCCACAAAGAATGTCATCGATAAATTTTTAAATAATCAAATTCTTTCGACGAATTTTAATGAAATTTTTAAGAATAATGACATGTTTCGAGGAATTCGATTAAAATTATTTTAAAAATAATTAAAATTCTGCGATGAGTTTTATTATTTGTGAAAATAATTGAATGTCTAAAAAAATTTTATTAGTTTTGAACAATATTTAATTTTCGCGAAGAGTATTATTACTCTTGAAAATAGTTGAATTTCTGCAATAATTTCTAACTTTTCTAAAATTAAAATTTTTCATGTTTTTAACTAAAATTCTTCAATAAATGCATTATTTTGAATAATTTTTGAAAAAGTTCTTTGAGAATTTTCAAATTCATTTGGTTACAATTCAATTTTACAAAATTTCAATTATTCGTAAATTCTTCAATTAAATATACATTAGAAAATAAAAACTTTTAATAATTTAAAAAAAAATGCTATTAAACTTTCTCAAAAAAATTAGTTCCGCAGAATTTTTAGTTAAAAATATGAAAAATTCAGATTCTCAAAGATTTTAATTTGAAACCTTTTCATAATTCAATTAATTTAAAAAATTCACAGCTCTAATGCTTTTTATTCAATTATAATCAAAAATTTTAACTGAAATACATTCTTAAATCAATTTTTATTAGAAAATTCTATTAGAATTCAATTATTTTTTGTATTTATATACAAAAAGAAAAAATTTATTGAATAATTGCTTTTTTTTTCAAATCGAATTTTTATAGAGAATTTTATCAATAAATTTTTAAATAATTGAATTTTTTTTGACGAATTTTAATAAAATTTTTAAGAATAATTACATTTTTCGACGAATTCGATTAAAATTGTATTAAAAATAATTGAAATTCTGCAATGAGTTTTATTGTTTATGAAAATAATTAAATTCCTAAAAAGAATTTTATTATTTACGCGAAAATATTTGAATCAGTGCAAAAATTTTATCATTTATGAAAATAATTAAATGATTGTGAAGAAGTTTATAAAAAATTTGTAAATAATTGAATTCCTGTGAAGTTTTTATTATTTTATAAAAATAATTAAATGTTTGCGACAATTAAATATTGTCAATTTTATTAAATTCTTTTTAAATAATTGAATTCTTTTG
The DNA here is from genome assembly GCA_032872505.1 of Leptopilina syphax. NCBI lineage: Eukaryota > Metazoa > Arthropoda > Insecta > Hymenoptera > Figitidae > Leptopilina > Leptopilina syphax. Next base: position 8,090,541 of record CM065477.1, on the reverse strand, counting down.
GACAATTTTTTTTAAAATAGTAAATATTAAAAATCATTGAATTGAGGAAAGTTTTTAAAAATAATTAAAATATTGACAAGAAATTTATGAAAATTTTTGAAAATAATTAAATTTTGGAGAAGAATTTAATTATTTCTAATTTTCTATAAAGATAATTGAAATTTTGATGAAAATTTTTAAAAATTTTTGAACATAATTCAATATTTGCGAAGAATTTTATTACTTTTGAAAATAATTGAATTTCTGCAATTATTTGTAATTTCTGTAAAATTCTCCAAATTATATCGTATAATTTACGAACTTTTCGTCTTTTCTCAATCAAATTACGGACTTTACGGACCTTTTTTTCAAAAAACGGACTTTTTCGGACTTCAAGCAAATTTACGGACTTTTACGGTATTTACAGATTTAGTTCGAGCCCTGGTCTTGTGAAAATATCCTTTTCGGGATAAAAACGACTCGTGAAAAGAATTGTCCAAAAAAATGTAATTTATTCATATTTAAGAATTTTCAAAGTCATTAACTTTGATTACATAATTAAAAAAAAATTAATAATAATTAAGAAACGAAAACACTGGAAAAAGGGAAAAAGTAGAGAAAACTAGAAAAATAAAAACGGAAAACGAAAAGAAAAAAAGTAATTTTAGAATAGAGAAGAGATAAAAATACTCACAAAGTAATTAATTAGGGGAAAATTGGAAATCATCATTAATGTATAAATTAGAAATTTATTTTTGGTACTAAATTTTATAGTTTGTATCGTGTATTTAATTCACATATATATCAAATTCATTTCCAGTTGGAATATTTCTGCCCAGAAGTAATAATCTGTGGTATGCTAATCTACGCGAAGTACATACATAAATAGTCTATATTAATTTGGAAAGCTGGTTCTATCAGCTAATATTGATAAACTTGTGTTAACCGCCGATGTTAATTAATTTTATTAATTAAAAAAATACAGTCTCTTTACAACGATATGAAAAAATTTTATTACCCAAATTAATGATTTTTATAAAGTTTAAAATTGAAAATTAAATTTTACAAGACCTATTTGCCAAATATCTTTTTTCCTGAACTAATTTATTAGACTACGTACTTCAGAGGTTCATAGAAATTTCTGCAAATATTTACAGGAAAATAACTTTTTTCAAAAAAAGAAACGTTCCGATGTCAATACCCTGTGTGTTTCATTAAAAATTAAAGGACTTGTCAGTGGGGACAATTTAACGAACCTTTCTCTCCTATCAATATCAAAGGGATGAAACCTTTAAAGAGTAATAATCGCATTTTTTGATATGCAAAAAGTTGAAGACTTTTTTTTTTCCCTAGTAATCATGTGTTTGTAATACCAATGTAATGATGGGAATAAAGTAAATCGAGAGTGCTCTAGGCAAGTAGTTTCTATCCCATATTGATTTCCCGTCAATGCCAGCGACCGGATTTAGATGATAAGCTATCAGCAAGTGATCCTTTATACCTTCGCTTCTGTACATATAGATCCTTAAGCGTCCATATAATGAACACGAGAGGATCCTCTTCTATATATAATATACAATCGGCTTAGATATATATTTTCGTACTTTTTTTGATCAAAAAAAGGAAAAAAAGACGAAAATTCAAATGAGAAATGTTTTTCTAATCTACAATTTTATTATTTTTTAATTTTAAATTTACTACTAAAGTGAATAGTAATAATAATAGTGAATTGAGAAATAATAAATTTAGAAATTTATTTTAATAACCACTTTCACAGACATTTAGTTTCACTTTTATTTTCACTGACAGAATTTTATTTCCTTCTTTTTCTTTGATAAATTTTTATTTTCATTTCCACTTTAAAACAATTTTACTTTAGCTTTTTTTAACATTCAAAGTGAAAATGAAATTTTATGAAAATGAAAGTAAAAATGCAAGTGAAAGTCGAAATGAAATAACACATTCGACCACCAGTATTTAATTATTAATTTATTTAATAAATTTACAATTCACAGAAACTCAATTATTCAAAAATTTTTATAAAATTCTTCGTAATAATTCAATTGATTCAATTATTTTCGTAAATTATAAAATTCTGCATTGGAATTGAATTATTTTCAAAAATAAGAAAACTCATCACAGAATATCATTTATTTTTAATACAATTTTAATCGAATTTCTTGAAAACTGTAAATGTTCTAAAAAATTTTATTAAAACTCGTCAAAAGAACTCAATTATTTAAAAATTTGTTAATAAAATTCTTCCTAAGATTTAAATTTTAACCCCTTCACAGTCGAGTGAAAATAAAGTTTTTGTGCCATAAGTGTTAAAAAAAAATTTTTATTTTTAAAATCATGATATTGTCATATTATATGTTTTTGAGGTTATTAATTCAAAATCCGTGGTCGAAGATTCAAAATTTAAAATGGCGGCTTCAAAATATCGACCAAAAAAAATTAAAAAGTTAACGAATTCGTTAACTTAAAAAATTTTTTTTGTCGCCTTTTTAAAGCTGCCATTTTAAATTTTAAATTTTTGACCACGGATTTGGAATCAGCGACCTCGAAAACCCCCGAGTAGGCATTTTAAGGCATTTTCAGACAGATTTGTTAACTTAAAAATTTTTTCGGGCGCCATTTTGAAGTCGCCATTTTGAATTTTTAATTTTCGACAACGGATTTGGATTCAGCGACCCCGAAAACTTCCGAGTAAGGATTTTTAGCCAGATTTGTTAACTTTTAAATGTCTTTTTTTCGATGGCCCTATAGAGCCCATGGACATACAGGGAACGACATTTTTATGGCTCTATAGAGCCCACTGACAGTGAAGGGGTTAAGTAGAATTTAATTTTTCAATAAATAATTTAATTTTGTATTTAAATAATTGAATTCTAGTAGAATTTTGTATTAAAAATTGATTTAAAATAAAATGAATTTCGGTTAAAATTTGAGATAATAATTGAATAGTAGAAGCTTTATAGAATGAATTTTTAGAAATAATTGAATTTTGAAAATATTAATTTTAATTAACAATTTAATACAATTAATATTTTTACAAAGTTAGATGGAAATTTTTTTGAAGTTATTTCTAATTATTATTCTAATTATTATTTTATTTTAGAAAAAGAAGAAAAATATTTGCACAATTCCTATTTTTAATCTTATTTTTGGAACAGGATTTTCCACAGGAATTATAAGACATTCAAAAATTTCAAATTCAAACCTTTTTTAACCCTCACAGGCTCGAGTTCGATTTTTGAAATGCGCGCACAAGGTGGGTCCGAGGGACCCGGATGTTTCAATGCAATAAAAAATAAAATTTAATAGCAAATTGCTTCATATTTTCCATATTTAATACAATTTTAATGATATAATTGCATAAAAAATTTTAAATATTAAAAAGTAATCAAGATATAACTAAAATTTGTTTAATAAATTTAATGAGTCATTTTGAATAAATCGAACTACATACTTATTAAGCAAGATTTTTTTAATGTGCATTTTTTGTTCTATTAAATTTACGGATGTATTAAGCATATGTTATCACTTATTATGGCAGTTGTTGATAAAAATACCATAAATAAATCCAATATTGCATAAAAATTTCAAATTTTTAAATTGTTTTTCATAGCCCGGGTCCCTCGGACCCGGCTTGAGCCCTTACGTATGTTCGACTTAAAAGGTAATTTTTCCAGAATATTTTATAAATAAAGAATTGTTTATATTGATGAAAAATGTGTGTTTTTACGTCCCCAAGCCTAATGTGAAGTTGATTTTCCAATAATATTTTTTTAACCGGAAGTAGATCAAAAAAACTTTCCTCCGGGTCCGAGGGACCCGGCTCGAGCCCGTGAGGGTTAAATTAAACAACTTATAAAAGATTGATTTCTTCATGTTTTCTAATAATTAAAGATGATCGAGAAATTAAATTATTATTTTATATTATAAGAATATTGTTACTTTAACTTTATAAAAATTATTTTCATCATTTTAATTCAATTATTATTTTCTAGAATTTAAAATTATTTTTTATGAAAATAATAATTGAATTCCTTAAAAAAAATTTTATTATTTATGAAAATAATTGAATTTCTGTGAAATTTTTATTATTTATGAAAATAATCAAAGGTTTGCAATTTTGCATACAATTTTATTAAAAATTTTTTTTAATAATTGGATTCTTTTTGGAAAATTTTATTAAAATAGTAGATATTGAAATTAATTGAAATTAGAAAAATTTTAAATAATAATTGAAATTAGGACAAGAATTTTTTTGACATCTATAAAAATAATTGAACTTTGGAGAAGAATTTTGTTATCTATAAAGATAATTGGAAGTTTTACGAGAATTTTTTTTGAATTTTGAACATAGTTGAATTTTATAAGAAGAATTTTTTTTTTAAATAATTGAATTTTTGCAATTATTTGTATTTTCTCTAAAATTGAATTTTTTTAGTGTTTTCAATAAAAATTTAAATTAGAAAATTTTTAAATTCTATTATTTTTAAAATTGCTAATTTTATTTAAATAAAGGTAGTAAGAAGTTATCCGCGCGAATTGTTGCTAGTATTTTTTTTAAAGAAGAATATTGTTCTCATGAACAATTTTATTTTAGGAAAATATGAGTTTGGAACAGTAATTTAATAATTACTATACAATAAAAAACTGATAATTTCAAATTTTAAATTACAAATTCAGAGAAATAATTTTTCAGGAACAATTTAAAAAATTTTTTTTCAATAGAATAATAATGTCTAAAATTAAATCAGTTTTTCTATATTGATATGTAAAAGAAATAAGTCAAGAGGTATTTATATAAAGCTTGTCTTTTTATTTTTCAATTTTTTTTTTTGGTATCTTTGAGTAAGAAAATTAATTGGTACTAAAATAACTCTCAAGTATTTTCATTTTACACAAGAATATGCTTCTTTTTAAAACTTAAAGTAGAACATTTGGATTTCATCTTTTATTAACGGTTGTTTATTCAGTATATGAATTTCCGTTTCTCCTTCTTTTTCTCGATATATATAAATAGATCTGAAAACCATTTCAAAAAATAATTCGAACAAGGGATTTTAAAGAGTAATAGAAAGAAATGTTGAAGTCGATGGCTGATATTAAAATTGATCTTTTCTTATATGTTCCCTTTATTCAAGCTCTTATACTTACAAGAACCTCAAAGACTTACTATATTGGACTTTTGTAATCGATATTTTACCTTCATCTTTATTTGCTTCTTGAAGAAAATAATATAATTGGAAAAATTTATTAACAAAATCATTGCGAAATAGAGAGAAGTCCATATTCAAAAAAATGTATAGAGAGAGAGAGAGAGAGCAATTAAAAACGAGAAATATTATTGTTTCTCGAAAATTTTATGAGAAAGCAGTATATTTAAATGTTTAAAAAGAAATTAATAATAAACACATATCTTTGATACAAAAACACAAACTATTGTAAATTTGTACTGTCTATCCGATTGCTTCCTAATAACTCAAAATACTTTCAATTTTGCTTTAAAAAAAAAAATTAAAATGTAGACAAATATTTTTTTTTCTCTGTGAATATAAAAAGCTTCCTGTATATGAATTCATGGTCAATAGTTTCGTAAAACATGGAAAATGTATAAGATACTCCTGAAAACGAAAACGTTTTAATCTATTTTGCCCTCCGGCAATATAGCGACTCTCAACTGTGAGTTGATCTTTGATCGATTCACAATATTTTCTGCACATATCAAAAGGAATGTTCCACTTTTTAAATCTCATGTTATTTCCTCAAAAAAAGAAGAAGAAGAGCAGAAAAGAAAAAGATTCTTGTCATTTTGTTTTCGATACAAATAAAGAAAGAATATACATTTCTTCTTCTTTTTTTTCACATACAATAAGAAACTTGTGTATCAAAAAGTTCGATAAAGAATTTCAAATAACTTCTACTCATCTATTGCTGTAGAAAAAAATTCTCAAAAGCGTATTTATTAACTCTTTGTACAGGGAAAAAAATTTGATAAAAGGCAATTTTTTATTTTTTTTCCCTTTTTATAGCAATTTTAGCTTTTTTCAGTAATTTTAAGAATTTTTTCGTAATGTCAATAATTTTTAAAGAATTCTAACACCTTTTTTTTAGTAGCTTTAGCAACTTTGTCGTAACGTTAGCAATTAATTCTTCGTACAAAAAGAAAGTTTTAAAAAAGGGATTTTTTGTTTCTGTTTAATATCTTGTACTCTATTATTTTATTTTTGTGGTAATTTTAGCAATTGATTAGTAATTCCAGCATTTTTGTAGTATTTTTAGCAACTTTAGTACGATTTTTTTTAGTGAACAGTAATTTATTATTTATGAAAAAATTATTCTCTAAGTTATTCCTTAATTTATTTTTATTAATGAATACTTTAAAACAAAATTCCAAAGATAATTAAAATTCTGTATGACTAAATTGATACTTATTACTGAAAACTTTAAATTAAAGAATAATAAAGATTTTGCCTGACTAAACTGATTTTGACTAATTAAAATTATAAATTTAAAGAAAAACAATTATTCGTCTGACTAAATTGATTTTTACTACTTAAAACTATAAAAACAAAGAGTTTACAAATATTTGTCCGAATATACTGACTTGTACTACTTAAAACTATTAAAAAGAATAACAAATAATTGTCTGACTAAATTGACTATTACTACTTACAACAGTAAATTTAAAGAATAACAAATAAGCACTGTCTGACTAAATTGATTTTTACTACTTAAAACTATATAAATTTGAAGAATAATAAATAATTGATTATTACTACTTGAAATTAAAATTTTAGAAAAAAAAACAAATATTTTCTCTGCCTAAATTGACAATTACTACTTAAAACTTAAAACTATAAAGAATTAGAAATAATTGTCTGACTAAATTGATTTTTCTACTTGAAATTAAAATTTTAGAGAAAAACTAATAATTGTCTGACTAAATTGATTATTACTACTTAAAAGTCTTTATAAATTAAAAGAATAACTAATAATTGTCTTAACTAGTAAGAATAAATTTAGTCAGACAAATATTTTTTATTGTTTAAATTTATAGTTTTCAATAGTAAAAATAATTTATTTAGAAAGGATATTTGTTATTCTTCAAATTTATAGTTTCTAGTAGTAAAAATCAATTAAGTCAGACAAATTATTTGTTTTTCTCAAAAAATTTTAATTTCAATTAGAAAAAATAAATTTAGTCAGACAATTATTTGTTGCTGTTTAAATTTAAATTTTTAAGTAGTAGTAATCTAATTAGTCTGACAATTATTTTTTATTCTTTAAATTTTTCGTTTTAAGTAATAAGAATCAATTTAGTCAGACAATTATTTAATATTTTTTATATTTATATTTTTAAGTAGTAGTAATCAATTTAGTCAGACAAAACATTTTATTTTCTTTAAAGTTATAAAGTAGTAAAAATCACTTTAGACAGACAATTATTTATCATTCTTCAAATTTATAGTTTCTAGTAGTAAAAATCAATTTAGTCAGACAATTTTTTGTTATTGTTTAAATTTATATTTATAAGTAGTAGTAATCAATTTAGTCAGACAAAATATTTGTTTTTCTCTAAAATTGTAATTTCAAGTAGTAAAAATCAATTTAGTCAGACAATTATTTGTTACTGTTTAAATTTAAATTTTTAAGTAGTAGTAATCTAATTAGTCTGACAATTATTTTTTATTCTTTAAATTTTTCTTTTAATTTTTTTAAGTAATAAGAATCAATTTAGTCAGACAATTATTTGTTATTCTTGGTTTTTATAGTTTTAAGTAGTAAAAATCAATTACGTCTGACAATTACTTCTTATTCTTTACATTTATAGTTTTAAGTCGTAAAAATCAATTCACTTAAGCTACATAATGTTAATTCTTAAATTTTATAGTTTTAAGTAGTATAAGTCAATATATTCAGACAAATATTTGTTATTCTTTGTTTTTATAGTTTTAAGTAGTAAAAATCAATTTAGTCCGACAAATACTTGTTTTTCTTTAAATTTATATGTTTTTAAGTAGTAAGAATCAATTTAGTCAGAGAAATATTTTTTATTCTTTATAAATTTATTATAAAAAAGGGAAAAAAATAATGTTCTAATAAAACTTTTATCAGAATTAATTATTATTATTAGAGCCTTTCCGTATTTTCCAAGACGTCATTTTTTTTTTTTTTTTTTTTTTTGATTGACGAAAAAAAGCAATATCAGAAAGAGGGGAACTGTCCATTATGATACACAATGCTGCTTTTATGACCATTATAAATATCCTTTGAATTTTATTTACTTTTCCATCGATGCTATGAATGAAAGGCAAATTTAATTTGAAACATAATATAATTAGAAACCAAAGGAAATTTGAGGAAAAAGAAAAAATGTATACAATAAATATTGTTTCCCCTAAAATAAGCAAGCATTCTTTAACAATAAACAATAGAAATTCAGAAATTATTTCAAAAGCTTTATCGCGCAACAAACTAAAATAGACAGTTTTTGAAATGAAGAGAAGGGAAAAAAAAAGTTATTGGCCATAGTGACCGTTTGTTTGGAAGAAAAGAACTTGGACAGCGCATCAACAAACCGTGAGATTTTACTCCCTCTCTTTCTATATATATATGGAAAATAAATGTCTACAGACCTACAATGGTCTATTCTTCACTTTTTCAGCTCTTGAATGCTGTACCTTTTGCAGGACACAAGAAAACCGTTTGCGTTTCACAGTACACAGTGAAAGTTTCATTCGCGAAAGTGGTATAGCAGCTTTCATACAAAATGATAAGAAAATCATGAAACGTTTGCGTCTCGACTTCTGTTGAAAGTTGAATGTCGATAGGTGGGGAAGAAATGAAGGGAGGGGGGGGGGTTGGGGAGAAAAACAGGGAGTGGAAAAGGCAACGAACGGATAGTGTGGTGGTGGTTTTTGATGCAGGGTTGGGCGGATTCGTTCAATACGCGCAGGCAAAGACGAGGGATTTAGTTACACTTGAGTTAAAAAAAAAGGAGAAGGAGAAAAAAAAAGAAGAAAAAAAAAATGCTCAAGTAAAGAAGAGGATGTATGAAAACAAGAAATTACATTAGCGGTAAACTCGCCGAGCTTTCGTCTAGCGAGCAAAAATCCCGTTAACTTTTCGCTTGATTGAAGCAACTCTCGAAAAACCATTAATGTCGATTCGAAATAAAACTATTTACTTTTCGAGCTAAAAGTAAGTTAAAGTCTAGAAAACAATACTTGGACGTTCAACAAACGGAATCTCTTAACTTTCTTATTTTTCACTCCCTATATTCCCCTCTCTTTTACTCTCCTTCTCTGTTCTCCGTCAATATAACGATAAAATTGAACACAAATTCTCAATACTCTGCCTTTCATCTATTGTTCTTTAATAATTAATAATTAATAATTAATAATTATTGTTCTTCACTGATATTACTATTTTCCAGAAATATTATCGATCATTTAAATTCGTGTCGATGATCTAATTTCATTTCTATATTTACTTTCATTTTCACTTTGATATTTTTCTTTCTTTTGAAAGATTGTTTTCATTTTTACTTTCATTATGACCGATTCTTTTCACATTCATTTTCACTTTCACAAATTTCTATTTTTCCTTTCAATTTTAATTTGTTAGCTTTTTATTTTCGCTTTCATTTTCACTGTATTAGATTCTTATTGTCACTTTCAGTTTGATAAAGTTTTATTTACACTTTCAATTTTACAGATTTTTATTTTAACCTTCCATCAAACTGGAAGTGAAAATAAAAATTTGTCAAAGTGAAAGTGAAAGTTAGTGAAATTTTACTAATTGTTAATAGAATAGAAATTATAATATTTTTTAGTCGAACAATTGAGGCGCATGAATAGACTCCAATTTTTATTTTCCAAATCTTTATTTTACCAGAGAATTTATTAATCAAATAAGACTTAATTATTATTTCTTTTATTAATCAAAATAATAATTTACAGAAACATTGTTTTCGTATCATCCATTGACGGAATGTTTATTACAGCGAAAGAATATTTTTTATAATCTTCAAATCAACTAATTATCATTTCTAAATATTCTGTTATTTCATAAATATTATTTACATTAATATTTACAATATCGGTTTGTGAATTTTGGTAAACATTATTTTATAGATTTGTTAATAATTGTAATATAATTATGCTCTCGAATTATTATTCAATATAATTTTAATATTACCTAATTATCAATTCTAATAAAATTTTTATTCCTAATCCTAAATTTAATATATTCAGATAAATATTTGTTATACTTGAAATTTTCTGTTTTCAGTAGTAAGAATCACTTTAGTCAGACAAATACTTTTGTCATTATATTTATAATTTTAAGTAGTAAAAATCTATTTAGTCAGACAATTATTTCTTATTCTTTAAATTTATAGTTTTAAGTAGTAATTGTCAATTTAGGCAGAGAAAATATTTGTTTTTCTTTAAATTTTATAATTTTAAGTAGTAAAAATCAATTTAGTCAGACACTGCTTACTTGTTTTTCTTTTTTATAGTTTTAAGTAGTATAAGTCAATATATTCAGACAGCTATTTGTAAACTCTTTGTTTTTATAGTTTTAAGTAGTAAAAATAATTTTAGTCCGACAAAATATTTATTTTTCTTTAAAATTATAATTTCAAGTTGTAAAAATCAATTTAATTAGACAATTATTTGTTATTTTTTAAATTTATAGTTTTTTGTAGTAAATAATCAATTTAGTCACTCTCTGAACTTGAATTAGTAAAAATGTTTTCTAATTTGAATTAGTGACTGACTTTTTGTTTTTGAATTAGTAAATTTTACTAATAAATAGTAATTTCTACTAATTTATTAGTGAAATTTACTAATTTAAAAGCAAAAAGGCAGCTACTAGTCCAAATTAGTAAACATTTTCTTTAATTCAAATTTAGATAGCAGACAAAATATTTGTTTTTCTTTAAAATTATAATTTCAATTTTCAAGTAGTAAAAATCAATTTAGTCAGACAAAATACTTGTTATTTTTTAAATTTATAGTTTTGAGTAGTAAGTGTGAATTTAGGAGGAGAAATTGTTAGTTTTTCTTTAAATTTTATAATTTTGTGTTAGTCAATTTAGTCAGACAATTATTTGTTATTCTTTAAATTTTTCGTTTTAAGTTGTAAGAATCAATTTAGTCAGACAATTACTTGTTTTTCTTTAAATTTATAGTTTTAAGTAGTCAAAATCAGTTTGCTCAGGCAATATATTTATTATTCTTTAATTAATTAATTTAAATTTTCCAGAAGAAAGAATCATTTTTTTCGAATAAAAATTGTTATTAGCGTATGAATCAAATTTTAAAATATTTGTCAATAAGAATAATAAAAATTCCGAAATTATATTTTAAATAATTTTTTATTACTCGAATTTCTATTTTTCCTAATATTTATTTTTACATATAATTAATTATTATAATTTTTGTTTCCTAATTCGTATTTTACATAACATACATTTCTTTGAAGATTTTGAACTTTGTTTATAGCTTTGTTTAGAAAATAAATTTAGTCAATTAATTTACATATGGTTGGAAATATGTACAAAAGAGGAACACTTTTGCTGAACATCATAAATTGATTGGTCAAATGTTAAAAATTATATAAACATTAAGAAAAAGTCGAGAATGGACCTTATAGTCAGGGTTGGACCATGCTAGTCCATAACTCACATTTCTCTATATAAAATATTATAATTTTTAAAAATTACAAATTTAGTCGAGCGTAACTAAATAATTCAATAATAATTTTATAAAATTTCAATGGAATGGATTTAATGGAATAATCCGGTAATGCGAAAGAAATATTTCGTACTACTGTGGAAAAATTTTATATAAAAAAACTTTCACGTCCCATTTTTATCCCCGATGTTTCCATAATTGTCCCTGTTGACGGTAATTGAGTTTATTTGAGATTCCCTGTAGAGATTTTTTTTTCCTTTATGATACTTAAAATAATTATGAGACATGACTGAAAAAGAGAGGAAAATTGAGAATCTGAAATAAATGACAAAAACAGGTAAAACCCACTACTTTCATTTTATTTCCTTTTTTTTCCTTTATCTGTCAAATCGTATTTATCGGATTTGGGATAATAAGACTCTTGATCGCATTTGTTTGAATATAAAGGTGAGAGGTGAAAATAGAGTCACACGGAATCAGAGAGAGGATCTTTGGGTTACTTGGGATTAAGCCTTGTATAAGAGGGGACTTAATTTGAAATCCAGTGAAGACAGTATGTATATATAGTCAAGTGAGAGAGCTAAATTCTCAACCTCCAGGGAACATTCAATGCAAAACTAATCAAACAGATTCTTTATCATGCGAGACACGGTCTCCGTTTCTATGTTCGTTCTGCTCCTCTGTATATATATATAGAACTATGATGGAACGCTAGGTTTGGTAAATCATTCGGTAATGCAAGCGAAGAACGTGCCTCGAATCTACGTGCACTCATTTGGCCGTTCGTTACAATCGTAACAATTAGCTTTTCTTACAAATCAATCTTTATGCGTTTTCTTCATTCAATAAAAATTAAATTATAATTATTCATTTTGCTTTTAATTTAATCACATCTTATCAATATTCAATGGCATATTTTTTTCTTTCCGGATAAAAGTTTCACTACATTTTTCTTATTAAAAACGTCACTTTCAATTTTTTTCTTCTTCTAAATTTTGAAAGTCTGAAATTTATTGCAAATTTCAATATTTTTCGTGTTTTTTCTTACTCTCTAAATTTGAATTAGTAGAAATGTTTACTAATTTGAATGAAAAAATAAAGATTCATATTATTATTTATAGTTATAAATACTATAAAATAAAGAATTTTTCCCCTATCATAGTTTTTTTAAGGATATCAAATCGAGACAAAAACTCTAATAATTTAAAATTTCGGAGAAATGAAAGCAGTAATATCACAAATATTTCTTAAAAATAGAAAATTGTTTCCATAAGTGATTATTAAATTACTTTCTTGAACTATTCAAGCATTATAAAAGTACGTAGACAAAAGTTTTTCTCTAGTTACTTTATAACAAGCAGAGGCATAATATTCAGTAAATTTATTGACAATACTAAGCAATTTTTATTGCAAATGAAATTATCAATTCTAAAACAATGGGTATATGTAGTTTTAACTTTTAAGTAGTGAAAATCAATTTAGTCAGGCAGATATTTGTTATTTTTACATTTATACTTTTAAGAAGTAAGAATTAATTTACTAACTTTTTTTATTCTTTAATTTGATAGTTTTAAGTAGTAAAAATCAATATAGACTTATAGAATTTTTATTATTCTACTTAATAAATATTTAAAGACTTAATTCATATACAAATAAAAATTTTGTATAAATTGATCTAACTACTGAAGACTTTAAATTAAAGAGTATAGTTAATATTTTCCATAACTAAATTAATTTTTACTACTTAAAAATATAAATTTAAAGAAAAATAAGTATTTGTCTGACTAAATTGATTTTTACTACTTAAAACTAAATTTATAGAATAAAAATATTTCGCCTGGATGAATGAACTCTTTTGCAATCCTACTTAGAATTATAAATTTAGAAAGTAACTAATATTTTAATTGCAGAAGTAGTAAAAATCAATTCATTCTAACAAAATATTTTTTTTAAATTTATTTTTTCTTAAATAGTAAAAATAAATTCATTTCAATAAATATTTCTCTTTTTTCAATGTTACTGTTGTAAGTAGTAAAAGTCAATTTAGCTAGAAAGAATTTTTTGTATTCTTTAAGTTTATAATTTTAAGTAGTAAGAATAAATTTAGTCAGACAAATATTTTTTCTTGTTTAAATTTGTAGTTTTTAATAGTATAAATAATTTATTTAGAGAGGATATTTTTTTATTTTTTAACTTTATAGTTTAAAATATTAAAAATCAATTTAGTCTGACAAATATTCGGTATTTGTAGAAAAAATTAATTTAGTCTGCCTGACATTTTTTTATTCTCTTGAAACTATAAATTTAAAGAAAAACAAGTATTTGTCTGACTAAATTGATTTTTACTACTTAAAACTATAAAAACCAAGAATAGAAAATATTTGTCTGAATATATTGACTTACACTACTTAAAATTATAAATTTGAATAAGAATTTGTCTGACTAAATTGATTCTTACTACTGAAAACTTTAAATTAAAGAATAATAAATATTTTGCCTGACTAAACTGATTTTGACTACTTTAAATTATAAATTTAAAGAAAAAAAGTATTTGTCTGACTAAATTGATTCTTACTACTAAAAACTGTTAATTTTAAGAATAAACAAATATTTGCCTGAATATATTGACCTTCACTAATTAAAACTATAAAATTGTTTGGCTTCAGTGAATTGACCTTTACTACTTAAAACTATTAATTTAAAGAATAACAAATATTTTGCCTGGCTGAATTAACTCTTAACTATAAATTTAAAAAATTAACAAATATTTTAATTTAAGAAGTAGTAAAAAGTAATTAATTTCAGTAAATATTTCTTATTTCAAAATTTTATGCTTCTAAGTAGTAAGAATCAATTTAGTCAGACAAATACTTATTTTTCTTTTAATAAATTATAAACTTTTATTTAAAGATTTATGAATCTTTTAATTTAATAAATTAGAATTGATTATATCGTTTTAAAAAAAATAATGTCAGAAATGAATAAAAAATGTTTACAATTTGGTAGAAAGATTAGTAGAAAGATTAGTGACATGACGGTGGATATATAACCTCTGGCAAATTTATCAGAATAAGCACAAAATTGTACTCTAGGGACTAAACTTGAAATATACCGAACTATATTAACATATGCTGACAAAGTTTACATTTTAAATACCTATAAATAAAATCTTCTTGACAATGAATTTAAATATTTCAAAAATTTATTTCTTTTTTCTTTAATTCTTTTTTTTCTGACATTTTAAGTAATATGCTTTTTAATATAATTTAATTTTTCCTATACTGTATGAAACAGATTACAGAGAGGGAGATAAATAGAGAGAAAAAAAAGAAAGAGAGAGAGAGAGGTCTCTTTCATGGAAAAAAAATAATAATGAGGGAAATTTCATAATACGCTTGCTGACGAGTTTAAGGATAAATCACATCTGACCGTACATTCTTTTCTGTCGGGCTTTTAAAAAGTGGAATATACACCAATGAAAGATATTTTAACTATTCATTTATTCTATGAAAATATGAAAAGTAGTCGTAAAATAAATTCAAAGAATAATAAAAATTTTTTTTTACTTAAAAGAATACTTTTCTTTTCTTTTTTTTCTATTCTTTTTCACTCTTAAATTTAATGGAGAAAAATTACATGTCTTTAAAATTATACATTTAAAAAAAGTACTTTTACTTGAATTGTAATTTCACAATTTTGTTTAGTAGAAAATAAAATTTTTCTGCAATAAAAAAAAACTTGTGTTTGAAAAAATAATATTTTTGAAAATAAATTTTAGTACCTACCTATTAATAACGGAAACGAAAAGAGAGTTTATAGAAAAAAATTACTTTAGTAGAAAAAAATGTAAAAAATACTAGAAGGTATTTTCTTTTTATTTCTAGTAAAAAAAATCGAAAGTGTAAATTTTAGCTCACGTGGATAGTATCAGTAGAACTATTGTTTCAACTTTTGACATGTACTGCAATAGAGTCGCAGGACAGGAAAGTTAGAAACTGAAGATCAACCATAGTCATCAGAGTGCTAAAATAGAAGCACGGAACAAAAGTAAAACTTGGTGACGGAAAATTAAGTTAAATGCCCTTTGCAATTGGATTGATTGCAGTTCAATGAAAATAGATTAGTTTGCTTTAAAGTCCCATATGTAACAAGTTTTCTTAAAGTTAACTAGAATTAAAAAAATAAAATCTATTTTTTTGTAAAATATTTTTTATTGTAAATTAAAACCTAAATTGTAGTCGATCAACAAATTTAAATAATAGTACATTCATTATTTAAAATTATTAAAATACTTTTCACTTTATAGCTCTGCTTTATAGTCAATTTTAAATAAACTATAACTATAAATATATTAAAATATATTTAAATAATTTAGTAATAATAATTTTTATTATTTTGTAATAAAAAAGTACTGTTTAGATTATTTAGGCCTTTTTTATTAGAAAATAATTAAGAATCAGTTTTCAAGAAAGGTAAATAATATTTTCAATTATGTTAATTATTAACAATACATTTTTCATCATTTGATTTTTTGGCAAATTTATTTTTTTTTTGCCTAAATTAATCAATAAGAATTAAAATAATATTTTCATAATTTTTTTTAGCAAATGTATTTTCTTTACCATAATTAATAAATAAGAATTAAAATACTAATTTAACTCTTGAAATATTAATTTTTTTTTTGAGAATTTTAGTTTTCTTCGAATATTCTCTGCAAATTGTTGGCAATCAATTTTTTTCCACATTACAATTTTTATATACATGCTATCAAAAATTGATTAATTTATACTTTTTTTAATAACATGCTTTTTTTGTTAGTTTACGATAAACTTTGTAAGACGATACAGAGAACTACAATTCGTAAAAGTGCAGTAGTGCAAAAAAACAATTTTATTTCGAATATGTGTGTGTGTGTTTGTGTAAACAGACGAAAAGTTTAAAATCAAGACAAGACAGAAGAAAGACCCTTGCTTTTTAGAAATTTTTTATCTTTTTTTTTTGGAAAAAATGTGATAGAAAAATTATATTACATTTATATAGAGAGAAGAAAAAAAAGAATGTGCAAAAACCCGGGTGCGTGCAGGTGCGGCCACAATTTTCATTCAATTTAATAGTGTCACAAATTTTTTACTCAACAAAAATTGCGAACATTTTATTGTGGTTTTTAATTTAATAATTTAAATATATTTCAAACTAAAATTTAAAATTTAATTTAATTTAAACTAATAATATAACTTTATTATAAAATAATAGTTATATAATTATATCATAATGTTTATAATTATAATTTAAATAATTGATGTTAATTTCGAATTCACTAAAATAGTTCATGCAAAAAATTTGTAACACTTTTTCCATCTTTTAAAATGTTTAAGAACTTCGCAGTCTAGTTTTATTTCTGATAAAAATAAAATTATATAAAATGTTAATTTAATAATAAAGTAAAAAATTTTTTACTCTATAATATTTGCTGATAGTATTAGTAAAAAGAAGAAGACTTTTCCTGCAATTAATTTAAAAGTAAAAAATTAATTTACATAAAATAAAAAATAATAAATTAAAATTGTGTTTCTAAAAATGTTTCTACAATTATTGGGAATTGAAATTTAATTTATAATTCAAAAATAAAAAATGGTGAAGTAAAAATATTTGTACTTGATAATATTTGCTAATAATATTGTTAGAAAGAAATGAAATAATTCTATAGTTAATTTTTATTTATTAGTTTAGAAAAAAATACAGGACATTAAAAATTTTAATAATTGGATAAATTTTGTACAATATTGAAAGTCAATTAGTATTAATTCGTTAATAATTAAATTAAAAATTAAAAATATTGAGAAATATTAAAAGTTAGGTAGAAATAGTGAAAATTAAATAAAATTTAAAATTAAATAAATAAAATGTTAAAATATTAAAATTATAATTGAAGTAAAGAATATAAAAAAAGAAAAAGGATTATTTTTCTCAAACAAAAAATTGATGTAATAATTCTACTCTATTTTCTTTTTATTTGCGAAGTTCCTAAACGAAAAGTTTTGGAAATGCAGGTGGCCCATGGTGGTGATTGGTGAATTACGGAAAAGGGTTCAGGGTTGCAATATTTCAGTCTTACCACCACCATAGCCAAAGTCTGGTTCTGACTTGTCTAGCGCCTGGATCTCCATTTTTCTCAGCAGCTTCGTTGTAGCGGTGGTAGTAGTTGTGGGCGTTCCTGCACAACAAACACCACATACGGTAAAAAAATAAAAAAAAATTATACAACTTCGCCAGATCGAAATTAAAAAATATATATAGTATTTCTTTCATTTTTTTTATTGTTCTCTAAACCAATTCTTGGGTCTTGATTTTATTTTTAATTCCCGCTTTGATATTTTATTGAAAATCATACCGTAAAAATTGAGTAAATAAAAAGTAATAAAAGAGTAAATAACTGAGTGAATTGTAAGAATATTTAATTTTATTCTCGAAAATTGTATTTTTTAAAGGCAATTTTATTTTTTAAATTGTATTATTTTGTATTTCTATTTTATATTTCTCTTATATTTTCTGTTTTACATTTCTGATTTCCGTTTTTATCTTCTATTTTTACTTCTTGACTTTTGTACCTATTTATTATTTTTTTTTACCAAAATAAAATATTTTTAATTATAAAAAAGTTTTCGAGAAATAAAATGGTGGTTTAATTTCTTCACTTGAGAACGTCAAGGTCGCCACCAGGTGGCGAGAAGTCTGATTAAATCAACTGAACTGACACCTAGCGGTGACCTTGGCGTTCGCAGGTGGAGTCTACAATTTTTTTTTTTAGAGAATTAATTTCTTCATTGAATAACTTAAAATTTTAAATCTCGGATTTAAAAAAAATACCAATAGTTGACTTTTTTTTAACGAAATAAGTGTCATTAGTAATTTATTTATAAAAATAGTAAATAAATAGTTGTATGAAGTGAAAAAGTATCAACAGTTGCGTGACTACGAAACTAGTAATATTTTTAATTTATTTTCTGGAAATTACATTTTGTAAATGTTTTTAATTTATAGTTTTCAAATTATATATTCAAATAAAGTGGTTTAAATTATATTTTTTAATAAAATGATTTAAATTATATTTCATGAAGTTATTAATTTTATCTCAAAAATGTTAAAAAATAATTATTCAAAAAATGTGAAACTTTTCTGCATAACAAACGGAAGTTCGATGTTCATAAAATGAAACGTGTAAAAGAAGTAATTTTATAATTTGAAATCCGTATGTGAGGCCTGTAGGGCTTAAAAATAAATTTCAAAAGAAAAGTTGATTACTGTATTAATTAAAATCTAACATTAAACAACAGTGCCAACGCCTGTTTTGCATGAGAAATAAGTTTGAACCAGTTTGAAAATCCAAATCACGTGCTCCAAAATGGCCCACCCTTCACCGGAATTATTAATACCCAATAGTATTTAAGCATATACATATACACAAAACTCTTACATAATTGAATTGATTTTCAATTACAGACAAAATTATTTTCCTATTCATTTCTTTAGAACCCTCTAAAGTTTGAAAAAAAGAGATATTTCCATATAAAAGAATTTTTATATAATGTATATTTTTCTTTGAAATTCAGAGAGAATCTTATTTTAAAAATAATTTTTATAATGAGATTGACAGAAATTTTTTCCCTTCTTTTTATATTATTTTTTTTTCTTTATACCAAAGACGAAGTTGGGTTTTATAATGGCAAATAATGTGTTACAATTCCAGGGGTAATATTATTTTCAAGTACTAATGCGTATTCAAAAAAAAAAAAAAAAAAAAAAAAAAATGTCGCATAATGGAATGAAAAGGATTTATATTACGTGACTTCAAAGAAGCTTAGAGTGAAAATATATTTTACATTCTTCAATTGGCAGTATGCGCGAAGAGCTTTGGAGCTTTCCATTCAAAGCAGATACATATTTTTTTTACTCTTCAATAATAATGGGGAAACTTTTTTACATAATCTTTACATTTACATTTTACAGTAATAAAATAATAATTTTTAGTTTTAATAATTTTTTTTTCAAAACAGTTTTTAACTGGAATTTTTATTTACACATATTCATTTTCAAATATTTTTAAATGTTTAGAACTTTTTTGAACTTTTTTGAACTGTTTATAACTATTTCAAACAATTTTGAATTCTTTTAAAATATTGTGAACTGTTCTAAACTATTCTAAAATATTTTAAACTATTTTGGATTATTTAGAACTATTTTAAATATTTTGATCTTTTTTTTTTAGTTTTTGAAACTATTTTGAACTATTTTTAACAATTTATAATTATTTTTAAATATTTTTTAACATTTTGAGCTATTTTTAAATATTTTGAACTATTTTAAACTATTTTTGACTATTTAGAACTATTTAGAACTATTTTTAATATTTTGAAATTTGAACTATTTGGAACTATTTGGAACTATTTTAAAATATTTCAAAACGATTTTGAATTTTTTTTTTAAGTATTTATTTTTAAATACATTTTTTAAAAAGAATTTCTATTTTAAAATATACTATTTTAATCTTATTTAATTTAAATTTTTTTTTCTCCCCGTAGAACGTGAATGACAAAAAATAAATAATTTTAAAAGCTTGATTTTATATTGTCAATAGTATTTTTTTTTTATAAAAAAAAGAGAGATCTCATAGTGATGTAAACCACAAATGTTCGATTTCGATAAACATTAAACGCTTCATTCTATTTGAATTTATTTCATGAAATTGGGGAAAATAGGACAAAATTTAATTTCAGTAAATATTCAGGATCAGTAAATTGGAAACTTGAAAATCCTTTCTAATCTTGAAAATTTAGCAGAACCAGGAATTTCGACCCCGTTGTTCTAAATTTATTTCACAGTGGCGTTGAGCCAGGAGCACTTTGAATTTACATTACTAAACTCAAATGAAATTTTGTTTCATTTAATGGATCGCTTTTATGATAAAATTTATCGTAAGTTTATCATTTGAAATAAATTCTCCCAAAGCAATGAAAGGTTTAAATGATTCTCTCATCTCAAAAAAAAAAAAAAAAAAAAAAAAATGATAAAACAAACGAAAAATTTCATTTTTGTTATATTACCTTTTTTTTATTTTTAATAATTAAATTCATTACTACAAAATGTATGATAAATTTTAATAAATCCTTTAACAATTTCTCTAACGAAATGTATATTCAATTTTCATCCACGCAAGCGATGAATTAATTTTTTTTTTCATTCATGAAAATTTTTCACCTTTTCCACTTTTTAAAACTGGTTCATTAAAGTTTCGAAGAAATTAATAATTTTTGGAAATATAAAAATTAATTTTTCATGTAAGATGTAAATTTTTAATATTAAAATTCTATGGAAATATGAAATATTCAAAATTAAGGTTAAAATCAAATAGATTTTAATTAAATTTTAATCATAATTTTACTTCTGTCAGATGGGTAAAAGATTCTTTTTTTTTGTAATTGAATTTTTAATATTAAGTCGAGTGGAGAAGATTTAAAATTTTTTTAAAATAATGATGTCTATTATTGAATAAGGAACAAAGCGAGAGGGATATTTTAAGGGGGGCGTTCATTAATTATAAATATTGAAAGCTATTAAATTTTGGTTAGAGATTAATTTACAATTTCAGGGGATACTGACCAGGTTGGTAGATTAATTCACGGGAGACGTTATAATTAGCCATTGGTATGCTGAGGGTGCACTTCAGAATTGCTAACTCGGGCAAATCTTCATCCTGCAAGTCGACTCTTGTCAAAATATCGTAATATTGCGATCCCGGCGCCATTGTAACTACCGGTTTTGTTGAATATTTTGTCTCAACTCCCCTGTAGAGAAACAAATGTTATTATTAGTTTTTGTAATTTTCTTTTAGAGGGGGGACAAACATAAAATGAAAATTAAATCAAAATGTTTCTCTAAATTTTCTATCTAGGGGGAATTGTCTTTTTTTCAAAAATATTCTCTCTGTTTAGAAACAAAAATTAAATTATTAGTTTTATTAATTTTTGTAAAAGTAAAAAAAAAATTTCAAGTTTTTGAAAAAATAAAATAGAAACTAAATTTTTCTCAGGCATAAAATTAAATTCTCCATTGAGACGTAATTTTTTATATTCTTTTTTCGCAAAATTTTTTAAAAGAAAAATTTCTAGAGAAATATTTTATAATTACTTTTCAGAAACAAACTGTATTATTAGTTTTTTTCCAATTTTTTTTCCAGTGGACAAAAAAATCATAAAATCAAATAAAATCTTAATTTTTCTCTCATTCTCGATTTGAAATTTAATTTTTTCTCTTAAAATCAAATTTTTCCATTGAAATTGAATTTTCTCCTTTATTTTTTTTTTTTGCAAAAAATTTTTTTATACTTGAGTAAATATTTCACCATGTAAAATTATTTTTTTCCCCACCTTTTTTTTCAAATTCGTCCACTGAAAATATACGAACTAATGAGTTTTAGAGAGAGAGAATATTCATATGTTAAAGTTAAAAAAAAGGGAAAACTACATGGCAATTTCGTTGTGCAATTTTCTAGTTTAACATCGAGAAGAAAAGTTGTAAATGGCAATGTCATCGCAGATACATACTCAACGGAAATGTCGAGAGTGGGTTGAGGATATAGCCCTTCGGCGAGACACGTCACTTCCAAACCCTCTTTTTCTTCCACGACAGTTCTTCTCGTGATCAATTTAAATTTTTTTTCCGTTGCTGAAACAAAAGATCGTACCATTATTTGTTAACTGAACTCTTGACTTGTCTAAACTCTTGAAAATTCACTAATATATATATATATATATATATATATATATATATATATATATATATATATATATATATATATATATATATATATATATATATATATATATATATATATATACAAATTTTTTCCACTCTTTGACAAATATTTATTTTTCCCCTCATATCTTTTTTTTCTATACTTTTTTTCTATTATTTTTTTTTTTACTATTTTTTCCCTTATAATAAAGCGAATGAAACTTTTAGCATCTACTGTCCAGAAAATGAATTCACTTTATTTCATATATGAAATTTTTCTTCTCTTGGTTATTGTGATTTTTTTTCAGTTTATTTTTCTGATTTTTTTTTTTTTTTATTTTCGAATGTGAAAACCATTACGGAATTTTTTTTTAGAACAATCTTTTTGGTTAGTTCTGCTGACCCATTTGATGTGATAACAGCTTGCGTGATCAAATATAAAAGCTTTCCGAGTCTATTTTCTATGTTGTTGACTGCATTCTCTGATATGAGCGAGTTTCTTTTTTTTTAATACAAAATCAAATTGTCTTTTTACCAAAACGTTTTTCTTCTTACAGTTCGAAAAGAAATTCTACATTGATGAAAAATTTATTTGATATAAATAACCGATTACTTCTTTATAATGGAATCAATCATTTACTTTTAAATTAAATAATTTTTATTTAAATCAGAAAAATTGTATTTGAATGAATTTCAATATTTTTAGCGAATAGAAATTTTTTTAAAAAAAGTAGCTATCGAAAAACTAAACTTAACGACCAAAAAAACTCGTTTTAGACACTTTACAAAACTAAAAACAATTCTAATCTATATTTTATTTTTTTGACTTTTTTCTAATTTTCATGAAAAATATTTCTTTCTTTCTTATTCTGCTAATAAATTGAATTCCTGCAACGAATTTTAATATTTATAAAAGAATTTAAAATTTAAATATTTATAAAAATAATTTAATCCTTGCGAAGAATTTTATAAAAAAAATTTAAATAATTGATTTCTTTCGACTAATTTTAAGAAAATTCTAATTTAAATACATAGTTGAATTCCTAAAAAATTTTTATTATTCATAAAAAGAATTGAATTCTTACAAAGATTTTTACAAAAAATTTTTAAATAATTGAATTTCTAAAAAGCATTTAAATATTTATGAAAATAATTTAATTCTTGCTAACGATTTTACTAGAATTTTTGAAATAATTGAATTTACAAGAAGAAATTTATTACTTTAAAAATTATTGAATTCTTGTGATGAATATTGTTATTTATGTTAATAATAAATAATTGAATTATTAGGAAGAATTTTATTAAAATCTAAAAGAATAATTGAATTATTTCAAAAAACAGTAATTAAAATTGTATTTAAAAAATTGATTTCTTTTTAACAATTTTTTAAAAATATTTTTAAATAATTGAATTCCTGTGAAAAGCTCTAATATTTTTGTAAATAATTGAATTCTTCCAAAGAATTTTAAAATAATTCATCATTTTTCGAAAATAATTTTTGAGCAATTTTTGTAAAATTGTATTAAAAATAATTGAAGTTCTACTATGAATTTTATTATTTATGAAAATAATTGAATTGAGTTGCTATAAGAATTTTATTAAAATTTTCTAAAATAATTGAATTCCTGAGTAGAATTTTATTATTTATGAAAATAATTGAATAGTTGCTAAGAATTTTATTAAAATTTTCAAAAATAATTGAATTTCTGAGTAGAATTTTATTATTTACTAAAATAATTGAATTCCTGAGAAGAATTTTGTTATTTATGAAAATAATTGAATTATTGCCAAAAAGTGTATTAAAATGTTTAAAAAGAATTTGTTCGAAATATAGTAAATATTATGAAAATTTTATTTTAAATAATTGAATTCGTGTGGAAAACTTTATTTGTGAAAATAATTGTATTTTTGATTAATTTTATTAATTTTTAATTAAACAATTGAATTCTCTTACGAAATTTTATGAAAAAACTAGATATTGAAAATAATTGAATTTCGAATATTTTTTGAAAATAATTGAATTATCAAAAATAAATAATTAATGATTATAAAAATTGAAATTAAAAATTAAAAAGAATTTAAAAAACCAAATAATTGTTTATTTGCTTCAAATAAATTATTTCCCATTATATTTTTCTACTCGAACGCAGGTGAGAGAAAAATTATCACTGAAAAAAAAGATACGTACGTTTTGTCTTTCAAACCAAAAAAAAAAAAAAAATACTGTTACTGTTTAAATATGTACATTATGGATTCGATAGTAAAATTTTAAAAAATTCCACACACACATTCTTTTGAATACGTTTTTGAGAATCTTATCACGCTCGTTGGTCGATTGCAGACTTTCCCTTCAATACAAAAGCCGGAAGTTACACTTCCGAAACATTGTCGATGGTTGGTGGGTGGTTTTGTAGAAATAGGGGGGGGGTAGAAAGGGAGCAGCACACGTACCGTTGAAAATAAAAATGTAATAATAATGGATCCGCGTCGCATAGAATGCGCTGCTGCATTACCGCGACAATGCGGAACTTCTTCCAGCTTCTTTTACTTCCATTTTATATTACCGCAAGAGACTTTTATTTCGAAAAAACGAATGACTCGAAGAGAGAAAGGGAGTAAAAAAAAGAGAGAGAGAGAGAGAGAGAGAGAGAGAGAGAGAGAGAGAGTGAGTGAAAAGGAATAAATAAAAGTACACCTTGGGGTTAAAATCCTAGTAACAGTAGTCACGATACAATTTTGTTTCTCTCTTTTTCTCCATCTCTCTCTCTCTCTTTTACAATTGATCAAATAAAAATCGACACATTGGTGTATCAATTTTTTAAAATATCTAAGCTTTTTTGTAGATTCTTTTGTTTCTCCTTTTATAAAATAATTAACATTATAATTAAAAAGTAATAATAGAATTCTTAAATTAGAATTAGAATTAGAATTCTATAATTACTATGTAAAATTCTAGAATTAGAATTAGAATAAGGATCAAAATGATAATTAAAATTAGAATTCTTGAATTAGATTTAGAATAAGGATCAAAATGAGAATTAAAATTAGAATTCTTAAATTAGAATTAAAAATAGAATTAGAATTATACTTCTTGAATTAAAATTAGAATTAAAATTAGAATTAAAATTAGAATTAAAATTAGAATTCTTGAATTAGAATTAGAATTGAAATTAGAATTCTTTACTTAGAATTAAAATTAAAATTAGAATTCTTAAATTAGAATTAAAACTAGAATTAGAATTATACTTCTTGAATTAAAATTAGAATGAAAATTAGAATTCTTGAATTAGAATTAAAACTTGAATTAGAATTAGACTTCTTGAATTAAAATTAGAATTAAAATTAGAATTAAAATTAGAATTCTTGAATTAGAATTAGAATTGAAATTAGAATTCTTTACTTAGAATTAAAATTAAAATTAGAATTCTTGAATTAGAATTAAAACTAGAATTAGAATTATACTTCTTGAATTAAAATTAGAATTAAAATTAGAATTCTTGAATTAGAATTAGAATTGAAATAAGAATTCTTTACTTAGAATTAGATTTAAAATTAGAATTCTTAAATTAGAATTAGAATTGAAATTAGAATTCTCTACTTAGAATTAGAATTAAAATTAGAATGAAAATTAGAATTCTTGAATTAGAATTAAAACTAGAATTAGAATTAGACTTCTTGAATTAAAATTAGAATTAAAATTAGAATTAAAATTAGAATTCTTGAATTAGAATTAGAATTGAAATTAGAATTCTTTACTTAGAATTAAAATTAAAATTAGAATTCTTGAATTAGAATTAAAACTAGAATTAGAATTATACTTCTTGAATTAAAATTAGAATTAAAATTAGAATTCTTGAATTAGAATTAGAATTGAAATAAGAATTCTTTACTTAGAATTAGATTTAAAATTAGAATTCTTAAATTAGAATTAGAATTGAAATTAGAATTCTCTACTTAGAATTAGAATTAAAATTAGAATGAAAATTAGAATTCTTGAATTAGAATTAAAACTAGAATTAGAATTAGACTTCTTGAATTAAAATTAGAATTAAAATTAGAATTAAAATTAGAATTCTTGAATTAGAATTAGAATTGAAATTAGAATTCTTTACTTAGAATTAAAATTAAAATTAGAATTCTTGAATTAGAATTAAAACTAGAATTAGAATTATACTTCTTGAATTAAAATTAGAATTAAAATTAGAATTCTTGAATTAGAATTAGAATTGAAATAAGAATTCTTTACTTAGAATTAGATTTAAAATTAGAATTCTTAAATTAGAATTAGAATTGAAATTAGAATTCTCTACTTAGAATTAGAATTAAAATTAGAATGAAAATTAGAAGTCTTGAATTAGAATTAAAACTAGAATTAGAATTAGACTTCTTGAATTAAAATTAGAATTAAAATTAGAATTAAAATTAGAATTAAAATTAGAATTCTTGAATTAGAATTAGAATTAGAATTGAAATTAGAATTTTTTACTTAGAATTAGAATTAAAATTAGAATGAAAATTAGAATTCTTGAATTAGAATTAAAACTTGAATTAGAATTAGACTTCTTGAATTAAAACTAGAATTAGAATTAGACTTCTTGAATTAAAATAAGAATTCTTGAATTAGAATTAAAACTAGAAACAATATGAAAACAATGTATAATCAAAGAATTAGTATTAAAATTGAAACTAAAATTAGAATTAGAATCAGAATTATGATTAGAATTTGAATAAGAATTTTAGAATTCAAATTGAAGCTAATATTAGAATTTGAATTAGAAATAGAATGATAAAATTATAATTATAATTATAATTAGAAATAGATTTAGAATGTTAAAATAAGAATTAGAATTAAAATTAAAATTTGAATAATAGAATTAAAATTGCAAATGAAATTAAAATTAGTATAGAATTCGAACTAGAGTTTAAGTCCGAACTAAGTTTAAATTTAAAATTCGGTTTAAAACTAGATATAGAATTAAAATTAAAATTAGAAATAGAATTAGAATATTAGAATTAGAGTTAAAAAATAATTATTTATTTTTTTATGTATTTACTCACATTCATTTCTGTCATGAATTTAAATTAATATTAAAATTTAGTTTAAAATTAGAATTTGAAAATTAGAATTGAAATTAAAATTAAACTTCGATTTTCAGAATTTGAATGAAAATTAAAATTAGTATTTTAGAATTCGATTTCGAAATAAAATTAAAATTTTAATATCAGAATTTGAATTAGAACGAAAATAAATTAAAAATTGAAATTAGAAGTGAGATTCGAATTAAATGAACAACTTTAAATTTTGCATAAAAATTAAACTTATAGTCTTAATGAAAATTCAGATAAATATTATATGTAGAACGTAAATTAGAATTAAAATTTTATAATTTGAATTAAAAGAAGAATTAAAATAAGAAATAAAATAAGAATTTGATAAATATGATTAGAAATTAGAAAAAATTAAACTTGAATTACAAATGGAAATTCAATAAGAACTTGAAAAATATAATTAAAATTATCATTTTTCGAATTAATGAAAGTTGAAATAATTATAAAATTAAAATTAGAATTTCTCCATTTTTACAGTCTAGTAAAATTTATTTGACAACGAATTGACGAAATTTTAGTCTCTCTATTGTTCCTCGGCTGTTGGGATTGAAATTTTCTATTATGAGGATCGGATTTGATTAACATTAGTCAATTTCGGTTTACTAAAGGCTTTAAGGTGGAAGCGCACGCGTGCTACAACATTATACTGATTAACTAAATCAATTGTTCAAGCTCAAGCTATTCCATGCCTGAATTTCAGTCAGAAGCTTGTTACACTAATCTACCTCAAGTTAACTACTCAAATGGATTAATAATCTTCGAACTAACACTGCAGTGATAATCCACAATAATTACTCTATTTCATTTCATATGGGAAAAGAAATTAATTTTCCTTTTTTTTTATTTATTTCTCAGAAAACTCCAATTTATTTTCTAGACATTAAATGAATGACATAAATTAATTAGAATAAAATAATTTAGTTTAAAATTTATAATACGTACAAATTACAAATTTAAATAAAATTTAAATTCAATATTCTATTTAATAAGCTTTGATGCAATTTAGAATAATTTGCTAATTAATGAAAATAATTCAGTTTGAAATGTAATTTTTCTTTTAAAAATTAGATGAGTGAATATTTTTTTTGTTGAAACTTACAGTAAACAACCATGGAGCCTTTGGCTTGAGTTTCGTCGGCAACAGTTGAGATGTCACACATATACGTGCCAGTAAGATCGACACTGGGGTTAATCAATTTCATAGCGCGATACATTGTGTAGGGATCTTCGCTCGCTTTGTATTGAACGTCTATGTATTTCTGAAAACTGGGTTCAGCCGTTGGTTGTCGTCCATAAATCCACTGATATGCAACATAGCCATCATCTGACGATGATTTATCGTCCTTAAAGTACCACCATTTCACAACTAAAAGTGTACTAGAAGTTCCTTCAAGATCATAATCACAATCTAAAATCACAAAATCCTCCTTTCCCTCCCTCACTGTCTCTGGAATGCTCACATCTTTTATCTTCAATTCCAATGATTCTGAAAGCAAAAATAAACAAAAAAATTTATTTATTTGTAACAATTATATTAAATAACAATTTTTTATGACAAAAATAATTTATTACTTATGCCTCATGTTGAATTGAGTATAAATAAATACAGAGAAAATGAATAAATTAAAAAGGGAACAAACAGACAAACAAGAAAAGGTAAATAAACAAGTAAATAAATAAATAATTCAATAAACTGATCAGTAAATAAAAAATGTAAACAAATAAATGAACAAACAGACGAATAAACGAATAAGTAAATAAAAAGATAAGTATAAACAAATTAATAAACAAATAAAAATAAACAAATAAAGACAAACAATAAACATATAAGTAAATAGTAAATTTAAGTAAATAACTAAAAAAATAAACAATTAAGCAACTAAATAAACAAGTAAATAAACAAATCAATAAATAAATAAACAAATATGTAAGAAAATAAATAAATAAATTATCTAACAGATAAATAAGAAAATAAGTAAATTAAAAAAGTAAAAAACAGACAATTATCCAAAAAAGTATATAAACGAATAATAAATAAACAATTAAGTAAAAAATAACTATAAAAACAGATAAATAAAAAAATATATGAATAAATAATTAAACAAATAAAAAAATAAATGATTAGATGATGAAGCGAATTATTAATTTTTAAATAAGAAAATAAACAAATAAATGAACAAAACAAACGAATAAAAAAATAAGTAAATAAATGGATACAAATAAAAAACAAATAAATAAACTAATAAATCAATAAACACGCAGATAAACAAATAAAAAAAGGAATAAATCAATAAATATTCTAACAAATGACCAAATAAATAAACTAAAGTAAACAAACTAAATACTAATCTCAATAAACAAATAAATGAACAAACAGACAAATAAACAAATAAGTAAATAAATAGATAAAAATAAAAAAGTAAGTAAATTAAATTAAATTAAATTAAATTAAAAAAATTAAATTAAATTTATTTAATTAAATTCCAAGTCACTTTTCATAATTATTATTAATATCTAATAATTTTTGATACGATTTTCTCAGTTTTTATAATTTCATTCTACTCGAATAATTATTTTGCATAATTTTTTTGTCACCGAAATTATATTTTAAATAATTTTTTATTACTCGAATTTTTATTTTTTCTAATATTTATTTGTACAAATAATTAATTTTTCTAATTTTTATTTTTCCCAATTTGTATTTTACGTAACATCCATTTATTCTGAGATTTAAATTCTCTTATTTTACAGTTTTTCGAATCGTTATTTGACAGAATAAGAAATGCAAATAATAGTTATTTTACCTATTAAACTTCTGGTTAGACTGTCAATTGGTCATTCAAAAACATACTGTTTCTGAAAATTATTTTTTCGATTAAAAGAAATTATAATTAATTAATAAAAAGAATTTCGATAAAATAAAGATTTGGAAAATAAAAATTGGAGACTTTTCATGCGCCTCCAAGTAATTAAACAAATACAATCCTTCCTGTATAAGGAAGCAATAAATAAATAGATGAGTAAACACTGAACAGTAAATTCAAGTAAATAAACTAAAAAATAAATATAAATATTTTAACAAATGACGGAATAAATAAATCAAATAAATAAGTAAATAGCAAAATAAATAAAATATAATAAATAAATTTAAAAATAAATAAATGTACAGATATAAAATTTTTTTCTTTTAGAAATTCAATTTTCCCAGTAATGAAAATTCTTAACTTGATGAAGAGTGAAACAATTGGAAAAATCAAGTTGATTATTTTCTTTTTTCGCTTATATAAAAACAAGAACAATAGTTCATCAGAGGAATTGTTGAGAAACAAGTTTTCGATTTTGGACGTACAAAAAAAAATCAACTAGTTTGTATCGCGCGGAATATCTCCTCTCTCGCTCTCTTTATATCTCTATACTCTCTAGTACCAGCATATCGGGTGCATATGTGGATCAATAGAGCGTGCTCTTCCATGGTATATAGTATATGTAGGGAGAGAGAGAGAGAAAGCCATAACGCATGGTGACAAACTGCATAAGGTTATGCAAGCATGACATCAAAATATTACCCGCACCCGCTAAATTTCGGCTCGACGATTCGCGGATTAATTCAAGCGAATGGTCAAGCCGTTCAAGTGTGAAATCAGTGTCAAAAAGCAAAATGAGCAAACGACAAAACTATGACAGATGATAAGGGTTCGAAAAGTGTACAACACATTTTAACAGATTCCACAATTTAAAAATATTTTAAATATTACTTTTGTAAACAGTTTTCTCACTATTTAGAACAAAAGTGATAACTATATTTCAGTCAGTTCTATACATTTGAAATTCATTTCTATTGAAGAAAAAAATTTGTTTTTATATTCTATCATATCTAAAGCTTTATTTTTCGATATTCACGAGTCGCTGGAATTGAAACTTTATTGAGTAAATTTGAAAATATTTTTTTTCGATAAAAGTTGATGAATTTAATATGAAAATAATTGAAAAATTCATTTACAAGTTAAAATAAATTTTTAAAGTAATATTTTTGTAAAATGGTCAATATTTAAGACTTATAATTATATTCAAGAGGTGGAAATTTTCGTTCCTGTGCATTTGAATTTCGCGCCAGTCTAGTTTTCAAAGTGTGTTTAATTTTTAATAACGTGAGGAAAATATTTACAGGAATAATAATTATTTTCAAAATAATAATTACGTAAATAATTATGATGAAAAAAATTATAATTCAAAAAATTACAAATTCTAACATTTCTTTTGAAAAGAAAAAAAAAAAACTTTTCTGTATCGTTTTAAAAATAATAATTAAAAAACAAATTATAACTATAATTAATAATTAGCAACAATTCTCGCTTGATTTTTTTTCAAATAAAATTACCAATTTTAAAAATAATAGAACGTAACAATTTTTAATTCATTTTTTTTTTTAATAAAATATGTGAATTGGAATATAATAGTTTTAATATTATTATAATTATACTAATCATATATTCTGGCATAGGGAATTCAGGGAAAAGTCAGAAATTTTTATTAAAAGTACTAAAAAAATTAAATTTTTAGAATTCATAAGAAAATTCTTAATTTTTGTGTCTTTTTTGTTTGACTCATAAACTAAATATTTAATTAATACTATCTGGGATTAATAATGAATGCAACAATATAAACTATAAAATTACCACGAATTCTAATACAAAACCTTTAATTTTTTCAATTTTTGACAAAAATTTCTTTTTAAATAACTGAAATCCTGAACAACTATCATAAAATAAATAAATTATTTAATAAATAAATTGACTTAAGTGTTTCAAAATTAATTCAATTTTAAAAGAGTTGCGTTTACCATTTTTATACATAAATAAACTTCAAATGGTTTCAATTTCAAATTTTATAAAATTTCAATGTTTCATGACTTTAATTAAAAATTTTAATGAATTTCGATTAAAATAGTTAATTTATAGAAGAATTTTAGTTAAAAACACTAAAATATTGAATTTGGAAGAATTTACAAATAATTGCAGAAATTCAATTATTTTCAAAAGTAATAAAATAAATAAATACAAAAATTCTTCAAAATTCAATTATTTTCAAAAATTTTAATAAAATTCTTGTGAAAATGTCAATTATTTAAAAAAAGTTTCCTCCTTTCAATGATTTTCAATATATCTACTATTATAATAAAATAATCAAAAAGAATTTAATTATTTGAAAATTATAAAAATTATTTATAAATAAATGAATTTCAAACGTTTTCAATTTTCAATTTTATGAAATTTCAATTTTAAATGAATTTAATTAGAAATTTTAAAGAACTTAGATTTTTGAAAAATTTTAATAATTCAAAATTTTCTAAAATTAGTTAAGTTTCTCAATATATATTTAATTAATTATTAAAAATAATGAATTCATTGAAGAATTTTAGTAAAAAACACTTTTAAAAAATTGAGTTTTGAAGAAGTTATAAATGATTGCAGAAATTCAATTATTTTCAAAAGTAATAAAATTCTTATCACAAAATTCAATTATGATCAAAATTTACAAAAGAATCTCGACAAAATCCCAAATTATTATCTTTATAAATAAAAAAATTCTTCAAAATTCAATTAGTATAAAAAATTTTAATAAAATTCTTGTCAAAATTTCAATTATTTTCAAAAATTATCCTCATTTCAATTATTTTTAATATATCTACTATTATAATAAAATCACCCAAAACAATTTAATTATTTAAAATCAATTTTAATAAAATTGTACGCAAACATTTAGTTATTTTCATAAATAATAAAAATTTCAGAGGAATTCAAATATTTACAAATTTTTTATAAGTTTCTTTTCAATAATTCAATTATTTTCAGAAATAATAAAACTCATCGCAGAATTTCAATTATTTTTAATACAATTTTAATTGTATTCCTCGAAAAATGCAATTATTTTTCAAAATTTGATTAAAATTTGTCAAAACAAGTCAATTATTTAAAAATTTGTTAATAAAATTCTTTATAAGAATTAAATTTCAAGAAACATTTAATTATTCAATAAATAATTTACTTTTGTATTTAAATAATTGAATTCTTGTAGAATTTTCTTATAAAAATTGATTTGGAAATGAATTTTAGTTTAAATTTTAGATAATAATTGAATATAAAAATAATTTTGAAGAAGTTACAGTAACAATATTCTTATAATATAAAATAATGATAAGACGAAGACTCGGAGTGATCGATTTTTTCATGTTTTATAACAATTTTTTATAATTTGTTTAATTTCAAAAAGGTTTGAATTTGAAATTTTTCAAAATCTTAATTCTTATGGAAAAATAATAATAATAAAATAACAATAATAAAATTAATATTAATAAAATAAAAGTAATAACTGCAAAAAAAGTACTTACAATTATAACAATAATTACGATAATAACAACACGAAAATAATAATATACCGATTATATTCCAATCAACAAAGTAAATTTCATTCCTAATTGCAAATGTTTTTTTTTATAATTGCATTATTTCTCCAATGCTGTACATTCTCGGATTTAATGTTCTTCCAACAAGACAACACTGTGAATTCTGTAAATGTTTTCTAAAGAAAAAAATAAAGAAGAAAATAGAATAGTAAAAATATTCTCATTTATCACTCGAGTAGAGCAAGGGTAAATTAATCACGTTAAACGAATACAATTTAGCGAAGATTGAAGGCAAGCATAAGAAATTGTAATTGCATGGAAAATTTCAAGAGTCACAGTGAGTCATCATTCTTGCACTGATTTATCAAAAGAAAAACAAAAGAACGAGAAAGAAAAAAAATTGTTAATAACCCCCTTTCATCTGCGGTATTTGTCATTTATTAACGGTAGCAATTAAATTTAATCTTGATAAATTAACAAGTAAAAAATATGTTTTCTTCGTACTGTATAAAATCGACACACTAGAATATAAGTCGACACATATATTTTGTAGGTCCTGATGGTTTGTAAGGTGTTGGCACTGATTAAGTTGGTCGTATGCAAATCGTTTGTTCCCTCCCTCTATGAACCCTTTATCATCGAGATAAACTCTCTTTCACTCTCCTTCTCACTTTTCCTTTCCCCTCTCGCTCCGTCTTTCTCTCTCACTCTCTTTACCAGCTCCCACAAGCGTGCGCTCCACCTTTGCGTAATTATACGTAATTTATCATAATTGAGAATGTTATCGAGATCGCCATCTAACAAGAAACAATATGAGAGATAACAGGTCAACTTTTGCAAATGTCCTCAAGAATAATAGACATTTTTTTGCCTTTCTTTTTTTTTCTTTTTTGACTTTTTGTTATACTCTTTTAAATGTTTCAATTTGAACCCGTTTCACACGTAATTATATGTAAAAAAAATACTCTGCTTTTAAAAAGAAGAGTTCTCTGGTGAGTTTGAGGAAGAATTAACTTTAAAACACGTAAAGTAAACTTTATGAGAATCGTTTCCGTCACCAGGGGAAATAACTGTAATTTATTTCATTCCACTTAAAAAAAACAAAAAAAAAAAGTCTAGTCAGCAGCGTTACTTTTACGTAATTTAATTAATTAAAAATCTTCGTCACACAGAGGAAAAGGGAATTTATATGCAAAAAAAAATTTATGTTTCCTCACTATAGGCACTGTCTTTTGTCAATTTAAAATATTTCTATTGTTATTTAAGTTTATTCTTTATTTAATATATTTTCGAAATAATTTGATATAATTGTTAGTTTCATATATTATATTTATTTACATTTTTTTTCCCTTTTTTTTTGCTTTTTGTTATACTCTTTGATAATTAATTTAATCTATTTTAATACTTTATGATTATAGGAAAAAAATCCAATCCAAAAAATCATGATCGAAAAATTCAAGAAAAAAAGTCTCAAAGTTTAAAAAATACAAAATTAAAATTTCTAAAGTCGAAAAATACAAAATAAATAAAAACGTGTGAAAAAGACACGTTTTTTACTTTGTACGCTATAAAATTGGAATGTAAAATGTTAATGTTTAAATCGCAGGAATTTAATTATTTACCTACATAAATAATAAAATTTACCAACAACAATTCAATTATTTACATAAATAATGAAATTCTTCACAAAAATTCAATTATTTTCATAAATAAAAAAACTCTTCACAAAAATTCAATTATTTTCAAAAATATAAAAATTTCTAGAAAAATTTCAATTATTCTATACAATTTTTAAAACAATTATTCCAAAAAATATAATTATTTTCAACAAGTTTGATAAAATTCTTTACAAAATTTTATATCACACTTTTTTTCATTGGATTTTTAATTTCTTTGGACTTTTTGACCAGTCTGACTAAAAATCGTATTTACTACTAGTCAAAAAATTACGAGAATTGTGAAAACAAAATTGTGTTGAATTAAAATGGATTTTTATGGCTATTGATAAATTGGCATTAATTTTTAAACTTCGTCTGACCTAAAATATTTTTCACTACTCATACTCAATTAACAACAATTTCAAACAATTTATAATATTTTGTCTGACTAAAAAGTTATGTCATTACTGATTTAAAATATAATAAATGCCAAAATCAGAGAGAATATTTTGATTTCATCCAAATTTTTTCTAACAATTCGATACTTCTAAGTGAACATTGAGTAATTTTTTTGACCAGTAGTAAAAACGTTTTTAGTCAGACGACACCTTCCCGCATTTATTTAACTTTAAAATCAGTGAAACAAATGTTTTCTAGTCAGACTAAATGTTAGAAATTGCTGTTGATTACATATCAAGTAGTAAAGAGCAATTTAAGTCAGACGAGACTGTGAAAATTGATGGTTATTTATTGTCAGTAGTAAAAAGCAGTTATAATTTTAAATTTTTAAAAATTAAATTCTTCTTTTAGTTGAGTTATTGAATAAAACTTCATTCTTAGTTGTTAAAAATCCATTTTATTTCAACGAAATTTTTTTCCGAATTTTCGCAATTTTTCCAATGTTTAATAAATTTTATTTAAGTAAAAAATTTTGCCAATATATTTTGTAATTTAGATAAAATTTTTTACTAGTAGTAAAAATGACTTTTTGTCAGACAACAATTTTTTTTTTTTGCATGTATTTTATTTTCAAATCAGTGATGACAAAACTATGCAGCAGTTATTAATTGTTAACAGTTATTTTTCACTTTGTAAATTAATTTTTAACAGCGTTATCAATAACGCTAGTAAAAATGAAGAATTTAGTAATATTTAGTCTCACTAAAATTGCCTTTTACTACTGACAATAAATAAAAATTAATTGATAGTTCTTTGTCTGACTTAAATTGACATTTACTACTGATAACGAATTAGTATCGATTTTCACAGTCTTGTCTGATTTAAATTGCTCTTTACTACTCGATATGTAATCAAAAGCAATTTCTAACATT
The DNA here is from genome assembly GCA_032872505.1 of Leptopilina syphax. Taxonomy (NCBI): domain Eukaryota; kingdom Metazoa; phylum Arthropoda; class Insecta; order Hymenoptera; family Figitidae; genus Leptopilina; species Leptopilina syphax. The sequence goes on along the minus strand of CM065477.1, from coordinate 8,053,553 downwards.
TAGTCTGACTAGAAAGCATTTGTATCACTGATTTCAAAGTAGAATAAATTTGGAAAGTTATCGTCTGACTAAAAATCATTTTTACTACTAATAAAAAATATTATAAGAATTAAAAAAAAATATGTTGTATCTGATTGAGTTGGATTTAACTACTGATAATAAATTGTCATCAATTCTCGGAGTTTAGTCTGACCTAAATTTGTTTCTACTACTTAATCATTTATATTACTTAAAAATGAAATTATCAGAAGTACAAAAATTGTTCCGTTGGATTAAAACTGTTATCTTTTACTAATTACAATGCATAGATAATAATTTTTCAAGGTTAGTCTGATCAAAATTATTTTAAACTACTGATATTAACTTATTACTACTGATATTTGTTTTCGCTAATTGAAAATTACTTTTATCACTGATTTCAATATAAAATAATTTCATAATCGTTCCGTCTGACTAAAAATCGCTTTTACTACTTGTAAAAATTACATTCGTGAAAAAAAGTTGTTTCTGATTAAAACTTACTTTTACTACCATCAAAAAAAAATTAGTAATGAATAAATTTTAATTTTTCAGTTTGTCTGATTTAAACTACTTCATATATATGAACTGTTGTCAATTAAATTTAACATTTTGTGTGACTGAACAGGACTTCCATCACTGATTTCCAATTAAAATAAATTCAGCAAATTTTCGACAATGAAAAAAATTTATCAAACACTGGAAAAATTTCGAAAATTTCGCAAAAAATGTTCTATACAAAAATTTGTCATTTTTTTACATCTCAAATGTAAAATACTTTTATAAATTCGAAATTTGTTCACATTTCCCTTTATATAATTCGAAAGAAAAGAACTATCTATGTATAAATGCGAGGTAAAAAAAATTGAATTTTCCAAGTAACAGCCACTGACTATCAGTCAGCAGAAATTCTAACATTTCTTTTGAAAAGAAAAAAAAACTTTCTGTATCTTTGGATCATTCTGCATACTTCGTGACAGGTACATATTCACATTTGATATTCGAGACGCGAAAAATCAATGCAATTTTCTGCAACATCAGAGAGCGCGGTACCATAATATATATACTTATATATATATATATATATATATATATATATATACACTTTTATATATAATATATAATATATATATATATATATATATATATATATATATATATATATATATATATATATATATATTCATATGTATGGAATAGTATGGCTTGCTTACACTCTACAAGAATTTATAAACGTATTTGCATACACAATTTTCACGCTTAACCTCGTGGAAACGGGATTGAATTTAAGATAATACGAGGTCGAATATGCATAGATTTTTTGCGCTCTCTATAATAAATTGGTGGAGATGTTCATTCTGTATTTTTATCCATTCCTTTTATTTTAATTTCAGTCCACTTTGTGTGTGTGTGTGAAACCCCTATCATGCCCATTCGTATATAGATCATGAAAATTTTTTTTTTATTTTCACTAATTGATAAAATTTTTCAATATAAATCGAAAAAAGAAATTTTCTTCTCTTTTTGTTCTTTATTTAAAAAAAAAATTTTTTTATTATTCGAATTCGAAATTTGTATATCGTTTGGCTTAATGCGAATCCCATGACGTAAGAGTGTGGAATGACGAATGAGGCAGCGACGTTGTCGCCGATGCACAACAATGGCACCTGCGTCGATTTGCATTTATTCTCGCTAAATTCGCTTCTATCATGAAAGAGAAAGAGAAATTCCCCTCGCCCGCATAACAAAATAGACAAACTGTCAGATAACAGCTCTCTGATATTACTAAATATGCAAGTAATAATTATAATTTTTTTTTTCAAAAGGTAAAATACTTTTTTTCAATTCCCCAGCACAGACGGATTTTTTTTTCAGTACATAAACAACGATAATTCAATAAAAATTTTGAAAATTTAATGCAATGGAACAAAAAATTTATTTATATAAATTATTAAATAATGTATCTAAATATTTTTAAAAATTGAATAAAAAAAAAAAAATTCGAAAAATTTCTTTTCCAAAATTGTGTTAATATGAAAAATATATCTTTTCATATAAAAAGAGATGAGAAAAGAGTTAGCATTAGAATGTGAGAAGTAGTATCCAAGGATCAATCGTTCAGAGCAGCTGCATATGTAACCAAAAGGAAAGTTTACAAAAGTTTTACTCACGACTTGCGGCGAAATAAAACTTTCGATAGGAGACGCGGAAACAAACAGAGAACACTGCAATCGATTTATGCATGTTCAAGCCAGAAGCAATTCGAAGTCATTCTTGTAGACACTTTGAATCGAATGTCTACACCTTCTGGAAAATTTAAAAAAAAATTTCTTCCTCCCCCTTCTTTTCAAACGACGAGTAAAGTTTTAAAACTTCAAGTCATAACGTGATTGTCAGGTTTTCTTTCTATTTCATCAAAAAAAAGAAACGAAGAAAGTTTGCAAAAAATCTTTTTTCCACAAGTCAGAAATAAAAATTCACTTATAAAATAAAAATGATTTAATTCCACTTATATTACATATTTTTATTTTTTGCGAATTTAGAGAAATTTTACTTAAAATTAAAAATAGTAATTAGTAAATAATTTTGAAAAATAATAATTAGTAAATAGTGATTATTAATTACAATTAGTATCAATAAAGAATAAACAAATAATAAATAATATTTTATTGAATACAATTTTAAATTTGTAAATATTTAATAAAAAAAATTGCAATGAAACGAAATTCTTTTTGCCAAATATAATCAATTTAAAATTATTTGGCGAAATTTTTCACATTTATCAATATTTAAAAGCAATATTTTATATCAACTAAAAAGGCGTATTAATTAAAAAGTAATATTAATTAAATATCCATAAAAGTCAACGTTATATTACAAACAAAATGATTTGATTGCTGATTTATAAAATGAATTTGTAAATTTTTCAAAAAGCTTTCACTCTGATCAATGTTTAATAACATAAAAGCATTAAAAAATGAGGGAGAATATCATTCGAGCATTATTAAAAAAGAAAAAAAATATCTACAGCTACTAAAATACTAGAAAATTGAAAATTGTCGAAATGAAAATTTTATTTTTGTAAATAAATCCATTTTAGAATCATTTTTGACAATCCCATTAATCATTCATATATTCGACACAAATTGAATAAGAGTATAATCTGTAACTGAATATTAATCAAAAAATTGCAAAATTTCTATAGTTCAATTTTTTTTATTTTCTGAAAAAAACATACAAGAATTCTTTTAAAAGAGTGTAAATCATTTTTATGTTATTAAAAAATATTTGTAAATTAATAATTTGTAGTAAAAGTAGAAAAAATACAAAAAACAACAATTTTAGTCAAATGGAGTGTACAATTTTTCTGTTAAAAACAAGTAGTAAATATGAGATTTTAGTCAGACGTTAAAATAAGAAAAATAAAGTAGTAAAAATCAATTTTAGTCGGACGAGATACTTAGAATTTGTGGTGTAATTTAGTTAATAGAAAATTTTTACAACTTGGGCAATAGAAAAAAAGGGTGACAAAATATTTTCGAATTCTCGTAAATTTAGAATCAGTAGTAAAAGTGAATTTCATTCAGAAAGAACGGTTTAAACTTGTATAATTTTAAGAGAAGTATAAAAATAAAATTTAAGTGAGAAATAACGTTTTATATTCTTGTAATTTTAATGCCAGTAGTAAATGTATAGCAGACACATACGAGTTCTTAGAATTTTTTTTTGTTTCAATGTAGTAAAAGTAACTTTCAGTCAGACAAAACGTTTTCAATTCTTTTTTTCTTTTATACTTTTAGTATCAATTGCGAATGGAAATGAATGTTTGAATTTTTTTTTTGTAATTTAAAAGTCAGAGGAATTCTTAGTCGGATATTTTGATATTTATTAAAACTGCCCAAGTGGGATTTTATCTAGAGAGAAAATTTTTATTTCCTTCATTCCTTTATAGTGATCTTCCAGAAAGTATAATTATTTTCCAATAAGGAGAAATTTTCGGAAAATATTTATAATTTTTGAATTAAGGATTTGTTTTTTAGTCGGAGGACAGATTTATTTGATTTTGAATTTTCAGTACCATTAGTATCAATTTGATCCAATTTGGTTGCAATTGGATACCTTCGAAAAAACAGTGTTAGTAGTAAGAAAGTTTCTCGTACCTTTTTTATCTTCAAGTAGCAAAAGTGGATTTTCGTCAGACGTACTTAAACTTTACGAATTTGTCAATTTTTGTTACAGTAGTAAAAGTAAGTTTCAATCAGAAAAAACTTTTTTTCACAAATTTAATTTTTTACAAGTAGTAAAAGCTATTTTTAGTCAGACGATACCTTCCCACATTAGTTCTACATTGAAATCAGTGAAACAAATGCTTTCGAGTCAGACTAAATGTTAGAAATTGCTTTTGATTACATATCAAGTAGTAAAGAGCAGTTTAAGTCAGACAAGACTGTGATAATCGCTACTAATTCGTTATCAGTAGTAAATGTCAATTTAAGTCAGACAAAGGACTATCAATTAATGTTTATCTATTGTCAGTAGTAAAAGGCGATTTTAGTGAGACTAAATATTACTAAATTCTTCATTTTTACTAGCGTTATTGATAACGCTGTTAATAATTAATTTACAAAGTGAAAAATAACCGTTAACAATTAATAACTGCTGCATAGTTTTGTCATCACTGATTTAAAAATAAAATACATGCAAAAAAAAATTGTTGTCTGACAAAAAGTCATTTTTACTACTAGTAAAAAATTTTATCTAAATTACAAAATATATTGGCAAAATTTTTTACTTAAAAAAATTGTATTAAACATCGGAAAAATTTCGAAAATTCGAAAAAAAAATTTCTTTGAAATAAAATGATTTTTCAACGACTAAGAATGAATTTCTATTCAATAACTCAACTAAAGGAAAAATTTAATTTTTAAAAATTTTACAATTATAACTGCTTTTTATCACTGACAATAAATAACCTTTAATTGATAGTTTTTTATCTGACTTAAATTGACATTTACTCCTGAAAACGAATTGGTAGCAATTTTCACGGCTTTGTCTGACTTAAATTGCTCTTTACTACTTGATATGTAATCAACAGCAATTTCTAACATTTAGTCTGACTAGAAAGCATTTGTTTCACTGATTTTAAAGTGAAATAAATGCGGGAAGGTGTCGTCTGACTGAAAACGTTTTTACTACTGGTCAAAGAAATTACTCAATGTTTACTTAAAAGTATCGAATTGATACAAAAAATGTGGATAAAATCAAAAGTTGATGCAAAATATTTGTTATCATTTTGATATACTTTCAAGAAAGCTGCAATTTAAAGTTTTTTAAAAATTTTTTTTATAAAAATGTTCTGTTAACTTTATTTACGAATATCTTTAATGGTAAAATTATTCGATAACAATAATTTCTTCTTTTAAATATTTTAAATATTTAATTATTAGTATTTTTTCGTAGGAATTAAGATTATTAAAAATTTTAAATTCAAACCTTGTTAAATTAAACAACTTATAAAAAATTGTTATAAAACATGAAGAAATCGATGGCTTCGACTCTAAGCCATCGATTTCTTCATGTTTTATAATTATTAAAGAGGATCGAGTGTAAAAATAATCATTTTATTTTATAAGAATATTGTTACTGTAACTTCTTAAGAATTATTTTCATATTCTATTATTATCTAAAATTTAAACTAAAATTCATTTTCAAATTAATTTTTATTAGAAAATTCTACGAGAATTCAATTATTTAAATACAAAAGTAAATTATTTATTTAATAATTGAATGTTTTTTTAAATTTAATTCTTAGAAAGAATTTTATTAACAAATTTTTAAATAATTGAATTCTATTGACGAATTTTAATAAATTTTTTTAGAATATTTACATTTTTCAAAAAATTTGATTAAAATTGTATTAAAAAAAATTGAAATTCTGCGATAAGTTTTATTATTTCTGAAAATAATTAATTGTATGTGTAAAATTTTATTAAAATTTTTGAAAATAATTGAATTTTGAAGAATTTTTTTTATTTATAAAGATAATAATTGGGATTTTGTCGAGATTTTTTTGTAAATTTTGAACATAGTTGAATTTTCTGATAAGAATTTTATTACTTTTGAAAATAATTGAATTTGTGCAATCATTTGTAACTTCGGGTATCCGTAACTTCTTCAAAATTCATTGTTTTTAGTGTTTTTAATTAAAATTCTTCTATAAATCAATTATTTTTAATAATTAATTAAATATTTATTATCAAAATAAAATAATTTAACAAGATTTTAAATTATTAAAATTTTCAAAAATCTAAGTTCTTTAAAATTTCTAATTACATTCATTTAAAATTGAAATTTTATAAAATTTCAAATTGAAAACGTTTGAAATTCATTTATTTATAAATAATTTTTTTAATTTTTAAATAATTAAATTCTTTTGGATAATTTTATTAAAATAGTAGATATATTGAAAATTATTGAAATGAGAAAAATTTTTGAAAATAGTTAAATTTTGAGGAAGAATTCTTTTATTTCTAAATATAATAATTGGGATTTTGTTGAGATTTTTTTGTAAATTTTAAACATAATTGAATTTTGTGATAAGAATTTTATTACTTTTGAAAATAATTGAATTTCTGGAATTATTTTTAAACTTCGAAATTCAATTTTTTTTAGTGTTTTTAACTAAAATTCTTCTATTGTTTTTAATAAAATTAATTAAATATATATATTGACAAATTTAACTAATTTTAGAAGATTTGTTTATTAAATTAATTAAATTTCTAACTAAATTCATTGAACATTGAAATTTTATAAAATTTCAAATTAAAACCATTTGAAGTTCATTTATTTATGAAAATTGTAAACGCAACTCTTTTAAAATTCAATTAATTTTGAAATACTTAAGTAAAACTATTCATTAAATAATTTATTTATTTTATGATAGTGGTTCAAGATTTAAGTCATTTAAAAAGAAATTTTTGTCAGATATTGCAAAAATTGAATGTTTTGTATTAAAATTAGTGGTAATTTTATCGTTTAAGAGTAAAAAAAATTTTTAATTAAAAATTTGAGTACGTTCTCTTATTTTTAAAATTGCTAATTTTATTTAAAAAAAATTGAATAAGAAATTAGAATTGTTGCTGGTTAATTTTAATTGCATAAAGAAAATAAAAAATTTTTGCATGTTCCAAGCATATATATTTTGCCCCACTCGACTCATAGGAAGAGAAACGCGAATATTACGAACCTAAAGACAATAGATTTGAATCGAAGTAAGTGAAGTGCCACGAAAATGCTTTTGGAGAGAGGATATTAAAGGGGGAGGTTCTCTGCAGGAAACTTGGTGGATGATTTTTTCACACTACATCCATAGGCGATAAGAGGCATTTCCGACAGAACCGGAAGTGACGCGCTAGCTAACGTTGCAGGAAGTAGTGCAACTCAATTACCGACCATGGCAGGATATCTTATGGAACGCGTGGGTGGAGCTCCTTTCTATATAGTTGGATGAAGACATAGAGGTTCGTAGGCTTGTAATCAGTTGTATGCGCCTAGTATATATGTGTATATATATATAGCAAATATAGTACATATATAGTACATATATAGTAAATATATAGTACTTATTCCTATACCTATACATATTCATATGTATATATACATCACACACGTATAATACGCATGGCATGGCCAGGTAAGAGTAACGCAGTTTGCACATGCCACGTGAATTGTTGCTTTGACGGGGGACCTTTAATTTCTACCTGCTCTTGGTTCTTGAAGTAACGCTCTTTACTCTCGGTTCCATGCGGCCAAAGAGTCAAACCACACGAATTCTAGAACGCGTTTAATTAACGTGCACTTTGCGCACGTCGTTGACACGCGGCGCGGCATACTTCCTCCTTTATGGTACAAGAGACGTATTCTCGCGGTTTTCCCGACATTCAGCTTCCACCAATAATTGGAATTTATTGCCAGAGGCACCAATTAACTACGGATTTTGTCAAGCTTCTATATACATACATATATACAGAATATACGACTTCCAAGACGTTTTCAGTTCTTGAAAATTTCATTAACTATTTATAGGTAACAAAACTCGGTGAAATTGTCAAAGGCAATTTGCTCAATATATTGGGCTCAAGAAACTCCTGTCGACAAGTTTCGACCAAGGTCCAAGATACACAAGAATTTAAATATCGGAAATCAAAAATTTACCCAAGGGTTTAAATTATAAAAAAAATGTTCTTTTTCCCACGTCGAAAAATTCCATGGAAAGTACCCCCTGGAAATTCCGTGAAAATTCTGCAAGTTTTACATTTTAATATTATTTTAACATTTCTAAAATAATTAGATATTGAAAAAACTGTTCTATTACATTTGATTACGAATTTCCCTTAATTTGTGAAATTATTTCCAAACACCAATAAATTCTTTTTTAAATAAATATTTAATCATTATTATTATTCCACAGGAATTGAGATTTTCAAAAAATTTCGAATTCAAATCTTTATGAAATACAACTTAAGAAAATTATTATAAAACATGAAGATATCAAACACTCCGAGTCTTCGACTCGGAATGATTGATATCTTCATGTTTTATAATAATTTAAATTTCAATAAAAAATTTCAAAAAAAAAAAATTTAATTATTTACAAAAATTTTAATAAAATCCTTCCCAAGAATTCAATTATTTTTACAAGTAATAAAATTTTTCACATGAATTCAATTATTTAAAAAAATAAAATAAAATTCGTTCTAAGAATTTAATTATTTTCATAAATAATAAAATTTTCCATAGGTCTTCAATTAATTTTAATTTTAAATAAATTCCTCGAAAAATGTAATTATTTTCAAAAATTTTTTTTGCAAGAATTCAATTACATTTCACAAATAATGAAATTCTTCTCTGAAATTCAAATATTTTTAAAATCTACTATTTTAATAAAATTTTTGAAATAAATTCGATTATTTAAAAAAAATGTAATAAAATGCATTGCAAGAATTCAATTATTTTTATAAATAGTACAATTCTTTACATGATTTCAATATTATTTAAGGGAATTTGAACCATTATGACGTCACAATTTGTGCAAAGCATATGTTCTAAAATTATGATGTCATAATGGTTCAAATGCCCTTAAAAAAAATTTAGTAAAAATTCGTTGCAAGAATTCAACTATTCTCATAAATAATAAGTCTTCACAGGACTTCAATTATTTTTAAAAAGATGTAATAAAAATTCTTTACAAGAATAGAATTCAATTATTCTTAACTAAATAATAAATTTTTTCACAGGGTTTCAATTATTTTTTATACAATTTTAAGTAAATTTTTCGAAAAAAATAATTATTTTCAAAAATATTCAAAATTTAATTATTTTTGAAAATCCATGCTTAATAATGCTTTTAATATTCAATTATTATGTAAAATTTTAACGGAAATTCATTTTTAAATCAATTTTTATTAGAAAATTCGACGAGAATTCAATTATTTAAATACAAAAATAAATAATTTATTGAATAAATGAATGTTTTTCAAAATTGAATCCTCATTAAAAATTTTATCAACAAATTTTTAAATAATTGAATTTTTTCGACGAATTTTAAATTTTTAATAAAATTTTCAAGAATAATTACATTTTTCGAGGATATCGAATAAAATTGTATTAAAAATAATTGAAACTCTCTGATGAGTTTTATTATTTATGAAAATAATTGAATCTTGGTAAAAAAATTTATTATTTATGAAAATAATTGTTTGCATGGAATTTTATTAAAAAATTTTTTTAAATAATTAATTTCTTTTGGTAAATTTTCTTAAAACAGTAGATGTTAAAATATTTTTAAATGTTAAAATATTTTTAAAATAAAAAATTTGCAGAATTTCCATGGAAACTCCACAGAAATTCCACGAAAAACAAGATCCATGGAATTTCCAGGGGGTACTTCCATGGAATATTTTGACGTGGGAACAAGAATTTTTAAAGTTAAAATGTTATTTTATATTAAAAATTTAAAACCATCAACAATTCGTGCGCTAACTTCTTATTTACTTTTTTATATTAAATTAACAATTTTAAAAATAATAATAGAATTTAAAAATTTTTAATTTAAATTTTCGTTCATAAAAATAAAATATGAATTACGATATTGTTATAATTGAATTTTAAAAGAATTGTGTATACAGTTTTTATATATAGATGAACTTCAAATGGTTTTCATTTGATATTTTATAAAATTTCAATTTTGAATGAATTTAATTAGAAATTTCAATTATTTTTAAAAATAATACAATTCTTCTCTGAAATTCAATTATATTAAAAAACATTAATAAAATTCTTGTCAAAATTTCAATTATTTTCAAAAATAATAAAAATTTCACAGGAATTCAATTACCAAATTTTTTATAAATTTCTTTGCAATAATTCAATTATATTCACAAATAATATAATTTTTGCAGGAATTCAATTATTTTTGTAAAAAATAGAATTTTTTTTAGGAATTTAATTATTTTCGTAAATAATAAAATTCATCGGAGAATTTCAATTTTTTTTTAAATACAATTTTAATCAAATTACACGAAAAATGTAATTATTCTTAAAAATTTTATTAAAAAACGTCGAAAGAATTCAATTATTTAAAAATATTTTGATAAAATTCTATATGAGAATTTGAATTTTAGGAAACATTCAATTATTCAACAAATTATTTATTTTTGTAATTAAATAATTTAATTCTCGTAGAATTTTTTAATAAAAATTGATTAAAAAATTAATTTTAGTTAAAATTACCGATAATTACAATGGCGCGAAATTCAAATTTAAAAGAAAATAAAGAGAAAGAATAAAATAAATGAAAAAGTGTGGAAATAAATAAATAAAAAAGAAAAACTAAAGAAATAAAAGAAAATAAAACAAGAAAGCGAATATGAAAAATAGATCTTGACTAAATTTCAACTGATAAATTCGAGGCAAGTAATATTTTTCTACATTTTTAATCAATTTTGAACAAAATATAAAACTTTCAGTCGATTAAAAATTACTTCCAAATGAAAAAATAATTTCTCCCTTCTAAATAAAAAATTTCTTTGTTAATTTGCATTTGAGTTTTATTCTAAAACGAGTAGAATCAGTAGTGTAAAGCGAAATACAGTCAGACATATTGTGAAGCGTTATCATCATGTATATATAATAGCGAGAAATATATTACCCAGTTCTATTAAATCATCAACACAAAAAAGCAAGCAAAAAAAAAATAGAAGAATATGACTTTTATGGTCTTGTGCTTGTGTATTTTTTGTTTTATTTCACCTACTTTCATTTCGTGAATTTTTATATAGACACACATATATAGAAAATATTCTATCGGAATATAAAATATGAGCCATACGTCACATTAAAGCTGTAAAGCAAATTTCATACAAAAAATTGACATTTATGTGTCTTTTCATCACTAAAATATTTTTCAATAATATTTTTCATTTTTCTCAAATATCATAAACCTTTTATATTTCAACAAACGCGTGTATATTTTTAAAATTACAAAAAACAGGAAATTAAAAAAAATATATTTATTGAATAATAATGAAAAAAATTGTGTATCAAAAGTTAGCAACGATACGTATTTTTAATTAATTTTTATTCTCACATAACTTTTTTTGTGTGAATTTTTTGTTATTAAAGAAATAAATTATAGAAATAATACCTTTTTTCTACATTTAAATAATTTTTTTTCTAATTCATTCATTTTTGTATTTGAATTTCTTTTGTTGAAAAAATATGTCAATAATTGGAAAAAAATTTTCAAAAAAAAAAGATCTAAACTCATTCTAAAGAGAATGGAAATTTGAAAGAATATTTCGCAGCAAAAGAGATGAGAATAAAACTATATAGTACGAGGGAGATGAAATGCAGTGACATACGAGTCAGACGTCGCATAAGTTATCATATATAGAAAATGTGCAGAAAGAACGCAAAAATAACGTCAACTATATAGGTAGAGATGATAGACGTCGCCGCAGGATACGTCAAGGAGTATCGAATTTATGCATCGACAGCCTCTCACTGGTCACATTGGTTACTTTTTCCCCCTATTTTTCAAAATCAATTTTATTTTTATTGAATAAAATAAAATATAGTTTTCGAAAAAAAATGTTTTACTCATTTTTTATTTTTTCTAATATATGTTATTAATTTTTTTCTATTTTTGTTAATTAGAAATGACTCTCAAAAATAAAATAAAAAAAATATATATAAATTATTATAAATCATATATTATAAATAAATAAATATAAAGAAAATGTAAACAAAAAAATAAATTTAAAATATATTCATTTTTTATTAACAAGTAAAATTATATTCACTTTAGTATTCAACTGATAAGAAAAGAGAATCATCATCATCAGTGAAAAAAGCTCTTAGAATTACTTCTCGACCTATTTTTTAATGACATATTCCCTGACGTGTTAAAAAATATTAAGTTTGTGCGTGTGATAAAACACCGGCGTGAAAAATGATATTATCGCACAGCTAAGACAAGGACTCTTTTATAATGCTTTAGGATAAAAATGCAAATGAAATTAACTTCCACTAACGATCAATGAAAGTTATTCTTAATTGTCCAATTCATTTAATAAATTAAATTTATTTTATACTTAAATTTATTTTTTTTTATAAAAACAAACCTAAACCTTGTCTTGGATTGATCTTTAACTTCAATTTTTGATTAATTAATTAAATTTATTTTTCTTATATTTATTATCATAACTAGCCGAGTAACTATCAAATGTTACGCGCATTAAACGAAATATTCAATTTATTATTGCTATGCAAATTATATACAAAATTTTCTATTTTCAAATATAATTTTTTAAATAATTTCATAATCAAAATTTAAAATATTCACCTATTAAGTACAATATTAATTATTACTATTCATATTTTCGAAAATATTAACAAAATTTCACGAAAGAATTCAATTATTTTTTAAAATTTTAATAAATCTTTCTAAACAATTCAATTATTTTTTTAAATAGTAAAATCTTTACAAAAATTTATTTATTTTCAAAACAATTTTAATTAAATTCCTCGAAAGAATTCAAATATTTTAAAATATTTCCATAAATTTCAATTATTGCCTAAAATTTTAATAAATTCTTTGAAAAAATTCAATTTTTTCTAAAATTTTAATAAATCCTTCGAAAAAATTCAATTATTTTTATAAATAGTAAAATTCTTGGCAAGAATTCAATTAATTTTATAAATTGTAAAATTCTTTGCAGAAATTCAATTATTTTCAAAACAATTTTAATTTAATGTCTCGGATGAATTCAAATATTTTAAAATATTTCCATAAATTTCAATTATTTCCTAAAATTTTAATAAATTCTTCGAAACAATTCAAATATTTTTAAATATTTCCATAAATTTCAATTATTGCCTAAAATTTTAATAAATTCTTCGAAACAATTCAACTATTTTTATAAATACTAAAATTCTTTGCAGGAATTAAATAATTTTTAATACAATTTAAATAAAATTACACGAAATAATTTAATTAGTTTCAAAAGTTTCCATAAAATTCAATTTCAACAAGAATTTAAAATTCTCTAAAAATAATTCAATTATTCTCGAAATATTTAAAAAAAAAATTCTATATAAAAATTAAATTACTTTCAATGCAATTTTTAAATATATTCTTTAAAAAAATTGAAAGAATTCAATTATTTTCAAAAAATAATAAAATTCTTTTAATGAATTCAATTATTTTAAATGTACTTAATTTTAATACAATTTTTTTAAAGAAATTCAATTATTTTCGAAATAACTTTAATTGAATTTCTCGAAAATAACATCATTTTTTAAATATTTCTATAAAATTCTTTATAACAATTTAATTATTTCTTAAAATTTTAATAAATTCTTCGAAACATTTCAACTATTTTTATATATATAGTAAAATTCTTCTCAATAATTCAATTATTTTTATAAATAGTAAAATCCTTTGCACAAAATTCAATTCTTTTCAAAACAATTTTAATAGAATTACTCAAAAGAATTTAAATTTTCAATTATTAACATAAAATTTATTTATTTTCTAAAATTATAATAAATTTTTCGAAACAATTCAATTACTTTTATAAATAGTAAAATTCTTCGCAAGAATTCAATTATTTTTAATTAAAATGATTAAAGAAACTTCATTAGTTTAAAAAAAAATTCAAAGAAATTCTTCAAAAGAATTTAATTAGGATTTTTAAAAATTTTAATAAAATTCTTCGCGAGAATTCAGTTATTTTACTAAATAATAAAATTCTTTGAAGGAATTCTATTATTATTAAATTTTTTGATAAAATTCTTTATGAATTATAAATTTAAATACAAAATTAGTATCAATAATTAATATTTTTATGTGACACAGACATGCTTGTTAAACCATAAATTCTTTAAATAGTTAAATTTAATTTTAGAAATTATTTATTAATATATTTTATAACTCGTTTAGTTAAAAGTTGCGAGTAGAAAATACTTCTATCATTCGATACTCATTTATATTACATATGATTATCAGTTAAGACAGGAATATGATGCTTATAAACGGTAGTAAATTTATTATAAAACGTACTTCACAAGTGTCTTGTTACAGAAAGGTTTATAAATTTTTAATGGCTTATTGATGTATATGAAAGTGTGCACCAAGGGAACTAAGATGAACTTTCTCATAATATATATATAAAGAAAATATAGCGGTGCAATAAGTGAGTTTATTTCTCCACAAAAGTTTAATATTATTAAAAATTATATCTTTCATATTAATTATAATTGACATCTTATTATTTACATATTCACTCTTTATCATTATACCTATAATTACAAAGAATTCAATATCTGACATAAAACGAATCAATTCTGAAATTATAAATAAAAAAGTAATTCACTAATTTTTTTTTTTATTTGGAAAAATTTTCATTCTTTTATTAATAAAGTAATAATTTTTACAAAAAAAAGAAAACAATAAAAAACAAACAATAAAAAATAAAAAAGATTACAGAAATTTTTAGTAAATTTAATAATTTTTAATAAAAAAGATAAGAACTAAATAATTAAAAATAGAAAAAAAATGCCATCTATGTCAATCAATTTGTATGAAATACAAAAGACAATATTTTTTATTGAAAAAGTAAACTAATATTTAGAGAGATAAAACGATATTTGACAATTTCCATTCATTTTGCATATTGTCACTTTTCCATTGAAACGAGTAATATTGTTCCTCTATTAAAATGTTGTCTGTATGAAGTTTATCATAAGATCACATTTCCACACGTGAGTGGATTTAACGAGATTCGAGTCCCCAATTACTGATGGAACTCTCTCTCTCTCTCCCTCTCTCTCTATATATATGGTATACACCGTTGGACCGTTATTATCCTGTCGTAAATTGATTCTTTTTCCCTTCTTGTTTTATTTTTTTTTATTCGCAATTTTTTTTCCTATTTTATTTCCCGGTTTATCCTCTTCTCGCGTGACTTTTTGGTCTTTCAGTTATTTGGACCCAGCATTCCACGTATCAGTGTTCATCTCTTTCCCTTTTTTTTCTCTCTCTCTCTCACTCCTTCTCTCGTTCACTGATGTAGAAAATGTACAGCGGGCCAAATGCCAAGTTTTATCATCAGCGACGTGGAATTAATTCTTATTTAAATAATTATACGTGGACTCTCATTCTAAAACCGCAATCTTTACTGGGAGAAATTCAAACTAAAAATGGGGAGAAAGCGATACGCTCGAGGGAAAATGCGTAAAATACATATATTAGAGTCACGCAGTATGAAATTAAAGTGCGAGGGGGAAAGTTATGAAATTTCTGCATTCAATTTATTCATGTATATATGTGAAGATTGATTGATAACATTAGGTATTCGCGTAATTTCTTCATATGCGCGAAGAAAAAAAAATTTGTAGCAATGAAGAAATTTTTTATAGCAAATTTTACTCATTAATATAATTACTGTTTGGTAAATATTTTGAATTTCTAAGTAACATTTTTTAGGGAAAAATTTTCTTTCGAAACGATTGCAAAATTAATAGTAAACATAATTAGAAAAATAAGTAGTAAACAAAAATTGGCAAAACAATTAGTAAAATAAATTGTCGAAACAATTGGCAAAACAATTATCAAAACGAATTTTCGAAACAATTGTCAAAACAAATTTTCGAAACAATTAGCAGTAATAAAAAAAGTAATAAAAAAATAAATAATAGAAAAATTGTAACAATTAAAAAATCAAATTTGCAAAACACTAACAAAACTTTGCAAAACAATTAGAAAAATAATTATCAAGATACAAATTTAGAAAACAATTAATTAAAAATTATTAAATCACTCAGTCGTAAAATTAATAATATAATAAGAAATAAATTAGAAATATTTTCTAGAAAAAGAAAAATAATGACGAAAAAAAGAGAAACGTATCAATTTACAATAGAAATTTATAATAAATAAAAAACAAATATAAATGAATAATAAATATTTTCTAGGATGAAACAAATTGCAACAAGAAACCAATTTACAAATTTAACTGTAAAATAATAAATTTTTTTTTTTGGAAATAAAAGAATAAAAAAATTAGAATTTCATTACTAGAAAATGAGAAATGGATATAACTTCAAACATTTAAATAAAAATATAAAATATTAAACTAATTTTTACTGATGAAGAAATAAATAAATATTTACTAGAAAAACAGGAAATAAATAAAATAATCGATTAAAAAATTGTAGTTTGAATTTCTTACAGTAAACATTGCGGTATTAAATAAAGAGTCCTCGTATGATACATAAACAATAAATATAAATAAATAAAAAATATTTCCTAGGATGCAAGAAATTTTTACAAGAAACCGATTTACGAATTTAAAACTTAAATATAAAATCAAAGATTTTTACCTAAAAATAAATAAACGAAACAATTTAAAGAGTAAAATTTATAATAAATAAAAGAACATAAATAAATAACAAATTCTATTTAGAAAGCAAAAAAATACAACAAGAAACCAACTTACGAATTTAAAATTTAAATAATAAAATAATAAATTTTTACTTGTAAATAAATAAATATTTACTAAAAATTCACATGAAAATAGAAATTTATAATAAATAAAAAATATAAATAATATAAATAAATAAAACTCTAAACGCAACAAATAGCTACAAAGAACCAATTTACAAACTTGAAATTCAAATATTACTAAAATTTATTAGCTTTTACATAGAAATAAATATTTATTAGAAGTGGAAGAGAATTTCAATAAATACTAAAAGGAAAATAGGGTTGGGGTACAGTTTTTCTAAAATGTTTTTTCTAATTTTTTATTTTCTAAATTTTTTTTTTCTAGTGAATGTGAATTTCTAATTTTCTTTCTTCTAATAAAGAAAATTTTTTGGTCATTTTCCAAAAACTTCTTATTCTAATAAAGGTAATTTTCAAAATTTATTTTTCTAACAAAAAAATATACTTGAGATTTCGTTAAAAAATTATAATAAAAAATATAAATTATTCAAATTTTTTAACAAAATTTTAAAATAATCTAGTTAAAAAAATCGTAATTCGCAAATAAAAATTAAAGGTACTTTTTTCCTAAAGATATTTAAAATTTCCTTAAAAAATGTTTTAAAAATAAATTAATTTTAGAAATTTTGGTATAAAAATAAAAATGATGCAAATTATAATTTTTTTTTTTTTCAAAGAAGAACAGAATTTTGTTAACAAATTGTGATAAAAAATAGTAATTTTATAAAATTTTTTCCACTTTTTCAAAATCAAACATATAATTTTTGTGAACAAAATTGTGATTAAGAAAAACAGAAAATATGCAAAATAGTTTTTATTTTTTAGTCTTAATTTTTTAACAATTTTCTAACTTTTATCAAAATAATAAAATTTTACAAATTTTAGGAAAATAAATATTAGAAATCATAACTTTTTAGAAAAATATTTGCAAAATTCCGATTTTTCAACTTATTTTTGAAACAGGATTTTCCACAGGAATGAAGTCATTCAAAAATTTCAAAATTCAAACCTTTTTTAAATTAAACAACTTATAAAAGTATTTGTTATAAAACATGAAGATATCGATTGCTCCGAGTCGAAGACTCGGAGTGATCGATTTCTTCATGTTTTCTAATAATTAAAAATGATCGAGAAATAAAATCATTATTTTATATTATAAGAATATTTTTACTGTATTTTCGTGAAAATTATTTTCATAATTTTAATTCAATTATTATTTTCGAAAATTTGAAATTATTTTTTTTGCAAATAATAATTTAATTCCTGTGAAATTTTTATTATTTATGAAAATAATTAAATGTTTGCATTCAAATTTTATTAAACTTTTTTTAAAAATAATTAAATTCTTTTTTGGGAAATTTTATTAAAATAGTACATATTGAAAATAATGGAAATTAGAAAAATTTTTGAAAATAATTGAAAATAGGACAAGAATTTTATTCATTTTTTTGACATTTATGAATATAATTGAACTTTGAAGAAGAATTTTGTTATTTATAAAGATAATTGTGATTGTTACGAGAATTTTTCTCAAATTTTGAACATAGTTGAATTTTATTTTTTTTTGAAAATAATTTAATTTCTGCAATAATTAATTGTAATTTTTCAAAAATTTATTTTTTGTAGTGTTTTTAACAAAAATTTTAATTAGAAAATTCTTAAATTCTATCATTTTTAAAATTGATAATTTTATTTAAAAAAGGTGGTAAAAAGTTAGTCGCGCGCTTTAGCGTGAGAATTATCACTACTTTCTATTCAGAAAAATAAAAATAAATGATATTTATTAAAAAATAAATAACTACAATAAAATAATTTTCCAATTAAACTAATTTTGTTTAAAAAAAAAAAAAAAAAATACTGTAAACTTAATTGAAAGGTGTCATGTGACAAAAAAGTGGATATATAGATGAGTTTAGGTGTATCTGATACCGAATCTCTATCTCCCTCTCTCTCACTCTCTATTCCGCCAAACTAAGCCAAAGCAAGGTAATGAGTTTCGACTGCGATATCTTAGCTCCATCGCAAACTAATTTCAAACAAAGTTTCTCTGGTGATCTGAGCGGGTTGCCGCATTTGCCCGGTTACAGCAGCAGTGACCCAAACGGAAATCAAAGTTTATCCCTCTCCCCCTTCCACTCTACTCTTCTTTCAAGAAGATTACCCATGTAATGTCCTCTCCTTTCTACCCCCCACCCAATAGTAGATTACTTTTACCCGCATAGAATCACTCTTTATTTTATGCGCTGGAGAAACTTTGGTATCTGCCTTTAAAATTCTCAGCGATTCTATTAGCATCACAGCGATAAACTTGTTCACTTATTTACCTCTTTGAAAACTAAATTAAACTCAATGTATCAATTTACATTTATTAAAATTTCATTTCTAGAATGAACGGAAAATAAAAAAAATTGTTCAGACTTTCTTTAATTATTTAATTAAAATGTGTAAAATATTTATTCGTATAATACAATCATAATTTATATTATATTATAATGACAACAAAGATATCTAAATGAAAAGCACATTTATTTTAACAACAAAATATTTTACGAAAAAAAATGTTTTGGCTTGATTTTTGAAAAAAAATAACGGCAGGCGTGATTTAATATTCAGTACTTGACACAGTGACGTAAGTTGAAAAAAAATAATAACAATAAGATTAAAAATAATACCAGAATTACGAAATTGCAATATTATTACGTGTCGGGGCGAAATATTTTCATGCGCCGCTCCTGAGTATATGCGCAACCAATAGACGCTCGTGCGTTCCCCACCACTCACCCGGCGGACTATATAAGCCAGTGACCAACGCTTGACCACTCACTCTACGGAGTGGTTTCACCGCAGAATGATGTAAAACTAAAGTCGTAAAATCTAAAAAAAAATGAATTAAATAAAAATAGAACAAATCAACAGAATAAATAAAAATAAATTAATGGTGCTAAATAAATAAACGTAGGTAAATAAAATAAATTCAAATAGAAAAAATTCACATAAAATAAATATTTAAAAATAAATTCAAATGGAGAAAATTGTTATAAAATGAATAAGCCTAAATAAATTAAACGAAAACTAAATGAAGGTAAATAAAAATATCGAAAAACTGTTTGTTTAATTTGAGGTGGAAATCTTTTTGAATAAACATCAAGCAAAATGATTCAATTTCACTTGCAATTAATTATTATCGATTTGAACAATCGTTGGTAATAAATAGTTGCGTAGAAACACTTTTGTCAAGTAGCAGAGAATTCAGTATGGGAGTTTCTGCACACTTACGTATACATATATATGTGTATAATGTATTAGGGAAATGTTATTAAATATAAGTTGGTTCATTTTATTTTATAGGATATAAACCGTTATTTATGGTAAGTGACACTAACTTCCGTTTATGACATCGACTCAGTATGATAACGTTCCCTGCGTGTTGTGAATTTTACCATTTAATTAAATTGTAGCCAATAAAACTGATGTAATAATCAGAGGTGAATAAAGTACAAAGTTGGTTTTATGTTTTGGAATTGACAATCTCTGTTCGGTATCACCTGTGACTCTTTCTCTCTCTCTCTCTCGCTCCCTTTTTTCCTCTCTATCTTCTGTATTATTCATATTGGTTTGTTATACTTTTCATAAACTTTTGCGTTAAAGTTTTTTCATCGTTCTGCTTTTATTTTATATCATTCATTACAACTTGCTAATTTAAAAACCTCTTCTCTTTCTTTTGCCCACACCACATTTCTTTTTACAGTCGCTTGTACTTTCTTGAAAGGAAAACTCTATTCTAACTTCTTTCTTTTTTTTTCTTTTTTTTTTGTTAAAGTGAGAAATAGAGGAGGCTGAAGAAAAGCAAACCAGATTTTCATTTTGTTCTTTTTAAAGTGGAGAGGCGCCATTAAAAAATTTTTGAATAATGTTTCTTCCCTCTTTCTCTCTCTCTCTCTTTCTTCATTTTCTTATATTATCGATAAGTACTTTAAGTCAGAAAGTCGAAGATTAACCGAAGAACTTTTTTCTTGATCTCAATATAGATCGGATAAGAAATGGCCAATTAAATTTTCAACTATTTTTGAATTGTTCATGATTTTTAAATCAATTACACTTTTGATTATTTTTAGCTTTTTTGCAAAATTTCGAGAGGGAATGATTTTCTGTCGAGAGTGTAAAAATAACAGATCGACTTTTTCTTTTGTACAGTCGCATAAGAAGTGGATAAGTTGCACTTATTTTTGAATTATCCATTTGTGATTTTCTATCCGATGACAGTATATTATTTTTAGTTTTTAGGATTTTCGAAAAAAAGAGAGAGAGATAAAATGTATAATTGGAAAATTTTCTATAAAGTACACAAATAAAATGTCATGTCCTATGAATAAATTACAATGCACTTCATATATTATTCGAGTTCTATTAAATATTAAAGTTACCTTATCGAGAAATTAAAAATTTTTGCTTCAGAATATTATTAATAGGAATATGTATTTATATGACCGAAATATTTTTTTTCAAAATTGAATTCGTCCCTATTGACCAAGAAATTTTTATGTTCCAAATATCTCTATTGAGAGAGTCAAAGTATGATAATAAAAATTTATCAAATATAAACTTTCCTTACTTAAGAATGAAGCAAAGTATAAAATATTTTATAAAAGAATTTTTTAAAAAAATTGTTATTCGTAAAACTTCAATTAAATTTTTTTTGTTGCAGGTGAGAATCTAATTGCTTGTAAGGAAAACAAAATAGTGTAAGTATTTATTTTAAAAAAAATCCATTTATGGAAATTATGGAGAAGAGCAAAAACCTGAAAGCTTTCGTTGTGATAAAAGGAAACTAAATTTGACTTACATTTGTCCTTAATTAGTTTTAAATGCTGAGAATCGTGTTTTAACTCTCAGTCGTAAAAAAGAAATTGATTATTGAGTGTTTCATTTTCTTTTCTTTCTTTTTTCTTCTTCTTTTTTAATTTTTTTTAATTTTTCCTTTTTTATTTATTTTTCCTTCTTTATTTCGTTTTCTTTTCTCTCTTTTCTTCCCTTTTTCATAAATACGATAAAATAAGTGTAAATCAAATAACAGTTTCTCTATCTTCTTATATAGAGAAGAAAATTTTCTTGCAAAAATAGAAAGAAAAAAAAAGGCCAACGATTTTAAAATAGATTTTTTTCTCCACATCTCGAAAGGAAAAATGAAGCGGTATTTTGTTATAATGCATGCACGATTTATGTTTTTGGGAAAACAATAAATTTCAATAAGTTGAGTAAAAATTTTCACCTCGCGTTGTTGCGTATACAAAAGAGTTTGATGCAAGCGGAGAGGGAACGAATGAAAGAGTCTTTCTTTTTTTACTATCGCAAAATTCCCCGCAGCCTCGTAACGATAAAGCAGACGTAGAAAAGGAAGAAGGATATTTGCAAGCTGAAAGTATTCGCCCGTGGCCAATTTACCCGAAGCCATATTCGAGCAAGTTAAATCGATTCCAGAACCAGAAAACGTATATTGTATGTTTAACATTTCTATCGCGAAGAAGAGAGAGAAAAGAACGTCCAAAATATTTTAAACTATTGTAAATTAATTTTCATTTTTATAATTTTTAGCAAAAGAAAAAAGTATTTCAACCAAAAAAAAACATTGTGACTATTTTTTTCTTAAAAATATTTCATTTCAAGTTTTATACAATTTTTCAATCCTAATATTCTTAAATTTAGATTTATATTATTAAACTTTCACTATAAAATGTCAGACAATTCAATAAATAATAAATTACCTTTTAATATCAGAAAAATTAAAAGTTACTCAAGAAAATCAATATCATTTATTTTTCAAAATGAAGAATTTATTAGTTAAAATTATAAAAATTTTATAATTACGAAATATCTCAAAAAAATATATATAATATATTTCATTCATTTTTAATTATATTAATTTATTAAGTATTAATTTATAATTTTATATTTACATTAATTTGAAGAAAATTTTGAAATTTTAATTTTTTGGCTAATAATAGTAAATAATAGAAAAAGAAAATGTTGTACGAAATTCCCCATCTGCTTTGTTATAAAATTGAAATGTAATTGTTTGATTAAATTTTCCCATTATAATCCTTAATGAATAGAATTCAATTAATTACGAAATTTTATTTTCATTTTCTATATAGAGAAAATATTCACGAATAATAAACTTAATATTTCTAATAATTAAAATATTTAAAACCAGGGAATCGAAAATCCTTTAATTTACAGAGAAATAAAATTTTCACATTCTTTATTTAAAAATCAAATGTCAATAATTGTATTTCTGTTAATGTTAAATCCTCTCTAACTAACAATTCAATAGTAATTAAAAAATTTATGTTGAATTGTCTGACTGAAATTGATTTCTTTGTACGAATTTCAGAAGTCTGAATATGTTTAATTAAAATACATTTATGTTTTATACCAAAAATGTAAAAATAATTACAAAATTTAAATAAAAAGTGGAAAAAATTCGTTTGAATAAATTTTAATTGTTCTACTACTGTAAAAAGAATTTATCTATAAATTTTTATTCGCTTTTTAATTAAATCAGAATTTTACCAGTAAAACAAGAAATGACAGAATTAGAAAATTTGTGTCTGACCAAAAACTTTTTATACTACTGAAACTTTAATTACAAATTTACAAAATTCCTAAAATTTGTCTGTAGCTTTGCTTTGAAATTTTTTTTTAGTAGTAACAGTTAATTTATGGCAGATAAAATAAATTTTTGTAACTCAAAAAGAAGTATAATTACAAAACATTTAAATTAAGCTCGTTGAAAAATATAAATTTTACTTTGTAAGCAAATTAATTAAAAATTTAATTAAAATAATTAAATAAAAAATTTGGAAAAAGAAATTTAAATATATAAAAAATTTAAATATAAAAAATTAAAGGAAAGTGAATTACAAATTGGCCTGTTTTTCTACCCAAGCAAAAATTGACAACTGGCGCAGTACTGCGCCAGTACTGCCCAGTACTGGCGGAGTACTGGCCGCCATGGTTGAACCAGTACTGGCATTTGACCGAAATGATAACGCTTTTCAATACTGGTTTGATGTTACTGGCAAATTTATCGTTTCACTGAGGTTCATTTTATTAATTCTTTTCATTCACGTTGAACAAAAAATTATTTTAAAAGTAAAATTAAAATATTATAAATAAATATAAATATTACTTATAAAGAAATGGTCTTCAGTTGTTTTCTATTGAAATTAAAAGTTTTTAAAAATTGTCTTACTAAAATGAACTTTTACTAATGAAACTGAATTTTTAGATATTAGGAATTTAGGATCTCTTTTTTTTTTGAGTAAAACTGGTTTTACCACTTATTACAGAATAAAATATTTTGTATTTTGTTACGGTCTTTAATTTAAAAATTCAGTTTCAGTAGTAAATGGTTTGTATGAGACAGACATGATTTAAAGTTTTATAGCTTTACTTGAAATTTGACAATAAGATTAAAAAATCTTTCGTTTCTTTTTCTATTAAATTGAAAATTCACAAATATTCGAAAATAGTACCTATAAATATAAATAAAGAAATATTTATAAATTTATAATAAAATAATAAATAACTTCGTTGACTTCAATTACAAAACTGTCTGAAATAAATAGAAACTATTTTATTGACAGAAAGAGCTTTTACTCTTAAAATGATTACATGAATAAAAAATAATTATGTCTGACTTGAAACTCTGCCTTTACCACTGAAAGTTTAATCACAAATTCAGAAATTTGCTTACTCTCAACATTTATTTTAAGTAGTACAAGTTAATTAAAGTCAGACGAAATTAAACCCTTTTATACAGTAATTCAAAAATTAAATTGAAAAATTAAAAATAATAATAAATAATCTCGTAATAATAAAAATATAATAGTCTCTAATTTTCTTTTCTTTTTATTTCAAAACTGAAAATATCTGACGGAAATCAACCGAAAAATTCGTTTTTTCCGTTAAATATTCTTCAAAATACAATCGTAATTATTATCTCTACTGTTTGTATTTTTAATTCTTTTTTATTAATGAAAATAACACAAATTTTCCCTCACCATCTTAAGCAATAATTATTCTTGCCTCGAAATGAATGAGAAAAATAAATATCAGCTTGAATGTATATAGAGTGCAGGTAACCGTAATTTTCTCACGTCGTGAGGAAAATTCCTGAGATTCTCGTGCTTTGTAAAATTGTCTGTTTAAAGTCAGGGTATCGAGAGGAGAGAGAGAGAGAGAGAGAGAGAGAGAGAAAAGGGTAATTTTCCAAGTAGGTATACATATGGGCAATTCCACGGGAAATTTTTCTACGACATTTTAGAATCGGTTAAACATATTTTTTTATCGTTCTTGATAGAAAAATATTAAATACGTATTTTTTTATTTTTCCATATTTGCCAAAATTTTCGAGTTATGAATTTTCAAAATTTTGGATTTTTAAAAGTAGACCTATTTTCAATAGCTTATAACTTTGAAAGTATTGAGTTTGGAAAAAAGTTGTCACAGGAAGAAAGTTTTGGTTTTTCTTCAACTTTTAAAAGATTAAAAAAAAAAATTTTTTTTTCAATTTTTAATAAAAAAAAAATTTTTTTTTTATAAACAAATTAATTTTTTTTAAATTTGGGCGCGATTTTATTTTATTTTTTTTTTATTTATTTATACCTACTAATATACAGAAAAATTTCCAAAAATATTCGAGATGGGCCGACTCGTAGTTTTCGTTCTATAAATTTTTTAATTAATTTGTTTATAAAAAAAAAATTTTTTTTCTTAAAAATTAAAAAAAAATTTTTTTTTTTTAAATTACATAAAAGTTAAAGAAAAACCAAGATTTTCTTTTTCTGACAAGTTTTTTCTAAACTCAAAACTTTCAAAGTTACAAGCTATTAGACTTATAATTCACAGTTTTCGTTCTATAAAAAATTTATGGAACGAAAACTACGAGTCGGCCCATCTCGAATCTTTTTGGAACTTTTTCTGTATATTAGTAGGTATAAATAAATAAAAAAAAAATAAAAAAAAATCGCGCCCAAATTTAAAAAAAATTAATTTGTTTATAAAAAAAAAATTTTTTTTTTAATCTTTTAAAAGTTGAAGAAAAACCAAAACTTTCTTCCTTTGACAACTTTTTTCCAAACTCAATACTTTCAAAGTTATAAGCTATTGAAAATAGGTCTACTTTTAAAAATCCAAAATTTCGAAAATTCATAACTCGAAAATTTTGGCAAATATGGAAAAATAAAAAAATACGTATTTAATATTTTTCTATCAAGAACGATAAAAAAATATGTTTAACCGATTCTAAAATGTCGTAGAAAAATTTCCCGTGGAATTGCCCATATACACCATAATAAACGCTTTTAAAGTGATATGAATGTTATGTGTATTTAAACAAATCTTTCAGTCGGAGAATAAGTGAATAATTGATGTTTCTTGTTATATATATAAACATGTATATATAGGGGACAGAAGATGGTAATTAGCTGTGTGCGAGGAGCTTTCCCTGCTTTTCATGCGGCTCTACGCGAAACGTACACTAAAACAAGGGAGGGGGGGGGTGGGACAGTTCAGTGTGTGCCTGCATTAATATAAATTAACACGGTTGCAAGTTTTGGGCAGACACTGCTCTTCCCTCCTCGAAAACTTGAGACCTCCCTCCTTCAATCTCTCCTCTTCATTCTCTCTCTCTTTCTCTCTCTCATTCTCTGTCATGTTTTCTCTCTCATTCTCTATTATGTTTTCTCTCTCATTCTCTATTATGTTTTCTCTCTCATTCTCTATTATGTTTTCTCTCTCATTCTCTCTCATGTTTTCTCTCTCATTCTCTCTCATGTTTTCTCTCTCATTATCTCTCATATTCTCCCTCTCATTCTCTCTCTTATTTTCTCTCTCATTTTCTCCTTTATTCACTATCTCTCTCTTAACTCTCTCTCTGCCCTCTCTTTCTCTCCTCCCTTCTTCCCACGGCTTTTCTGAAACAAGCGCCTTGCAGCTTTAGAGTAGAGCCCTGCACACTGTAAATACTTGTTTCCCTATTCGTGAATAGTATAGACTCCGCAAATGGCTTGCCCATTTAACACCCAGCACTTTCATCCACGCAGCTATATGCTCAAAACTGAAATGCATATATATACCCCTTCTCTCTTGAACTTGGTTTCCGTCCTTTCAGTCGTTTGCCGCGACGCATTTCCTCTGCGGATGTGTTGCCGTACGAGCAATTTAAGCTTTCTTCTTATTGATCGTTTGCTTGTTTATATGTGAATATAGATTGTGGATAGAAAATATACGAACATTATAAATTTGAACCACAATATCTTGGAAAATCTTTTTATAAAGTAATGATTATTTAAAACAAGTGAGTTCGTGGCGAATCACATGAATTCGTTACGTCCTTTACAATTCCATTTGAATTCATACTAGTAATAATAACTTTTCAAATATGTTTGAATTAGATTCTGAGTCACAATTCAAAAATGTAAATATTAATATTAATATACTTTATCATAATCATAAGTTTCCTTTCCGTTAGCAAATTCTCTGCATTTATTTGTTTGTTTTGAAAATTAATTTTTGTGGGTTATTGACATTTTTTTTTTAATGTCAAAAAAAACAAAAACTCGTTTTATTCACTTCACAAAATTGACAAAAAATTCCATTCCATATTTTTTATTTTCCAGATTTTCTCCTAATTTCCAATGAAAAAAATATTTACTTTTTTCTTATACTGATAATAAATTGAATTTCTGCTACGAATTTTATTATTCATGAAAGAATTTAAAATATAATCTAAAAAATAATTTAATTCTTGCGAAGAATTTTTATAAAATTTTTTAAATACTTCATTTCTTTCGAATAATTTTATGAAAATTCTAATTAAAATAAGTGAATTAATGAAAATTTTTATTATTTATGAAAAGAATTGAATTCATACGAAAATTTTTACAAAACCATTTTTTTTTAAATAATTGAATTCTGTTTGTAAATTTTATGAAAATAGTAGATATTGAAAATCATTGAATTGCGAAAAGTTTTTAAAGATAATTAAATTTTTATTATTCATAAAAAGAATTGAATTCTTACGAAAATTTTTACAAACCATTTTTTTTAAATAATTGAATTCTGATTGTAAATTTTATGAAAATAGTATAGATATTGAAAATCATTGAATTGCAAAAAGTTTTTAAAGATAAATAAATTTTACAAAGAATTCTATTGAAAAATTTGGCAATAATTGAATGTCTGTGGAAAATTTTATTTTTATTTTTTGAAAATAATTGAATTCATAAAAATCATTTTATTATTTATGAAAATAATTGAATTCTTGCGAACGATTTATAAGAATTTTTCAAAATCATAAAATTTCTAAGAAGAACTTTGTTACTTTTAAAAATAATTGAATTATTCTGATGAATATTGTTATTAACGAATATAATTGACTTTTGAAAAAAATTTTATTAAAATACCTCAAAATAATGAATTTTCGAGAGTAATTTTCTTATTTATCGATATAATTGAATTCTTTCGAAAAATTATTTGTGTAAATAATTGAATTCTAAGAAAAAATTTTATTAAATTTAAAAAAAATAATTGAATTATTACAAAAAAATTTAATTAAAATTATATTCAAAACAATTAATTTCTTTCGAATAATTTTATTAAATTTTTGAAAATAATTATTCAATTCTTCTAAAAAATATTGAAACAAACATTTTTTTAAATAATTGTTTTTTTCGAGGAATTAAATTTAATTTTTTAAGAATAATAACATTTTTTGAGCAATTCCTGCAAAATTGTATTAAAAATAATTAAAATCCTGCTATGAATTTTATTATTTATTAAAATAATTGAATGGTTGCTAGGAATTTTATTACAATTCTCAAAAATAATTGAGTTACAGAGAAGAATTTTATTATTTTTGAAAATATTTGAATTATTGCGGAAAAATTTATTAAAATGTTTAAGAAAAATTGAATTTCTGCTAAGAATTTTACTATTTATAAAAGTAATTGAATCCTTCAAAAGAATGTTATTATTTATGAAAATAATTAAATATTTGAGTAGAATTCTATTAAAATTTTTGAAAATAATTGAATTGTGAAGAAAAATATAATAACTTATAAAGATAATTGAAATTTTGAGAAGAATTTAAAAAAAATTTTAAACATAATTGAATTTCTGAAAAAATAATTTTATTATTTTTGAAAATAATTAAATTGTTTTTTAGAATTTTATGGAAATTCATAAAAATAATTGAATTCTTGTGAAGAATTTTTTTTTAAAATAATATTCAAAAGAATTTAGTAAATCTAAAAATTTTGCAATTTATGTAAATAATTAAATTCTTGAGAAGATTTTTTTTACATTTTCTAGAAATAATTGGAATTCTTTGGACAAATTTAAATAAAATTTTTAAGAATAATTACATTTTTCGAGGAATTCGATTAAAATTGTATTAAAAATAATTAAAATTCTGCAATGAATTTTACTATTTAGTATTTATGAAAATAATTGAATATATTGCGAAGAAATTTTTAAAAATATAATTACGGTGACTTGATTATATATAATCAATTATTATATATAATTATTATATTATTTATTACGGTTCCCTTGATTATTTTCGAAAAATTAAAATAAAATTCTTTGAAAGAATTTAATTATTTTTAATAATAGAATGTAAAGAAATTTCAATTATTTCAAAAATTTTCAATTAATTTTTTATCAAAATTCAATTATCTTGAAGCAATAGAATAGAAAAATGTCAAAAATCTTATTTTTCAGAATTTTCAAAAAAAAAAATTTGCAAAAATTCAATTTTATTAAAAAATTTGAAGTGTGTATCTTTTTTTAAATAATTAATCAATCATTAAACTAAAATACTTTGAAAATTCGGTTTTTTAAAAAGTTTTTAATGAAATTCTACAAATTTAATTATTTTTAGTTGAATTTCACAAAATTTCTATTAATTCGATAATTTTTTAAAAATTTATTTACATACTTTATTTGAATCAGTTACTGAATTTTTACTATCAAATCAATTATTTTTAACTAATTCAAATTTAGAGAACAGTATAAATATCTATAAAAATTGAAATAAAAAGCGATTTTTTAAAGACAAATTAAAATAATAAAACTTTTTTTTAAATACAATTATTTTTAGACGTTGCTTTAAACATATCTCAATAAATATAGAATGTTATGGAGCTATAATAGAAACCGGCGCTGAAGGGAAACCCGGCAAATGTCTTGAGTCGTGTGTCGACTTCCTAATAACCTTACGACTTTTGAATGGTTCTAAGGGCCCTTTCATGATTTCCAAAGGTTCATGATAGCCTGGTATTGCTGATTAATTGGTAATTTAAAAAATCCCCTGGTCATAATACCTCAAAGTACTTTTTTCATCTTTTTCGCTTTTTCCACAAAACCACATTTTTCGGAGCTGTGGTTTCCTCAGAACGATTTTCTTAAAAATTTAAACACAATTTGTCAATAACATTTTCTATCGTGTCACTTAAAATCTTTTCCAAACGATTCAATTTTATTATATTTTTGTAAATTTAGATTCATAAATTTTAGAGAATATAATCTATATTATTAAAATGTTTTATCTGTAATACTTTACTTTAAAATAAATTTTTAAAGAACCGTCCAATTAATTTTGCATTTCTTTTTAAAAGAATGACCCTTTGACAATTTTTCATTCAGCGAATTTTAAATTTAGAGTTTTTCAATTTTAACAGCAATTTTACATTCTATTCTAATTTTATAAATAATAGAATTTTTTAGAGGACAATATTTATTTAATGGAATATTTAATCTTCGTAAAAACGTTAGATCTAATTTTATATTTCAGAGATTTATTAAATAATCGAATTTATAAAATTCAGGTACTCCTCTAGACATGAAACGAGTACTAGTATTATTTTTGAATTTTATTTTATAAAATTTTAATTTTAAATTTCCTTCTGAAAAGAATGACTATTAGACGAATTTTCATTGATCGAACTTTAAATTTAGATTATTGTAATTATAGTAGCAATTTTTCATGCTGACTAATTCTATTAAACCAAATTTTTTTTTGAGTAATAATGATCTAATTGAATATTGAATCCTCGTAAAAATGTTCATTCAAATTTTTAGTTTTAGAAATTTTGTAAATAATTAAACTTCTTGAACTTCTATTCCTTTTTTAATTTTTAGATTTTTCTAAGTTTATTATTATTTTAAAGTCTTATTAATCATAAAACTTCGAAAGACTCAATTAAAATAATTTAATTCTTTTTTTAATTTTTTTACTAACTTATTTAAATATATTTATTTTATTTTCTGCAGAAAAAAATATATTGCAATGATTTTTAGAGAATCAATAAACATTAATGTGAATGAAAAAATTTTTCTTTTAAAATACTTGTAAATGAAAGAGTAAAGTATTTATTTAAGTTTTGAAACTATAAGTTAAGGTCAAGTCGGTGAATCTTTGTTTCTTGTTCCTTCCAACAAAAATAGTTTACGGATGAAAACAGAAATTCTGTTTATCTTGGAATAATATTGGAAATTATATTATCTTATTCACATAAATTAAAATATAGTTTCTAAATATGAAAATTACTTTTTTATTTTCACAAAAATGAATTGAATTTTCACTCCGACGTGACGTCATGTCAGTCGAGAAAAAATTCTAAATACTCTCAAAAAATTTTTATAATTAGCATCAAACTTTAATTTGCCGAGAAAAAAAAGGTAAAAAGCAACTT
The DNA here is from genome assembly GCA_032872505.1 of Leptopilina syphax. Classification (NCBI taxonomy): domain Eukaryota; kingdom Metazoa; phylum Arthropoda; class Insecta; order Hymenoptera; family Figitidae; genus Leptopilina; species Leptopilina syphax. Next base: position 8,021,708 of record CM065477.1, on the reverse strand, counting down.
TTTTTTTTTGTTAACAAAGAAAATTTTTCATTTAAATAATCAAAAGTTTAAGAGTTAGTGACTTTTTTTCGTACACTTTTTTTTCTTATTCAGAGTCCAAAATTATATTTTGTGCCATTTCCACAAAGATTACATCTTCCAATTACATTCATCACATCTTGTAATGAAACTTTACATTCCGGAAACTTTTAAGTTTTTGTCTCGGGGTTTTTTCTCTCCCCATATTCTTAAATTACAAAGGCAAATGTCACTGTTGGGTTCTCATTCTTTTTAAATTAGAAACTTACTATTTAAGGTCTTCTAGCTTTAAAATTACCCTTATTTATAAAAATGACTAATATTTTAATAATTATTAATTGTATTCACTTCTTTTTGTTTGTTTAATTAACTATTATGACTCTGTTATTAATTTTACTATGATTCTTTTACTGTTTTTTTTTCACTATATGATTATTTTTTCCTTGGCATTTATTTATTTTATTTTATTCCCCTTTTTTGCTTCTCAAACTTTATCCGCACTTATTTTATTTATTTTCTTTTAAATTTGACATTTAAAAAGGAAAAAAGTCAGTTGATGTGGAAAATAAGTTTTAATTTTTAAAAATGCATTTATTTTTAGCATATTTTTTTGTTTTAAAAAAGAACCTCTCCTGGTGTACTTTTCATAATTTTCCACCTTTTCCTCGTTGTATTACAAACACTAATTGTAAGATATTACACTAGTTTCTTAAAAAAAAAAATATTTTAACTTTCTTTTAAAGTTATATATACTTTCACCGCATTACACTAGAGAAAAAAAATCAATTTAAAAGTTTAAAAATTTACCAACCGTATATGGAATCTACTTTTCGTTTTAGGATAAAGTTAAGAAAAGTTGTTTTTAATAATATAAAAATAGCTGGGTTATTAGAAAAATGGATGAAAAGAATTTCAGGAAATAAGTGCAAAGAAATGTTTTTTGAATATAAAATACTTTTACTAAATAAAATATTCTATTGGCAGAAAAATTCCTATCTGAAATAAAATACAGATCTGAATATTAATTAGTACAATAAATATTAATTAGTAGTATAAATATTAATTAGTACTATAAATATTAATATTGATTATAATTTTAAATATAAATTGCAAATAGAAATGTTAATTATTGGATAGAAATTTTAAAGCTGAAGATGAATTCAAATATAATTAAAATACAAAGTAAAAGTTCGAATTCTTCATTTGTAATTTAAAATAGAATAGAATTAATTATAAATTTTATTATAAATACAATATGAATGCCTATGAAAATTATAAATATAAATATCGTATATCGTGAATATTAATTAATATGGTAAATATGAAAAAATGCTAAATAGCCTTTTTATTTATTTTCAGCGAGTGAAAGCATTTTTTTCTCGTCCTTTTAGTTTTATCCAGCGCCTCGGAGGAATTTTTTAACCGCGAGTATAAAAAATTAAGATAAAGCTTCATTAGCCTTGAGCTTATTTATAACAAAGTGAGCATATTATATATGATGAAAATTGTACTCATAGGAATTAATTTAACTGAAAAGAAAATAATACAAAAAAAAAATCTAATATTCTACTGGTAAAAAAAAAATTATTAAATCGACAATTTTTTTTTATTTTACATAACATTAAAATAAAATCAAGAGTTTAGCGCCTATTTGATGATGTTGCTCGTGTAATATCTCGCTGAGCCATCAAGAAACCCAAAGGAGAGGTGAAATTAGTAACTAAATACCTCAGTTACCTCGGCAATTCATCAAATTCAAATAGGTTTTTGTGTAACGTTATCGTAACTCGAAATCAAAAGTTGGGGTGTCGCTTAATAAGACGTGACAAGTGGTCACGTAACTTCTGACACGTATTGTATACAGCACACATAGTGAAGCTTCGATCATTACTTTGTTGGTCACCCATCATAGTGGCAACTGATGTTACTGATCGAACGGCACTTCGCGTGAATTTAGTCATTAGGCAAAAAGAAAAAAAAAAAAAAAGAGTGAGAGAGAGACGTGCTTTCAAATTAGTGACGAGCGCTCAAAGAAAAGGAAGTCACTTTTTTTTTCTCGTTTCATCTACAAACGATAACACTCGCGCATATCCAATTTTACTTGAATTTAAAAACATATCACCCGCGAAATAATTCTCTCTTTTCTTTACCCCTTTTTATGACAAGAGAGAAAGCACGAACGTGGAAAAAAAATAAAGTCTAATATTACTTGCGTGTGATATTTCTCTCTCTCTCTCGAGGTGTTATTTTCATATGAGTAGGATAAGAATGAGGAAAAAAATGAGCTTAAATCTCCACCGTGATCACTAGGCGTGTTGTTAATTTTATATATATCGTATTTCTATTCTTCACGACTTCTCACATTTTTTATCGTGCGCGCGAATAATTCGTTTGATTGAAGCGTGGGAATTTTTTTTTCTTTTGTTTTGTTTGTCATTTTATATTTTGTTTCTCGATATTTTTTTGTTCGAGAAATAAAGAAAAAACCGTGTGTTCAGTTAGTCTCTATTAAATTAGTAAAAATGTTTATTAATTCTAACAAACTTTTTGCTTTAGAATTAGTAAATTTTATTAATAAATTAGAAAAAATTACTATTTATTAGTAACTAGGAAAACGAAACGCGGGCGTGAAATTTTCTTTGCCACTGTTACCTTAAAAAGATTTGCTTTTTTAAATTTTAATAAAAATTATTCATTTTTTAAAAAATATAACTTTTCTCACAGTTTTTCTTTAAATATAATTATTGAAGATATTTCTAACAACAATTTGAATATTTTTTATTAAATAATAAATTTTTACTCCTGGTAATACATTTCTTCTAATTTTTTTTTTAAAAATTCAATTATTTTCAAAATTTTTAATTCGAATTCTTCAAAAATACGATTATATTTACAAATACTTTAAAAAAACAAATTTTTTCGGAATTTCTAAATTAAATTATGCAAAACTTCAATACTTTTGTTAAACAAAAAATTATTATTTTTATTGTAGTTAAATTACTATTTTTCCGCAGGAATTAAAATTTCAAATAGTTTCAATAAAAAAAAACCTCATGAAAATTAGGTACTTCTAAAAATTGCAACTGTAATTCTTCCAAAATTCAATTATTTTTTTAGAATTTTTGAATAAAATCATTGAAAAACTTTAAAAAATTTTAAAGAAAAATACTGTAACTAATAATTTTTTACAATAAAAATTTACATATTTTTACTTCCTCATAGAGGAAGTATTATACTTTTCATTGCCTCAAATTTTTAAGGAATTTACTTTAAAAACTTTTTAAAATCTAATTAATTCCTAAAGTTTCTGTTATAACATTTTAAATATTCAATTATTTTCTAAAATTATAACTGTAATTTTTTTAAATCAATTCCTATCAGAGAATTTATTTAAATTTAAATAGAATAATTTTTGTAAATTTATAAAATAATGTATTTTTAAAAATACAATTATATTTATAGATAATTTTTTAAAATAAAAAAACAATTCTTTAAGATACAAAATTTTAAAAAAATTCCAATTGTTTCAATTTTTCTAAATTATTTTTGGGAATTCAAGTATAATTTTAAAAAATGTTAATTACTATTTTTCCAAAATCTAATTTTTTCAGAATTTCCAAATTAAATCTTTTAAATTTTAATCATTTTTGTAAATTAGATATTTAAATACTTATTGTTTTTTATTCGCCTAAAATTTTGAAATATTTTCAATGTAAAATGGTTGGAAAAATTTTTTACAAAAATTTGAGCTGCAATTCTTTATTTTAACTGAATTAGTGACTGCGTTTTTGCTTTTGAAATACTAAAGTTTATTAATAAATTAGTAGAAATTACTATATATTAGTATAGTTTACTAATTAATTAGTAGAAATTACTAATTTAAATTTCAAAAGCAAAAATTCAATCACTTATAATTCAAATTAGAATATATTTAAAAGTAAATATTTTTATCTTAAAATCATATGATGTGAACTTTGTAAATAAAAAGAAACATTCGAATTACAATTAATGACATTGCATTTTAATTAGATTAAAATTCTGATGTTTCATAAGACGAGAAAATAGTCGTTTATTGGACATTTATTTATTGGTTTATTTATTTAAGTGTACTTGTCAAGAATTAACAACTGAATTAAAATTCAATAAATATTTATACTTAGTCGGGAACCAATTTTAGTTTTCAAATTAAAATATTGAGAAATATTTTCGAATAATAGATATTTATTCGTATTCCATTGTTTCTGATAAAATTACAAATTGTAGAAACTATGTTTACATTTTCATTTAATTGGACAATATAGTAGATATTGGAAAATTGAGGAGAAAATTTTAAAAAATGGAAAATTAAAAATCGTTACTTAAAATACGATTTACGATGTCAATCATAATTTACTGTTAAGATAGGTACAATTTGCCTTTATATATAGATAACCAGAGCGTTCGTGACATGATCCTGGATTACAGAAATCCTCGAATCTCTACGAAGTCCTTGAAATCCGTACAAATTCCATTCTACAAGGATTTCCGTATGTCCTCGTGGATATTCATCTCATGGTCTCACAATATTTTATGAAAACCTCCATAGAAATTGCTACTACTATTACTTCTGCAGCTGCTTTTCTCCTATTTTTACTACTATTTCTACTATTACTACTACAATTTCTCCCACTATTTCTACTACTATTAATGCTACCACTGTGCTTAAAAATAATTAATTCAGATTTATTTTTAATTTCTTTTTGAATTCATTGAAAAAAAAACCCAAAGAGGAGGATGCATTTTGAAAACTAAAACATTTTCAATTTATTTTTAACGTTTCGAAACTAAAAATCAACTATCTTTTCAAAACATTTTTGTGTTTCAAAAAAAAACCCAAAGAGGAGGATGCATTTTGAAAACTAAAACATTTTCAATTTATTTTTAACGTTTCGAAACTAAAAATCAACTCTCTTTTCAAAACATTTTTGTGTTTCAAATAAAAAATAAGGACCATAGTCAGGGTTGGACTACCTTTTGAACTTTTTTTCACAACGTTGTTTAGAAGTTATAAAAAATATATAAAATTATAATTGAACACGTTAATGAAATATTAAAATTGTTATACTTTGTACAGAAAAAAGAATTCAAAGAAAAATTACATATTCTTCAGGAGTAAAAATTAAAAAAAAATATGAGTATATGGTTTGCTTATTAATGAGAGTATAAGGTATCGACGTTATTAAACTCTTGCAGAGGGAAAAAAAATACGGAAAGAAAAAAAAGAATGCTTCATTGGTGAATTTGATATTACGCTATTAATTTTCACTGCTTTTTATTGCAAACATTGCAACACATGCGTTCTTTACAACTTTCAAAATTCCCCTATCGAATTTCAATGGGCTTAAGCCAATAAACGAGGCTCGTATCTATAAAGTTTTTACAAAAAACTCTCCATCGACTTGGAGAATAGATATTCTATGACCGCGGAAAGTAATAAAAAAAAAAATTATAGTGATTAAAAATGAACTAAAATGAAAATAGCAATTTTTAATATTCACTATTTTCTAATTTTTTCCTAAATTATATTTTTTTGTTAACATTATCAAACTATATTCTTATAAATATAATTGTAATTATGAATTTTTTTAACGATTTCGAGATTTTTTACTCAATTATCTTGCGTCACTTTTTTTTGTTTAATTTGAATCTTTTATTTACTTTGATTTTTTTATTTTGCAACAATTTTAATTCATTTTCTTTTTTAATTTCATATCCTTAATGAAAATTTGAACAAAATAAAGAAATCGAAGTAAATAAAAAATGTTTTCTATTTAATTTGACTGTAATTAATTTAAAATGACTTTTTCATTTTTATTTTCAATTTTTTGACAAATCTTTGTAATTCAAATTTTTCTAGTTATGTTAATAATAATTTTAAGAATTAATTACCAACCCAATAATGAGAAAAGTTACAATAAAATCGATAGAATTTTCTTTTTTTTTAAAAAGAAAAAAAAATATTTGTCCTTTTTTTCTCTCTCCTCTCCCCAGACGTAAAGTGATTTCATTTAAGATAAATGTGAACTTTAAGGCTATACTTTCCTTATACTCGCTGCTTCTTGTGCCAGAAGGTTGTACACATTGTTTTTTAAGTTATGTTTTCAACTTCGATTCGAAGACCATTTTTTATCCCCTACTTTTTTTCCCTCTTTTTTTTGGAAGAGAAGAAAGAAAATTTCTCACATTAATGACTTAAGACTGGACCTATAAGTCAATGAGGTCGAAAAACACTCAAGCAAATTGGCGTTACACACTGATAAGTTGAGAAAAAGTGTGTCTCTGTAATAACAGTTAGGTTACAATGAACTTACGATCAAGTAATCGAACAACCAACCCTTCCCCCCTTCCTACCTTCTTACATTCGCTTCGATTCAATCTCCAGATTCCAGACCTTCTTCAGGTCATTGCAATCTCGCACTACTCGATTTCCGTCTTTCGTTTCTTTTTTTCTTCTTCTACTTTTCTTTCATTTTTTTTTTTTTTTTTTGCTAAGAAATTAAATGGAAATTCTTCATCAATAAAAATGCTTCAACAACTGATCTTGTCACGTTCAGAAAACGAGATAAAAATTCATTCTCTAAAGAGATATTGTTTTTTTTCTTTTTTCTCTTTCATTTCAATTTTTTCCTATTAAATAACCAATTGCTATGGAATATTATTTCGTAAAGAGGTGATGGCGAATGATTTATTAATATTTAGTTCTTTAAAATTTTTCTCTTCATTTCTAAATATTTTTCATTTTTGTATAGAATACACGTTTTTACTCAGATTTTTCGAAAATTTTGCTAATATTGTAACAAAAGTAAATAATTTGAATTAACATGATATTTTGATATTGATATTGATTTTGATATTGCAGTATTTTTTGTCAGTAGTAAAGCGATTTTTTAGTCAGCCGAAAAGTTGTAAATTAACTAATCAGTGGTAAAGCTCCGTTTTGTGTCAGACAAAACATTCCTGATATTTAATTTAATTGAAATCAGTAGAAAAAATTCCCTTTGGTCAGACAAAATATGTAAATTAAAAATAAGTAGTAAGACTTTGTTCCAGGCAGACGGAATTTTGGTGAATTTAATTTTTCTTTACATCAGTAGTAACGCCTTTTTTAGTCAGACAAAACGATGTGAATTCAAAAGTCAGTAGTAAGCGTTCTACCAAACCAGACACAATTTTTCAGAATTTAATTTCTCTGAAAATCAGTAGTAACGCTATTTTTAGTCAGACAAGCGTCGATAAATTATTAATAATATAATAATCAGTAGTAAAACTGTGTTTGAGTCAGATAAAAAATTTCTGTAACTCAGTTTAATTAAAATCAGTAGTGACAGTTATTTTTTGTCGAAAGTCAGAAATTTCTACTTTAATACAGTACATTCAAAAGAAATTATTTATTTCCAGATGAGTTCAAAGAAATAAATTTTCTATAAATAGAAAATATATCCATTTAGTAGGGAAAGTCAGTAACAGTCAGACGAACCTTTTACACATTTATTTCTCTTTAAAAGCAGTAGTAAAATTTGTTTTAGGCATACAGTACACTGTAAATGCGATTTAAGTTATTTTTAGCCAAAATTTTCAATTTCGATCAGGAAATGATTTTTCAAAAATCTAAATTGTTAGCGAAAGTAGTAAAAATATTTGCCTAAGTAGAAAATGTAAGTTTTAGTCAGACACATTTTTTCAAATTGGGTAATTTACGTTTTTGTAATAGGAAGAAAACTGAATCAGAAATATTTTTTTTTAAATCAGTAGTAATAGTTTTTTCCTCAGACAAAATTCTAAAGTATTTTACTAATTTTCAGTAGAAATTTCCCGTCCAGAGCAGACCGAACTTTTACTTTTTTACTACAAAAGTTAAACGTAACTTATAATCATACATTTTAAATCACACTTTCCTTTTTAATTTGAAGAATTTTTCTCCTTTTTTTTCTATCAGTAGTAAAAATTACTTTTAAAAAAATTACTTTTTTCAAACGAATATTTTCACTTTGTTTTAATTTTAAGTACGTTTTCAATTTTTCACGAGACAATATATTTCAGACAATAAATTTGTTTTATTGATTTTTAGTATAATTCCAGTTTGCGATGGACGGAAACTTTCTAAAGTCTCAATTTTTAGTATGAGTAGTCAAAGAAAGTTTCAGTGAGACATAAAAGTTTCAATCCTCTTTATTATATATTTCTTTTATACAAATATAAAACAATTAGTAAAAATTTCTCCAATTTATTTCTTTTAGATTTTTACAAAATATTCCCATGTATCAATTTTTTTGAAATCAAATTTTCATTATTTCTAATTTCAAAAATTTATGAAAACTCGTAAAATTTATCATTAGTTTCTTGTGTTCGGAAAATTTTCCATATATATATATATATATATATATATATATATATATATATATATATATATATATATATATATATATATATATATGTGTGTATGTAGAACAGTATTTCCGAAAATAGGTTTTGGTTAATGAGCATAACTGAAAATGAGCAATGAGACTTGAACAAGTTGTACAACTGTGATGCAAATGTTATTCAAAGTTTAGTGCATTTAGAAGTTGAACTTTGCTTAACGTCCTTCGGGTCATGACTTCGCCCCTATATGCCATTCCCTCGTCCCCTTTTCTATTCTCACAAAGTGATGTGATTAAATTCCAACGTTGACATCTCCCGCCAAAACAAACGCGTTAAATTCAACGTTATAAAAAAAACTAACAGTAAAAAAAACTCCCATTTTCCCCTTTTCTAAAATAAACGACGAACAAATATATATAGAGAAAAATCTGTTCATCGTAAATGTGATTTATGAGAAATATTTTTCCCCCTTTTATAATTTATATTATCTCCAATAAAGCTTTTAATTTAAATTTTTTTGTTTAATAAATTGTCGTCGTCGTCGTCGTCGTCGTAAGAATTTTTTTTCTCACATTAAAAAAAAAGTATTTTATTTATTTACTTTTTGAAAATACAAATTATAAGAAGAAAGAATTAGAAATTTATAAAATGCTTGATAATTAGATTGCTCTTTTATGTTTGTAAGCATTTTGTTTCCAATTCGTGGAAATGAAATTAACGGGGCGTGAAAAGCAAGCTGCTTAAGTTCTGTCTTTGTCAGTCGCTAATGGGTTAATTTGTTGCTTATCCACTTTTTGGGTTAAAGGAAGATCTCTCTGGACTACACGAAACTTGTAAGTCACGTTCTCGCCGTAAAGTAGATCGCAAGTCGTCCGACGGCACGAGTCTCGCTTTCATAATGAAGAAAGTAAATTCCGTTTGAATCACAAGAAAATATCGATAATTTTTTGCACAAAAAAAAGAGAGTAAGCAAAACGGTAAACTAAAAAGACGAATTTTTTTTCTCAAACGTCAGGACAAATTTTATTTAAAAAATACTTTTCATAATTATTATTTATAAAATTAAAACGAATCGAGAAAAAGAAAAGTAATGTAAAATACAAAAGTAGAAAAAAGAATATAAAATTTTCCTAGTGTAGTGAAAGTACAATCAGTAGTAAAACCTTTTTTTAGTCAGCCAAAATGCTGTAAATTAAATGATCAAAACTTTTTTATTTCTAACTCCAGTAATTTTCAGCCCCAATTTAATTAATAATTTTAAATATTCAAAACGTAAACTAATCTAAATTATCGAAAAGATTAAAAATAATGGAAAATAAGAATACAACTTTGTAAATTAATTCACAAACTACATTAATGTTTGCAACGAGTGAGAATGAAAATTAATATCAATTTATGAATTGAAAAATAAGAGAAAGAATATTCACCATCTATTAAACTAGATACCCTGATTCAATACAACAATTACTGCCTGTCAGAGGTTACTGAATCACATGGAAATTTATGATAATAGCCACTTCTGATCTTGTTCGGAATAATAGCCAAATGCTCTGCAGTCATTTGATGGCTCACATGAACACTAATTATTGCAAATTAATGTCACATGCATTACCCATTTGAAGTAGATTTTTATCGATATTTCACATCCGCGGGCTAGTGAAAACAAAAAAAAATGTTGATTCACTTATAAAATTAATTAATTATAAAATGTCTGACATTTGCAAAATGTATTCAATGAATTGAATGCAAATCTTCATTTTCATTGTTACTCAATAATTAATATTTTTAAATAGTGCGAATTTATTATTTAGAGGTATTTTTTGGCAAAATTTTATAGCAGTAGAATAAGAGATTTTCATTCAGACTGAACTTTCTTTTAATGTTATTTTTGCACTAGTAGAAACATAAATTTTTAGTCAGACAGAACCTTTATTTCATGTTCCTTTGCTACTAGTAGTAAAAAAAAATTTGTTAGTCAAACAGATTATTCTTCCATTAATTTTTGAAATCAGTAGTGAAAGTAGAATTTGGTCAGACATAGATTTTCTATTTAGATAGTAAAAGTGAAATTCACTCAAAGCGAGTTTAATTTTAGTAAAATTTTATAGTAGGTAGTAAAAGAGATTTTTATTTCGACAGAACATTCTGTAAATTATATTTTGGCACTAGTAGACAAAGAATTTTTTAGTCAGACAGAACTTTTTTAATGTTTCTTTGGCACTAGCAGTAAACAAGAGTTTTAGTCAGACAGAACTTTTTCAAATCTGTTTCTAAAATCAGTAGTGAAAGTAGAATTTGTTCAGATAAAGATTTTCTATTTTAATAGTAAGAGTAAAATTCAATCACAAAAAGTTTCAATTTAGCGAAGTTACTATTCATATCAGAAAAAAATACAATTTTTGTTAGACAGATCTTTTTTAAATCGTTTTTTAAAATCAGTAGTAAAAGCAGTTTTTGGTCAGACAAAGATATTCTGTTTTGATTGTAAAAGTAAAATTGAGTCCGAAAATGTTCCAATTTGGGGAAATTTTTTAGTAGTAGTAAAATTTAGTTTTCGTCAGACAGATGGTTTAAAATTTTTTTTTAAGCAGTAGTGAAAGAGATTTGTGGTCAGACATAAATTTTCAATTTCCAAAATAAATATAAAATTCACTTATACACCGTTTGAATTGAGCAAAATTTTATAGTAGTAGTAAACGAGATTTTTAGTCAGTCAGAACTTTTTTTTAATGATATTTTGGCACTGGTAGAAAAATAGACTTTTATTTAGACAAAATTTTCGTATTTTATTAATAAAACTGATATTTAATCACAAAATGTTTCAATTTAACGAAAATTTGGTAGTAAGAGCAAAAGTTCGTTTCAGTCAGACAATTATTTTCTTTTTTCCCCGAAACAGTAACATTTATATAACCAATTTGTTATTAAAAGGAAAAATTTCTTTCTTGTATTACAATTCTCTTTTCAATTTCGCTTCGTTAAATTTTCATTTCTTTCGAAAATAATGTCTGGAAAATTATTTTTTTCTGATTTTATTTACTAATTAATGAGATTTAATTCACTCGGTTAGTGACTTGAATGAAGTTGAAAGTTTAATAATGAAAATGAAATCAATTGAATTGAAATATTGAAAATTACTTGTGTTTATGAAAGTAGTCGTTAATCAATATTTGAAAAGGTTTTTGCTCGCAAGATAAAATAAAGGAAAGTTCATTTGAAAGTACTTATATCTATCTGTGCGAATAAGTAGACGAGAACTAATTAAAACTTGATTATTGCCTCTTAAGAAACGTTACCGGTTCGTTCAGCAACCCTACTGGTTCCGGCGCCAAGTTTGCTAGCATCGATCCTTTATTAACGATACTTGTTATTTTACGAATCGTCAGACTTTAATGGAATTAATTACTGTGATAACATTGTCCCGCTAGTGCTTCAAACACGAAGGAGAAATTAAAATTATAAGAAAAATAATTTTTTTTTATTCTAGACAGAAAAATTTTTTATTTCGATTTATTTTCATAAATAAAAAATTTTATTTTTTGTAAATAAAAATCTAGATAATATTTAAGACAAAATAGTTTTATTTTAATATAAGTATAAATAAATATTTTTTCATGAAACAGAATTAAAAAATTGAAATTTAATATTTAGTATGAATTATTTATAATTATAGATTTTATAACGCAAAAATGGAACATTTTTTTTATATAATCAATAATAAAAAAAGTATTAAAATATAATATACGTTCTGTTTTACTTTTTACTTGTGTATAGAAAATATTGTTTAATTGATCATATAACGTAGTAGAGGGGAATGTATTTAAATTATTCATAAACTGAAAATGATATAATAATGGAAACAAAGGGAAAATACAAAAGGCGTAAATATTCTAGCAGTTTAATGCAGCTATTAAATTGTATAACATAATCCAGCTACTTACTTCTTATAATATTTAACAAATTTTTATAAAGTAGATTTCTAGTAGAATTAACAAATTAAAAAATTACTAAATTTTTATTATATTTATTATTTATTATTTTTATTATTACAAGATTTTAAAATTTTTATTTTAAGTAACATTAACTTTTTTAAAGAAGAAAATTATTATTTCAATGTAAATAATATTAAAATTCTTGTTTATTACAAATTTTATAATTATATTATAAGTCAGAGCAAAACGTCATGAAGTATAATTTAATTAAAATCAGTAGTAACAGTCCTTTTTGGTCAGACATAATCCAGAAATTCAAAAATCAGTGATTAGTCTCCGTTCGAGTCAGAAAAACGTTTCTGAAATTTAAATTTAATATAATCCTTTAATTGGAATAAGTAGTAATAGTTCTTTTTGGTCATTCAAAATCGTTAAATTAAAAATCAGTAGTAACACACTCCCTTTGAGTCAGACTTTTTTTCTGAAATTCAGTTCAGTTGTAATCAGTAGTTTTTAAAGTCGTTTTATTTTGTGACCAGTAGAAAAAGTGGTTTTTTGTCAGACATAGCTTGGGAGTAAAAATAAAATTATACAACCTTTGAATTTAGAAAAAAATTTTATAATAGTAGAAAAAGTTGGTCTTTGTCAGACAAAACTTTCCTTTAATATTACTTTGAAACGGACGGAAAAAAGTTTGTAGTCGCACATATGTTGTAAATTTAGTATACCCTCTCTTTCAGTAGTAAAAGTGAGATTCAATCCTACAGGGTTTCAATTTATCGAAATTTTTATAGCAGTAGTAAAAGTCCGTTACTGGCAGACAAAACTTTCTATAAATGTTAGTTTGGAACTAGTAGAAATAGTGGTTTCTGGTTAGACAAATTTTCTCTAAATATAGTATTCTTTTCTTCGATAGTAAAAGTGAATTTCAATCGAAAGATTTTAAATTTCACACGGAATTTTTACGCCAGTAGAAAAAGTAGTTTTTTCCACAACTTCTGAGACAAAAATTTAGATTTTTAGGGCAATTTTGTCTAAAGTTAACCGTCATTTACTACTGATTTGAAATTGACACGAATTTTTCAGAAAATTTTTTATTTGAAAATTTGAAAGTTTAATGATTTTAAATTAAAACTAACTTTTTTGCATAAATTTTCATTTTTTTGTCAGCAGTAGAAAAAGATAGTTTTAGTGCAACTAAATTTCGCTAACTTAGTTAATATGTGCAACTGTTTCAGATAAAAAATTTTTTTCGTGAATGATTCTTTGAATTTATTTATATGTTTAAGTAGTGCTTGTCATTTTTGGTCAGACCTGAATGTACTAAATAATTAAATGTGTTTTCAATTTTAATAATAAAAACTGAAGAATAAAAAGCAGAATCATTTTTCTAACTCTTGTTTTTCGTTTCAGTAGTAAAAAATATTTACGGTCTGACTAAAAGTTTTCCAAGTGATAGTTATTATGGTAAGAAGGATAAAAAAAAGTTTTCAGTATGAAAAAAAAATTTCAATTTTTTATATTTTTGTATGTGAAATAAGAAACACTTTCCACCACCATGTTAATTAAGTGTTATGTACTTTTTTCCTTCCCATAAATATCCAAATGAAAAAATTAAATATTAATTTTCTCATTTTACAGAATTGTCTCAATTATGTAAATCTGAATAATAGAAAATCATCATATACACAGCATTTTGATTAATAGACAAGTAAAATTATTCGCCTTATGAATTGTATAAATGTGTGTAGTGCAATTGAAGGTAGCATGTTCAAACAGTGCTTTAGCATTACATCAGGAAGAGTTTGCACAAGCATTGAAATTGCTCATTTCAAGGAATACATGTTTAGGAATGTCTACAAACTGACGGAATTTCATTAACTCAAATGCTTTCCATTTATGAAGAAAAACAAATTCTCTTGTTTGTTATAATTATTTCAAAAGCAAGTGAGCGAAGGGCTTTTATGCTCTGAAACTGAAATGAAGAGAGTAAGTCAAAGTCAAAAAAATGAGTGAAGCTTGTCAGTGGAATTACAAACATAGAAAAAAAACTTTTTTGACGTTACTTTACTAAAAAGGTTTCAATGTTTTTTGGGGGGAAAAACAAACTTTATTCGACGAAAATAAAAAATTTATTTTATTGAAAAGAATAACTTTAGTGAGAAAAATAACTTTATAAAAATAACTTTTATGAACGAAAAAGAAGTTTAACAAACAAATTTTTCCAAAAAAGATTCTTTTGTGAAAAAAAACATAAAAAGAAGGGGAATCGCTGGTGATTAAGAGATGAAAAATGATTCTCACCCTTTGAAATGATAATATTATCAAGGAAAGATGGAAAAATGATGAAGAGTGGCGAACACTTCATTCTTTTTTGCGACAAACAAATTTTTTTCCCTTCTCTTCTTTTTCTTATATATATGTGAAAATCTATTAGCGCCCTTTTGTGATTTATTAGAATGAATGTGTAAGTCCGTTATCCCTTAAATCGTAGAGAGAAAAATCCCCCTCACCTTGTGCCGAAACGGAGAGAAAGGAAGTGGCGTGATTAATGGTGGAAATTTTTGTTTTCGGTATTTATTTACTTTTTTCAACGAACAGACGTTGTGCCGCAGTCGGATAGCTGGCATTCTTTTACTATCGTACTACGATCCTTCACCCACAGCAGTTGAGCTATTTACGCCGAAAAATGGCTATCCAATCCTCATCTAATCTTGTAATTTGTGCGGATTTCTCTAAGCATCGATCGTATACTTTCCATCTCTTTTTACATTTAACCATTTTCCTCTCAAATAACTTTCATTTCCTCTTTTTTCTTTTTGCTGTTTTCTCTTTTTTTTATTCACTCTGTTTTAAATTATTTTCACATTTTTTTTTAATAAATAAATAAATAATGAAACAAAGTACTGTGTGCAAAAAAATATTTTTTTCGATTCTCAATTTGTAAATTTGTTAATTTACGAATTTACAAATTTGGATAAAAATATAATTAATCTGGTAGAAATAGGTAAAAATTAAATTAGCATAAAAAAGACATCTGTTTATTTTATTCAAAACGAGAAAATTGAGATTTAAATTTAAGAAAGTTTGTCTGTCTTATAAATAATTCTACTACTTCTACCTAAAATTGTCAAGTTTTCTCCAAACTATATCTGACATAATAATTAATTCTACTTTCTTCAAATATGCATTTTAAATATTTTAAACAATAGTCTGGTTCGAAATGATTTTTACTACTAATTTCAAAATTAAAGTGGATGCAGAAAAAAGCGTGTGATTAAAAATTACTAATACTACTGTCGTAAAAAATCCTTCTGAATACAATAAGAATGTATGACTTAATTAAATTTTTATTACTGAAAAAGAATTTTAAAAATTTAAGAAATTTAAATTTAAATTCAGTGACAAATTTTTTAAATAAAATATTATCCAGACCACTCGTGTCAGATGTACAGTTTAAATGTTCTTTTAAATTTAGAATCAGTAGTAAAGCTCAGTTACATTCAGACGAAATTCTATAAAGAAAATATTTTTAATTTTCACTTGATGTTAAGTGGCGTGTTTAGAATAATTCTAAATATTTCAATAGTGTGACTCAAACTAAATTGCACCCATTGTATTAAAAATTTAATTTTTAGAAATTTTATGTCTGACATAAATTGAAATTTTCTACTGAATTTAAATTAACTGGTTTTAAAATTGAATACAAAAAAAGTACTTGATTAAAAATTACTAGTAAAACTGGTGAAAGAATTTTAATTAACATAATAATAAAGTACGACTTAATCAGACTTTTACTACTTGAAACAGAATCTATAAAATTATAAATTTTTGGCTGACTTTACTTAGTTTTACCACTATTTTTTTCTATAATCAGTTAAAGTAAATATTTAGACAATCAAAATTTTTAAAATGAGTGAAGTTCTCCACTTATATAGTCAGACAAATCGTTAAAATAATCGTTAAAAATTAAGAATCAGTAGTATAGGTAATTTTAAGTCAGACAAAAATTTCTAAAATTCCAAAATATTTTTAATTTTCACTTGATTTGAAGTGGCACGTTTAGAATAATTCTAAATATTTCAATGGTATGACTTAAACTAAATTTTACCCATGGTTGTAAAAATGCAATTTTCAGGATGTCTGACATAAGTGGGAATTTTCTACTTAATTAAAAATAAGCACAATTTTTATAGAATTAAATTAATAGTTAAGAATTCTAGAGAGTTTTGTTGCTAGTAGTAATAAATAGTTTAGGACAGCCTAATGTATCCTAATTTTTTTCTGTAAGTAGTTAAAGTAAGTGGTAGTCAGACTATTTAAATTCTTTAAATAAGTAAAATTATAAACTACTAGTTAGCCTTATCGTTAAAAATTCATCTCAATTTAAAATCAGTAGTAAATGACAGTCTACGTCACATAAAATTTTCCTGGAAATCTAAATTTCCTGTGTCAGTAGTAACTATACTGTTTAGTCAGACACACTTTTTTCTATACCGATTGTATAAGTTTATGATTTTCCCAAAAATTTAAAAAAAGGCGAAAATTAAATTAAAATAATGCAAAGAAAGATGTTTTATTTTATTCGAAACGAAGAAAAATGAGATTAAAATCTTGAGAAAGTGAGTGACTCTACTTTGGTTTCACTTCCTATATGTATATGAAATATAGAGATATATTTGTTCTCTTTGAAATCCCAAGAGATTGTCTTCGACGAGCAATGCTCGGATATCCAGTACATACCGTGAAGTCCAATTATACGTCAGTAGTGAATTTGCTCGCAAACGGAGAATGCGAATGTACAACTCCTTTGGGATAGGTATTATCTTGGCAGCTGTTAGCGCTCGCTTTAGACCAGATCTGCCCAAATGTGCGGATTTTGTCAATGGAATCGATCGGTAAATCGGATCTCAATAGAGAAGGATTTTGAAACCGTCGTGACTCGAATTATGCACGTGCAGTACTAGTACACGATTAGTTTCTAAAGTCCATATTGAATTTGGTACTTGCATTTGAAATTCACTTCAATGCCAAAATGTCATAAATCTCCATTTTCAAAATCGATTAAACCGATCATAGCACAAAATGTAGGCGATGAAATTTTTGATTTCTTTGATTCATTTTAATATAGAAGCTAAACACTGCAGTTACTACTGACGCAAATAATTTAGATTTTCAGGAAAATTTTGTCTGACGTTGACCGTCATCCACTATTGATTTAAAATTAAAAAAATTTTTTTACGAATTTAAAAAAAAAAAAATTTCAAAGTCTGACTAAATCTTTCATAAATTACTCATAGAAAAAATAAGCCTCAGGACACTTTTATCTGACTTTAAACTGTTTAATATTTCTAGAACAATTTTTGCAAGAATTCTTAACTATTTTTTTAATTGTTAAAAAATTCTGTTTTATTTACTTTTAGTAGAAAATTTTCGTTTATGTCAGACAGAATGAATACAAAAACGATTTGTCTGACTATAAGTGTAGAACTTTAAAAAAAAAATATTAAATAAATAAATATTAAAAATTTCGATTGTCTAAATATTTACTTTAGCTGATTACAGAAATAAATAGTAGTAAAACTAAGTTAGGTCAGACAAAAATTTATAATTTTATAGATTCTATTTCAAGTAGTAAAAGTCTGATTAAGTCATACTTTCTTATTATGTTACTGAAGATTTTTTCACCAGTAGTACTAGTAATTTTTAATCAAACACTTTTTTCGGTACCTATTTTTGAAATCAGTAGTAAAGGCCGTGTTTGGTCAGACAACTTTCAAAAGTACTTTTCAGTAAAAAGTTACAGTTTTTCAATCAGAAAAAATCTTTTCAAATTTTGTCCTTTTTTCCATAAGTGATAAAAGTGTGTTTTAGTCAGACTACTCAAATTTTCAGAAATACGTAGAAAATGTTAGTTTCCGTCAGACCAATCTTCATAAAAGCTTCTTGCTATTCGAGAATTAACAGTAAGGGACAGTGCGGAAACTGATAAACATTGTACTAGTAAAATTACTTTTATGACGAACAAAAATATAGAGAAAACTTTCTAAAATCCTCTCTTTTGTGAAAAGTAGTAAAATTCTTAAGTCAGACGCAAAATCTGACGCAAAAAAATAAATAAGAAAATATTTTTACAATTATTTACTTTTAATGTCAATGGAAGTAAATATTTTCAAAAAATAAGTTAATAGGCGTCAAGAAAAAACTTGAAAAAACTTGAAAAATTAAATTAAAATGATAAACAAATTTACAATTGTTGAAAAGTAACTTATTGGTAAAGAAATAATAGAAACAAATTATAATTGAATTATTCCCATCAGATATATGTCGGCGAGTTGGATTTTTCTCGGGAAACTTTTTAAATTTGCATTATACTCTTAATATTCTATTTGGAGTATTAATCAATGAGAGTGTTGAATTTTCGCAAAAAAAGAAATGATAAATTACACCGGAAAGTTTAAATCACGTTTGAAACATACGTCAAATTTGCCATAAGATGATAAAACCATTTGCCATTTATAGCGGACCATCGTTATTGCAACGAGCACGTCTTTTTCAATGTTACGTATCATTATTTCCATAAATAATGCACGCAACGCTTTAGTAAATTTTAATAGTCACCAAAATTGCTTCAAATTTTCCAATCTATACATTACCGTGTCTAATGCAGTCATGTTTTGTCCATCAATTATCCATAAAGTACCTGGTCAATATCCCCCCCCTCGCCAATAAAAAAATACAAAATTTCCCTTCATTAATTTCCGAAAAATAAATTTTAAATCTAAAAATTCTCTCCTGAAATTCTTTTCCTAATTTATCACATTTTAAAAATCCGAATTTTTTTAATTCTTTTAAATTTCCTATTGAATCTAATTTTGTTTTCATTTTAATATTTATAATAATGTAAAATATAATTTTTATCATTTTACAATTGAATAGTAGTGAAATTTAAACAATTATAGAAATGTACATTAGTATTGAAATTATGTTTACCTTTCATAAAAAATGATCTTTAATATATGACTTATTTTTTATACAGTTGATTTTATTGTTGATTTTCGAACAAAATGTTGTTTAATTATTGAACAAGAAAAAAGAAGGGGGAAATTAATTTTTATAAACATTGTTGTTTATCGAATCTGATTGAAACAGAATTGTTTGCGGATACTCAACAATATGGAGCCTGGTATATACGGAATAAAGTTTTTAACTATTGGAATCGTCAACAAACCAGCATCCAAGATAAGCAAATATCATTCTGCAGGAGTTCATATATCATGATATAATCGAAAAACGGAATACCGAATATAACAGAGTTATTTACATTAGCTACCGTTTGGATAAAATTTACCTTTAATATAACACGCATATGTATTAATAATAATGAATCCATCAAACGCATATTTAATAAATACTTCACAATTTATTGCAAAAATAATAATAATAATATTAATAATAAAAATAAAAATAAAAATAAAAATAATAAAAATAATAAAAATAAAAATAATAAAAATAATAATAATAATAATAATAATAATAATAATAATAATAATAATAATAATAATAATAATAATAATAATAATAATAATAATAATAATAATAATAATAATAATAATAATAATAATAATAATAATAATAAATAATAACAATGAGTATTCAAAAAAATGTTTCAAACATTCCAAATTATTTGTCAGGAAAAATAGTTATAATAATTAAAAAAAAAATTTATAAATTTTTCGCCTTGAATTTTTTAATTTGATATTTTGAAAATCACAATTCATAATTTCACTGCGCATAATAAATTTTGTTCCGAAAATAAATTCGAATTTTCAGTGCATAATAATTATGATTACTGTGTTTTTAATTTTTCTTTCTCTTCTTTTAAATTGTTGGACCGACAGTTATTAATTTTAAATTTGTAATTTCGCTATTCTCACGAAAAATTTGATTTTTCATTTAAAATTGAAATGCAATCGATTATTTTTTTTAAATAATTAATTTGGAAATTTAATTTTTCATTTTTTACATGTTGACTAAAAATTTGTCAGACATATTTTAAATTTTTCTCATATAATATATTTATGGAAAAAAAAAATTGATTTTAATAATTAGACAAAAAAAAGTCTATTATTATTAATTTTATATAAATACTAGAGAAAATATTAATTACTCTCAAAATTTGAGAATTAGTAAATTTTACTAATAAATATTAATTTCTACTAATTAATTAATTTAAATAAATTTAATTCTACTAATTAAAATTAATTAATTATTTTCTTCTATTTAATTACTACTAATTAATTAAGAAAGTAAATTTTACTAATTAAGTACTAAAATTTACCTCAAAAATTTTCCCTTGTTACTGTGATTAATTAATCATGAATACAAGAAAAAACAATAAATTAGATAAAAAGGGGATTCTTCTATAGTGCAAACGGACACGAATTACGAAAAAAATTAATGACAATCGAAATTAAATTAATATTTCATATTCATATTCGCTTATAAATATTTGAAAAGAAATTTTGAAAAACGTACAATATTTTCCAATATTTCCCTTCAATTTAGTTAATTATCATTTGCATAAAAATATTGTAGAGCTGATATTTTTCGATAAATAAGCGAATTAGAATTTTAAAATTGTTCCTTTGATAATTATATTTTACTAATAATAGAATTATATATTTTCAATATATATTTACTTACGAAATAAACTCGACAAGAACATATGTTGTTTAACTCACCTGAAACAAGAAGAATAGAAAAATAATTTTAACTATTTCCAGAGGAAAATTTTGTTTAAAGAAATAAATTAGAAAAGTTTATTTTAGACGTAGTAAAATTTACCCTATACATAATATTAGGGAACTGACCGTGTAAATAAATAAATATTTAATAAGAATATAGTTTCAATTTTAAAAAAACAAATATTTATTCCAAAGTTTGCAAAAAATATAAATATGCTTCAACTTAACTAAAAAATTATTCAAATCGCAAAATAAATTAAATTAAAAATAAAAAGTAACTCTCGGTCTAACATTGGTCCAATTTTATTTAAATACAACGTCAATTCATGCAAGGAAAAATTAATTCTGAACAATGTAGAAATAAACGACTTGATTTTATTAACGTAAATAAAAGTAAATAAATACCTAAACGTTTTTATATTTACCATATATTTGTTAGAGAAAAATCGCAAATATCTTCCCTTCGGAAATTTTTTTCAAAAGGGATCAAGGGAGGAAACAATTTTTTTTTATTTTTCAGTAAAAAAAATGCATTTTTAAGAGAGAGAAAAATATTCCATATCGAAGAAATTTGTTTTATTCAGGATATTATTCAACTTTATGTACCTATATATACATAATATATAGAGAAACGAAAATGTACATGTAAATTATTAGTTTTCTCATGGGTATCAGATCGTGGTAATCTTTTTCCTTTTTATTTTCTTCTTCTTTTTTTTTAGAAAAGAATCTTTAGTTTTAATGGGCAGAAACACGGTCTGATAAGTAGAACAGAAAGCAAAACATTGCGGTTGATTTCCGCTGGGTATTTCGGTTGGAAAGTGTATATGGATTCATCTTCTCTTGAGGAGGAGGACTGGTCGTCGAGAGATATAACTCGCGGGAGGGAGAGAGAATAGAGGATAGAAGAGAAGAGATGTTACGGTTTCCTGTCGAGTGAGATCGTATCCGTAACTATTATCATATGCATCCAACTGTGCAGGCACGGGCCGCAAGCGTTAAGTAGTAAAAGGACATGACGAGACGGCTGCAAGACGGCTGCTTCAATTACTAAACAATGTCTCACGAGTCAGTGAACACCCCTTTAAACTCTCCTCTTCCCCCTCTCCTCCAGTCCCCCCGTATTTAGGCACGAGCCAACTTCCGGTAGAAATTTTACTTAAAGACTTCTTATAAAAGTATCTTCAATATTTGAAAACAATGGATTGTATAATGAACAGATTATATAGTCAGCTGTTTATTCTTTCGAAGGGAAATATTATTCTAACGAAAGAATGTATGGTCGAAAAGAATGTAGTTTTTTTATGAGGCACATAAATAGACCCCAATTTTTATTTTACGAATTTTTATTTTACCGAATTTCTTTTTATCTAATAGGAATTATAACTTTATTTAATTATTATTTAATTATTATTTAATTAATATTTAATTATTATTTAATTATTATAATTATAATTAATTAAAACTAGCAACAATCCGCGCGCGACCTGACTTCTCACTCACTTTTGTCAATAAAATTAGCAATTTTAAAAATAATAGAACGTAAAAATTTTTAATTCAAATTTTTTTTTTTAATAAAATATGAATTAGATATTTAGAATATATAGTTTTAAAATTATTATAATTATAATAATCATATATTCTAACATTGGAAATTCAAGGAAAAGTCATGAATTTTTATTAATAATATTGAAAAAATTTAAATTTTTATAATTCATAAGAAAATTCTAAAATTTTGGGGTTTTTTTTACTCATAAACTATAAAATTACCACGAATTCTAATGCAAAACCTTCAATTTTATCAATTTCGAACAAAAGTTTCTTTTTAAATAACTTAAATCTTGAACAACAATCTTAAAATAAACAAATTATTTAATGAATAATTTTACTTAAATATTTCAAAATTAATTCAATTTTAAAAGAGTTGCGTTTACAATTTTCATAAATAAATGAACTTCAAACAGTTTCAAATTGAAATTATATAAAATTTCAATGTTGAATGAATTTAATTAGAAATTTTAATGAACTTTGCTTTTGAAAAATTTTAATAATTCAAAATCTTCTAAAATTAGTTAAATTTGTCAATATATATTTAATTAGTTATTGAAAATAATAGATTAATAGAAAGATTTTATTTAAAAACACTAAAAAAATTGAATTTTGAAGAAGTTATAAATTATTGCAGAAATTCAATTATTTTCAAAAGTAATAAAATTCTTATCACAAAATTCAATTGTGTTCAAAATTTACAAAAAATCTTGACAAAATCGCAATTATCATCTGTATCAATAAAAGAATTCTTCAAAATTCAATTATTTTCAAAAATTTTAATGTAATTCTTGTCAAAATTTCAATTATTCTCAAAAATTTTCCTCATTTCAATCACTTTTAATATCTGCTATTTTAATAAAAATACCCAAAAGAATTCAATTATTTAAAAACAATTTTAATAAAATTGTACGCAAACATTTAATTATTTTCATAAATAATAAAAATTTCACAGGAATTCAAATACTTACAAATTTTTCATAAGTTTCTTCTCAATAATTCAATTATTTTCAAAAATAATAAAACTCATCGCAGAATTTCAATTATTTTTAATACAATTTTAATTGTATTTCTTATAAAATGCAATAATTCTTAAAAATTTTATTAAAATTTATTAAAAGAATTTAATTTTTAAAAAAAATTTGTTAATAAAATTTTTTATAAGAATTAAATTTTAAAAAACATTCAATTATTCAATAAATAATTTACTTTTGTAATTAAATAATTGAATTCTCGTAGAATTTTATAATAAAAATTGATTTGAAATTGAATTTTAGTTTAAATTTTAGATAATAATAGAATACGAAAATAATTTTTAAGTTACAGTAACAATATTCTTATAATATAAAATAATGATTTTAACACTCGATCCTCTTTAGTTATTATAAAACATGAACTAATTGAGATTTGAAAAGTACAATTTAAATCAATAATTTACTTTTGACTGTGAAATTAATTATTTTTAACTAATTCTAATTTAGAGAGTAATTTTATTATTTTATTTTATTCGTTTTATAAATTCACTTATGTATTATATATTTATATTCGAAAATAATAAACTCGAATTTATTTTATCAGTTTCCTATTTAATAAAAAAATAATTGTTATTAACAATTATTTATGTTTAATTTTAATTTTCAAGTAATTATTATTAATAAAAATAAACAAGTTTATTTATTTAATTTATTATCTACTTCTACAATTGAACCGCCGGATCGTAGAAGGGCATATAGCCAATGTAATTCAAATGGGCTATATGCCCTTCTACGATCCGGCGGTTCAATTATGGAAATTAAATTTTTAAAGTAAATTACAATTTGTCTCTTAAAATATGTATGTAATTATTCCAATTTACATACAAGTAGATTTAAGAGGACAAATTCTTCACAATTGTTATCATCAATATTAAAACAGAGACGAAAATTGATGCTCGGAATATAACTGGGACAACAATATTCTATTGGATTTTGTGGTTTTTTCTCCTGGATAAAACGATTTACTCGTTTATAAAAAAAAACATTTGAGTTTATTTTTCTTCTTTTTTTTTACCTACACAATTGAAAAATGTCTTCCATTTATTTTAGAAAATTTATTTACCAATTATTTGCAAATAAAATAAAATTTACCAGTAAAGTCGAGTGCAATTTGTAATTAATAATAGGTACTGTAATTTTTCGCTATTAATTAGTAGAAATTTGTATTAATACTAATTTGTAACATCTATTTTTAATAATAATTTTATTTTTAATAATAGTTTTAAATAAATATGTAATACTACAATAATTGATACTGATGGGATTGACACTATAATTTGATACTAGAATTGAAACTTTAATTGATATTAAAATTGACACTTTAATTAATAGTATAACTTTTTATTAACTTTTAATATTAACTTTTTAATTAATTAAATTAATAGTATAGTACAGTTATCATTAAATCGATATAAATAGTATATTTATAGTAATTAACACTAAAGGACTTTGTACTACTTTTTAGACAAAAAATAAAAAATAGAGAGTAGAAAACCTTTTTGAAAAATATAACGTTATAAATTGTTGAGAGGGGAAAAAAAGAAGTTTCTATTCACTTGAAAAAGGAGTTTAAAAAATTCATCAAGTAATAGCAGTGATGAAATATATGCCTGCCTTGGCATCAGGGGTCGTTTAAAATTCATACAACCAGTTGTTGCATTCCTTTGCTTGTGAAAAAAGGGCCATCGCAAGGTACACAAACAGAAAGAGAGAGAGGGAAAGAGAGAAAAAGAGAGATAATAATCAAGTACGTTACCAAATCGGTCACTTGATCCAATATGCTTACAACGCGTTAGGGTCAATTCGACTTCCGGCCGAGCTAATAATATAAACGTCTGCCAACCATCGGTCGACCCAATCTCAACTCCATATTTCATATTCAGATGCAAAAAAATTTCAATACATTTATTATTATTTTTCCACATGAATTAAAATTTTTAAAACTTTCAAATTTCAAATCTTTTGAAATTCAATAATTAATATGAATTGATACTGTAACTTATCGAAAATTATTTTTAAGATTTCAATTCTATTATTTTCTTGAATTTTTAAGTAGTCTTTTTTATTTCAATTTTTTAAAAATAATTTTCGAGAAAAATTCCTTAAGAATTTTACTATTTATTTAAGGAAAAAAAAGTTTACCTAAAATATTTTTGAAATCCACTTTTTTACAATTCAATTTATTCATGAAATTTTTATATTTTGAAAATTTTTCAATTAAATACCCATATATTCAAAAATACAACTAATTTAAAAGAAAGAATAAAAAATTTTTAACATCAATTTAATATTCTAAAATCTAAATATGGTTACTTATAAATTATTGTAGAAAAACTAATTAATTATTATCTAGGAAGAACATAATTTGAATTATTTTAATGTCTTGTCCTATAATAAATTAAAAAATTAATTTTTAGAGAATTCATATTACTTTTGTTCTAATTAACACAAATTTTTACTAATTCAAATTAAGAGAATAAGTTTTGTGATAATATTACTTATTAAATTCTCTTGAGAAATTCAATTAAATTTATATTTAAATTAAAAATTAATTTCAAATAAATTAATTGAATTCTTATAAAGAATTTTATAAAATTTTTAAAAAGTAATTAAATTCCTGCGAAGAATTTCATTTTATTTATGAAGATAATTTATTGAATTCCTGCAAATTTTTTCGACGAATTTAATTTAAATTGTATTAAAAATAATTCAATTCTTATACAGAATTTCATGAAACTTTATTAAAAATAATTGAATTCTTTCGAGAAATTTTATTAAAATTATATTAAAAAATAATTGAATTGTTCTGAAGAATTTCATTAAAGTTAAATTTTTAAAAATTTTGAATCTGAAATTATTAAAAAATTGAATTAGATTTTTAAAAAAATTGTAATTAACATAAATAATAAAAAATTAATTACTACGTTTCGTGCGTAACATTTGCTATAGTTATTTATATTATATACAAAAACTGTAAGCGCAGCTTTTATAAAATAATTATTTTTTGAATTTTAAAATAAAATTATTCGCAAAATAATTTGTAAATAATAATTTTTCGATAGTTTTTCGAGAATTAAATTATTTAAAATAAATTCAATTTCAAATTTGTAAAATTCAATTATTGTTATAGAAATAGAAGGAATTTAAAATTAAATTAAATCTTTTTAATAGTTTTAAAAGGCTCTTGGATCTTATGAATTTTCTTACAATTTTTTTTTTTTTAATTTTCATATGTATTCTATAAATTGAATATTTTTCCAGTATTTTTGATAAAAATCTCTGACATTTCCCTTACTTCCTGACCAATTTTAATTTTCCTGACTTTTCCCTGATTTCCTCGACTTGTGCGGCAACCTAATTTCTATTTAATTTATAGTAATTTATTATGAATGAAATAGAAAATATTATTATGTATCAACTAACATTATTACTAATTATAATTAGACAATATTACTAATTAGACACTTCACTGAGAAAAAAATTGAAAAAAATTGAATCAAATATAATTACCTTTGTTATACAGTCAATAAAAAATTATTTTTGAATTAAACATAATTAATTATTGTAAATAAATAAATAATAATTTTGAGTCAACATATAATAATTATAATAATGTTTTTATTATATAAATTATATTATATTTATAATTATATTACATTTATATTTTTTATATTATATTATTATATTTTATTATATAACATTATTATTATAATAATGTTGAATCAAATGATTCAACAAAAATGAAGTTTAATTGAATTATAAAATATGTTTAATTGAATTGAAACATATTTTTTTGATTGGCTACAATATTTTTGGATTAAAAAGAATTTTTTCTCACTGTTCAAAAAATTGAATAAACATTTTCAATATAAACAATATAATCATACAATTTTCTCTCCAACAAAACGAAAAAATTTACATCTATAAGAAAATTGTAATATTCGCGCTTCAATATTTTCCCTTCTTTTTTCCGAGTTGACAAAAAATAATGAACGTCCATAGTTGAAATTCTCCGACTCTTAATTGAGACTGGTCAGTCGTAAATGACTCCATTGGAATGGAAGCAGAGAGAGAGAGAGAGAAAGAGAGAGAGAAAGGAGAGAATGCTTCTATAGTTCCTTCATCATTCGTTTGCGCAGATCCAGTGAAATTCACAGACAATGTTTGTTGAACAAGTGTCACACAGCACGTTGTGCATGTGTTTGTGCTTAGCCAGCAGGGCGCAACGAGCTTCCGGATCCGGTGAACATGTTGAGTTGAGTCTTGCCTCCGTACCACCTCCCACAGAAAAACCCTCTCTAATATATAAATTTTCAACCCTCCAAGTGTGTTAGATTGTCTGAAAACTGAATTTCCTTGAAAATATAACAAAGGAGAAAAAAAACAATCAAAAAAATTCTTTCACACTACACAAACACATTTTTTTTTCATAAATAATTTTTTCACTTTATTTTTGGAAATAATTTTTTCAGAATTAAATTGAAAAATAATTTTTTCAGAATTCAATTATAAAATAAATTTTTCAGAATTAAATTGAAAAATAATTTTTTCAGAATTTAATTGGAAAATAATTTTATTATTGCAAATAAATTCTAAATATAAAACAATTATATTAATTAACAATTTTCTTATTAAATTGGAAAATAATTTTATTATTGCAAATAAATTCTACAATATAAATTCAGATAAAAGTGTAAATTTATAATTCATTTTAATTTAAGCATGCATAATTAGAAATTGTAATTGCAATTTTTTCGTCAAGTCCATAGTCTGATTTTAATTAGCGAGGGCAGAGATATCGAGTCCCACTTTAATTATGATTCTCGAAATAATTATACATTTAAACAATGAATCGAGAAAATGTCGGTTCTATTATTATTATTATATTTTTATTTTTTAATACCATTATTAATATTTAATTATTATTATAATCGATCTTGCGTATTTGAATGGTACAAAAAATTTATTTTTCTTTGAATAAATTATTATTCGATTTATA
Source organism: Leptopilina syphax (assembly GCA_032872505.1). Lineage (NCBI taxonomy): Eukaryota > Metazoa > Arthropoda > Insecta > Hymenoptera > Figitidae > Leptopilina > Leptopilina syphax. Next base: position 7,993,030 of record CM065477.1, on the reverse strand, counting down.
AAATTGGACTAATATTGGAACAAGTGTTGTGAATTTGAATTTCGCGCCAATATAGTTTCGGGAATTCCCGCCTAGACGGCGTGAAAATTCGCTCACAAACGAGATAGGTTTTGCAGATTGAAAGTACTGGTGTCTTTTCGACATAATAAATTTCACAGAAATTCAATTATTTAAAATTTTTTTTTTAAAATTTCTTCGCAAAAATTCAATTATTTTCTTAAATAATAAAACTCATTGCAGAATTTCAATTATTTTTATTTATTTATTTAGTATATAAACGAGCTTATATTTACAATTTAATAAAATTTTAATAGAATCCCCTTGAAAAATGTAATTATTCTTAAAAATATTATTAAAAATTGACAAAAGAATTCAATTATTCAAAAATTTATTGATAAATTTCTTCGCAAAATATCAATTATTTTCATATAAATAGTAAATTTTTTCTCGAAAATTCAATTATTTATAAAATTTTTGGTGAAATGCTTCATAAATTTGAAAAATTACAATAAAATTGATCATAGAATAGAATTATTTTCGTAAAATATAACATTCTTCCTAGGAATACAATTATTGGCAAAATAGTTTGTAAAAATCTTCGAAACAATTTAATAATTTAAGAAGTTTTAATAAAATTCTTCCCAAGAATTCAATTCTTTTCAAAAATAAAATTTTTCACAGAAATTCAATTATTTACAAATTTTTTATAAATTTCTTCGCAATTGTTAAATTATTTTCATAAATTATAAAATTTTTACAGGCATTCAATTATTTTCGTACATAATAAATTTTTTTTTAGGAACTTAATTATTTCCATAAATCATAAAACTCATCGTAGAATTTCAATTATTTTTAATACAATTTTAATCCAATTCCTCAAAAATGTAATTATTCTTGAAAATTTTATTAAAATTCGTCGAAAAATTTCAATTATTTAAAAATTTGTTGATAAAATTCTTTATGAGGATTTAATTTTTAAAAACATTTATTTATCCAATAAATTATTTATTTTTGTATTTAAATAATTTAATTCTCTTCGAATTTTCTAATAAAAATTAATTTAAAAATGAATTTTAGTTAAAATTTTACATAATAATTGAATATTAAAAGCACTATATCATGAATTTTCAAAAATAATTGAATTTTAAATATTTTTGAAAATATAACCATTTTTCGAAGAATTTACTTAAAATGGTATTAAAAATAATTGAATTCTTGAAAAGAATTTTTATTACATTTTTTAAAAATAATTGAAGTCCTGTGAAGAATTTTATTATTTATGAAAATAGTTAAATTCTTGTAACGAATTTTTACTAAATGTTTTTTTAAATAATTGAAATCCTGTAAAGAATTATGTTATTTGTGAAAATAATTGAATTCTTGCAACGCATTTTATTGCATTTTTTTAAAAGAATTGAATTCACTTAAGAAATTTTATTAAAATAGTAGATTTTAAAAATATTTGAATTTCAAAGAAGAATTTCATTATTTGTGAAATATAATTGAATTCTTGCAAAAAATTTTTGAAAATACTTACATTTTTCGAGAAATTTATTTAAAATTGTATTAAAAATAATTCAAGACCTATGAAAAATTTTATTATTTAGGAAAATAATTGAATTCTTAGAACGAATTTTATTGCATTTTTTTAAATAATTGACTTTATGTGAGAAATTCCATTACTTGTAATGGCAAGAAATTAAATAATTAAATTTTAAATATTAAGGACTTTATTAAAATTTTTGTACATAATTTAATTTTCTTTTTGAAAAATTTTATTGAAATTTAAATTATTCTAAAACATGAAGATATCAATCGCTCCGAGTCGAAGACTGGGAGTTATCAATATCTTCATGTTTTATAATAATATTCTTCTAAGTTGTTGAATTTCATAAAGATTTGAATTTGAAATTTTTTGAAAACCTTAATATCTATGGAATGATAATAATTAAATATTTATTAAAAAAAAATTTATTGGTGCTCTGGAATAATTTTACAATTAAAAAAAATTAGTCATTAAATGTAATAGAACAGTTCTTCAGTATTCAATCATTTTAGAAATGTTAAAATAATATTAAAATATGAAACTTGCAGAATTTTTACGAAATCTCCAAAAAATTCCATGGAATTTTTCGACGTGGGAAATTAAATTTCTAAAATTAGTAGAAAGTTTGAAATAATATAAAAAAAAGAATTTTTATTTTAACTATTGGTGCAGAATACACATTGAAGACTCGTACGTCCTGACAGCAAGTTTTAATATAGGAAATAGGGGGAAAAAAAATTTCTCTTTGAAGCAGAAATAAAATATTTTATACAGTAGAATTATTTTTATAGAATGACATACATATCTGTAAATAAAATTTTCTTTTGTTTTTTTTTGGAATTAAAAACGTGACATATAGGGTATATAAACAAGTTTCTTTTGTTTGTGAAGAGACAATTGTCTTTCTCAACGCGAGTGTGACATATGGTATGAGTTTTAACAGAACCCAACGTCGTATGTCAAGAAACGACACTGATATGTTAGACGTGGACGAACATAGATAGGTAGAAAAAAAGTGGTATTCCAGACGGGATGAACGAACGCAATATGGAGACTCGAAACTGTACGTGAGTCGAACGAAAGACCAGGTGGGTGAGCAGCCGAGTGCACTTCCGTTTCCGCCGCGGAGATAATCGTATATACATATATATATATATATGCGAGAATAGAAATGAAGGTCCTTTGGTCTAGTCTTTTTTTTTCAATTTGACCACCAACCGAATCATTAATTCTACTAGACTATTAAATTCTTTTTTTTGCTTTTTTTAAATTTTAACAATCCCTTCCTCTAACAAATAGACGCCCTCACGTCTATTCAAAAGGCTAAATTGTAAAATTCCTTCTTTATTATTTATTTCCTCTAAAAAATTTATTTTAATTTTTAAAACTACTTTTTTTTATTAAAAAGCAAAAAAATATATTTTTTTTTTTTGAAATTCTAATTTGAAAGTAGAAATTAAATTAAATTATTATATTTTAATTACAATAATACTATACGAAATTCAAATATTAAAAATAATTTCATTAATTAAAAATTTTTCCTGCAAAAATAAAGAGGCAAGAAATTATTTATATCAAAGAAGCAAGAGCAAAGGGTATTAGAAAAGTTTCTTTTGAAAAAAAAATATTTCTTCTTAACACGAGTAAAGCGCTCGCAATTTCTAACGACGGAATTTCGAAAAAAAAGAAAGCAAACTTCCAATGCTGATGAAATTTTTTTTTTTTTTTTTTTTTGCAACGTTTGTGGATATTCCGTCTTTTTCTACACGCGTCAAAAGCGTGAACCATTAACGTGAAGCTTTCATCGTAGAAACAGCGAATAGCGCTAAGCCTATAAAGTCCCCGACGATATTCTACTTTACGGTGTGGTACTTTAGAAGGAGGGGGGTTCGACAATGAAAAGCTTGAAAATGCTACGCCTCACAGAATAGCTGGAGATTGCATACGTTATTTGAAAAATTTTCACGTTCATAAAAGATGTTGTCTTTTTTTTTTTTTTGCACCGTTAGCTTTTTGATAGATTACTTGTCATTTATATCTAATCTGTCAACGTTTTGTGAGCATGGTTGTTTTTTTTTTGCCCCTATACTATATAAAAGCACTGATATATTGATGATCCCTCTGGCAGTGAATAAGCGACGCACAAGTCGCTAAACAAGACAAGAGATGAAGTTTTTTTTGTCTTCTTTTTTTAGTGATTCTTTTTTTTTAAATAGGAAATTCGGGTTGAAAAATTGACTTTACGAAATGGGAATTGTGTGTTTTTTTAAATAATGCATATAAATATAGAAATTAGCACAGGATGTATTTATTGTTAAAATATCAATAAGTGAATGAGTGAAATTTCATTTATTCATGTATTACCATATTGTATTGAATTAGCAATTGTGATTTCTCATTAATGACGAATAATTTTCATATTTCAATGTATAGCACGATGGGAAAAATAATTTATTTGATTTCAATTGATTCAAATTATTCTCAATAGCGTTTAGTTAGATTGATTTTCTTTTAATTTGAAATAGAATTTTTTCCATTTAAAACAAATATTTTTATTTTTCAGCTGAATAAATTAAAGTTTTATTCATCTGGAAAATTTATTGTTAATTAAAACAAATATTTTTTATTTAGAACAAATATTTTTCATAAAAAAATATTCCTCATTTGAATTGAAACTATTTTAATCAATTTATTTGTAAATACATATATGTTTCATTTTCAATAAAAAGTATTTTTAATTTGAAATAAATGTTTTTAATTAAAACAAATATCTTTTATTAAAAAGCAATTACGATTCACTTGGAATAAATATTTTATCAATTGGAACAAAAATTTGCTAAAAAAATTATTGAAAGGAACTAAATAATTTATTTTATCGATAATAATCAATTATTTAAACAATTATTCCGGTATTTTTGTGTTCTATACTCGAAAAAGTTTCAGCAATGTATTCTAAAATATTTGATATATGTAATGTAATTAAAAAATGATTTAAAATTAATTCGATTCAATTAAAGAAAAAAATATGCGATACGAGAGTAATTTATGCTTTTAGCGCCAATTATAATTATTATAATTTAACGTTTTATCACTTAAGAAGTGAGAAAGTTGTCATCAGTTAAAATAAATTATTAAAACAAAAACGATTTCAATTAATTTACATCCGCCAAGTTAATTTATACAATTGAAGAATTACATTTAAGTAAAAATAGTAAATTGTAAAATTTATTTATTTCAAATAAAAATTACTTCATTCGAATAAAAAAATTGCCTGCGAAAAATATTCAACTTAACATTTTTGATTTGAAAATAATTTTTTTCTCTCCATTCAGTGAATGATATAGTGAATTCTGAAAGTATTTAAAAAAATTTTTGTTTCAAATGCCATTTTATATCCAATGATAGACGTGTAATCGGTAAAGTGACGCCATATGCCATATATATTATAATTCCCAAGCGAGTGTGCTAGATTAAATCCGCTTCTGACAGGAAACTCCAATCGAAAGCGCAAGCATGAGAGAAGATTAATATATAATCTCGCAGTTGTCACTCTTTTATATTTCAAGACTTATGAGTCTATTTTCGTAAGCTCCAAAGACATAATGACATAATGGGGCTTTTTGCATGATCCGACAATGAACATGAAGCTTTATTGTAACCTTCAGGATATATACCAAAGAAAGAGGAGACAACTATTCATGCATACGTCATATATATTATAAAAACCATTTTCAACGCGTCAAATATTATTTTAGTTTTATTTTCCTAGTCTATTAATACAGGTCCCCATAAATATATCTCCATTCTATTCAAACGAGTAAAAATTAAAAAGAATTAATTTCAAGATTATCACTTTACTAAATGTCGGTTCTTTTTATTATCATCATTACTTTTATTACAATTATTATTTTCTTTTTATTGTTTTTACTTTTATTATTAAAATCAGTCTCAAATCTGTAAATTTTTATTCTTTCTCCATTTACTCTTTCTACTTAATATGAATTTCGCGCCAATATAATTCGGAGAATTCCCGCCTAGGCGGCGTGAAAATTCACTCGCAAACGAGATAAGTTCCAATAACTTATCATTCTTGAAAAATTTATTAAATTTTTTATTATTAAATGTTTCATTATTAAATTTTTTAATTAATTATCAAATGATACGCACGCCAGCGCTCGGTACGCGATACTCCATTTGTTATTATTTTGTTAATTAAAAAATTTTATATTTTCAAGAATAAACATAAATTTTTTAATAACTACAGATTCAAAATTTAAATAATTCACTTATTAAGTACAGAATTAAATATTATTGTTTATTATTTTTCAAAAATTTTAAAAAAAATTTTAGCAAGAATTTCATTGTTCTTATAACTAATAAAATTTCTCGAAAGACTAAAAGTATTTTTAAAAATATTAATTAAATTAATTAATTAATTAATTAATTAATTTAATTAATTAATTCCATTATTTTTAATAATTTTAATATAAATTCAATTATTTTTCACAATTTCGATGAAATTCTTTTAAAAATATGATTATTTTCAAAATTTTTAATAAACTTCCTTCAAAAAATTCAATTATTTTTAAAAATTTAGATAAAATTGTTCGAAACAATTCAATTATGTATTTTTATGAATTGTAAAATCCTTCGTAAGAATTTAATTATTTTTATAATTATAAGAAAATTCTTTGCAAGAATTAAAATATCTTCATAAATAAGAAAATTCTTCAAAGGAATTCAATTATTTTCAATACAATTTTAAAAAAATTTCTCAAACGAACACAATTATTTTTATGAGTTTTATTAAAAATTCAATTATTTTCAACAATTTTTCGACACAATTCAATTATTTTTATAAATTATAAAATTATTGTCAAGAATTCAATTATTTTTGTAAATAATAAAATTTTTCTGAGAAATTCAATTATTTTAAATTTAATTTCTAGGAAAAAATTCAATTATATTCAAGATAATTTTAATAAAATTTCTCTAACGAGTTCAATTATTTTTAAAAATTATAATTACATTTTTTATACAATTCAATTGTCCTCAAAAGTTTTTAGTTAAAATTCTTTGTAAATTTCAATTATTTTCAAAATTTTTAATTAAAATTACTTTAAAAAATTACATTATTTTTTTTATGAATTTTAATGAAATTCTTCAAAAGCAAAAAAAATGTAATTACTTACAAAATGTGTAATAAAATTGTTAAGAATTAAATTTTCTATGAATATTTGTAATATAATTCAATAGGAAAATCGTTAATTACAAATTATTAATAAACACGATTATTTTAAAAACTTAAAAGAAATTCTTCATAACATTCAATTATATTCAAAATTTCCAGTAAAAATTATTAAAAAAAACTTCACTATTTTCAAAAATATTAAAATAAATTCTTCAAAACAATTCAATTATTTTAAAGAATTTTAATGAAAATCATTTCAAGAATTACATTATTTTCAATACAATTTTAATTACACTTTCTCCAAAAAATTCAATTATTGAAAAAAATGTTGATAAAATTCTTTGAAGGAATTATATTATTATCAAATTTTTTGATAAATACTTTGCAAGAATTCAATGATTTTTAATATACATTAATTTTAAAATTGAAAATATGTAAAAAGAAAAATTATTTAAAAAGTTAGGAAACAAATAAGCAAGCAATAACTAACTTCAAAACTGCGAACAGATTAGCGGAATAGAACGATTATTATTAATATAGATTATCCTATTAAATTAAAAAAAGTTCTTTTCTTTAAATAAACCCTTTTAAAAAAAATTTTTTTACTTTTAAATTTTTATTTGAAAAAGTTTTAATTTCTTACTTTTTAGTTAAGAAATAAATAAATTTAATTTAATTTTTCTTTTTAATTTTAATTAAATTCAAACTAATTAACATTAGTTAATTAGTTTGAATTTAATTAAAATTAAAAAGACAGAAAAATAAATTTAATTTAATTAAAAAATAGCTTTCTACAAAATATAGAATTTAGCAAAATTTCATTGAATGTTTTTTCCGTTTTAATATGTTGACGATCAATTTTATTCTTAGCGATAATAAATCCATTATTATATTATAGAAATATTATCTTTATACTAAAATTAATATTATTCTTATATATAATCGGAAATAGTTCCCATATTTATTGTAATAAAATGGAAAAATATATTTATTTAGAAATAAAATGCTCAAAGTATTTTCTAATTGAAATTAAAAAAAAAAAAAAAAAAAAAATTCTTGCGATATCGTGTTACAGTGAAGAATTTACGAGGGAGGAAATAATCGGTGTTTTTCATTCTTTTTTTTTTGTTTTTTCGCACATGGTTTCAAGTATATATAAATGTTCGACGGAGACACATGGCACGCCGGATATTGAGACTTGGGATTCTCGGATTACAAAAGAAGTTGGAAGACAAGAAACCGAGGCTTATTGTTGTATATAAGGTAAGGTAATGGTACGTAAGCGAGCCTTTAAGTTAACACGTGCCCTGCATGCACAGATTGCAAGTCACTTAAGGTGTTTCGCTCCAGCTAGAGTTACGAGACTAAATTAATCGCAGTGGAAACTATTCAAGGGGAACTAAGAGGATTCACGGGTCACTGCTTACTTCTGAGAGTTATATATTGAACCATTGAGAATCTTATATAGAGATGTGGGGGAAAGAGGGAGATTCAACAATCTCTATTTATAACATCACTTTTAGCTCCCCTCTCTTTCTCTCTTTTTCTATTTTCTGCAACGAAAAATCAATTTTGTTTATTTTATATTTAAACAGTCGGAGAATACGAAGAAAATAACTTTTCTTTTTTCGTTCATTGGAAAAAAAATGTATTTCATTCAAATAACCGATTATTTGTCTATTTTATCGATTCACTCGAAAATTATTTGATTTACTCGAATCAAATAATTTTTCTTTAAATGAATTAAATGTTTCGATAAATCAATTTCAAGAGAACAGATTTCGATAAATAAATTCCAAGAGAACAGATTTGTAAAAATAAAATAAAATCCAAAAACTATTTTTCTGAAAATTAAATTAAAAAAAAATTGTCTAAATAAAAAAGTCGTAAATAGTTTAAAAAAAAATTTTTTTTATATAAACGCCTATGTTTGAATTCATTGGGACAGTGTGTGATACACAAGTTTTGTGTCGATTGCAACCCGAGTGTAACGTACATTGAGTGTCGCGAGGGAACAAGTAATTTCGAATCGTGTCAGTTTTCGCAGTCCCTGACGGAATGCAAAGCCCGTACGGAAATCAAAATCTGCTGGCAAAAAAAAAACAAATTTTTTTCCTGCTTATCTTTTACATCGAAACATTATTTACAATTTTATTGTCATATTTTTCTACAAAAAAAAAGAAAAAAAATTTTCCTCCATTACAGTCCTTTTGGAAAAAGTTTTTCTCCTCTCTTGAAACAATGGATATAAAAAAAAATTTCTCTTTTATAATCACACAAATACTTTTTACTTCTGTGTATAGTTTTTTCATTTCGATATCGATTTTTAAAACTTTTTGATTCACTCGGCGCACTTCTTTCACATTCTTCAACAGTACTTTCAACTTAACAAGATAAACTTTTTTTTTTTTTGGTTTTTATAACTGCTCCTTGGATAAACTTTCTCACTTCAGAGCTGATGTTCTCTCATCGAAGAAACCATTGCGACAACTTTTACCTAAAGAAGATGAGCTTCAATCATTTTTTTTCTTCGCGCTTATAAAATTCAGTTGTGGGAAAAAATTTTGTAAATAAAAAAAAGTGTTTTTTGTTTTCGAAAAAAATACGAATTTAAACCGAAATATTATCTTAATATTTATTTAAATTATTCAAATAATGGTAAAAGAAACACTAATAGAAATTAGTTTTTTTTTGAAACCTATTTTTGGAAATTATTTATCGAAATATGTCTTTTTGCATTTATTTCCTTGAAATTTTCAATTCCTTTGGAATTAATTTTTAAAAACTATTTTTTTTTTTCTGAAAAGTGAAATCAATTGAAAAAATTAAATTTTGAGAGACAGAGGTGAGAAAAATTATCAAAGAGGATAAAAAAAGCATAAAAAAACAATCAAACTAAAAATATTTAAAATGATATTAAATTATTTAATGGGATATTAAAAGCTTCCTTTTATTTTGCTGGAAATATTTTTCCTCGATGAAAGGTTAAAAAAAAGAACTCCATAAAAGCTTCATTCTAATTAGATATTATAATTTGCTTCCTTTGTAAATAAATGATATTCTTTCTTGAAAATGACCTCTTTAAAAAATTATTCCAACATTAAGCTATGATTCTTTCAATTAAAGAAGAAAGATGAATAAATTCCGTTTATTATTTCTTCCTCTGGAACTTCTTTATTTGAATAATTTTCGTTTCTATTATTGGAAAATAATTCTCTATTCATGGAATTATCAGAATTCTTTATATTATACAGTTTTACTGATTTTCGTTTTTGGAAAAATTATATTAAATCGCGTGATGTAAATTTGAAACCATGATGCTTGAACATTCGAATATAGGTATATAAAAGATCATTGCTCCAAAGGAGGCGTAAACTAAAATCGAATATTTATGTCTAATAATCACGCCATGCTCCAATTATCGAAACGACTAGATTCGCCGCTTACAATTTGTGCTATTATAAAGATTGTTTTCTGTCCTGGCTAGTCGCCAAAGACGTTCTCAAATGTGTCATGGAATCCCTTGGATTTTTAGAATTTTTTTCTTTTTCTAGGTTTTTTTTTATTTCTTCACTTTATTCTCTTATTTTTCTTTTTTGTTTTTTTCTTTTTTTTCGATTTGGATTTTTTTCTCCTTTGGATGTTCAATAGATCTTTTCGTTCGGCAAGTCAAAATTTCAACAATCGTAAATCTTATTCTTGTAGTATATTCAGAAATTTTTGTCATATTTTTCAGAGTCGAGGAATAAGAATTTTTCCTCTCGGTATTGTTGCAGTGTGTGAGGGAATTTTTTGTTTTTAGGCAAAAAAGGGAATAAAGTTGCTGAAATTTTTCAAAACTTTTTTGGAATAAAAGAATACATACATTGTCAGGAAATAAAAAAGAATAGTAAAGTTAACATTTGAAAATAGCCAAAACAAATTTTCATGATTGAATTGTAAATTCTTTTTTGAAACAATCCAAATTTCGGTGATAATTTTATTTTTTTGGCTGAATAAGAATTTCAATGTGATTTCAGTCGAAAATGATCGCTTGCGATATTTGCTCTCGAATACACTAAAATTGTTACAAAATAAATTTTCCATTTTTAATTAAAAAAAAAAAAAAAAAAATAGAAAAAATAAATTAGAAATATTAGAATGTTACCATATACTTGTGAATTACAAAGTTTAATAAACAATAATATGATTAAAAATTTTTTTTTTAAAAGTAAAAAAAACGATATAAATTTATAAATAATACAAAAAATATAAACAGTAAATTGTTATATTTTTATATATCTGTTTTATAATCGTTCTTTATTTTCACTTTCTTATTACTTTCATTTTTCATTTTTTATATATTTTTTGTATTCTTTGACATTTTTTTATTACATAAAACTAAGCACAAATTTTAATATATGGTTTAGAATAATTTACTTATATTTGAAACATTTTTTCTGGATTTTAATAAAACTTTATTAAATTCTATAGGAGCTCTTTTCAACATTAGAATTTTTTATATTAAAATTTGGCGTTTTGTCCTAAAATTGAAAAAATTCTTGTATAAAATTTAACAATTATTTTCTTTTTTAATTCAAATCAAACTTATCAAAAAAGATATTTTTTCATTGTAGTCAATCATCATCAGACAATATTACTGAATTCTTCTAAAGATTAATTTTATTCAATATAAATTTTTTTAAATTTTAGACTTTTCAATCAGACGTTTTTGATTTTAATATTTTTCAATAGTCATAAAATAAAATGTATCGTAAAATATTTTGATTCTTTTTGAATTTTTCTTAAAAATTGGTAGAATTTTAAATTCTCATCTTTTTTTATTTTAAGACTATTGAATTTCTTACAAAAATTACCTTAAAAATAATTTTATTGATTATTTAAATTATTTTCTTGATATAGTTAGAAATATCGGTTTTAATCTAAATTAAAAATTCACTGACTTCTGAAATAATTTTTTTTAATATTAAATATAACAGATTTTAAAAAAATACTAAAAATTAAAAGACGAGACGAAAATATCGACGTTTATTTCAATTTTATGGACGTTTAATTAAAAAAATTTACTGGACGATTAAAATTGAATTTAAAAGAATAAAGATTTTTTTGTTCTATTTTTCATTGTTTTATTACATATTTTTTGTTGCTCTCTATTTTCTATAGATTCCACCTCCTTTTTTCTCTTTCCTTCTCTCTCTCTCTCTCTCTCTCTCTCTCTCTCTCTCTCTCTCTCTCTCTCTCTCTCTCTCTCTCTCTCTCTCTCAGAATATGTCAAACACTTTGTTGGATAAACATATCAGTCCGATGTGACGCAATATATTCATTTCAACCCGCATATATATATTTTTTTTTCGTACATATATTTCTGTGTGAAGTGTTCGTTACATTTGCGGAGACTATATTCTCATTTTGCATAAAGACTTATATTATGAAGTCTAACAATTTCCACGCAATAGGATAAAAACTCACGGGTGAAAAGTTTCTTTTACTAAAAAAGAGTTCTGAAACACCTTTTAAAACCAAAAGCTGTCGAGGATTTGTGCGTTTGAAATTTTTTTTTTCCACATGCGGAAAAAGTAGATTGCACTTGTATGAATATATATACATATACTTAAACAGTATACAGAGCGCATGTGACCGTATTCACTTCTCTTTTTTCTTTTTTTCCCCTTTCTTTTCTTCTTTTCTGCTTTTTCCCTTTTTATTTGTTTGTTGCTTTTTTTCCTATTTTTTTTTCTTTTTTGCTTTTTTCCACTCCATTGAACGCCACAACCGGAAGTAAACGTTCTTAATACAACAAAAGGTGCCCCACCGGGACCATTAAGTCAAATTATACTGCCGTAGAATTTACGCGACTGGCGCAAGAATTCACAAGAAGGGTGTGAAATACCCCGGGGAGTTGAGATTACTAACTACCCTTCAGCCACAACTTGGAACGAACGCTTCCGATTTCAATTGACGGCGAAACTCGTTTTCTCAAATCGAAAAGGTAGGCGTGATGCTTACAAAACACTATAGAACGATCCGTTTTATTTGGAAAGTTTTATTTGTGTAAAAAAAAAAATTAAACGAAGAAGAAAACTTGACGTCTTTTAGCACCAATTTTCCTGGCATTTTTATCTTTTTACTTTTCAAAAGTCTAGTTAAATCAAAATGCTCTTTTTAAACTTCTTTTTAATAGATTTTCTCCTTTCTTTTTATTATTGTTATTATTATAATTATTTTTTTAAGCATTATTAGTTTATTATTTTTTATCTATATTATCATTAATTATTTACCATCAAAAATTTGCCCGCTTACGCGCGCGGCTAACTTTTCACTCACTTTTTTTTTAAATAAAATTAGCAACGTCAAAATTTTTAAATCAAATTTATTTCCGTAAAAATAACATATGAATTAGAATATAGTTTTAATATTATTAAAACTATTAATAATCATATATTTTGACACAGGGAATTCAGGGAAATATCGGGGATTTTTATTATAAAAGTACTGAAAAAATTTAATTTTTATAATTCATAAGAAAATTCTGAATTTTTGTGTCTCTTTGTTTGCCTCATAAACTATAAAATTACTATGAATTCTAAAAAAAACTTTAAATTTTGTCTATTTCTTACAATAATTTATTTTAAAATAACTTACATATTGGACAACTATCATAAAATAATGACTTATAAATTATTAAATGAATAATTTTACTTAAATATTTCAAAATATTAAAAAAAAAAATTCAATTTTAAAAGAGTTGCGATTACAATTTTCATAAATAAATGAACTTCAAACTGCTTCACTTTGAAATTTTATACAATTCCAAATTTGTATGAATTTAATTAGAAATTTTAAAGACCTTAAATTTTTGAAAAATTTTAATAATTCAAAATCATCTAAAATTAGTTAAATTTGTCAATAGGTATATATTTAATTAATTATTAAAAATAATAGATTTATAGAAGATTTTTAGTTAAAAACAGTAAAAAAAATTGAATTTTGAAAAAGTTACAAATGATTGCAGAAATTCAATTATTTTCAAAAGAATATAATAAAATTCTTATCACAAAATTGAATTATCTTCAAAATTTACAAAAAAATCTTGACAAAATCTCAATTATCTTTATAAATAATAAAATTGTATTCTTTTCAGAAATTTTAATAAAATTCTTGTCAAAATTTCAATTATTTTCAAAAATGTTCCTCATTTCAATAATTTTCAATATATCTACAATTTTAATAAAACTACCAAAAATAAATCAATTATTTTTAAAAAAATTTTAATAAAATTGTACTCAAACAATTAATTATTTTCACAAATAATAAAAATTTCACAGGAATTCAATTATTTTTAAAAATATTATTTAATTTCAATTATTTTCAAGAGTTTTAAAAAAAATTCAATTATTTTCAACAATTCTTCGAAAAAATTCAATTATTTTTATAAATTTTAAAATTCTTGGCAAGAATTCAATTATTTTTGTAAATAATAAAATTTTTCTGCGAAATTCAATTATTTTCAATCACAATTTTAATTAAATATCTAGGAAAAAATTCAATTATATTCAAGATATTTTTATTAAAATTTCTCTACGCAAATGAAATCAATTATTTTAAAAAAATTTTAATAAAACTGTACTCAAACATTTAATTCTTTTCATAAATAATAAAAATTTCACAGGAATTCAATTATTTACAAATTTTTTTGTAAGTTTCTTCTGAATAATTCAATTATTTTTATGAATAATAAAACTCATCGCACAATGAAAAAAATGTAACTATTCTTAAAAATTTGGTAATAAAATTCTTTATATTTCAATTTTAAGAAACATTCAATTATTCAATAAACAATTTACTTTTGTATTTAAATAATTGAATTCTTGCAGAATTTTGTAATAAAAATTGATGTAAAAATAAATTTTAGTTTAAATTTTAGATAATAATTCAATATAAAAAAAATTTTTGAAGAAGTTACAATAACAATAGGTATTCTTAAAATATAAAATAATTATATTATCTCTCGATCATCTTTAATTATTATAAAACATTAAAAAAACGATTGCTCCGAGTCGAAGACTCGAAGTGATCAATTTCTTTGTTTTACAACAATGTTTTTAAAGTTGTTAAATTTCTATAAGGTTCGGGTTTGAAATTTTTGAAAATCTTAATTCCTATGGAAAAATAATTGGATTGTTTAAAATTTAACTCACTTTATTAAATTATTTTTTTTAATTGCAAATTTTTAATAAATCGACAAAAAGGAAAATATAATTAATAGAAAAAAAAAAGATGAATGAGTATATTTATTATATCGGGAAAGAATTTTCTAATTTTGTCTTTAATAATACATAATTAACGCTCATACTATATTATAATTAAATTATAATTAATTGAAAATTTATTATCTGGAATAAAAGTTCTATATTGAAATATGAAAGTATTTCCTGTCAGTTAAGAATAGTTCAGGTTTGACTATATATTCATTATTTTCCCGGGTGCAATATGCGCTCCAATTCATATTATGATAAGTGGAATAGTCTGTGTCAAACTTTATTCATTTCACCTCGACTTAATTTATAAATTAATGCATTCACGATTCAGACCAAAATGTGAAGTTTATAATGTTACGAGACCAATGTTTGACTTTATATTTCACTGGAAATGTCACAGTCATAAGTATTAATATTAAGCTCCCTTTTCAATTTTTGATTCTCTCTTTTCAAACTATATTGAATATCAAATATTTGAGAATTTTCATTAATCCTATAAATCTATGCAAAAAAAAATGAAACTTTGTATTTTATAATGTTTATTATTTGTCTTTCTTTATATTCTTTATTTTCATTTATTATTTACAATAATTAATTATTATTTTATTTATAAAACATAATTTTTCTTTATGCTACAATTTTTATTAATTAATTCATTTTTTTATAACTTTATTTTTTAAATTAATTAATTAATATCAATATATTTACATAATGTACCTATACATAATATAACAAAACAATCTTCAAGCATTTTTTTAATTTTGTAAATTAATGTTTTTTTTAAAAACAGTAAAAAGCAGAAAGCAATTAAAAAACCTCCTTTTAAATATATTTGTAAAAACGTTACAGGAATTTTTTTTAACATTTTTGTTGCACTCTGATTAATGAATTTTAATGAAACAATGACTCTGAATTTATCAAGTGAAGTAAATTCAATTAGTGAAATTGTTTTGTGGCGTGGAAAAGGAGACAAGTCTGGACATATGATGAAAAAAAATATGCGAGAAAAAAGGAACAGTCTATTAAGCCTCATCATTATGAGTAATGATATTATCACCTTGGCCTGCTCTATAAACGCACTAAACGAATCAATTTGAAATCCAAAACATTTTTTTCATTCCCAGAAACGTAATATTACTTTCTATTTTTCTCTTTTTTTTATAGTAAAAAAATATTTTTTTTGTAGTTCATTTACAAATTTTTTTAGTTTATTTATTTTTGTATTCAGTACTTTCAAAAAATTCATTACTCTAAATTTTAATTAGTTAAGAATTAATTTGATAGCAACATTTTTTTAGTTTATTTATTTTTTTATTTTTAGTTATTTGGAACAATTTCATATTTAGAGAATGATGAAAATTTTGTGAATAAATGAAATATATTTTGAATATTTATATTTTATTTTATACATTGAAAAAAAAAAAAAAAATTGCAACACAAAAATATTTTCCTATTTTCAATATATATATATATAAAAGCATGTATATATTTTCCTGGGGAACGGGAAAAGAAAAATGCAACAAAGAAAAACTTTTTCATAAGCGAGGAAAACCAGTATGACTTGAGAACAAAACTTGTTTAGAAGTGCATTTATTCGCAGGGTAAAGCAAAATTCACGATCTTGAAAGTTTGACAATGGAGAACGACTTCCGGACAATCTAGTCTCAAGATTGGCTGCTATATACTGTAAAAAGTTTTCTCTCACTCGAATCAGGCAAAATGTTTTGCAAAATTATCTCTCTCCACTTTTGCTCGACCAATTTTCAACTTGTGTGTCTGGTATATATATTCTGTACAAATTACATTTTCCACCCCCCCCCCTCAACTTAATTAGCCCTTCCAATTTTCTATGTAAAATTTATTTATTTCTCCTGCAAAATAATATTTGGAAACAAAATTATTTATAAATATATTTATTAAAATGTTTAATTTTAATATACACAATTTACGGAAATTTTTTTCTAGTTTTCAATTTAGTGTATAAAAATAATAGTGTAAATAATAGTGTAAATAATAGTGTATTATAAACTATTATATTAAATAATAAATTATTTTATATTTACTAATTCAAATTCAGAGTGTAATATTTGTTATAATAATAAATATTTTTAATTTAATAATTTAATTTTAATATAATATATTTTTTTATATAACATTTATTATTGTTTTATTCTTTTTATTATTATATTAAGGGCATTTGAACCACAGTTTTAAAACTGTGACAATATGGTTCAAATGCCTTTAAATTAAAATAAATAAAATTTAATTAGTCTCAATTTGAAAAAAATCCTTTTTAAAAATATTCTTCCATTGTGGTTCTGAAAACTTTTTATTAGATTTCTCTTTTTTATAAATTAGTTTTACATCAAAAATTACGAATGCGGAAATGTAAAGTCGCAATTTTATTACATAATTTCATCTTTAGAAAACAGTCTCTCATCTTTTTTTTTTTTTTTTTTTTTTGTTATTTTTATTTTTTACACAAAAGCAACAAATCTACTTCTTTAGTTGACGAGGCAAGTAATGCTAATAATAGGGGGTCCAACGACGTCTGGATTTCATGAGACCACAGTTGCAAAATCTATTTTTATGTTGCGTATTGTGACCTAATTTTGTGACTCTACTCCAGAGAGAAAGAGAGAGAGAGAGAGAGGACATTTTCAAGCCTTTGCTTTTGAAAATAAACCCAGAAGTAGAACTCTTGAACTTTGAAACACACTGCTGTATATGCAAATTTCCTAACAAATTATATTGCTTTTTTCTATATATCTATATACATATACAATATATAGTAGAAAAATAGAATCACAAAAATGGCCTTTGAAAGAAAGTAATTATATTTTATGAAATAAGCTTTCAAACGTATTTATACTCTATAATATTTAACGACTTTAATATAAACAATTTTTATGAAATTTCAAACGTGAGGCAACTTTGAGAAAAGCTTTTCTATTTATTTCCTTCTACTATGTAGAATGATACACAATGTTTGATATATGTGTATATATACACAATATTGTCGTGAGACTATATTTCTACATGTATATATATATATAGAAAAATAAAACATGTTTTTTTTTCTCTAAAGTGTACATGATCGCATATGCATAAAAAAGTAAACAAAATTTCTGTTATTAAAACAATTTTTAGAATAGAAAACTTTTTCTTTATATTTGTATTCGAAAAAATTAATTTGTCGTTTATTTAAGTTGTTTTCATTATAACTGGAAGTGCAATTATTTTTTCATTTAGATGAATAAAGAGAGAAAAATTAATAAAAATGGTAAATTTTAAATAATGAATATTAAATTGTTTCGTCTACTATCGATTTCTTATTATAAATTGAAACTAATATTATTTCATAATAATTATTAAATTATTTAATTATTAATGATTTTATTATTTTTTCCATGCAACTTTGCAAAATTTTATTTTAATAATTTTATAACATTAAATTAAACAATCACTCAATATTTCATTACTTAAGGCGACCCAAAGATAAAATATTTAATTATAATTAATTATTTGCATTTAGTTTCTTTAAATTTTTATTAAAAATTTTTCATTTATTTTATAATTATATGATTTTTAGTTTAAATTCATTTTATCTTTGCTCTATATTAATTTAAATTTTATTTTACATCGATTTTATTTTATTGCATTTTTAATTTAAATTAATTATTCTCTTTATACTTTTATTCTATTATATTTATAAATTATAATATTGCATATTAATATTATTTCATATAGATTTTATTTTTATTGTATTATTATATTATAATTTTATAATTTAATATTTAAGAAAAATTTTGTTGTTATTTAATATTTTATAATAATTTTATTGTCACTTAATATTTTTATAATAATTTTATGTTCCTTTTAAGTAAAGTAGAAAAAATTTGATTGTCTCCTAATAAAATAAATATTTTCTATATCGAATTCCCGACCCAGGTGTTAATGTTTATTGAAAGGGTTCGTTACGCGTTACATGTGTTTGATTAAAAAAACAAAAAAAATTGGTCATGTACGATTAAATTTTAAGCACTCCGATCCGTAATTAAGTTAACCAAATAGAACAGTAAATATATTATTTAACAATATTGTTTTTTGTTCACTGATTTTCCTGCAAAAATTTTTCGCCTCTATTTTCTTTATCACTATAGAATTTGTTAATTTGCAAAATGAATTTCTCTCTAGTTAATGTAAATTTAATGTCAAAATTTTATTTTCGGATAAACTTTAAAGTTTAAACTATAGAATTATCAATTTTTCGAAAAAGGAAAATAAAGAAAAAAATTAAATTGAACTTGTTAACAATTAAAGAGAAAAAATCACAAAAGAAACAAATTAAGTCAGTGCAAAATTAAAAAAAAATATATCAATTTAAACATTTTTAAACATTTTTAAAAAAGAGCCAATATTTCAATAATAAAATTTCAAAATTCGTATAAAATAAAAAAGTCGAATAAAATTTTGCATCAAGTTTTTTTTAATATAATTTCCATATGCAGTAATTCCACAATTTAAATTACTTCACTTCAGTTTCGTCAAAAATTTAACACAAAAAGATGAAAATTAAAAAAAATATTATATTAACAGAAAATAATTTTCAAATAAATAAATAAATTTTAAGTAAAATCAAAGTAAAAAAAAAAAAAAATTGTAGACAAAAATTTTCGCGCGGGAAGAATTTGACCACGTGGTTTATTATATCCTACCTTGAATGTGACCAATGATCAACAAGCAGCACATCAATAAACAAGCAGGACACCCCATAATATTTAATTCTCGATCCTTTCAATTTTGAAGAAAAAAGAAAACCAGATTATTTCCAAAAATCTCACTTTTTCACGCACAAAATTGTTTCACGACAAATTTCACTTTTCATTTAAATAACAAGAAAACAAAGAACAATGGTAAATTTTCAAAAAAAGAAAAGTTTTTCAATTCACTAAGAACTAAAAATTTTTCAAAAATAAAAATTTAGCGCCAGAAAAAAAACACATTCACACTACACGATATTTTATCGATATGTATATATCTATATATATATATATGTATATATGTGTAAATATATAAATATATATAGAAAAGAAAACACTACCTCGCGTGTTGCAGAACCGAGCCAAACTGAACGAGTTTCCCAGTCTGAACTGAAACCCCCCGCCCCCCTCCAATACGGTTACCCACCCCTGTGTTACGGTTAAGGGCTCTTCCTTACCGACAACCACATATACATATTACCTCGAACCTAGGTTTTTCATGTGTGATTGTGCCACACTTCCACCGGGCACTTCACCTGGCTTACTCCTCTAACACCTGTTTCCAGCTAACACAACTTTTGACTTCCTGAACCCCTGTCGGTTATAAAGCCGGATCTCTACTGTCGACGACCCTCTCGCAAACCCCCCTCTCTCTCTCTCTCTTTCTCTCTCGCACTCTCTTTCCCCCCTCTCACTTATGCTATGCAAATTCCTTGCATTTTAAAGAGTGAGGTAAAAAACTTGATAGTCGATCTTTAAAATATAAAAATATTTTTTTCAAAATTATCAAACTTTTTCTTTTGTTTTTAAGTTGAATATTTTGTTAATATTTATATTTTTTTACTATTTTTACATTATTGATAAAATTATTAATATTAGGTATTAATTATTAATTAATTAATTAATATTATTAATAGAATTAATTATTATTATTAATAATATTATTAATATAATTAATTATTAAGGGGAGACTTTGTCAACATTTTTAGAGGCGCATGAATAGACCCCAAAGATTTTCCGAATCTTTATTTTATCGAAATTCTTTTTATCTAATAATAATTAATTATAATTTGTTTAAATTGAAATAATAATTTATAGAAACATTATTTCTTATTATTAATTAAAAAAAATGAATTTATCATTCTTTCACCTTTAATTTCTTATTATTATTATTTACATTATCGAATTGTTAAATTTGACAAACATTATTTTACAGATTTGTTAATAATTATAATAATTATGTTCACGAATTATTATTATTATTGTTTCAATATTTTTCCTAACTATATAAAATTGAATTTGGAAATTTTTGTAATTTCTAATAATTTTTTTTTATACGATTTTCTTTATTTTATAATAACCACTTTCTATAATTTCATTTTATTCGAATAATTATTTTGCATAATTTTTTTGTTACCGAAATTGCAATTTAAATAAATTTGTATTACTCGAATTTTTAGTTTTCCTAATTCGTTTCTTACATAACATACATTTTTCAATTTGATAATTTTTTTTATAGATCTACAAAAAAATATTTTCTACAAAATTATAAATGGATTTTAAAATCTATCAATTTTTGAGAAAAATAAGAATCCAAAAAGAGTCGAAATATTTTCTGACTATTGATTTCCACTCAAAAAATTACTATAAAAATAATTTTATGAAATTTATATTATTAACTACAATAATAATATTATCTTTACTTTTCAAATTATTCAAAAATATTTTTATTAATTTAAAAAAATTATTAATGTTATTATTCATTATTTCTTTGTTTCTAAAAAAATTAGCATTTTGTAACAAACGTTTTATAGGTAATTAACAATTGTAAATCCTACAAAGTATTATCCTTTTTTTAATATGAAAAATTATATGTCAAAATTATTTGACAAATCGAAATTATGCAACTAATTTTTCCTTTTTTTAAAAAAAAAAATTAAAAAATTGTTGGAAAATTAGAAAGAAGAAAATATTTTGCACATTTTCTGCTTTTCAATTATAATTCATAAACAAAGTACAAGTTTCAAAAAAAAAAATGTTATAAATAAAAATTTTGTTTAAAAATTTTTAATTTATTTTGGAAAAAATATTTACAAAATAATTACAATATTTTTATTAGTAAATTCTATAGAAGAATTTAATTATTTAAATGCAAAAATAAATAATTTATTGAAAAATTAAATATCTCTTAAAAATGAATGCTCCTAAACAGGGACCGTCACGGACACGAAAAAAAGCGAAAATTCGTGTCGTGCCCGTGCCGTGCCTTGGCACGACACGAATTGCAATTTGTAATTCGTGCCGTGCCTAGGCACGACACGAAGTTCGCTTGGTAATTCGTGCCGTGCCTTGGCACGACACGAATTGCAATTTGTAATTCGTGCCGTGCCTAGGCACGAAACGAAGTTCGCTTGGTAATTCGTGTCGTGCCTTGGCACGATACGACACATTCTGACACGATAATAACGTATCTTGTCCAGTAAAACAGATGTCATTAATTTTAGCTTATTCAGCCATATTTATTATTTATTATTATAATTGCGCATCAATCAACAATTGCGCAGTAGTATGTTTTGATATATATATATACATGCGCAGAAATGCAATTTAGTAATAACGCTTGCGCAGTAGTATAGTATGATATATATACATGCGCAGTAGTATAGTATGATATATATACATGCGCAGTAGTATGTTTTGATATATATACATGCGCAGAAATGCAATTTAGTAATAACGCATGGGCAGTAGTATATTATTATATATATATATACATGCGCAGTAGTATAGTATGATATATATACATGCGCAGTAGTATATTATTATATATATATATGCATGCACAGTAGTATACTATGATACATATGCATGCGCAGTAGTATACTATGATACATATACATGCGCAGTAGTATATTATTATATTTATACATGCGCAGTAGTATACTATGCTATATATACATGCGCAGTAGTATAGTATGATATATATACATGCGCAGTAGTATATTATATATATATATATACTAGGGGGGCTTTGCCCCCCTGCGCGCTTCGCGCGCCAACCCCCCTCCTCTATTTTTATATTTATTTTAATTTTTATAAATTTAAAGTAATTTTTTCTTAATATGAATGCATCTCAATAAATTACATACAATACATATATGACAAAATACACATAGATTTTGACGTAATGTAACAATCGTTATGGACCTTTTTTTATCTATATGTCAAAAATTAGATTAAACTTTGACATATATTTTGACCGATTTTACACTGTAGGTTAAAAAGACGTTAAATTTTAAATAGATTTTGACGTATCCTAGATACGTTTATTGTCCTTTATTTTCCCTTTTTAAGTTGTAGTTAAATAAAAGTCAAATTACACATAGATTATCACGTAACTAAATAACAGAGTAAAAAAAACGTCAAAATTAGGTCAAAATGATAGGTGTAAGAGCAAACACAATTTAAAAATTACCTTACATTGTTAGGTCAGATGGCAAACTTCACCTCATCATTAAGTCTGCGCGCGGAAATTGTTTGACAAATTTTGACGTCTAGGTCAAAACTGCCCTTAAGCTTGACCTAAATTTTGAAGGTAGCGGGAATTCTTTGTCAAATTTTGATGCGTAGGTCACAACTGCCCTCAAAATTGACCTAAATTTTGAGGGTAGCTGAAATTGTTTGTCAAATTTTGACGTCTAGGTCAAAACTGCCCTTAAAATTGACCTAAATTTTGGGGTTAGCGGATATTTTTTGTCAAATTTTGATGTCTAGATCAAAACTGCCTTCAAAATTGACCTAAATTTTGAGGGTAGAGGGAATTCTTTGTCAAATTTTGACGTCTAGGTCAAAACTGCCTTCAAAATTGACCTAAATTTTGAAAGTAGCGGGAATTCTTTGTCAAATTTTGATGCGAAGGTCACAACTGCCCTCAAAATTGACCTAAATTTTGAAAGTAGCGGGAATTCTTTGTCAAATTTTGATGCGAAGGTCACAACTGCCCTCAAAATTGACCTAAATTTTGAGGGTAGTGGAAATTGTTTGTCAAATTTTGACGTCTAGGTCAAAACTTCCCTCAAAATTGACCTAAATTTTGAGGGTAGCGGGAATTCTTTGTCAAATTTTGACGTCTAGGTCAAAACTGGCCTCAAAATTGACCTATATTTTGGCATATATTAACAGTGGACCAACCTTGACTATGTTCCTTTTCTAAGGGGCCCTTAGAAATGACTGAATCAGCGGCGGCGGCGGCGAAATGATTTTATATTATAGGGATAGATATATATATATATATATATATATATATATATATATATATACACATGCGCAGTAGTATACTATGATACATATACATGCGCAGTAGTATATTATTATATATATACATGCGCAGTAGTATAGTATGATATATATACATGCGCAGTAGTATATTATTATATATATATATACATGCGCAGTAGTATGTTTTGATATATGTACATGCGCAGAAATGCAATTTAGTAATAACGCATGGGCAGTAGTATATTATTATATATATACATGCGCAGTAGTATACTATGATATATATACATGCGCAGAAATGCAATTTAGTAATAACGCATGCGCAGTAGTATACTATGATATATATACATGCGCAGAAATGCAATTTAGTAATAACGCATGGGCAGTAGTATATTATATATATATATATATATATATATACATGCGCAGTAGTTTTATTTAAATGTCTAAAAATCATCAAAATTTTATTTAAATCTTATCTTTAATCGACTGTAACTCTCTCAATTTTTGTTCAATTTCATTCTACGATCTAGGGATCGATGGGTAAATTAATTACCTTTCCAATGGTACCTCATGCATTATATTTTTATACCTATTAAAAAATGAAAAAACACTAAATTTTTAGCGATTTTATGGTTCAAAGGCTCTGAACTACGTGTTAATATTAGTAATTTATCAGAGAAAACTGGGTGTTGTTTTAACATTGAATTCGATGTGAAAAGTGTCTGCATCAAATTTTAACCAGATAGTGTTTTTTCAACACTGAAAATGAGCGAAATTTTGTTTTTTATCCATTTTCAAGATAAAAATTTTTATCCTACATTTGGTAGAAAGAATATAGAAATTTTATTTTTGTCGACTTTCAAGATAAAAATTTTTATCCTACATTTGGTAGAAAAAATATAGAAATTTTATTTTTGTCGACTTTCAAGATACAAATTTTTATCCTACATTTGGTAGAAAAAATAAAGAAATTTTATTTTTATCGACTTTCAAGATAAAAATTTTTATCGACTACATTTGGTGGAAAAAATATTATAGAAATTTTATTTTTATCCATTTCCGAGGTAAAAATTTTTATCCTGCGTTTGGTAGAAAAAATATTATAGAAATTTTGTTTTTATCCACTTCCGAGATAAAATTTTTTTGTACGTAATGCTTAATTATGTTCTTAAAGATTAAATTTTTATTATGTATACAAATAATATAATTATGTTATGCGTCAATTCTAGTTGCTGGTACTATTTTTATATCATGCAGAGGTAAATTTGAAAATTTACACTTATTTTAAAATTACCCTATCAAAAACAACACTCACTTTTCTCTGTGATTGAATAATCTTTAATTATTAAAATTCAGTGTCTCTCAGTACTGCAAATTTTTAGTTTGAGTTCGTTTACTTTAAATTACATTTAGAAAAGAATGCGAATATCAGAAAATAATTCATTTCTATTTTCTGGGGAAATATTTTTTTCTATGAATTACTATTAAATTAAAAATAATTAGCATATTCAAGTAATTTATTAGATAATCTTTAGTGGTTAAATTTCATTGTCTCTCAGTCCTTTAACTTTTATTTTGAAGTTAGTTTACTTAAAATTTCAGTTAGAAAAGAATGCGAATATCAGAAAATACTTTATTTCTATTTTCTAGGGAATCATTTTTTTAAGTAATATTAAATTAAAAATATTTAACTCATTCAAATAATTTAATGTATATTATTTTAATTATTAAATTGCAGTATTTATTAGTACTGAAAACATTTAATTTGAAGTTTGTTTATTTAAAATTTCATTCAGAAAAGAATGCTACACTGTAAAAAATTTAGGGAGTTAACGGACTCGGGAGTTGGGAGTGAAATTTTTCGAGTTAAATATCAACTCCAAAAGAGAGTTTATTTCTAACCCCCTTCATTCAACACCC
Source organism: Leptopilina syphax (assembly GCA_032872505.1). NCBI lineage: Eukaryota > Metazoa > Arthropoda > Insecta > Hymenoptera > Figitidae > Leptopilina > Leptopilina syphax. Next base: position 7,967,071 of record CM065477.1, on the reverse strand, counting down.
GCGCGAGTTATTTTTTCCTTGGGGAGTTAGCATTTGGGTGTGAAGTTTTAACTCTCTTTATTTAACTCCCCTGGCATTAACTCTCCATCAATGGGTGCAACTTTTATAGACTCCCCTGGGGAGTTAAAATTTAACTCCCTTTTTTTACAGTGTAATATTATAAAATATTTTGTTTGTATTTTCTCTTAGGAAAGCATTTCTTGTTAATTACGATTAAATTAAAAATAATTAACTCATTCATATAAAGAATAATATCTTAATATTATAGAAAATACCGAACGACTGAACAATGAAGTAGGGGAGACCGGGGCGTAATGGCTGACTTTTCACTTTTTGTTGTTTAACTTCGTCATTCCTGCATTAATTAAAATTTTATCATGTGGAAAACTTGGTCCAACATCTCAGCTTTCAATTAAAAAAAAATACGTCCCAATATCACTCATACATTTTTTCTAGAACAATTTTTTTGGAGAAATTTTTCTTTCTACTGTCAATTTGTAATAAAAAATATTGAAAATAGAACATATTTAACTTAATCTTTAAACAATTTTCGTGAAATTATTACATTTTAAAAAGTTGTAGCGAAGTGCAAATTACATTTATTTAAAAAAAACCTGATATACACCCATTTTTTACAACTATTTTTGAAAAAGATATAACAAAAAAACAAAGACTTTAAAAATTTACTTTCAAATGTCACAAAGTCACAATCACGTTTTCTATCATTGTTTCTACAATAATGAATGAATAACAATGAAACTTGGTACAAACTTACAGTAAATCAAGTACATTATTTTGATCGGAGACCGAAATTACTCTGACTTATCATTTTTGAATAAATTCAAGTGATTCATTACGCCCCTGAGCCATTACGCCCCGGTCTTCCCTACTACTGCGCATGATTAACTAATAAATTGTACTACTGCGCATGTTTAACTACTAAATTGCAGTACTGTGCATGATTAAGTAATAAATTATACCTCTGCGCATGATTAACTAATAAATTATACTACTGCGCACATATTAATATCATACTATACTACTGCGCATGTTTAACTACAAAATTGAAGTCCTGCGCATGATTTACTAGTAAATTATACTACTGCGCACATATAAATATCATACTACATTACTGCGCATGTTTAACTACTAAATTGCAGTACTGCGCACATATAAATCTCATACTGCATTACTGCGCATGTTTAACTACTAAATTGCAGTACTGCGCATGATTAACTAATAAATTATACTACTGCGCACATATAAATATCATACTATACTACTGCGCATGTTTAACTACAAAATTGAAGTCCTGTGCATGATTTACTAGTAAATTATACTACTGCGCACATATAAATATCATACTGCATTACTGCGCATGTTTAACTACTAAATTGCAGTACTGCGCATGATTAACTAATAAATTATACCTCTGCGCATGTTTAACTACTAAATTGCAGTACTGCGCACATATAAATATCATACTATACTACTGCGCATGTTTAACTACAAAATTGAAGTACTGCGCATGATTTACTAGTAAATTATACTACTGCGCAATATAAATATCATACTATACTACTGCGCATGTTTAACTACAAAATTGAATTACTGCGCATATGTCAATATTATTGTACACTACTGCGCATGTGTAAATATCTTAGTAGTGTAGTGCGCATATATAACTACGTAATTTACAGTACTGCGCATATGTAACTATTATTTTACAGAACTGCGCATAGATATTTATAACACTTTTCACCATATTAGATTTCATATTAAAATATTTTTTTACAATATATTTATTCTTTAAAAACCATCTATATATAACACATTTTCTATGTCACTATTTTTTGTCTCCCACCCTATTTCACACACTTTTACATACATTAGCGCCATTTCAGTCATAGAAGACAGATTACTATTATTTTTCTGTTCGACACGCAAAAACACGAAAATCCGGACCGTGCCCGTGCCGTGCCTGGGCACGGCACGAATTACCAAGCGAACTTCGTATCGTGCCAAGGCACGACACGAATTACCAAGCGAACTTCGTGTCGTGCCTAGGCACGGCACGAATTACCAAGCGAACTTCGTGTCGTGCCTAGGCACGGCACGAATTACAAATTGCAATTCGTGTCGTGCCAAGGCACGGCACGGGCACGACACGAATTTTCGTGACAGTCCCTGCTCCTAAAGAATTTTATTAAAACATTTTTGAGTAATTGATTTCTTTTGACGATTTTTAATAAAATTGTTAAGAACAATTACATTTTTCGAGGAATTCGATTAAAATTGTATTAAATTGAAATTCTGCGATGAGTTTTATTTATAAAAATAAATGAATTCCTAAAACAAATTCTATTATTTATGAAAATAATTCAATACCTGTAAAAATTTTTATTATTTATTGAAAATAATGAAATTATTTAGGAAGAAATTTAGAAAAAATTTGTAAATAATAGAATTGATTTGAAATTGAGGAAAATTTTTTAAAATAATAATTGAAATTTTGCCAAAAATTTTATTAAAAATTTTTAAAAAATTGAATTTTGCCAAGAATTTTATTAAAATTTTTAAAAATAATTGAATTTTCGAAAAGAATTTGAGTACTTTTGAAAATAATTTAATTTATGCAATAATTTATAAATTTTCCAAAATTCAATTTTTTGTAGTGTTTTTGAGTAAAATTGTAAATGCAACTTTAGGAAAATTTAATTAATTTGTAAAGCAGCATTATTTTTTGAAATTGACAAATATAGTAATTTGTATTGCAATTTTTAATTTAATATTCAAATTTAATTATAGATTTCCCTTTCCACGATTTAATATTTTGATATCAACAGAAAGATATGAATGTCAATTAGCATTCTTGTCAAATGAAGCAAATGAACTTTTTTAATTAAACATTAAAATATTTAAAGTACTTTAATAATTTATTGTATAATTTGTGAAATTATACAATAACTAACAGAAACACAAATTATGAAGCATTGTAACTAATTTTTGATTGATCCAACAATATATTCTTTTTACTTTTAATGGAATTAGAATAAAATTTCAAATACAGAATTTTTCCTACAATTCAAATTATTGCTTACTAGAAAAAATTGATAATTTTTATTTTTTAGTAAATAAATATCTTAAAAAATATTTCCAATCTACAGCAAAAATAATATAATTAAATCCAAAATAAAGGAAAAATAAACAAGAATAAATGAGAATTTTTTCCATTCAAAAATATTTATTTTTAAATCAATAATTTCGTACTTTAATGTTTATTCACAAACAAGAAGAACTCCACTTCTATTGAGTATTTTGTGAGAGTAATAAACATTTTTTTTTTTTTGTTGATTTATTTTTCCTTCCATGAAAATTAACAGATAAGTGTCTTTTTCACAATATTTATGAATATAGAGTTTACCTCCTCATTTCTTTCAAACTTCATCTGAGTTTTGCTTTCGAAAAAGCGAGATGAGATCATGAACCGAATGCAACCCAGCCAGAGATATTTCTGGAGCACTTCTGGTTCCTTCTCGGAAATACAGCTTAGACGCATCGTCGAAGATATCGAAAGTTATTCAGGTCACCATCATACCTCACTTTTATATATTTTTATTGGCGAAAATACTCAAGAGCTTACGTATATAATATATATACATAAAAAATATATATATATATTGAGCTTCACATTTTATATCCGAAATAACGTTAAATTTAAGAATAGAACTTTATAAAAGATTTTAAGCTTCCCATTGAATAAAATCTCTGTTCATTTTTTTTCAACTTCACAAAATCTTGTTTATTTCCTCATAGTGCATATTTTTTTTCTTGCTTTCCCATCTTTTGCATACTTTAACTTTTCTTTTTTTTTCTCTTTAACTTTTTTCTCCACTTTTTTTCGGAAAAATATATTTTCAATATTAATATTTTTATAATTATTCATTTATTTATTAATTATTACTTTACTTATTTTTTATATAGAATAAAATAGAATTTTATGTCTTGATGCTACAATTATCATTTATGGTTGGAACACTACCTTTTGAACTTTGTTATTCCCCTACTTTTTACACTCAACGAACAATATTTTAATTATTTTTAATGTTTGCTGTAAAAATGATTTAAAATAAAGTATCATTTTAAGAACTTTTGATCTAAATTTTTCCTATTTTTTTTTTTTTTTTTTTTTGAATAAATGCTGAAAAGTTTGTTTTTGAATACCTAAAGAATTGAGTTAAATACTTAATTACATCTTGTTATGGGATTTGGCTTTAGTTCTGTGCCGTTATTTGCATTTGCAAGTTCTCTACATTCGTTTGTGAGTAAACCATATATAGAAAATAAAAATATATATATTTTTACTTTTAGACACCTCGCAGGTTTCGTAATATACACATAAATAGAAAAAAAAGTCGGCTTTGACTTTGACATGCAATTAAAAGTGCATTTTCCGCTTGGTAGACATTTTTCAAATTCAATGCTCCTTGTGCAATTACCAGTCCGGCAAACACGGCCAATGCAAAAAGGGTTGTAAACCCCGTTATGTATATAAAACATAACAGAAAGTTAGCAGCACGTGCGCAAACTTTATTAAATCTTGCAATGCACTTATATTCGATTCCTTCAAAGTGAGAAGAAATTTCGTTTCAAAATAAAATAAGAAAAAAAAAAAATAATAAAATTATAGAAATAATCAAATAAATCATGAATAACTGAATAATCGTGAAATTAAGTAAATTTAAATTAAATACAGAAGTAGAAAATTAAATAAATTTAAATTAAATACAGAAGTGAAAAAATTAAATAAATTTAAATTAAATTAACAGTCCGGAAAATTAAATATTAAAAAGGAACTACTATTCTGAAAGTAAAAATTATTATAACCTTTTTTCGAAAAAATTTTGAAATCTTAAAGATAGTTCATTGGTCTAAGGCCTTTTTGCAAGTCATCAAAAAGTATTGCCTTTCTAATCTTTCCATCTTTCTGAAAAGAATTCCTCAAGAAAATAGAAATTTAAAGAAAAAAATTCTTGAAAATATTTTAATATTAAATAAAATATTTTAATATTAAATAAAATATTTTAATATTAAATAAAATATTTTAATATTAAATAAAATATTTTAATATTAAATAAAATTAAAATAAATCAATAAATTAACATTACTCACAAAAAACAATTTTTTTTCTATGTTACAAAAATGTAGAAGTATTTTAAAAAAAAAGACGAGAGTAAAATAACATTTTGACGAATTTACGGTTGAAAATTTGGACATTTCCATTTTTTTTCGCTTTCTTTCATGCAGGCTGAATTTATATGGAAAAGTAACTTTGTGCACACATGAAACGTGACATTTTATTCACTCAAAAAAAAAAAAAAAAAAAAAACTTATATTTGACGAGGCGTTAGGTATTTGATTCTTAAATTTCAATATGTGGACGATTCAAGGGTCCGAGAGGAAAAAACTAATAACGTTTTCTAGTTTGCTGACCTTCGACGAGAGAGAACGCGAATAATAATCCAGTGTGTTTAAAGATTTATACACTATGCCTCTGCTTTTTTTTTATTACCTCCCCCTTTTTCTTTGATAAATAACAAAAAAATGTTTAATAAATGAAAAATTTATAAACAAAATTACTGTGATTAAGAGAGAAGGTGAAAATAAATTAATATAGAAATGAAAGAGAATTTTAAATATTAACAATTTTGAATTATTTGGATTGAAATATTTCTTTATTTTATTAGGGAATTTTATTAGTTATCAAGAAGTTTACTAACTTTACAGTAAAACCCACAAATTCTCTGTAAATTTTGCACATTTACGACTGACAATTTTTATTACTTTCGGAGTAAATTTTACTTTGGAGTTAATTTTACTAATTACTTATTAGCCAAATTCACTTCAAACAGAATGAAATTTCCTCTGATAATAGGAAAAATTAACAGAAATGTCAATTTCCATTGCGACACAAAAGAAAAAAAATAATTTATAAAGTTTTTAATTATTTAATTTTGTTTTTACTTTTTTATTACAGTTAGTAATTTAACAAATATATTCAAATTTTAGTGACTCTCGAAGGCTAAATAATTATATTTAGTATATTTATTATGTACTGTTAAAAGAAGAATTCAATGATCATAAAATAAAATCGGTTAGAAAAAATTTATTACTTTTTTTGAATTTTTATTTCTCTTAAAAATTTGTAGACTTAAAAATCCATGTATAATTTTATAGAAAACATGTTTTTCTAAATTCACAAAAAAAATTGACGAATAAAAAAATTGATTATTACATGTTTTCAATCATTTCTTTTTTAAATTTTGTTTTTAGACTGAAAATGCTAAAAATACGTCAATTTTTTTATTTGAAAATTCATTTGTTCATTTTTTTAACTAACTTTATATTATTGTTTTTATATTTAAAAATAAAAAAATGTGAAGAAATTATGATAAAATTATGAACTGAAATTGATTAGAAAAATTAATAAATGAATTTTCAAACAAAAAATGGATAATAATCGTATTTTTAAATATTTTTAGTTTTAAAACAAAGTTTTTTTCAAAACAATGCTTCAAAGTATGTAACAATCAATTTTTTTATTCGTCATTTTTTTATGGATTCAAAATCATATTTTCTAGAAAATTACCCATGGATTTCAAAATCTACCAATTTTAAGAAAAAATAAAAGTTTAAAAAGGGGTTAAAATATTTTCCATCCTCTTTTATTCTATTTTTTAGCAATAAGAAATATCTCTGCTGCTAACTACCAAAGGAAAAATGAGATAATACTTAAAAGCTTTTGTGGGTGATTTAAGGTTAAAATTTCCATAAAGGACTAATTTTTAAATTTTAAAATTAGGCTAAAATAATTACTGCTTCTATTTATTCCACCTGTTCCTATTTTAGATTCGTTAAAGAAAAAATTTTTTTCACGAGTTTTATTTAGAAAGAAAATTTTCACTTTTCAATGTGATGATAAATTTTTTCTCGCATGAGGAAATGTATATAAAGAAAGAAGGGAAAAAAGAAAAAAAGATAGAAAGAAGGAGAAAAGAAAGAAAAAATAAAAAAAAGAGAAAAAAGTATAGACAGTGAGGATTTGCAAACTGACTCTCTTGGATATGGTCTCTAACGCGGAAAAGTATAATGTGTCCCTCCATATACAATTCGTATTGTACTTTACGGTTAGCAAAATCATGCATGGCAAACCAAGAGGAACGATGTTCCTGGCTTGTGAACATCTGCGAATACGACTTTGGGTGTTGAGAAGCAGCAGTAAAAAGCCGGTCAGTAATAAAGCTAAAGGCAACATAAGAGTATTATGCACTCATAAACTTAACATTCCAAAACTCATGAGATTTCACATTTGATTTTCAAATGAACCATCATATTCTTGCGCGAGCACAGCTTTTAAAACTACATAATTAATGAAGAGAAAAATCAATAACTGAATATATACGAAAAAAAAATTACTTTCTTATAATATTATAATTATCCTCATTGAAATTCTTTTTTTAAAAATTAATTATACTTAAATATTATCAGACAAAATTGATATTTAATTTATAAATTTTGTTATTAATTATTTACTCAACGATCTCATTATATGTACTACATAGAATTTTTATATCATTTAATCATTTATACACATATTATGGATTTTATTTCATTACTATAACATTTACAGAATTTCATTTTCATTATTTATTGAATTTTACATTCTCTATGTATGACTTTTATTTTTTATTATTTATTAAATTTTACATTTATTATTTAAATAAATTTTATTTCTTGTTTTAATTTTTTTTTAATTTATTTTTGAAATTCGAATATAAAATATGCGCTTTTTGTTTCAAAGTAAATAATCTTTTTATTTCTATATTAATGCGACACAGTTTCAGTATTTTTTTGTTGAAAGAAAATGAGGACATGGGAAAAAGTACAGAAATAGAAAATAATTATAAATAAAAATTGTGGAAAAAATAGTTTTTTGTATATTAATATATTTATGGAGAGAAATTTTTAGAATTCTCGTTCATGGTTATCGCCATCGTACGCAGGTGTTCAGAACTAAAAGGTGGAGAGTCAGGATTGAGTTTCTCAGCTCGTATACCGACCGAGGGGAAAGTACTCCGCACCATATTTAGATAAAAAAGTGTAATTCCCATGAGTTACCATCACAAGCAACTTACAAGTTGTTTGAAATATCGCTAGGTGAATGAGAATATTAAATTTTTAACAATCAGACAAAGTAAAAATTTACTATAGTATTTTTTATTAATTTTCTTATTTTATTTAAATTTTTTTGACTTTCTTTAATTGTACCTATTTTATTTTTCACCTAAACGGGAATTTTTTTTTAAGAAAAAGACTAAGCATGTGATGTCTGACTAAACACAACTTTCACTACTTAAATAAACAATTAAAATTATACAAACTTATGAGTTAAAAAAAACTTCTAAACTACTGGCTGACTATAACTAACTCTTACTACTTAGTAAGAGTTGACAAAACTAACTTTTACTACTTATAAAAACAATTAGAAATTTAAAAACTTATAAATAAAAAAAAGTATAAACTACTGTCTGACTATAACTATATAAATTAAATAAACACAAATTATTATACTGTGTCTGACTAAAATAACTTTAACAATGGTTTTTTTTTGATGAAATAGGATAAGGAAAAAATTCGACTGACAAAAAAGTTACTGTCACTATTTTTATGATAAAAAGCAGAATTCTTTAGACAGTTTTGTCTGACTATAACTGCATTTTACTACTTACTAAAAATTAACAGTCTGACTAAATTTAAAGTTTACTACTTACAGTAAAATAGAGAAATTGCCTAAATTTGACTAACACTGACTAAAAATTTTTAATAAAAAATAAATAAACCAAATTTATTATTATGTGTCTGACTATAACTGTATTTTACTACTTACTAAAAACTAACGTTCTAACTAAATTTAAACTTTACTACTTACAGTAAAATAGAGAAATTTTACTACTTATTTTCTGATGATATAGGATAGGGAAGAGATTTGACTGACTAAAAATTACATTTTGATATTTTTATGATAAAAAGCAGGACTTTAAACAGTTTTGTCTGACTATAACTGTATTTTACTACTTACCAAAAATTAACAGTCTGACTAAATTTAAAGTTTACTACTTACGGTAAAATAGACAACACTTCGTATGCACAAACTGGATCATTTTACTGAAAATTAATAAAACACAATTTACAATATTTTGTCTGACTAAAAACAACTTTTACTACTGATGTGCGATTTAGTAATTTAACTTTGACTTACGATTCAATTTTAAATTTGATACTTATTTTAAAATTTCAACTTTGATTTTGACTTTAACTTTCATTTTAACTTTCCCTTTTACTTTGACCTCTGCTTTAAATTTCAAAATTAAAGTTAGAGTGACAATGAAAATCAAAGTCAAGATTGAATGTATCTTGTTTTACTGTAACAGGACATTTACTACTTATTTAAAATTAATAAAAATTTAAACCACTGACACAATCTTTTTTTATTATTGACACTTTTAATGGTCTGACTATATCTGACCTTTACTATTTACAGTAAAAATAGTAAAGTTGACAAGATTTTCTAAAAAACAACTTTAACTACGAAGTACGGAATTAAAATCAAATAAGAAAAATCACGTCCGACTAAACTCAATTTTTACTACTAGTAATAGAAGAGCACAACTCAATTTAGATAATTTTTTTTATTAAACTTGATTTTTAGTTACAAAACAATGAATGAAATTAGAAAAGTTGTGTCTGACTAAAAATTACATTTACTACTTGAAATTTAAAAAACTTTTGAAAAATTTTGTCCGACTGTAACTGTTTTGTACTACTGATTCCAAATTAGCAACTATTAATAAACGTTTGTCTGAAGAAAACTTTCACTTTCTACTAATTATGGAAACTTTAAATGCTGCAATGGTCTGATTAAAATTGACTCTTACTACTTGCATTAATAAGGAATTTTTTATAAAGTATTTATATTTTGAAATAAATTATTATTCTAATCATATAAATATAGGATATTATAAATTAATAATTAATATCTGTCTGGCTAATATCGTTCGTTTATACTTATTTAAAAAAATTTTTAAAATGTGGACTAAAATTCCTCTTATAATTCATTGAATTAAATTCATTTATTTAACTTTATTCCATTAATTTTATCCATTCATTTTACTCATTGATTTTATTCATTTAATAATACGTCAATTGCAGAATTTTTTTTTTTAATTGTTGGGAACAAAAGTTTAAAAGGTGGTCCATGCCTGACAATATTGCCCTATTTTTTTCCAAAAAAACCATCATTTTTATTCTTATCATTTCACTCTATAATTCGGACACCTATTACCTCTCTTCTGATCATGAACCTATATAAATAATTTTCAATGGTCTTTAAGAATTATTAAAAAGAATAATTCACATTCAACGATAATTTATAACAAAAGTAATTTAAAAGCAAAAGAATAAAAGAGCGCAAAATCGCAATTTTCCATTGTCGAAGATAAATCTACATTCTATCTTGTGAAGGATGTTTTCTCATTTTCATTATATGAACTAAAAAGTGAGAAAAGTAGAAATGTATTATTCATTCCGTAAGTTTTAAGAAATCTTTTAAAATTAGTACTCCTCATTTTTTTCCCTCCGTCATGTGGAACGCTATTCTTTAGTTTCTGAGATATCAAACTTTTTCTGTTTTTATTTTGATATTATTTGATTAAATTAAATTTTGAAATTTAATTATTTTCAAAAATTTTCATAAACTTCTTGGCAAAATTTCAATTATTCTTCAAAAATTCCAACAAATCAATGACTTTCATTACCTACTATTTTAATACAATTTTCTAAAAAATCCAATTATTTAAAAAAAAAATAATTAAAATTCTACGCAAACATTTAAATATTTTTATAAATAATAAAAATTTCACAGGAAATTAATTATTTATAAATTTTTTATAAATTTCTTTGCAATCATTCAACTACTTTCATAAATAATAAAATTTTCTACAGAGATTCAATTATTTTCATACATATAATAAAATTTTCCACAAAATAATAAAACTCATCGCAGAATTTTAATTGTTTTAATTTTAATCAAATTTCATGAAAAATGTAATTATTCTTAAAAATTTTATCAAAACTCGACAAAAGAATTTAATTATTTAAAAATTTTAATTTTAATTTAATTTCTCGAAAAATTTTATTAAAATTTGTCAAAAGAATTCAATTATTTAAAAATTTCTTGACAAAATTCTTTATCAGAATTACATTTTAAGTAGCATTCAATTGTTCAACAAATTATTTATTTTTCTATTTAAATAATTGAATTCTCTTAGAATTTTCTAATAAAAATTGATTTAAAAATTAATTTTAATTAAAATTATAGATAATGTAGCAGTATAGCATGGATTTTAATAGATAATTGAATTTTATAACGATTTCAAATTAAAATCTTTTAAAATTAAAATTTTTTTTTGCTTCTAACTAACAATTCTGTACAATTGTTAGTTTTTGAAAAAGTTAAATTGAATTAAATTGAATTCTTGAGAAGGATTTTATTGAAATTTTTTGTAAATAATTTAATTTTTTTTTTGAAAAATTTTATCAAAATTTAAATTATTATAAGTTGTTGAATTTCATAAAGAATTGAATTTCAATTTTTCTGAAAATCTCAATTCTTATGGAAAAATAATAATTATTTAATATTTATTTAAAAATGAAGTTATTGAATAATTTGAATAATTTTACAATTCAGGAAATTCGTAAATAAATGTAATAGAACATCTCTTTGAGTATCTAATAATTTTTAGAGTGAATCAAAAAATTCTTTTGGGGTCAAGGAAAAAGTTAAAATTTTCTCTAGAAATCAAGGAAGAAAAGTCAGGGGAAATAAAAATTAAATTTTTGTAGTAACCCTGTATATGCAACCAATCTTCATGACAGGCGCTTAAAAATGTGCTTTTCCGCATTCTTACAGCAATGCGCAATAGAGACATGTGTTGCTTATCGTTTCTCACACTTCATATACCAGATTGGTATATTTTGCACAAGATTTAATTTTAGATTACTACTTATGTACCCGCGATCAGTAAGAAGAGCGATATACATTGCAAGGAAAAATTACGACATCGCAATATAGATCCCGAACGATCGGATTACAAATCCTGTATATAGTTATATTTATATACGTATATTTATACGCACACTTTAGTGCAATCTCACACTTTGGTACACCAGAGAATTATTTTCATTCAAAACATCAATTTGTCACTGTTTAGATATAAAATAGCCATATTCTTCTTTCTCCTTTTTTTTCCTTTACTCATTTATCTTGTCTCTGTTTTCTCGATAAAAATACATAAATACACCCCTTTCTTTCTCTCTGTTATTTTTCTTTTTTAATTTATATATTAAAACTTTTGTTCCTAAATCTTGATTGTAAAATTTTATGTATATATATGAAAGAAAATTCAGAAAATTCTAAAAGATTGCTATGTTGATATATATGTATAGAGTGGAAGAAGAGGAAATGAGGGAAAGTTTGAAACTTACTGAATTTCTCGAATGCAAATAGTCTTTTCATCTGATTTTCTAACTCTTTGAAGAGAGAGCTTTTCTTTCGCACTTTTCAAGAGGAAAAATTCATTTCTGACAATATTTCAAGAATTAAAATATTCATTTGAATGTTTAATGTTCCGTGAAAAAAAAATTTGTTGTAAATAATAGAAAATAGAAGAAAATAATGAAAATAGATACAAAATACTGTATAAAATAATGAAAATGTAATAAAAAGTAATAAAATATACTTAAAAATAATGAAAATTAATTGAAAATTCAAGAAAATAATAACAATTAATAGAAAACAGTACAAAAAAGTGGGAAATAAATTAAAAATATTGAAAATTATAATAATTGAAAGTCAGTAGTCAATTTTAGACAAGCAAAATTGTTCTCGAAATTTTTTTAATTTGTAAATCAGTAGTATAGGTTTAATTTAGTCAGACAAAACATTTATTTTATTATTTCTCATTATAAGTTAGTAGTTATAATGAATTTTAGACAAACAAAGAATTTCCTAATTTTTGTACTGAAAATCAGTAGTATAAGTTAACTTTAGTCAGTGAAAAATTTCTCAAGTATTCCAATTTAAAAATCAGTAATTAAAGTAAATTATATTCAAACAAAGTTATTCATAATATTTTTTCAATTTGAAAATCAGTAGTTTAGGTCCATTTTAGTCAGACGATAAATTCTCTTCATTATTTCGCATTAAAAATCAAATTTAAAAACAATCTTTGTCAAATAGATATTTTCCTAATTTTTATACTTAAAAATCAGAAGTTTAAGATAACTATAGTCAAATAAAGCTTTTCATCTTTCAAACTCTATATTTTAAGAATAATAAAAAAAGAACATACATACTGTTTGACTAGATCTATTTTTACTACTTAAAATTATAATTTTAAATAAGTAATCTTCTGTCTGACTAAATTTATTTTTACTACTTAAAACTTAACTGAAAGAATAATCAAAATCTGTATGACTAAATTGATTTTTACTACTTGAAATTATAATTTTAAAAAGGAGAAATTATTCAGTCTGACTAAATTGATTTTTACTACTTAAAATTATAATGATAAAGAAGAGAAATTATTCTGTCTGACTAAATTGATTTTTACTACTTGAAAATATGATTTTAAAAAAGAGAAATTATTGCGTCTGACTAAACTGTTTTTACTACTTAAAATTATAATTTTAAAAAAGAGAAATTATTGCGTCTGACTAAATTGATTCTTACTACTTAAAATTGTAATTTTAAAAAAGAAAAATTATTTTGTCTGACTAAATTGATTTTTACTACTTAAAATTATAATTTTAAAAAAGAGAAATTATTGCGTCTGACTAAACTGTTTTTACTACTTAAAATTATAATTTTAAAAAAGAGAAATTATTGCGTCTGACTAAATTGATTCTTACTACTTAAAATTGTAATTTTAAAAAAGAAAAATTATTTTGTCTGACTAAATTGATTTTTACTACTTAAAATTATAATTTTAAAAAAGAGAAATTATTGCGTCTGACTAAACTGTTTTTACTACTTAAAATTATAATTTTAAAAAAGAGAAATTATTGCGTCTGACTAAATTGATTCTTACTACTTAAAATTGTAATTTTAAAAAAGAAAAATTATTTTGTCTGACTAAATTGATTTTTACTACTTAAAATTATAATTTTAAAAAAGAAAAATTATTTTGTCTGACTAAATTGATTTTTACTACTTAGAATTATAATTTTAAAAAAGAAAAATTATTTCGTCTGACTAAATTAACTTTTACTACTTGAAAAAATGAATTGAATGAAGCAGGACAAAATATTTAAAACTTTACGACTTTTAAATATTTTTGGTCGACATTTTGAAGCCGTTATTTTAAATTATTTATTCTCTTTAAAAAATTTGGATTTAACGCCCAAAAAATACAAATATGACAATATAATGTTTTTTCAAACAGAAATTTTTTTTTACATTTATAGCATAAAAATCTTTATTTTCACTGGCCTGTGAAAGGGTTAAATAGTATGATCCTAAAGTTCTGAACGTTCAAATGAACGAAATTTATTTATTTCTTCTTTAATTTAAATATTTATTACAATAACTTTTTGTTGATATGAAGAAAATTGAATTATAAAGTTTCTAAGTGTAAAATTTAAGTTTTTAATTTTTATTGTGAACAGTAATTTATAAAAATATTTCTAATAAAAAGTGTTTCGTTCATTTGAACGTTCAAAACTTGTGGATCATTAAATAGTTTTCGTAAAATAAACAAAAATCATTATGAAATTATTATTTTAAATAAATTTTTATCAGAAAATATTTTATAAACAATAAACAAATGACCTTAGGATTTCAGTAATTAATATTAAATTTTAGTCAAACAAACTTTTTTTACAATTATTATTAATTCTGAACATGTATTTTTTTAAGAAGAAGTTGGTTTTATTTTAGAACACTAAATAAATAATTTGAAAAATCAAAGTACAAAACAGGTACTTTGTGAAAATTAGTCATCTATATATAAAAATGTTGATTTAAATTAGCAATGCGGTTTTCTCCAATCTTTCGACAAGTAATTATTTTCGGTATTCAAAACGTTTCATCTCATATTCAATAGAGGAAAATAGGTCACGAAGGAGTCTACGAAGGTTGATTAAATCGACCTAAAGACCTCGAGATATCGTAACTTTAGCAGAAAGATGTTCTGTTAATGGAAATTGCGCGCACGTAGACAGCATAAATGTGTGCTGTGTAATTAACTGTACAGCCAAATACGATCCTTCGCTTTTCAAACCTGAAAAGTTAAAAAAAAACTGCCATTTCACACAAAATTTAAAATTGCCCCAGAAACAAATATCTGGTAATTACTATATCTTTATTATTTCAATTTCAATTTTTAAATCTGAAACTCTCATTTTCTTCTATTTATTATCTTTATCTTCTTTTTATTAAATCCCTCTCTTTAATTATCATCTTGTCACAATTATATCCTAAACTAATTATGTAACTGTCCAACAGTATACAGTGTATTTCGGTGAAAATTTAATAATTCAGAATTAGTGTATTTTATATACACCTACAATGGATATTTTCGAAATGTTATTTCTATCTTGAAATTTAATGAAAATGAGCAGCATTAAATTTGTAAAAGCCGAAGGAATCTATTTTCAAGAATTTTTAATAATAAATGACTGTCAGGGGGAAATTAGGAAAAATAGGCACATCCTGTCCGCGGCATATATATATATATATATCGCAGATTTCAGGTTTGTATAAATCCTTTAATGCCAACACCACACTTTACTGTCTGATTAATGATTTCCTTAATTAAAGTTACGTCCACTTGTACTTTTTCACATATATTTTAAGGAGAGGACAAAAATAGAGGAAACTTATCGACATTTGCAAATTTCGTCTCTAAAATGTTTGCAAAAAATTTCCAAAATAATTTTCCTAGAATTAAAAAAGAAATTAAATTAACTTAAAAAAAAAGATAAAAAATTTTGAAAATAAAAAAACTATATAGGGAAAAAGAGTTGAGTTTTATTACATATTTCAAAAATTAGCTTCTTAATTCCTTTTTTCATTCTCGCGCCATAATTTTTTTTTCTTTATGCGAAAATAACGTGGTATGAGGTGAATGAAATGAATTTTAAAAAAATATAACGAACACTTCGATCGTAAAACGTGCAGGAGAAGCTATACCTCTGGACAATTTTCTTTTTTCCACCCATCGCACCCCCCCCCCTCTACCCTCCCCACTCCTCTCTTTCTTTAAGGTTTTTCTCTCAACATAGCTGTCATTGCCTTTGAAAAGTAATTCGTTTACTGAGTCTGCGAGACGCTCGGGAGTGCCAGAAGCGTAAAAAACATTTGCTCGCGCGTCGTAAACTAGAAAAGAAAGACCATACCATCTTTACGTGCTGCGGATAACCATGTCGGCAACACGATATTGCTATCTCTGATCAAAATGAGAAAAGAATCGACATTTTTCATCTCGTGAAAAGTTTACTAACTGGTATATAAAAAAAAGAAGAGAAAATACTCGAGATGCTGCGTTTTCATATACATTAATCTGATTAATTCTCTTTTATACACGCTATTTTCTTTCTTCTATTATAATATAATTTTATTTTTATTTTTTATTATCGGTAATATTATTATTATTATTTTTTAATTAATGTTAAAATTATTTCTTTTTATTATTAGACAGCTTTCATGAAATTATCAAATTGATTCTATCCAGCTGAAAAAGTTCTATAGAATTTCACTAGAATTCATTCTATATGAATTCTAGGGAATATTTTACACAATTTCATTAAAATGATTCTAAAGAATTTCTACATTAATTTTAGTAAATTTGAGTGATCAATTACGGACCAATTACTGACAAAAATATAACCAGTCCGAGTCAAATAAGAGAACATTTTACTTAAAAGTATAAATTAAATTTCTTCATGCTTTATAATAATTTTCTGTTAATTTATAGTTTTCAGTAGTATGAATCAATTTAGTCAGACAAAATAATTTCTCTTTTTTAAAATTATAAATTTAAGTAGTAAAAATCAATTTAGTCAGACACAATAATTTCTCTTTTTTTAAATCATATTTTCAAGTAGTAAAAATCAATTTAGTCAGACAAAATTTTTCTTTTTTAAAATTATAATTTTAAGTAGAAAAAATCAATTTAGTCAGACGCAATAATTTCTCTTTTTTAAAATTATAATTTTAAGTAGTAAAAACAGTTTAGTCAGACGCAATAATTTCTCTTTTTTAAAATCATATTTTCAAGTAGTAAAAATTAATTTAGTCAGACAGAATAATTTCTCCTTTTTAAAATTATAATTTTAAGTAATAAAAATCAATTTAGTCAGACAGAATTTTTATTATTTTTTAAGTTTACTATTAAGTAGTAAAAATAGATTTATTTAGACAGAATAATTTCTCTTTTTTAAAATTATAATTTTAAGTAGTAAAAATCAATTCAGTCAGACAGAATAATTCCTCTTTTTTAAAATTATAAATTTAAGTAGTAAAAATCAATTTAGTCAGACAAAATAATTTTTCTTTTTTAAAATTATAATTTTAAGTAATAAAAACAGTTTAGTCAGACGCAATAATTTCTCTTTTTTTAAATCCTATTTTCAAGTAGTGAAAATCAATTTAGTCAGACACAATAATTTCTCTTTTTTAAAATCATATTTTCAAGTAGTAAAAGTCAATTTAGTCAAACAGAATACTTTCTCTTCTTTATCATTATAATTTTAAATAGTAAAAATCAATTTAGTCAGACAGAATTTTTATTATTTTTTGAGTTTACTATTAATTAGTAAAAATAGATTTATTTAGACAGAATAATTTCACTTTTTAAAAATTATAATTTTAAGTATTAAAAATCCATTTCTCTTTTTTAAAATTATAATTTTAAGTAGTAAAAATCAATTTAGTCATAGACAATAATTTCTCTTTTTTAAAATCATATTTTCAAGTAGTAAAAATCAATTTAGTCAGACAGAATAATTTCTCTTCTTTATCATTATAATTTTAAGTAGTAAAAATCAATTTAGTCAGACTGAATAATTTCTATTTTTTAAAATTATAATTTTAAGTAGTAAAAATGAATTTAGTCAGACAGAAAATTTTTTATTTAAAATTATAATTTTAAGTAGTGAAAATAGATTTAGTCAAACAGTATATATGAACCTCCCAATTCTATAACTCGATCTGCGCTCGAACGATCAGCGTAAAGACAGTCAGTCGGGCCAAAGTATGAAAAAAATTAAAAGTTAAAAATAAATATTTTTAAAAACACTATCTTTTATAAAATGAAAATGCGCAACTTTTTTCTCTTTAAATTTTTTTTGTAAAGTGAATATTGTTGACAGTAGAGACAAAAAACTAGAAATTTTTTGTTACACAATTTCATTGAATTTTAAAACATAAATCGTCATAACTCGGACAAATATTGACGGATTTCGTCCAAAATTAATATGCAATCCCGTTAAGGTCTACTGATGAAGATAAAATAATAAAAACATGAAAAGTGACTTTTTTTAAAACAATATTTAATTATAAATAGGGGAATGTCGGTAACAACGCATCCTATGTTTCGACGACAAAAAGTCTGCGGGGAACATTTGAGTTTAATAAACTTTCAGTGACAAAGTTTTTCATTATGAATCACGGAAGTTTTCTAAAAAGGTTTTAGACCGATTGTTTGAAAATTAACAAAAATATAGCCAGTTTAAAAAATCATGCGGCGCAACGACGCGTTGTGCCGTTTGACATGTGTTTGGTATTGGAAGGAAATACGTTTGTAACGTGTGATACACATAGGACGAGAACACATGTCAAACGGCGCGGCGCGTCGTTGCGCCGCATGATTTTTTAATCTGGCTATATTTTTGTTAATTTTCAAACAATCGGTCTAAAACCTTTTTAGAAAACTTCCTTGATTCATAATGAGAAACTTTGTCACTGAAAGTTTATTAAACTCAAAAGTTCCCCGCAGACTTTTTGTCGTCGAAACATAGGATGCGTCGTTACCGACACTCCCCTATTTATAATTAAATATTGTTTTAAAAAAAGTCACTTTTCATGTTTTTATTATTTTATCTTCATCAGTAGACCTTAACGGAATTGCATATTAATTTTGGACAAAATCCGTCAATATTTGTCCGAGTTATGACGATTTATGTTTTAAAATTCAATGAAATTGTGTAACAAAAAATTTCTAGTTTTTTGTCTCTACTGTCAACAATATTCACTTTACAAAAAAATTTTAAAGAGAAAAAAGTTGCGAATTTTCATTCTATAAAAGATAGTGTTTTTAAAAATATTTATTTTTAACTTTTAATTTTTTTCATACTTTGGCCCGACTGACTGTCTTTACGCTGATCGTTCGAGCGCAGATCGAGTTATAGAATTGGGAGGTTCATATTTTCTTTTCTAGAATTAATAGTTTTATGTAATAAAGATCAGTCTAGTTATTAAAATATTTGTAATTCCTTTCTTTAAATTTAGAGTTTAAAAAAAAGTTAATTTAGTCGTACAGAATTTTTATTATTCTTAAAGTATACATTTTGAAATAAGAAAATTTATTTGAACTGCTAATTAAAGAAAATTTTTAAAAATACTGTATGACTAATATTAATTTTAACCAGGCACTAAAGTTCAATTTAAAATAATTGCGAAAAGCTTTATCTGACTATTGTTATTTTAAACTTCTGATTTTCAAGTATAAAAATAGAAAAAATATCTATTTGAAAAAAATTGATTTTAAATTCAATTTATAATGAGAAATAATGACGAGAATTTATTGTCTGACTAAAATGGACCAAAACTACTGATTTTCAAATCGAAAAAATATTTAGAACAACTTTGTTTGAATATAATTTACTCTAACTACTGATTTTTAAATTGGAATACCTGTAAAATCTTCGACTGATTAAAGTTAACTTATACTACTGATTTTAGTTAAATTATGTAAAACTACTGATTAAGAAAATGTTTTGTTTAATTAAAATTAACTTTATCTAAAGATTTTCTATTGAAAATAATTTGAAAAAGGTTTGTCTAAATAATATTAACTTAAACTGCTCAACTCCTAATGACATTCGTTTAAAAAATCTTTATCTGACTATATCTAATTAATTGTAATTACAAATTCTCAAGTGAAAAAAATACGATAAAGTTCATTTTACTATAATTGTAAAAATAGATTTTCGACAGACAATAATTGCAAAAATGTTTGTCTGACTAAAATTAACTTAAGCTACTGATAATAAAGTGAAAATTTGAGAAAAGATTTTTTTTTGACTAAAATTAACTTTAATAATTACTAATTTTCAATTTAATATAATTGACAAAAGTTGTGTCTGACTAAAGTGAAGTTGCACTACTGATTTTCAGTACAAAAATTAGGAAATTCTTTGTTTGTCTAAAATTCATTACAACTACTAACTTTTAATCAGAAATAATAAAGAAAATGTTTTGTCTGACTAAAATAAACCTATACTACTGATCTTAAAATTTAAAAAAAAATTTGAGAACATATTTGCTTGACTATAATTGACTACTGACTCAAAAAGACATTAACTGCTAATTTTCTATTGAAATTAACAGCAATAATTTTTGTTTCAATAAAATTTATATGATGTAGTACTGAATTTCTAGTCATATTATTTTTAACTTATCTGTCTGACTAAAAATGATTAAAACTACTGATGATTTTTAATTTAAAATAATTGTCTCTTATTTTTGAATTTTGTTTTTTTAATACCAAGTATTTGATGATTTTTCACAAAGAGTATTATTTTCCACATTTTTTCTTTCTTTCACGGTTAAGTAGGTAAAATATTTGAGAATTAAAATCGTGGAATATAATTGCAGTCCCATGACAGAAACTTCTTGAGAGTACTTCATACTCTTAAGTCTCCTTAAGAAAATGAGCAATTTACTCATTTCCTTTTCTTGACTTTGTGCCTTTGATTTAAACTCAAATTTTATTTCCTTCACTTTGTAAAAGAATTTGTCAGATTCATTAAATTTTAAACCTGTTATTCCATTGCCTTTTTTTGAAATCCACTTTTTCAGTATATTGTTTAAATGTCAAGGCATTAAATTTAATGAACAGGATAGAATTTTTACTAGCAAGTTTTCTGGGGTAATTTTAAAAAATGTTTGTTTCTCTCATTTTTTATTACAATTTTATTTTAACAGTACAGTGAATTGTGATTAAATTACACTGGTTCAGTATTGACTAGTTTCATGACGACTTATTTATTTCTAACTCTATAATTGACCATGTCAATAATTAACGGAATAACTAAACTTGAGTTGTGAAATTGTTTTGGAACGAGATATTAACATTATAACAACTATCTTGAAATTAATATTATAGTTTCTATTGTCAGCAGAAAATAGAAATATATAAATGATTTTCCAAATGAGGCCTTGTATAAATAAATAAATATATAAATGCAAATATTTATTGATTTTTATATTTATTTATTTGTTTGATAAAAACGAAATTATTTCCGTTTGCTAAGTGCTAACAAAGATAAATTTTTTATTTGATAATAAACTTTTTAATTTTACTTTTATCTATTCCCGTATACATAAAAAGTGAAATGAAATATTTTTCCACTAGCTATCTAAATTACGCGAAAGCTATTGTCCGCTAAAAAAAAAATTAATGCTATAAATTATTTTTTACATTCGAAAATCTCGTATCTTGTAAATTAATCGTTTCCCTTTTTCCTCACATATTTTTGCGCATTTAAAAAAAATAGTTTTTCATTTTTCAAACACAAAAAGGAAAAAAAACCAGTGAAAAATTTATCGCAATGAAAAGTATAATTTTAAATATTCAATTTCTTTCCTTCTATTTTTGTAAAAATTAAATTTCCACTTGATTTATTTTATTATATGAATAATATTGGAAGGTAAATATAATTTTAGTTTTGCTCGCGAGAAATATTCGTCTGATTGAATTTAACAATTTTGTTCTGCGTTCTTGCAGAAAGAGGAACAGGAAAACTTTAATACTACTAATTTTGAAGCTGCTTCCAACACTTTGTGAATGTCACTTGAGAGCAGAAAGCAGTAGATATTTCTGAAAATGAATTTTAATTATTTCTCTTAAGACTGGGAATTAATATAATTTCAATTTTAGATCTCAATAGAAAATAGAAATAAAAATAAAAATAATTAGTTAAACAATTTAGCAAAAGGGAAAGAAAATTACGAACTCAATGAAAATAGAAATGGAATCGTAAATAAAAGAGGCAAATAATTAAAATAATACGTACATCCATTATCAAAATCAATTAATGAAATTGAATTTCATCGATATTCATCAATCATATCTTCTCTAATTAAGAACATTGACATTGTTATCCGTATTTATACCATTATATTAATTAAACAAAATTTTATCAAATTTGAAAATTTGCAAATTTCCAATTGTAATTATTTGCAAACTAAAAAAGAGAATTAAAAATTATTATTGACGAGTACATATGTATTTATAGACTGATGAAAAAAAAGGGAAAAAATTTATTTTCCACCAAAAAAATTTCATTTATTTTCTATTGAATTTTTGCAAAAACAAAAAAATGTTGCATTCGGAATTGTTCCAAAATTCCGGCCATTTCTTTTGGCGAAACTTCAAACACTCGTCTTACTTGTATTTTTTTTTTTTTTTTTTTTTGACTTCCTAAAGCTTTCATTGTTTATCCTGCGGAAAATCCTGGCAGAGTGGTACGCTTCCGGTGGTGTTTCCCCATGGAAACAAGTTACACAAACTAAAAGGGAATCACACTAACCCGCAAATCGTATTCTATCTGCAAAATAAATTTTTAGTGTTCTTTGATGAAACGGATGTTTTTATAAATTACTGTAATTAAAAGGAAATTATTAATTAGAAGGAAATTATTAATTAAAAAATAATTTATTAAAGAAAATATAATTTATTAATTAGAGATAATTTACTAGTTAAATATAATTTGTTGATTAAAAATAAAGTATTACTTAAATTATTAAGTGAAAAGGCTTTTTTGCCTGTCTAAATTCAATAAATAGAAATAATTTATTAATTTTATTTTGGAGAATAAAATTTTCATCTTTTTTAAAATTCTTTTTGCAATTCTATTTATCTGTTAAATAAATTCGAACAGTATTGTTAATTTATAATTTTCTGCCTAAATTGTTACATTAAAAAAATTAATTTTTTTAATGTAACAATTTAGGCAAGAAATTATAATTTTTTTTTTAAATGTTAACAATACTGACAATTGTCATAATAAAAGAAAGAAATAGAAAACCTTGAATTAAATTATTAAATAAAATTTTACATTCTTTGTTAAAATTTTTCATTTTCCATAATTTTTTAGTCTCAGATTCTGAACATTAAAAAATTTAATCAATTTCCAAGTACTCAATTAAATAAAAGTTACACATTCTTCTTTCTTTTCAACTAAAATTTGTTAAAAATGAATATATGATATTTCATATAAAAAAATTTTTCTAATTGCTTTTAAAAACAAAAAAGGAAAAAAAACAAAAAAATAAAAAATTTGAATAGAAATTTCTAATTAAATTCACGCAGTTCTATACATAACTGCAACAAAAGAAGACCAAAAAAAAAAAAAAAAAAATACAGTTTGTAAACTAAATTGGTAAACCAGTGAAAACTATATTCATCTAAAAAGACTGGAGGGATAATAAAATTCCCTCTGAAATGGATAGAAGAGTATCGCATAAAGCTCAGTTTCTGGAAACTGGAAGCTTGGCAGGGTAAGCACAAAACAAATATATCAGTCTCTCTGAGTATCTGCCTTGTTCCTTCTTGCCAGTCCTGTATATAAAATCTTCTAGAAGTGTATACAACCTTTTCTAGAAACTGTTCGATCAGTTCCAACCTTTAACTCGATCTCAAACCCCTCCCCGACCCCCTCTCACTCTCTTCAACCTTCTCCTCAAGCGACTAGACCTTCTGGCAAGAAATGTAACATTTTTCGAGTGGATAAATAAATAACTGTATTGAATTCCAAATATACTGCACATAACGTTAACAAAAAGATGAAGAAAAAAGAAGAAAACAAACTTGAGATTGGAAAAAGTCTTCTTGAATATTAAAATTTCTTTTTGTAACCCCCACTCTCGAATTTTGTCATTTCTCAATATTGAATTTTTTGCAAAATAAAATATATTTGGTACACTTTGTATATAAAAATAGAGTTTGAAACAGGAAATTGATAGTTTTGAATTTCAAAAATTTCCTCTCTTTTTCTAGTGTAAATAAAATAGAATTCTTACAACATTTGTAACGTGCTCCAAAGAAAAGTACATAAAAATGAAAAAAATTTGTAGGTTATTTTTGTAATATATGGAACGAGAATACACAAAGAGAATCAATTTTTAATATAAAACTCTGATGTTTAACTCTTCATCATATTTAAAATAATTAATATAAACTGATTTTACTTTTACACAGTTTTAATCAAAAACGATTAATTAAGGTAAAAATATCACAAACATAACCTTAAAATATTGCTTCTTAGCCATCTTTCTTTAGAGCAGGTCAAATGTTTCTATTGTAAAAAATTTTTTTTTATAACAATTTTTTACAATTTTTGGTTAATATCCTTTTTCTTTTTTATTTAGACCAATCAATTTCCGATGTTCAGCAAAAAAATTTCTAATGTTAATTTTAATTAATTAAGTTAATATATTAATAAAAAAAATAAATGATTGATAAAAAAAAAATAATAATAATAATAATAAAAATAATAATAAAAAAATAATAATAATAAGTTAATAAATAAGAAATAATTAATAATAATCTATATTAATAATCGTTGTATTCCGGTAATCTGTTCGCAGTTTGAAGTTAGTTGCTGTTTGCTTATTTGTTTCCTAATTTTTTAAATAATTTTTCTTCTTAAATGTTTTAAATTTTAAAATTAATCTACTAAAAATCATTAAATTCTTATGAAGCATTTATAAAAAATTTTAAAAATAATTGAATTTTATGACGAATGCAATTATTTTCAATTATTTTCAATAATTTGTATTAAAATTCTTTAGTCAATTTATAAATAATAAAAATCTTTATAAAAAATTCAATTATTTTTAAGGAAATAATAAAATTCTTATTAGGATTTTACTTATTTTTAATATAATTTCAAATGATTTCTTTGAAAATTTCAATTACTTTTTAAAATCATGTAAAAATTCGGCAAGAAAATTTAATGATTTTAAAAAATAATTAAATTTTTCACAGGAATTCAATTATTTAAAAAACTTTTAATAAAATCCAATTTAAGAATTCAATTATTTTTAAAAATAATGAAATTTCTGCTGGAATTCAATTATTTAAAAATTTCAAATTAAATTCCAGGGAAAATCCAATTATTTTTTAACCCTTTTTTTAAATTCTTCTAAAAAATTCAATAATATCAATAAATAGTACATTTTTCACAAGAATTCAATTATTTTAAATATAATTTTTGTAAAATTCTTCTCCAAAATTCACTTATTTTTTAAAATTTTTCCAAAAATACAATTATTTGCAGAAATAATAAAATTTTTTCGCAGGGATTTAATTATTTAAAAAAGTTTTAATAAAATTTTATTCAAGAATTCAATTATTTTCAGAAATAATTAAATTGTCGATGTACTGAAAATCATGAAATTCTTCTAAAGTATTTAGAAAAAAATTTGAAAACAATTGAATTTAAATCATATTTTTTTTAAATAATTGTATTCTTTCGGGAAATTTTATTAAAATTGTATTGAAAATAATTGAATTCCTCCGAAACATTTTATTGTTTATGAAAATAATTGAATTTCTTTGTAGAATTTTATTATTTATGAAAATATTTTAATTCTTGCGAAGAATTTTCTTATTTATGAAAATAATTGAATTCTAGCTGAGGATTCTACAATTCATAAAAATAATTGAATTGTTTCGAAGAATTTTATCTGAATTTTTGAAAAAATAATTAAATTATTTGAAGAAATGTTATTAAAAATTTTGAAAATAATAATTTTTTTAAAAGAAATTCATCAAAATTGTTGAAAAAAATAATTTAATTTACATTAAAATTCTTGAAAATAAACAAATTTAATTATTATTTTTTTTTTAAAATAATTGTGTTCTTTAGAAAAATTTTATTAAAATTGTATTGAAAATGATTAAATTCTTCTAAAGGATTTTATTATTTATGAGAATAATAAAAGTTTTGCATAAAATTGTATTAAAATTTTTTAATAATAATAAACAAGAATATTTAATATTATATACTTAGTAAGTGAATTCTTAAGATTTTTTTAAACTGTAATCATTTAAAAATTGATGTTTATTCTTGAAAATATAACATTTTTTAATTTACAAAATAATAAGAAATGGAATACCACGTTCCGCGCGTATCATGTTTGGTAGTTAATAATAATTTTAATTAATTAATTTCATTTTAATTTCAAATGATGATAATTTTCTGTCGTGATAACATTTTTTGCAATTTTTTTAATATCTTTTTTATTTTCTGTTGCTGAAAAATATTTCATTAAATAATTTTTTGAAAATAATTTTTTCTTAAATTTTTTATTAATTTTTCTTAGAAATTACATAGTTTTTGTTAATTAAATTGTTTTTCTAAAAGTTATTTTATTTTTCTTCGTTACAAGTCATGAGCCATGTTTAAAATTCAAAAGTTAAACGTTTTCAAAGGGTTGATTCCTCTATATTTAATCAAGTTGAAAACGAATTTCTTCTTTCAAGAGGGAACTTTATTAACGACCACACCTGCATGATTTGCAAAATGCTTATCTTGGTTTTCTCTTTGATCTTTTATAAACATAGTTTCTAACTTTATTAAAAAACATGCCATAAACCAAAGGAAGATTCATATTTTAAAATCCCAGGAGTATTATTTTTAAATTATTTTTATTATTATTTACAGCATGTGACTGTTAGTGATGGATCTTCAATGTTAACTTTTCCAACCATTTTTCTCTTGAAATAAAAAATAAATTAAGCAGATTTTTTTTGTGAATATCTCTAAATTATATGATGAAAAAATTCAGTGATGAAAAAAAGTTTTAACATTTTTAAAATTAATTGTTATAAAACACTATCAAATTATATCAGTTGCAACGATTTCTACCATTCAAGTAGAGACCACTGAAATTTTCAAAAATAAGAAAATAATAATAATAATAACAACTATTATTATTTTTGTTGTTGATATTATTATAGTTCCTTATATTTTATTGTTATTTTTTTACCATTATTAAATTATTATTTGATTTATATTATATTTATATAATTTCATTTTATATACGGAACTAGCTCAATATTATTAATTATTAATTATTAATTATTAATTATTAATTATTAATTATTAATTATTAATTATTAATTATTAATTATTAATTATTAATTATTAATTATTAATTATTAATTATTAATCATTAATTATTAATTAATAATGTTTATAATTAATAAGTGAAAGCAAGAAAATAGTATTTTTAGCGGAAAATAATAAAAGTTAAATTGAAAAATTTGTTTGCCTCTGAATCGTTAATTATATATAAACGTTGTAAACTTTACTAACGTGTTTTTTCTATAGAAACATTAATAACAATAAATAATTGTTAAAAGTTTGTATTGATTTATTTTACTATATTTTATTAGGTACGATTTTTTAATAGTGTTTTTTTTTCCATTTTATTTAGTTAATTTATTTTTTAATTTATTTTATTTGCTTTTCATTTTAATTTTTGTATTTATTTTCTTATTTGCTTTCCTTTTTAATTTTTGTATTTATATTTTTATTTTCTTTATTTATTTTTTCTGTTATCTATTTTATTTATGTTTATTTATTTATTGAAAAATTGAAATTCAGAAAAATTGGGCCTGTCAAGAAATAAATAAATAAACAAGAAAATTTTTCTAAATAATTTTTTTTTTCTTTGTTTACTTTGGGCAAATTTCCAGGGCATTGAGTTTAAACCGAGGTAGTTTATGTTTTGTTGCCAATTCACTTGACAAGCTGCTATGATGGATTTCTATTTCCGTCGACATGTAAAGAATTCCATTAACGGTCCAAAAGTGATAGAAGCTATCAAAACTCTTTCGAAGTAGCTGATTGTCGAATCTAAACGAAAGGAACCAAAAGAAATATATATATAGTGTAGTAAGAAGCGCTTTTCAAATCATTCTCAAAGTCGATCAATGAAGAAACCTCCTCTCCACTAACATCAATATCTTCTTTAAATTTTTTTCGGTGAGTTTGCTGTTTTCCTAGCCCATTTTCTTTTCTCCCACACACATGTTTGTCTGATATAATGAAAAGTGATACTGTAAAACTTATTGGTTTTTTTTTTATTCGAAATTCTTTCTTTCTTCGACATTAACACAATCTTTATCTTGAACTCTTATTTAGTTTTTTCCCATTGTTCCTATTTTTCTATTTTCTTATGTTTTTATTCTTTATATTAATTTATTTTTATTTATATTTTTTTTTCTTTATTTTTTACTTCTTCTAATTATTTTTCTGTGAATTTTTTTTTGTTTATATTTATTTATTTTTATTTATTCTTTATTTTTTACTCCTTCTAATTATTTTTCTGTGCATTCTTTTTTTGTTTATATTTATTTATTTTTTTATGTTTACTTCTTTTTATTATTTTCATTTCACTAGTTTTGTTTTTATTTTTTAAAAATTTGATTTGTAATATTTTAATTATTTCTTTTTCTATTTATTTCTTTTTCATTCATTTCTTCTGACTAATTCTTGAATTTGATTTTTAATCGAAAACAATTATTGAACAATAATTATTAAACAAAATTAAAGAAAAAATAAATTAAAAATACACTAAATAAATAGAAAATAAGAAGATCAGTAATTTTTTTTTAATAAAAATATAAGAAATAATGTAGATTGTAATTAACACTTTTTTTCTGCATTTTAAACTGATAAGTGGTAAGTATAATGTAGAGACCATAAAAAAATGCACTTGGTGAGCATAAAGATACCACAGGATAAGGGATGAAATTAAATATTAAAGTTTTTCTTTGAACATAGTTATTTTTTTTGTGCATCGTCACTGAGCCTCGATTTTTTTTTCTTTACTTCTCAAATAAAATTAGTGCAGAATAGATGAAAATCCACTTTAAACACAATGAAGGCAGAAGCAAAGAAGCAGCAACATGATGTAAATCACGTGTACAAAAGCTTTGATCTTTGAGAAGGAGTCAAAGCTCCATTATCGCTTCCTTTACTTTTTTTTGTTACTTTTTTTCATTCTTTCTTCTCTCCATTTTTTTTTGCAATATAGTACTTAAATTGCACTCTAAAAAGTTTGATCGACGCTTTACCAAAAGGCGAAGCGAGGTCATCGTTTTCAGTGTGTTGCTGAAGAAAAAGTTTATTCGATACCATAACAAGCAAAAAGGAAAAGGGAATGAGCGAGAGAGAGACTGATTTTACTCATTATAGGAAAACCAATTGTTATCCAAAAGCAATGAGTTTCACTTAAGATGATCTATTTGACAATAAAATCAATTTAAACTCTCGATTCTTTTTTTTTTTTTTTTTTTGTCGTGTCTTAAACTTTGCACTGTGAGAAACTTTACAGATAAGTTATTTTCGAAAAAAACACAGTAATTTTTATTCTTACTTAGTAATTTTTGCTTTTTGCTATTATGATTCTTCTACATATAATTTTTTTTGAATTTTTCATTTCAAACAAATTGAAAAAAAGAACTTTGGAATATTAATTGAATAAATAAATATAAATAAAACAATCGTTTGCATAAATAAATAAGTAAATTAAATTAAAGTAAAGAATAAATAAAATAAACAAATTGAAAAATAAATAAAATTAATAAAAAAAATTAATTGAAGAAAATAAATTATTACTAACAAAATGAAAAATTAAATAAAAAACGAAAAAAAATAAATAAAAATGTGTATTTTGAGTTATAATTTTTATTTTAAGACAGAAATTTGAACTTCGCATTAGGTGAAAACTGCCAGAGGAGATTTAGCACACGTGGTCCTTATCATTAAATAGTATATATGTATATATTCACTTGGAAAGTTATCCGCAGAGTTAATTTCGAACTCGATGAATTTTATTGGGGGAATTTGGCTATAGGCACGCACGTTGGTAGTCTGATATCCAAACTGTCGATGATAAGTAGCAGTTCATGAGATTTGCATAGTTTACGACCAGAATTCTCAATTTTTACTTCTCGATTATTTAATTTTTCTAACTAAAAAATAAAAATTTTAAAAAAAATTTTAAAATATCTTTTCGATAAATTGGAATTTATAATTTTTATTTGAATGAATTTTAATATAGAGAATTTTCATAAATTATACTAGTTTCTGCAATTAATGGCGTAATAGTCTATAATCGACTTGCTTTTAGAACCTGATTTATAAAAAAAAATTATTTAAGTTTTGTCTGACCAAAACCGAAATAATTTACTTTCAATGCATTAAAAATAATTAACAATATTTTGTCTGATTAAAAGCAATTTTTGATTTACTCCTGATTTCAAAGAAAAAATTATTTTTTAATAATAGAGTAAGGCTAAAAAATTTTTACTAAAAAATTTAGAGAACAAAAGAGTGCTTTGAAAAAAGGGTCTGACTAGATTTCACTTATAATACTAAAATTAAAACTGACTGACTAAAATTGTCTTTTACTACTTACAAATAAAAAAATTACAAAAAATTCGTTGTCTGACTAAAATTTCTTTTACTACTGAAACTCTAAGTAAAAATTAAAAATATTTATGTCAGATTTTAAGAATCAAAAAGTATTTTTATAACTAAAGTCTGATTAAAAATTACCTTTGCAACTAACTTAAAAGAAAGTGTTTGTCAAAATAGTGCCTTTACTCAATATTTACTTCAAAAAGCAAGCAGTATTTCTTAAAATAAAGTCTGACTAAAAATAACTATTACTCCTATTTAAGAAATCAAGAAGTGTTTATAAAAATTGTGTCTGACTAAATTTAACTTCTAATACTAAAAGAAAAAGTTTCTAATTAAATTACATTTTTTTAAAATTTATTTTTACTAAAAACAAAAGTGTTTAAATAAATTTTTCCTAGAATTCTGAAACCGAAAGTGTATAACTATATTTACTTATACTTCTGAAAACCAAAAGTAGAAATAGTAAAAGAAGTCACGTCTGACTAATATTGACTGTTACTACTGATACAAAAATTAAAAGAAAAATAAATTCACTTCCTTCAATTAAAAGAAAAAAGTTGCATGATTAAAATTTCCTTTTACTATACAAAAACCAAAAGTAGAAATAGTAAACGAAGTGTAAATAAAAAAACCACGTCTGACTAATATTGCCTTTTACTACTGACACAAAAATTACAAAAAAGTAGTTGTATGATTAAAATTTCTTTGACTACTTAAATCAAAAGGAAAAATATGAAAAAACGTGTAAAAAAAACCACGTAAGACTAAAACTCTTTTTTACTATTGTTGCAGAACAACAATAGAAAGATGCCTGACTAAAACTATTTTTACTACTTAAAGTTTAATTACAAATTAAGAAAATTTCTATTTAATTTTACTTAAAAAATGTACAATCAGTAGTAAAAGTCAACTTAAGTCAGACAAATGTTTTTTTGGTAATTTTAAATACGTATAAATGAATTATAACTGAAACCTCTACAAATTATCCTTGGGAAAGAAAATGTAAAGTTTTGTTTTTAGAAAACAAAAAATAAAATTGTATGCTCGAATTTGAATTTAATAAAAATAAATTGAGTTAGATTGTTTTTGCTTAGTAAGGAGAATTTTGGGAATGAGAAGCGCATTTATTGACAATGTGTATGGAAAGGGAAAGGATAATGAGGAAGAACGGTATATAAGTCTATCAATACTTGTCCTCTCTTCTCGTCTATATATATAAGATCAATTCAGGATTTTGCTTTTGTCCCACTTGAATCAGATACCTAACAAGGTATCCTTCCAATCCTTCATGCGATGTAAAAAAAATATATATAAAGCTTTATTTGCAGGAGCAATTTAGCTATATATAAATATAAATATATATATATATATATATATATATATATATATGTGTATACTACATATATAGTTGAATTGTTATATATAGAGCGAAAAACTATATCACGTTTGCGCAACTTTAATCGAAATTTCTCCTTTTTCGAAATACTTTGATCTGAGCAATTTCACGCGTCCCTCGTTTAAATTTGAATTAATGTCCTTCATTTCCCAAAGTTGATGAAATCGTTAGAATTCTGATTCACATGTATAGAATCTTTTAATTTCTTAAATTAAGATCTTTCTTTTTTATTACCATCAGATGGCATTAAATTCTCTTCTCTTAATTCGAATCAAATTAGAAATACTTCTGATTACTGACTTCCTTTTCCTCTTTTCTTTTTTTTTGGTTTTCTTCTTTTTCTCCTCCTACAGTTCATGAGGGATCAATTTTCTAAGAAAAAGAAATTTTACCCATTACTTAAAATTGAACGTTTTTAATTTTATTTTAAATGTTTGAAAATTTATTTCAAAAGAAAATTTGTTTTTGCTAAAACAGTAATCGCTAATTATCAATTTCATTGAATTTTATTTGTTGGAAGATAAATTTTAATTTCTGTCTTACGATAGAATATTATTTTTTCTGACCAAATACAATTTTCACTACTCATTTAAAAAATAGATATTTTTTTGCAAAAATGTTGTCTGACTAAAGAACAGCTTTAACTACTTATTTAAAAAAAGGTTTATAACAATAGTCTGACTAAAATAATTTTAACTACTGATTTTAAAAAACAAAGATTATTTGTATAAATAAAGTCTAACTGAAGAAATAACTTTACTACTGATTTTGAAAAAACAACTGTTTTTAAAAGTAAAGTCTGGATAAAAAAGACTTTTTCTGCTATTTAAAAAAAACAAGGAATGCTTTTAAAAATTGTGTCTGACTTAATTTAACTTGCATTACTAAAATCGAAAGTTTCTGACTAAATTTAATTGTCAATTTAACTAGATTTTACTTTTACTACTTCAATTGAAAGTAGAAATATTGAAATAAGTGTAATTAAAAAGTCACGTCTGACTAAAATTGATTTTCATTATTAATAATATAAAAAGAGTTTGCTATTAAAAATTTGTTAAACGTTTATTTTAAGTAGTAAAAGTCAATTAAAGTCAGACATAACTAAATTTTTGTAATTTATTAATAAAAAAATTTACATTCATAATTATATGTTAAAATTTACTAAAATTCTATACTTATTTCTCTAGAAATCAAATTTAATTGATGGATCTGTAATCACTGAAATTGTATTTCCATTCCTGTTTCTTCAATAATATTCTATTACTTCATAAAGCAAAATTATTCCTATTCTAATATAATGTAAATTGGAAAATTAAAAATTGTTATTTTCAATTATAATCAAGTTTATAGAACTTGTCTGACTGAAATTAACTCTTACTACTGCATCCAAATTTTCATTTATTTCGAATATTTACATTTATGGCAAAATTGTTTCTCACACAGTACTTGTCACAAAAAAATAAAAGTTAAATCTCAAAATTTTCGTACTTAACATATTTTTTTTCTTTTCTTCGCGTCTGACTATAAGATATTTTATTTCAGTAGTGAAAGTCCATTTTAGTCAGACAAAAGTAT
Source organism: Leptopilina syphax (assembly GCA_032872505.1). Lineage (NCBI taxonomy): Eukaryota > Metazoa > Arthropoda > Insecta > Hymenoptera > Figitidae > Leptopilina > Leptopilina syphax. The sequence goes on along the minus strand of CM065477.1, from coordinate 7,933,257 downwards.
CAAACGCTTCTCATTTTTATTGATTTAAGAAAAAAAATTTTGATTTAAATGTTTTTTTCTAAATATCTACGATCTAATTCTTAATTAATTATAAACTGCAAACTACTCTATATTTTTATGTTGTCTATTAAAATTAATTTTTTCAAACTAGTCTAAATGAAATAAACTTTTACCACTGTTTCTAAATTTTCATAAATTCTGAACAAAATTCTGTCCGACCTCTGCTATTTTTTTACTGCTCGTTACAAAAAGTAAAAGAAGTCTTAAAAATTTCGTGACTAACTTTTCTTTAAAACTTTAGTGTCAGTAGTAAAAGTCAATTTCAGTCAGACAATTTTTTTTTAAATCTTTTATAGTTTTACGTGAAATTTGAAAATAGCGTTTTTTTTTAATCATTTTTTCCTTTAAAATAAAAAAAAGACTGTGAAGCTCCAGAATTTACGCTTTTAAAAAATGTTTTAAAATAATAAAAATTCTCCTTAATAAAATTGCTTTTTACTACTTAATTAAGAAACAAGAAGAAATCGAAAATTTCAAAAATGGCTTTCCAAACAAAAATCATTATGAAATCAGTAGTTTATAAATCAATTTTAGTTAGACAAACTTTTTTAAATTAATGTCATTAGGAATTTAGTAGTTCATGTAAATTGTAGTCAGACAAATATTTTCGAAATAACTTTTAATTGAAAAATAACTAGTTAAAGTCAATTTTAGTTAAAAATTATCAATTTTTTTATTAAAAATTTCCCACTTATTTTCATTTAAAATTCACTAGTTGAGATAATTTAATAATTGAAAATAATTTCAAGTCTACTGTAAATATTTTTATGTTTTATTGTCAAACTTGGACCACATTTTGAACTTTGTTTATAATTTTTTAAAAAAATTAATTTAGGCAATTTAGTTATATTTTTATTATTAAAAAGCACTTTTTTGATATTTATTTTTATGTTTATTTAGTTTTTAATAAATGAAGAAGGTAGGAAGAAATTTATTTATATAATTTACTGTACAATAGTTGAAAATTTAATTTTACACACTCTAAATATATCAGCTTACACCAAGATTCTCATTAAATCAAGAACTTCTGTTTTTCAACTTGAGAAAGTATATCAGAGCGCGTGTGTACACTTGAATTCTTGCGCTTCTGAATAAGCTTGAAAATAGGATGACGATGTTCTTCAAAAGAAATAAGTGCATAGAAGATCGTATCACCAAGGTAGCGCATGAAACTTTCCTACCCCAACTATATATATATTGAAGGTGATTGAGAATTACATAAAACAGATAACAGAGTTCATAAAAGAGGCGTTTAGAAAATTTTATGACGTCAAATACTCATTGGAAAATTGCTATGTATATAACTTGATTTTATATCCCGGAAAATTCCCTTTTTCTTCCATAAAAAACTTCATTTTCTCAGGTTTTCTTTTTTTTTTACTTTATCAAAAACGATTTCTCGAGTTTTATACATTTTTTATGTACTTATAATAATAGAACCATAATTATTAACAATTATTTCAAAAATTACTCAAAGAATAAAAAAGAGAAGCAGAAAAAAGGAAAGAAGAAAAGAAAAAACAACAGTAAAAGAAGAAGCAAAAGGAAAATAAAAAAAACAGAAAAATCAAAAAGGGAAATACAAAAAAGAAGAAACGAATAAAAACAAAAAATCAGAACAAAACAGAAATTTAAAACAACTGAAAATTGTAATTTTTAATTCAAAGTTTTAGAAAACAAGAAGATAAAATTGTTTTTTTTTACACACGTTTCGTGAGTATGTAAAGTGGTTTTAAACTTTTGCTTGTGTAGTTTGTTCGGTTTAATATCCAACTTTACACGCGAGGTGTAAAAAGTATTTTTCTTCTCCCTTTCTTTTTAGCTTTAAAAATAACAAACCTTGTAATATAAAATTTTAATGGCACGAATAGAGTGAAATTAAAAAAATAAATTTGCAATTCAGACGTTCAATTTCTATAAAAAGCCTGTTATCTCAACACACTGACCGACGTATTAAAAATTAATGATTGCAAAATTGTTACAAATCGTTCTTGAACAAGAAGAAGAAGAAGAAGCAGCAGCAGATATTTTCTGATGAAAGAATTTAAAATTAGTACAAGTCATATGTGAAAATAACTTATGTAGTTGATGTATATAAACAGATCATTCCTTACAGAATTTATAACCATCTTAAGGTCATATCATATCAAAGTCGTGGTAGTTCTTCTCCATTCAAAAATCACTTTGACACATGTGTGCTATAATTGTGAATAACTATAAATAATTACTTGTTTCTTTGAATTATTATTTTAGCTCGTCGATATTCAGTTATTAATTCAAAAAAAAAATTTCTTTAGCAAATCTTAGACCTTGAACTTATTGCAATATTTAGATATAGGTGATCTTTTTTAAAGTCACTCGTTTGTACGTTGATTTTTCAATCTTTGTTGATTTTTGAAATTATTTTATTATATTTTTATTTATTATAACAACAATTTAAATTAACGTCAATTAATTGTATTTGCTTCAAATATTAAAATTATTGGTTCAAATACAATTTTTTCTATTTGAATAGAAATCATTTGGTTCAAACGCAATTTGTCTGATTTAAATAAAATATAATCAACAATAAATTTTAAAAAATTTTCTTAAAGTAAACATTTACTTTATCATAAACAAGAAAACGTTTATTTGGATCAAATAAATTTTTTTCCAGTCTAGTCTATTCACGTTTAGTAAAATCATCCATATATTCGTTTTCTTTTATAGGAAACGGAAAAAAAATTCCATTTCACATCGTTTATTATCAACAAAAAAATGAAGCGGTGAATTCGAAATTTTACTACTCCTTTGGTGTGCTATATATTTTCTTTACATTTTATTCTCTTTCAATTTTTTTTTCTTCCCTTTTTTCTCTACTTGAGTTTGCATCTAGGGCTCGAAGGAAACGATTCGCATTCCAGAAACTAGTATATAGTTCGTAAAATAGAAAGAAAAATCTGCACATCTATCTCACGAATTTCATCTAACAAAATCTTGAGTTACATATAGTAGTTCAGAGTAGTTGGGATAGGGAGAAAAAACAGTGTTAAGCAAACAATGAGGTTAGGGAAATAAAAACAAAATTTTAACTCCACTCCCTGAATTTTTATCATTTATTCGTAAATTTTTTTTTTGCAGTAAGATTTTTATTATAATATTCATAGTAATTTTTTATAGTGATTTTTATAGCAAATTTTTTTAGTAATTTCTTTATAATGGTAATTTGTTACTGTAATTTTTTATAGTAATTTTCTTACAGTAATTTGTTATAGTAATTTTCTTACAGTAATTTGTTATATAGTAATTTTTTATAGTAGTTTTCTTACAGTAATTTTCTTATATAAATTTTTTAATGGATTATTTTTTCTAGCAATTTTTTAAAGTAATTTCTTACAGTTATTTTTTAAAGAAAATTTTCAATAGTTTTCTTTATAGCAATAGATTTAGTGATTTCTTTAATATTCACTACACAAATTATTATCAAATAAAAAAAAAATATTCACTGTTTACAGTAATTTTTGTAAAGTAATTTCTTACACAGTATTTTTTTAATTTTTATACAGTAATTTGTTCAGAATAATTTTTTTAGCAAATTTCTTTAATCGTAATTGGTAAAAATATTTTTTTTTATTTATTTTCTTGTAGTAATTTTTATTTTAGTTTTCATAAGTAATTTTTTACAGTAAATTTTTGTATACTAACTTTTTAATGATAGTTCTTAATAGCAATTTTGTAGTATTTTCTTTCATAGTAAGTCGTAAACTTTTTTGTAGTATTTTTTTGTAATTTTTTTGTAGTATTTTTTTGTAATTTTTTTGTAATTTTTTGTAGAATTTTTTTGTAATTTTTTTGTAGTAATTTTTTTTTGTATTTTTATTCTTATAGTAAATTTTCCAGTAAATGTTTTAGTATACATTAGTATTTTTATAGCAATTTTTTAAAGTAATTTCTTTAATAGTAATTTTAATAGTAAAGTAAAGCAATTTCAATAGTAATTTTTTAAAGTAATTTTTTTAAATTTCTCATTGTAATCTTTTTTAGTAATTTCTTTAATATTAATTTCTTAGTGTGTAGTTTGTTACACAGTAATTTTTTATAGTAATTTTCTTATATTAAGTTTTTAATGGATTATTTTTATAGCAAATTTTTTAAGTAATTTTTTTAATGACAATTTCTTACAGTAACTTTTTACATTTAATTCTCTTATATCAATTTTTCAGTAATTCTTTAATAGAATTTTGTGAAATTATTATTTTAATAGTAATTTTCTTATAGTAAATTTTCAATAGTCTAATGAGATAAACTTTTTTGATAATAGCACCACAAGGTTCACATCATTATTGCGTAATATTGTTTTGAATACGAGAAGAACTATGTAGTAAAGTGGCAACCTAGATTTATTTGTATAAATATATATTGTAATTTTTTCTTTTAGTCTTAAGAGTACTTTTGTACGAAAGGGCAAGTCCCGTTATGTTTCTAAATAAATAAATAAATAAATAGTATTCCTTATAGCAACTGATGTATTAATTTCTTCCATAGTAATTAGTTACAGTAATTTTTGTATATAGTAGTTTCTTATATAGTAATTTTTTCGGAATAATTCCAGAATAATTTTTTATAGCAATTGTTTTAATAATTTCTTTAATCGTAATTTTTAACAATAATTTTTATAAATTGAAAAAATTTAAAATTATTTAAATTATTTAAAATAATAATTTTTATAGTAATTTTTTGTAGTAATTTTTATTAGCAATTTTATACAGTAAATTTTTTTATAGTAATAATTTTATTGTTGTTTCTTAATAGTAAGTTTTTAGTATTTTCTTTGATGGTAATTTGTAAATTTTTTTTGTAGTAATTTTATTACAGTTAATTTTTGGGTAAATGTTACATTAGTAACACATTAGTAATTTGTAAAGCAATGTTTTCAGTTATGTTTTTTATAGAACTTTATTAGATTAATTTTTTACAGTAAACACATTAATTTTTTATGGTAAAATCCTTATAGTAATTTTCTTATATTAATTTTTTAATAGATTATTTTTATAATAATTTTTTAAAGTAATTTATTTAATAACAATTTCTTATAGTAACTTTTTACAGTAAATTCTTATATCAATTTTTTAGTAATTCTTTAATAGGATTTCGTGAAATTATTATTTTAATAGTAATTTTCTACTGATAAATTTCCAATTGTATTCTTTACAACAATTGATTTAGTAATTCCTTTCATAGTAATTGGTAACAGTAATTTTTAAAGAATAATTTTTATAGTAATTTTTTCAGAATCACATTCAGAATCATATTCTATGTCGTTTAACATTGGTTAATTTAACACGCAACAAAAAAAAATTTCTTGTAGTAATTTTTTACAGTAAATTTTCGTATAGTAACTTTTTAATGATATTTCTTAATAGTAATTTTTTTAGTATTTTCTTTCATTTTTTTAGTTGTGTCTTTTATAATAATTTGTTACAGTAATTTTTCACAGTTATTATTTATAGTATTTATTTAATAGTAATTGTTTTGTAGTAATTTTTTTCAAAGTAAATTTATTGTAAACATTAAAAAAATTTTAAGCATTGCAAAATTTCTTTCAAAACACCCGAAAATGCATTTTTGCTGGGTGAGAAACATTTGTATACCTTATTCAAACTAATTTATAGGTAAATCGCCAAAAAAAAACACAAACACCGAGAAAATCTAGACATTTTCTTTTACTTTTTTTTGAGCACGGCTCTTAACCTGTTCTTAATTGGAGCGTTTATTTTACTAGAGTCCTGTCCGGGTCAAAATCCCTGTGCATTATCTGTGTTCTACAGGCGGGACAAAATGGAATCTATATATATATATAAAAGTATGTTTATATATGTATCTATATATATAGATATGTACTATATATACAAAAATACTATAGATATATATACATATGTATGTAGGAACGAACTTCAACTATATGGTGGAATCACGTTGTAGAATATTTTCTAAAATTAAATCTGTTGCACAACATCAAAAGCATTTGCGTGAATGGCAGGCAACGAGGTCCCTCTGAATGTTGAATCTCAAGAGATCTTAATTTCGTTAAAGTACCAGCTTCAAAACCCAATGATGAAGTATACTCCCACCCATTTGGTTTTTGTGTAAAAATAAAGTGTATATATTCACGGTTCGTTGTCAGTGAAACATTTGATCATATGTTACTTTTAGAAAGAGATTTGTAATCTTTATAGTTCAGGAAAACCATACATTTAATACCCCTTTACACATTATCAAACACAGAAGAATTTTAAACAGGGTATTAAATATCCCTTTATTGGTTTTTGCTCACATTTGTTAACTTTTGGAATTTTTATTTCTTTTAGAGATTAAGTATTTAGAATTTTTAGAGATCTAAATATTATATAATATTACATATTGTTGTATAATTTTTAGGGTTCTTAATATTATGTAATATTATCTATTGTTATAGAAGAAAGGGAGCTGAGAAGCAAAATCTTATAGGTTATGTTTGGTATCTTTTACTGTAACAAACATAACCTATAAGATTTCAAAGATTTAAAATTGTTTACTTCTTAGGTTCCTTTCTTTGCAACGCATCATATTGACAATGTTGTAAATTTAACTGTTTATCAAATTATATTTAAATTAATTCAACTTTTTTGTTATTATTATTGTTATTATTATTGTTTAGTCATAAATATAACTTTATCAAATGATATTTAGTCAGTAAAGTTCTCAAATTTTTGTTACAGACAAAAAAAGTTATGATTTTTGGCAAATCATTTATCTTCGAAAGATGGTCATGGTGCGTAAGGCGCAGAGTTGTAACCCAACGAACTCGGGTTCAATTCTTCAGAATTGTGAGTAATTTTTTTCTCTCTTTATTCTTTTTTACTTAATGTCGTCTGAATAAAAAAAATTCTTTTTAGGATTTGGATATCAAATATTTTCTTAAGATATTGTAAAATACCACCTAACCTCTTAAATTTCGTATTAATAAATAAATTAATTAAATTTCTTAATTTCTACGTTGTTTTTGGTACAACCAAAAAACTAAATTTGCTTAATTTAAGATTTATTTTTAATTACATAATTTAAAAACATTTATTCAACAACTTATAAGAATATTATTATAAAACATAAAGATATCAATCACTCCGAGTATTTGACTCGGAATGATTGTTATCTTCATGTTTTATGATAATTTAAACCATAAAATTTTTCAACAAAAAAATTTAATTATTTACAAAAATTTTAATATCATCCTTCTCAAGAATTCAATTATTTTTACAAGCAATAAAATTTTTCACATGAATTCAATTATTAAAAAAATGTAATAAATTTTGTTCTAAGAATTTAATTAATTTTCATAAATCATAAAATTTTCCATAGGATTTCAATTATTTTTAATACAATTTTAAATAAATTCCTCACAAAATGCAATAATTTTCTAAAATTTTTTGCAAGAAATCAATGACATTTCAAAAAATAATGAAATTCTTCCCTGAAATTCAAATATTTTAAAAATCTACTATTCCAATAAAATTTCTTAAAGAAATTCAATTATTTAAAAAAACGTAATAAAATGCGTTGCAAGAATTCAAATATTTTTATAAATAATACAATTATTCTTTACAGGATTTAAATTATTTCCAAGAATTTTAATAAAATCCTTCATAAGAATTTAATTATTTTTACAAGTAATACAATTTTTTACATGAATTCAATTATTTTAAAAAATAAAAAATCTTTATAAGAATTTACTTATTCTTCTAAATAATCAAATTCATCACAGGATTTCAATTACTTTTAATTCAATTTTAAATAAATTCTTCAAAAAATGTAATTATTTTCAAAAATATCCAAAATTCAATTACTTTTGAAAAGCCATGCTATAATGCTTTTAATATTCAATTATTATGTATAACTGAAATTCATTTTTAAATCAATTTTTTTTTTTTTGGAAAATTCGACGAGAATTCAATTATTTGAATACAAAAATAAATAATTCATTGAATAAAGCAATGTTTTTCAAAATTGAATCCTCATAAAGAATTTTATTAACAAATTTTTTAGATAATTGAATTTTTTCGACGAATTTTAATAAAATTTTCAAGAATAATTACATTTTTCGAGGAATTCGATTAAAATTGTATTAATAATAATTGAAATTCTATATTATGAGTTTTATTATTCAGGAAAATAATTGAATATCGGTAAAAAATTTTTTTATTTATGAAAATAATTAAATGTTTGCGTGGAATTTTATTAAAATTTTGTTTTAAATAATTGAATTCTTTTGGGAAATTTTATTAAAACAGTAGATATTGAAAATCATCTATGACATCCCTGGAAATGTTAAAATATTTTTAAAATAAAGAACTTGCAGAATTTCCATGGAAACTCCACGAAAATTCCATGAAGAAATTCCATGGAATTTCCAGTGGGTACTTCCATGGAATTTTTCAACTTGGGATAAAAATTGTTTTCGAACTTTTGAAAATTTAAAATGATTCTTAAATCAAGCAAAAACTTTTCTCAACATAACCTATAATTCTTTGTCGCATAAGGTCCCTTTCACTGGGAAGTGTCACATATTATATGAATACCACATTTTATCATTTTTTAAATATCGAAATAATTAATTAATTATAGTTATATTAATTAGTTTTTTTAATTAGTCAGTTAAGTGAATCAATTAGTTACATTAATTTATTAGTTGCATTAATTATTTAGTTACATTAATTAGTTCATTAATTAATTTATTAATTTCTACGTTACTTTTGGTTACTATTACTTTTGGTTACTTTTACGTTACTATTATCTTTATTAATTAACATTTAATCACAATTAATATTTACATTAATTAATTAGTTCATTAATTAATTTATTAATTTCTACGTTACTTTTGGTTAATATTAAGTACTATTATCTTTATTAATTAACATTTAATCACAATTAATATTTACATTAATTAATTAGTTCATTAATTAATTTATTAATTTCTACGTTACTTTTGGTTAATATTAAGTACTATTATCTTTATTAATTAACATTTAATCACAAAAGTTCAATTATTCTTGTTGACAAGTCGAATAAATTCATCAATTTTGAAAATTATTTATTCATCGAATAGTGGCCGAGGTGCGTAAGGCGCAGAGTTCCAACCAACGAATTCAGGTTCGATTCCTTATATCGATAAGTATTTTTTTCTCCCTCTTTCTCATTCCTCTTGTTTACTTAAAACAGTAAAAACAATAAAGAAAGAATAAAAAATTTAAAATCCAACATAAAGAGATTTAAACTCTAAACATAAATAATTGAAATTATTCCCAAGAATAAAAGAAGAGGTGTTTAAATGGAATTTTCCCCCATCATTTATTTACACTTGAACTTGTATCATCTGTATGTTGTAAATATTGATGTTATTTAGCCTTTAAAATCCCCTCGTGTCCCCTTTAAGACTTATCCCATGGACTCGTGTGACCTGTCTATTGAAACTGTCTAAAAAAGAAGACATGTCCGATGAACACTTGAGATTTTCCCTCGGTCGACTCGTCACCCAACCGACCCCAGTTGGGGATTCCACCTGCATCCCCGGACAGCCGGTATGTATAGTTGGAGTGTGTGTGGTGTTCCTTATTTCCAGGCATGCGCTCATCACTGCAACACAAACATAGGGCGACAGGTGCGCGATGTCGTCCGAAACTAAACGAACGTAACGCTCGGCAGTTTTGCGAAGCGAGCTCCACACATCGTTCCCGAATCGAGGCAGTCGTTCGCGGCTTCAACCCTCGTACGGCCGCCGCGTTTTTTGTGTCCCCACCATCATTTTTATTCCTCTCACTCACTCTCTCTCTCTCTCTTATTCACACGTTCAAAAAAAAAATTCAAATTTTGATCCATGGATCAATAAAAGTGAATAAAAATTTCGCCCACCCCCATCTCTTAAATTAATAATAAAAAAAAAGTTCGAACAGGATGAAATTTAATTTTTCGTTTCTGTGATAAAATCTTTAAAAATCAATTTAACGATTTTTTGGTGAAAAAAATTTTTTTCTGAAAAGAAAAATAAGTTTTTTGTTTTGTTTTGCATTCAGTTTATAAATATGTTAATTTCTGTGAATGTTATTACCAAAAGGATGAAGAGAGGAGTATGAACCGTGTAAATTGGAGTAATTAGAAAGATTGCGCGCTGTATTTTTTTTTCCTTTTTTTCCGAAATCGATTTCATCAAAAAACGTGTGAAGTGTGTGCGGATCAAACGTGTTTTTGGAGTAATAAAAAGAAAAAGGTTCAACTTCCTATGTTGATTTAAGGAAAGTGAAGAGCCTTTTTATTTGGAAAAGAAAGAAAGTAAAAAGAAAAAAAAAAAAAGTGCTGCTTTCGATGTAGCGTGACTTCATGTGTAATTGCCGTGTTGCCCGGGGGTTTTCAAATTGGTACGCTTGAAGAGAAAAAGGAAGTGGACCGACCGGAAGAAGACTCCAGGAGAAGGAAGAGATGGCATCTCGTGTACTTGGACTTTTGCTCTTCACACATTTTGTTCTCGCTTCGAGCGTCAAAGGTGAGTTTTTATTTCACAATAGAAAAATGACCCTCTCCCACCCCACCATCTTTCTCTTTAGCTAAATTTAAATTTTAATCTTCCACTTTTGCTGATATTATAAATTAAAAAAAGAAAAAATTGAAAGGATACAATTTTCTATTGAAGGGAAATTGTCCTTTTTAATTATGCATTCAAGTCTCCCCCACCCCTTTTTCCCCCTCTTAGCTTTTTCTCCGAATAGATAGACAATGGTCCAGAAGTTTTTGTGCGCGCCTTTTGTGTTCTCATTAAAGAAACTTTTTGAGTTCAATTCAAGTCGCGAGAAAAATACCAGTAATTTAAAATGTTGATGTTTTTCTAATGAAATTGTAAATGTTTATCTCAATGAATTTCTCGAACGTTATATTTATTGTTTAGATTCGAATTTTATTAAATTGTAATAATGTGTCATTTATTTTTTTTATGCATTGGGACTTTTGGGAAATCTGCTTACAGATACTTTGGATAAAATTCATTGATAAAAAAGGGAATTTAATAAATAATTTAGTGAGAATAATTTAATAATAATTTAATTATCGTTAAATTTGTCTATTATTTATAATTTATATTTTATATTATTAAATTATATAATTAATTATTATTAAATTTAATATTACGATACATATTAAATTAATAAAATTCAATGAAAATAATGTAATACATTTAAATAAACATTTACTTGAAAGAAATAATCTTTATTAAAATCAAATAAATTTTTTTTGAAAAACCAATAATTTCAGTATTTGAAGTTTTAGTGAATAATTACTAAGGAATTAGTAGAAATTATTTACAAAGTTGAATTAGTAGTTTTTTTTTACTAATTGAAACTGTTTTCAAACTAATTCAAACTGTTTTTTTATTAATTAAAATTTTTTAATTTCATTTCTGCTTTTAGTTTGTAATTTTTGTCAATATTTATTTAGGAAAATTATTTCTTTCATTTGAATTGTTTCAAAATAAAATTTATTTTATTTATTGAAAACAAGGTGCATTTAATTCTAAATTTTTTTTTGCTCAATTTTTTATTATTTATTAGATTTTATACTAATTCAAATTTAGAAAACAAGTTTTTTCGTTTCGTTTTTCTCTTTATTTTAATCGCTGTAATTTTTGAAAATATTTATAACTGCAATAAGCTTTATTTATTTAAATTGTTCTAAAGTAAAACTTTACTATTTCATTCCGTAAAAAAGTTCCTTTTAGTTATAAATTTTGTTCTCAAGTTTCAGTGGAAAATTACAAAAATTATATACATAATAAATAAACAAAAAATATTTAGTAAGAAATTTTTTTACTTTAAATTTGTCAACTTTTTACTATTTTAGTTGAATTTTCTTTTTTGTAAATCAGCAGACTTTTTACTATTATAAATAATTATGAAGTAAACGTTTAATTTCGTTTCGAATTTTAGTCAATGTTTTGAAAGTAAATTTTTTATTTTTATTTCTCCCATTAATCGTCGTATTTTTCAAAACATAATTACGTCGGTAAAAAATTTCATCCATTTTGAATATCGTTCGCAGAATATTTGTGAAACATAAATGTTTAATTGCAAGTATAATTACAAAAAATTACGTAAATTTTTTTCTTTTGGCAAAATTTTTTTTCTTTTTGGTGAAGTAAAAAAAAAATTAGCGAAATATAGAAAATGTGTTGGTGCGAAGAAACAAGATCTAGGGTGATTAAAATATTTCTCACGATTTAAAATAGTATTCTTAACGGGAAAATAATGGTTGCCTTTTTAAAGAAAGGATATTTCCACGGTCTGACGATCACCCACATTCTTTTATATTGCCAGTGGGTGCCAGATGGGCCAATTTAAAAGTCAGGTGTGGCCATCAGACGCGAAAGTTTCTTTAACACGTAACGTCTTATGCGGAATATTAGAAAAATTTTCATGAATTACCCTGAAAATTTAAATCCACAAAATTAATCCCCCTGAAAAAAATAAATATATAAAAAATCACTGTAATTATTTACTTGAATATTATTAATTATCAAAGTAATTTACCATCGACTAAATTTATCAAATTTATTATTCAAGAAATTATTAATTATATTAAGTTTACTAAATTTATTATCGACAAAATTTTCAATATTTATTAAAGACTAAATTTATAAAATTAACTATCGACTTAATTGACTAAATTCCAAAAATAAAGCAAAAAAATAATAAGAAAAATATGAAAGTGATTATTTAACTACCGTTAAATAATTTATTCCACTTTTCTCTACTTTGTTGATTAAAATAATTACAAAATTAAGAGAGCAGAATTCTTTTAAGAAGTGATTTTTAATTACTATATATATTAACACTGGAGTAAATTAAAAGCGGTCTTTAGCTATTCTACTTGAGGGAAAATTCAATTATATTGTTGGAAAAATAAAAGTGTGAAGAGAGGCGCATCTTTTATTATTATTTTTTTAATTTTTATTTTGTTTGTGGATAAAAGATTTTAAATCATAAAACTCCAATCCTTTTAATCCGTATTGTGCACCTGGAAAGACAATGAGGACCGTTCCTCCGTAGCCTGAAGGGCCAACTAGAAAAGATATATACACATTCTGAAACTTTAAAGAAAACTTTTAGCATTGTTCAAACTGAAACAAGAAAATAATGTTTGCAAAAAAAAAAAAAATGGAGAAAAGAAAAGAAAACTGTCACATTGGGCAATATAAAGAAATAAGGGTCTATTTTTCTTTTAACCGCATCGCATATATAGCAAAAAAAAAGAAAAAAAATTCTCTCTCTCTCTCGTGAATTGAATAGAAAATTGATAATTATTCTGTACGATAGTTTTTCTTACTTTTCTTCTTATTTATTTTCTTATTTTCGTCTTTTATTTATATATTTACATCGTATGAAAGGATTTAGAAAACAATAAATTTTTAAATGTAGTTAATTTTTTTTTTTTTGCAAAATAGAAATTATAGGAAGAAGAATAATAGAAAATAAAAATGTAATAAAAAAATGATAAATAATAAAAATAATGAAAAGTAGAAACTAATAAAGAATAAAAAATAAAACATAAAACATAGAAAGTGATGAATAATAAAATTAATAAAATTAATAAAATTAATAAAATTAATAAAATTAATATAAAATAAAAAGTATTAACAAAATAATAAAAATTGTAAAATAGTAAATAATTGGAAATAGAAAATAATAATAGCAAACAATAAAGAAAAGAAAATAATAAAAATAATAAAAAATAAACAATGGAAAAAATAATACAAACTAGAAAAAAACACTCGGTGCAATTAGATTGTGTTTCTTTTCCCTTTTTTTAAATTTCGGATAGTTTAAAAGAAAAACAATTTGAATTCTCATTTTCAATGAAGCGAGAAATGGAAAAATGGTTTTTTTTCTGTATACCTACGAAATAAAGCTCGATTTAGAGTGAATGAAAGAAACATTGTATTACTTGGGAAGAAATGCTGTCTTATCTTTATAATTATTTTCTCTCCCTCTCTCTTCCCTTTAAATAATCTCTTACTCTTTCCCGAAGCGAAAGATTATTATCATTTTGAATTCCATTAAATATTACATTTTCATGTCTCTTTAAATAATAATTCGAGCTTTCGAATTGTACTTTAAACTTCAATTGTTACACTCTCTCTCTCTTTCCCTCTCTCTTTCTCTCTGAAGCTATTTTCATGTCCCAAACTAATAATACGTTACATTTCTATAAAGTTAAAATGTATAATAATATATATTTTCCTTCTATTTAGTGCTTCAAGCTAGCCAGGACAATTCTCTCCTCTCATTGTCTTTTTGTAGACGAACACAGTGAATATAAATAAAAAGGAATTAAAATGAAAAATAATTTACTTTGAAGTTAATAAAATTATATTTAATCTTTTTTGTATATTATATACATAGAGAAAATTACGAATTTAATAAATTTATTTCTCATTAAATATGTATTTGTGAAACATTCCATAAATTTATAATAAGGGAAAATTCCTTATAAATTATATATGTATATGATTGACATTTATAACAGAAAATTTTATAAAAATCGTTTCGTTTTATTATTATTATAAATATAGTATGTTTAAAATTCAATTTTATTGATTGGGATAAATTTTTGAATGTGACAGTTTTTGAATTTTGATTACTTTGAAAGAATATTTCGTATATAGTAAAATATATGTATATTAGTAAAATATATATATATATATATATATATATATATATATATATAATCTATATATTGTAATATTGTATATATATGTATATATAAACACGCAGTGACAGTCGTAAATTTCTCTAACTATGGTTAGAGAAATTTACGATTGTCACTACAGTTATAAGCTGACGGGCGAGGTTTTATTTCGCAACAAATACACGAGATTGTATATTGAGAATCAGTTGTCGTTTTATCGAATTCTTTTTATCTATTCATTGGACTTTATAAAATGTACATAGATTAACGTCTCACATAGAGAAAAATTGTACTTACTCTTATGCTTTTTTTAGGATATAATAAAAATAAACAAAAAAGCTAAGTTTAGAAATAAAGTATTACTCGTCAAATATGCGATTAAAATATAGTTTTCTACTTACATATTATGTAAAAGAAAAAAATATTAAAGAAAATGTTTATTTTTTATTTAAGCAAAATTTTAACAATTGTTTTTAGTTCCACAGAAGATTGTTCTTTGAAAATCTTAAACAATAAGTAACGTTAAGAATGAAAAAATTAAAATTAAAAACGTTTTTACTAACGTTATAAATGTTATTTTACCTTATACTGATAAAGCACTTCGATTTTCAGATATGGTCCAATCATGACTACAGTATTTTTTTAAATGCTTATAATTTTGTTAATTTTAGACCAATCAATTATATGATGTTCAGTCTTCTATACTTTTATACTTTTGTAGATCTTTCCAACAATATAATTTAATTGCTTGAATGTATTTAAAAAAAAAAAATGACAACTGAAACCTAATTTTTTATATGAATGTATAACATTTTTTACATTAATTAAAAAAATTAATGAAAACTTGGAATATTGTGTTAATAAGTTGTCATTTAAAAGAGAAATCATTCAGAAAATCATTTCATTTTTTTTAATATAAAAAACTTATTTGTTTTGCAAATCAAAATTGAGCAGCTCTTTTTTCTTATCTTTAAAAAAATAATTAGAAAATTGTTAAAAACTCAAGATTAAGGCATAGAAAATATTTTTCATATTTTCTGTTTCTCAATCGCAATTATCTTTACAAAATTTTCTTTTTCGAGTTTCTTTTTGGAAAAAAAAAATTTTTCAAAATGCCCATTTCTAATTACAATTTTTTAACAAAATCTGTTTTTCTTTGGAAAATGGAAATAATAATTAAAATTTTCAGTTTCTTTTGGTAAAAAAAATTTATAATTTCTATATATGTTAATTACAATTTTAACGAAATATTAATTTTTTTTAAATAAATGAAAATTTTTTATAATGTCTATTTTATAATCACAATTGTTGTACAAAATTTTCTGTTTTTTTTTTTAAAGATTCCAAATATTTTTCACGATTTGGAATCTTATTTTGCTATAACTAAATCATGAGTTTCTTTTTATAAGGAAAAAGAATAAAAAATTTTGTAATATTTCCTATTTTTAATCAAGATTTCTTAACAAAGTTCTGTTGTTTTGAAAATGTAAGTAATTTGGACTATTTCTATTCCTCAATTACAATTTTTTAACAAAATTCGAAGTTTTTAAAAGGAAAAAGATTTTTATGAATCACATTTTTTTTAGAACACATTTTAAATTTCTTCTCGAAAAAATGTAAGAGCATTTCCATAATTTCTATTTGTTAATTACTATTTTTAACGAAATTATTTAGAAAATTTACATAACTTCTATTGATTACAATTTTTTAACGATATCTCAATTTTTTTTTAATAAGTTAAAAAATTTTGCATAATTCCAATTTAATCACGATTTAAAAAAAAATTCTTTTTTTGCAAATTTTTTTTGCAGATTGATTGCAAAGAGTGAAGCAAAATATTCATGTTATAAATATCGCCCATCTTGTTTTATTTGTGTTGAGGAAATAATAATTTAAGGAAAATGAAATTTTGTTTTATTTTGTACATGCAGATGAATTTTGCCGCTCTGTAGAATCCAAGAATTATTATTGACATAGTTTAATAATAATATTTACATCAATAAATCATTTGTTTTATTTTATCAGAAATTGAATTTTTAGTTTATTTTTATGCAAATACGAGTAAAAATACCTGTTAAACTTTGATTTTCAATCTTTAATGTATTAAGAAATAACTTGGAGTACGGCATTGTCAATCATCAAAATAAAATATTGAGAATACTCATGAGTAACTCTTAAAGGTGAGCTGACGTTAAAATAGACTTACTTAATTTTAAACCTTTAAATTGATTCCAAACATCAACTGTTTATATTTACCCCAAATGACCCCAATTAAATTGTCCGATTGGGGTACAAAAGATCCAAGTCGAAATCAAAAATTTTTAACTAGATTTTATATAGAATCTTCCAGAAAAAACCTTCTAGAAATTCGGAAAATTCTTTAGAATTTTTTCCTCTTCGTATTTCAGGTTTAGAAACTTATTTCCTCTAAAAGCAATAATTTGATTCTGTTTTTCAAAAATTTTCTATTATATTTTTCGTTTCAATTAGGTTTTGAAGAAATGATTGTCGAGAAATAGTTCTTGATTACTTGAATTCAAGGGAAAGGAAGTAAAAAGCTAAAAATAACAAATAATAAATTTAATAAAATCAACAGTTGAAATTAATGGTGTATGTTGATTGGTTTTTGAAAATTGAATTGAAATGCAGTTAGTGCAACTGAAGATAGGTGAGTCGAAATCTCCGATTGGTTTTAGTGGGTTTGGAGATGTTCTCTCTCTTTCTCTCTCTTTTCTCCTCTTCCTGAATCGTTCTTGTATTTCACGAAACCCGTTTATATACAATGGAAAAGGTAAAGCATAGTTAGTATAGGGGTGGACGATAGTTTCATTGGCCGATAAGTTGAGCTCACTGTCGACTATCCTATCCAAGTCACGTTCGTGATACGTTGTTGGCGTCACTAAGCTTTTCTTCTATAGACCCTCCGGCTCACGAGTATATACATATATGTATGCACATACACACATAAAACTCTGATTTATGTGCAAAGATCGATGACGCAAAGGTGCACTTCACGAAATATATAGATACAGAAAGATTTCAAGGAGAATGTTACTCAGCGACAATTTTCAGAATTCTGGAAATAGGCACACTGCTGGCCTAGATCTCTTCGTTCATATGCACTTCTATTGAAAGTTTGTGCCAATAGACAAAATTTCAAGAGTAATTTTAATTTCAATTTTGTTTTCTGGGGGCTGAAAATTTATCGCGAAATTTAACAATTTTCTTAGATAGATCCGTCACGGAAAAATTAAAAATACCTAAAAATTTAAAAATTAAATAAAAAATGCTATCAATATAGAAAAATTGACGAGAAATTAGTTTAATTTTTGACAGAATGAAAACTCTTGTAATTGAAAATAGCAAACATACAAATATTTGCCGAGTAAAATGGACGGAGAAAAGCTTTTCACTTCATGTTGGTAAATGGCGCCTTTGGAAGGAAAAATTTTTTCTCCCCAGTATCTTCTTTGTAATATAAATGATGATATGGCTATATGCATTAGATTCGAAACTTTTTTTTTTTTTTACAAGCGAACTTCATTCATTTTCCCATTCTCAAAATGATCACACAACTTTTGAGAACGACTTTTTAATTAAAAAAAAACAAAAAGAAAATACAAAACTAGAAAAATTAGTTATTCTTTAATGCTGATATTAAACCCTTTTCTCAAAATTTATAATATTTTCGAGTGGCATTCCTTTTTTCCGGATTTTACTTTACCTTTCTCCTTTTTTTTGAGCAGTTCATTTAAAGCGGTACGCGAGCACTTCATTTTACGCTTATCAATCTTAGTTATAAAGTTTAAATGAAATTAGTTTTTGGTATGTCGGACAAGTACATATAACGAGGAGAATGTGAGCTTTATGTAACTTTTCCCTCTTCTCGGGAGCTATCCCTTTGCATGAGGCAGATGAAAATAATTACTGTGTCTGTTCACACGATAATAATTATTTGTACGAATTAGATACGTTCGACGCTACTGTTCACATTAGCGGAAAAAATGAAAACGTACATATTTTCAGAATATTTCGAAAAAGATATTCAATTTTTCTTGGCTGTAATTGCTAAAACTGTAATTAAAATCGGAGTGTTTTTTTCCTTTTTCTCAACAATCAAAGTAGAAGACTTCTATTAAATTATACGAGAAGAGAAAATTGAAAAGATGGGAATCTTATTATTTATTCAGAATTTAAGAGCAATTTTG
This sequence comes from Leptopilina syphax, assembly GCA_032872505.1. Taxonomy (NCBI): domain Eukaryota; kingdom Metazoa; phylum Arthropoda; class Insecta; order Hymenoptera; family Figitidae; genus Leptopilina; species Leptopilina syphax. The sequence continues at coordinate 7,914,247 of CM065477.1, read as the reverse complement.
TGATTAAGGTAATCTGTCATTAAGTACTTGATCAGGTAAAATGCTAATGATATCACGTCCAACACACACACATTACACAAATAGAAAGAGAACTTAATTACAAGAGAAATAAATTAAGTTCCACTTATTCAATTAATCCTCAATTTTCTTTAATTCCGTATTTTCGATTGTGTTCATTTAACATAGATTATTATTTATCATGAGCTATAAATCATGTTCGCGAATATAATAAACAATCATACAGTAAATGGACATTTATAATTTGAGATTGTGGAGAATTTTTGCCTCTATATGTCGAAAATTCTATTATTTACTTGAAAACGATTAATATTGGAAATAATATTCGCCCGTTGAAATTGACGTATTTTGCGCGGGTAAATATATTTACTAATCCCGGATGCTTGTGTTGAGAGTAGACATTTATGGGCACATGGTACGCAATTAATCGCATTACAAACAGTAGCCCATATTAGGTCACTTAACTTGCGTTAGTTCAACCCTCCAGCAAGTTAATCTTCGGAAGTTTGACTTTGCAGCACGCAGCCACTATCAAAGTTCACCTAAATCACAGTTCGGGTCGACCAAATTGAAACTAACGAAGCTCCAGTTTAAGGATGTCTTCAAGGGATGACACATTTACAAAAGTCACTTTTCTCTCCTATATACACACTAACGATGTAAAGCAAAAGTTATATTATAACACTGGCAAAAGTGGGAAGAATCAATATTGGTGAAAATTTTTTTATGTTCATTTAATATAAATGCGCAATAGGAAAATTAATAGGTGGGAAAAAGTTGAGTTAATGTGGAAGAAAAGTTATTCGAGTAAAAATTAAAAATTCTAATTGAATTTGAAGCAGACCAATACTTTTTATGTAAAAAATTTGGTTTCAGTCTGCAACTATCTTGAGTTATTTGGGTCAAGTTTAAAAATTCGAATTGAATTTTAAAGCAGACCGATACTATTATGTAAAAAATCTGGTTTCCCAGCTGAAAAAGTTGTATAGAATTTCACTAGAATCATTCTGTAGAATAATTCTATATGAATTGTAGTAAATATTCTACAAAATTTCACTATAATGATTCTATAGAATTTCTACACGAATTCTACTAAATTTCAGTGAGTTTTTAATAGGAAGAATTAAAATAATATTTTTCAACTTTATATTATTATGTAATTAAATTTTACGGACCAAAAATTAAAAATTACGGCTTAATTACTGACAAAAATATAACAAGTCCCGAGTAAATTAGAGAAAATTTTACTTAAAAATATAAATTAAACTTTTTCATAACTATAAAATATGATGAAATCGACCACTCCGAGTATTCGACTCAGAGTGATCGATTTCTTCATGTTTTATAATAATTAAAAATGGCAAATTGATAAAATCATTATTTTATATTATAAAAATATTGTACTTCTTCAAAATTATTTACATCATTTTAATTCAATTAAAAAAAAAATTAAATTAAATTTATTTTTTAAGAATTTTTCACTAAAATTTTTCTTTAAATCAATTAATTTTCGAAAAAGTTCTTCTACAATTTTCAAAATACATTTATTTACAGTATTCAATTTCACAAATTTTAATTATTCGAAAACTCTTCAATTAAATATATATTAGAAAATAAAAACTTCAAATAATATAAAAAAATTTAATTACACTTTTTCAAAAAAATTAATTTCAAAATTCAATTATTTCTTAAAATTCCTGCTATATTGCTTTTAATATTCAATTCTTATCTAAAATTTGTAAATATAATTTATAAATATAAATTAATTTTTATTAGAAAATTCTACTAGAATTCAATTATTTAAATACAAAAATAAATAATTTATTGAACAATTGAATGTTTCTTAAACTTCGATTCTCATAAAGAATTTTATCAACATATTTTTTAATAATTGAATTCTTTAGACGATTTTTAATAAAATTTTAAGAATAACTATATACATTTTTCATGAAATTTGATCAAAATTGTATTAAAAATAATTGAAATTCTGCATTGAGTTTTATTATTTATGGAAATAATACCTAATAATTGAATCTTTTTTCGAAGATTTTTAAAAATAATTGAAATTCTGACAAGAATTTTATTAAAATATTTAAATATAATTGAACTTTGGAGAAAAATTTTATGATTTATAAGGATAATTGAAATTTTGACGAGATTCTTTGTAAATTTTTGGAACATAATTGAATTTCTGCGAAGAATTAGATTACTTTTGATAATAATTGAATTATTGAGACGAATTTTATTAAAATTTCTTTTTAAATAAGTGTATTATTTTGTGAAAATTTATTAAACTAGTAGATATTGAAAATAATTTAATTCTTTGAAGAAATTTATTCAAAAGTGTATTGAAAATATAGGTAAAGATTTTTAAAATAATTGAATTTCTTTGATAAATTTTAATAAAATTTTTAAGAATAATTACATTTTTCGAGGAATTCCATTAAAATTTTATTGAAAATAATAATTGAAAGTCTGCAATGAGTTTCATTATTTATGAAAATAATTGAATTCCTGTAAAAAATTTTATTATTTATGAAAATAATTTGTAAATGATTGAATTCCTGGGAAATTTTTATTATTTATAACAATTGAATTTCTGCAATAATTTGTAATTTTTCCAAAATTAAATTTCTTTTTAGTGTTATAATTAAAATTTTTCTATAAATCCATTATTCTTAATATTTTTGAAAAATTTATTTGACTATTTTCAAATTTATTTGTTTTTAACTGAAATTTATTTTTAAATCAATTTTTTTTAGAAAATTCAACTAGAATTCAATTATTTAAATACAAAAAAATAATTTATTGAATATTTGAATGTTTCTTGAAATTGAATTCTCATAAAGAATTTGTTCAACAAATTTTTAAATAAATAAATTCCTTTGACGAATTTTAATGGAATTTTTAATAATCATTACATTTGTCGAGGAATTCGATTAAAATTTTATTAAAAATAAATTGAAAATCTGCAAAGAGTTTTACTATTTATGAAAATAATTGAATTCCTAAAAAGAAATTGATTATTTCGAAAAATAATTGAATCCCTGGAAAAATTTTATTATTTAAAAAAAGAATTAAATTATATTGGGAAGAAATTTATAAAAAATTTGTAAATAATTGAATTTTAGTAAAATTTTTATTATTTTATGAAAATAATTAAATGTTGGGGTAGAATTTTATTAAATACTATTGGATGTAGAAAAATTTTTGAAAATAATTGAAATTTTGACAAAAATGTTATTAAAACTTTTAAAAATAATTGAATTTCGGAGAAGAATTTTATTATTTATAGAAATAATTGAAATTTTCAAGAGAATTTTTAAACATTTCTGAACATAATTAAATTTATTTATTTATCCAGGAAAATAATTAATATGTTTACTGATTTACTGATATAAATTTTCTTCTCTTTTATTAAATATCAGTAAAAAAGATTGCAACAAATTAAAAATAATTTTGAATTATAATATTTTACTGTAGGCTAATAACTAAAATATTTTGTTATAGAGAGAATTTTGAATAGTAAATCTATAGTTTTCCTACTATTATGGATAACGGATTATTTTCTTCTCATTTCAAATTCGGATTGTTGATTTTGCCTAAATCCGAATTGGCGAGAGTAGCTTACTGTGAATTTCTCGAGTACAAATTTCGTATTATTCTGGAATCACTTTGAATTAAGTTTATTTGTTGAAAATATATTCTAATTTTTGTGTTTTAAACACCGAATTTCTTACGATTTAATGATTTCTATATTTATTGTCAATTTTTGGGTTTAGTATTTTTGGACTAAAGTTGATTAAACATTTTTCAATAACTATTTCTCTTCTTTTCTACATATATTTCTAAAAATATATAAAAATATTTTTCAAAAAAAAATCTTTATATTTTTTGTCAAAATACAAAGTGAAATTTATATTCACGTTATAGAATTGTAATTAGAATATATATAAACTTTATGTTACCATTAGAACTTTAATTTATTCTCATTACTCAAATAATTAACCATTCATGAAAACTTGTTTTGTCTTTGAGAAACTTTCTACACTTCGTTAGGTTAATTAAGATCAGTATAATTAATTAAATCAACAAAGAGTCATATATAAACAGTAAAGACAATGTTATAGTTTCTTCCTTATTTAAGAAATATAAATTATCGCTTATTAGTCATTATAATAAGAAACTTTTTTCAAATTTTACTCTTCTTATTAAAATCTCTTTGGTATCTTTCAGTAACTTCTCTGGGAAATAGACATACAAAATTAAAAATTAGCAGTTCGATTCTATAAATAATTTTGAGGAACAAATTTTTTTTATTAAAAATCACAACTTTATGCAGGAAAAAACAAAAAAGTATAAAAAAACCAAAAGGATACAAAAAAGTGCAATCGAAATTGTTTCGGTTGAAATTTCGTCCAAAGTAGCTATTAACAATCCAAGTGATCATTATTCACTCGAATAATTATTTAACAGTGAATTATAAATAATTCAATAATTTTTCAATAAATAAAAAATTATTTACAAACTAAATAGATACAAATAAATGAACACGATAAATTAAAATGATAAGGAAAAATAAAACAGAATTTGTTGTAATTTGTAACAATTGTAAAGTTAGTAACACACAGGAAGGTTGAGTAAATCTCGAAAAGGTCGACAATTCTTTCTCTAGGCACGATTTCCAACCCCTCATGAAAAGATAATGAAGATCGAGGGGTTCTAACGAAATAATTAATACACCACTTTTGTTCAACTACACATCTTGGGTCTTGTTAGGAACGGGGGTTTAACTTTGCACTAAATCCTCATTCAAGTAAACCGTTCTATTCGAGTTAAAAATATTTACCTTACTTTAATGGACTCATTTATAAAACATACGAAAACTGAAAAATATCCTGATGAAATTTTAAAGTCTATTTATTCATTAATAATTAATGAATAATAATTACAATAACCAGGAATATTAATTTTCTATTCTGAAAAATATAATTGAAATTATATAATTTCTATCCGTAAATTGGGAAAAAATGATAAATTCCAGAAGGAAACAAATTTATTATTTAAAGGAAAGAGTAAATTTATTATTTACTGCAGTGGATAAAAAAATTATTTTTTTTTTAACTGGCAGTAAATAAATGAAAAATTTGCTTTTCAAAACAAGTAGAGAAAAAACAATTGACTGTTGTGGATAGGAAGTAGAGGAAGGAATGTAAATGAATCTCAAAATAAAAATAAAAATTGAAATGCAGTATGCCATATAAATTAAGAGAAATAGTAGTAGTGACATACGAGTTTCGATACATCACTCTCTTTTGCAAGCAGGTGACACGAATCCGGAAAAGATACAGCAGCGTTCTGCATTCGAGACCCTCTTCATTCTGTCTTTTTTTCTTTTTTTTCTCCTGTTCCCATAATTTTAGTATTGACTCTCTATTTCTATCATGGTTTGTTGTACAAATTTTTTTTTACTTTTGCTATATACATAGTACGTTATTCGCCATCAGATTTCATCCGTCAGTTGTATAAATTCGGCGGAGGTTTTTTGCGTGCCTTAACAAACTTATCTTCTCCACCACCAGATATATATTTTCCAAAGAAAAAAAATCCCTCCAAATAGATGCGAATGTCACATGGTTGAAAAATAAAAAAAAAACTAAAATACAGCCGCACAGAAAAAATTAGGATTTTGAAATTAAATAATCTACATGAAAGAGAGACGAATTCGCTGAGAAAAAAAATTTATTTGAATCAAATAAAACTTATTTAATTAAATGGTGTACTAGTCTTTTATCTATTTAATATTTATTTGAACTAAGTTTAGGTAAATTAATATTATAAAAATTGTTCAATTGAATAATGCGTGTTAGTGAATATTTATTTGCACGAATAAAATGCTTTTTTTGAAAAAACACAAAATTTATTTAAGTATTTAATTATTCATTACGAGTAATTGTTTTAATACATACAAATATTCTTGTAATTGTCTTGAATAATTAATTGTTTATAAATTAAGGAAAGTAAAACGAAAACATTAAAATATTTATTTACTCCAATCTCGGACGTTAAAGATTATTCAACTGATTATTTATACTTCAAATTAATACAAAATTCATTTCCATCAAGAACTCACGTAGAAAAATTCCATGGAACTTCTTCATGGAATTTCCGTGGAGTTTCCATGGAAATTCGTCAAGTTTTTTATTTTAAAAATATTTTAACATTTCCACGAATATGATAGATAATTTTCAATCTCTACTGTTTTAATAAAAATTTTGCAAAAGAATTCAATTAATTAAAAAAAAATTTTAATAAAATTCCACGCAAACCTTTATAATTATTTTCATAAATATTAAAATTTTTTAACGGAATTCAATTATTTTCATGAATAATAAAACTCATCATAGAATTTCAATTATTTTTAATACAATTTTAATCGAATTCCTCGAAAAATGTAATTATTCTTGGAAATTTTATTAAAATTCTTTGAAAAAATTCAATTATTTTAAAGTTTGTTGATAAAATTCTTTATGAGGATTCAATTTTTAAAAATATTCATTTATTCAATAAATTGTTTATTTTTGTATATATCAATAATTGAATTCTTATCGAATTTTATAATAAAAATTGATTTAAAAATGAATTTCAGTTAAAATTTTACATAATAATTGAATATTAAAAGCATTATAGCATGGATTTTCAAAAATAATTTAATTTTGGGTATTTTTTAAAATAATTACATTTTTCGAAGAATTTACTTAAAATTGTATTAAAAATAATTGAAATCCTGTGAAGAATTTGATTATTTATGAAAATAGTTGAATTCTTGCAACAAATTTTTATTAAATTTTTTTTTCAAATAATTGAAATCCTTTAAAGAATTGTATTATTTATTTGAAAATAATTGAATTCTTGCAAAAGAATTTTATTACATTTTTTTAAAATAATTGAATACATTTAAGAAATTTTATTAAAATAGTAGATTTATTTAATAATTAAAATTGTATTAAAATTTAAAAATAATTGAAATCCTATGAAAAATTTTATTATTTATAAAAATAATTAAATTCTCAGAAGGAATTTCATTAATTTTTTTTAAATAATAAAAAATACATTTTTTTAGATCAAAATAAAAAATTAGTTTAGAATTATGTAAATATTTGTCAAATAATTCAAGTTATTTGAATCAAATATATATTTTTTAGATCAAAATAAAAATTAGTTGAATCAAGTAAATATTTTTAAAATAATTTGAATTCATTGAATCAAATAAATGTTTATTTTCAGTGTGCAAACAATTTTTTTTTAATTCCAACGAATATATTTTCAGGAAAAGAAAGATACATAGATGAAAAAAAATTTTTGATTTTTTTTACTTTCTTGGAAGTTTTTTGATAATTCTTTTTAAGCTTTTTTTAGTATAATATTTTTGTATTTGTTCAACTTTATTATTTTTCGAGTAAATTTGACTTTTTCTAGAATTAATTTTACTATTTCTTAAAATTATTTTATTTTCCGAAATTATTTCTAAAATTTCATTTATATCTTTTCCTAAAATATTAATTTATTTCCAGTTTCGTAACAATCGAGAAAAGTTTCATTTATTATACAAAACATTCATGAACAGTTATAGAATTTTATCCATATCTTCATTTTCTGAAAAAATTTTGTAATCTTTCTTGAACACTGATTTTCCGTGTAGAGTTAATTTTACTACTATTCCGATGTTAACTTTATTATTTTCTGCATTAAGTTAATTTTTACTGAAGTAAATTTTTCTATTTGCAGAGGTAATTTTACTATATTTCCAAAGTTAATTTGACTATTCCCAGAATTAACTTTATTACGCCCGGAGTCAATTTCACTATTTTCTGAGTTTCGAATAGTAAATTTTTATGTAAATAGTATTAAAATTTATATTGTAAAAATTACTTTTGCAATATTTTTCCCAAGTGCCAATCGTAATTGTCTGTGACAGATAAAGTTGACAACAATTCCATAAGAAATAATTTCTTTTCTCCGATGAAAGCCACAGTGATTACCAAGATGAATGATGATTCATATCTGAGGAAAATTGCGGACAATTCTGATAATGTGATAAAGCAAAAAAAAAAAAGAAAAAGAAAAAAAGATGTGCCTTCAACGAAGCTTACATTTCAGAAAATTGAGATAAAAAAATCTTCGTTTGATAAAAATCTCTCACAAAAAAAAAAGAGATTAAAAATACTCTCTGTGATAATTTAACTACAGTTATAATATTCTTATTTCATGCGTCAATCTTAGAGAAAATTGAAAAATAAAATTGTATTCTCGCGACTTTATGCGAGTAAATTCTTTTTCTATATTGTGTATACTTTTCTCGAGGCGAAGATTTACGGAAAAAAGTATATTATATGTATACATATATACTCTTTCTTTAGTTTAACAAAGAAAATGTACATGAATATGTTTAGAAGGCTTTAGTCCCAAGTTTGTTGGGTAAGAATGGTGGAAGCCACAAACGTTTGCCTAGCCGCGGGGTAAATTCTTAGTCGCTTGATACTCGAAGCACGAACTCGATTCTCCGAACGCTGCAGGCGCGCCCCATCCCTCTCTCTCTCACTCTTTCTCTCTCTCTCTCTCTTGTGCTTGAAAACGACGTCCGCCTCGAGCTTTCCTCTACTCTAGCTTAGGGTAGTTTGAATTAAGCCCATGTAGACAACTCGTTATGTCGTTATGTAGCCGAGGCAACGATACAGCCTCGAAACGAGTATCTGAAACTTGATAGTCGTTATGTCTTTCACTTTCTTGATTCCGCGATGAAATAGGGTCAATGGAGGGGGGATCACATCTGCAGTATACGTGAATTCTGTTTTGAAAGGGGATACTATTTAAAAGAGAGGAAAAAATATTTACAGTCTCTTTCGGATAATTATCCTTTTGAATATTTCATTACTGTGCCTGTGTTGATTATACTAGAGTCGCATGTTTGTTTGGTTCAGTAAAAATTGATTCATTTTCTTTTCTTTCTGATGGGGGAAAAATTATCTTTTGTTTGCTCTTTGCTCTTTGCTTTTGTCAGTTCGTTCTTACTTCGACAAATTTTTGTCAAAATAAAAAACAACAGAAGATAGCTTCTGATCTGTTAAGAAAAACAAGATTCTGGATTTGTTCTGATTTTTGTTATTGTTGTTTGGGTTAGTGACAATAGAAGTTTAACCTTTGAGGTTTAGTTTACAAATTACCTTTGGAAAATATTTTGCTGGCTGAGCATGTTTCGACAGACAGGTAATAGACACTCTCTGTTTGTTGCAGATTTTTTTAGCACTTGTACCATGCTAAAAGTGTTAACAAACGAAAGTTGTGCTACGGATTTTTTAGTGATTTTTCTGTCATCCTGAAAATTCGAACAAAGTTGTTTGTACTGCAGGTTTTTTACAGTAACTGCATATACCTTTAGAATAGATTTTAACAAAAGGACAGCAGTGCTACAAATGTTTGAGCAATTGTTGTGTTATCTTAAAAATACAAACAATATTTCTGTATCATCTTAAAAGTATTCTAAAAGAAATTTAGTTGTTTTGTAGATTTTTAGTGATTGGATCATTATAAAAATTAAGATAAAAGTTTGTTGTGCTGCAGATGTTTAATGATTTGACCATCCATTAGGATGGACAAATCATTAAACATCTGCAGCACAACAAACTTTTATTTGTATTATCCATTAGGATTAATTAATAATAGATGATGTTGTGTCATCCTAAAAATGCAAACAAAAAGTTAGAAGTGCTGCAGATGGTATAGTGATTGCATTATCCTAAAAGTATTTACAGAAGAATCTCTTGTTCTGAAATTTTTTTAAGTGATCGTTGGTATCATCCTGAAAATTCAAGCAGAATATTATTTCTTTTGCAGGTTTTTTAGGAACCGTACTATCATAAAAGTATTTTAACAAACAGACAGTTATGCTCCAAATGTTTTTGTGATTGTTGTGTCATCTTAGAAATGCAAACAAAACGTCTGTTGTGCTATCAATTTTGTAGTATCTGTACCATCTTAAAAGTGTTCGAAGAAATTTAGTTGTATTGTAGATTTTCTAATGATTCTATCATCATAAAAATGCAACCAAAAATTTTGCTGTCCTGAAGATTTTTAATTATCGCATCATCCTAATAGATAAATATTAATGTACTATTTGTGTTCTGTCATCAAACAAAAAGTTAATTGTGCTACAGATATTTTATTGATTATATTTTCCCAAAACTGATTACAAAAAAGTCTCTTCTTGTCCTTTCTTTCTTTATTTGTCGCATTATTTGTGAAAATTCTAAACAGAAAATTATTTCTACCATTCTACCACAGACATTGTAGTGATTGCAAAAGTATTAACAACTGTTTTTTTTTGTTTATAAAATTGTCTTTTCTAATGATTCTTGTGTCATTCTAAAACTATGAACAAAGAGTTACTAGTACTACAGATTACTAGAAGTGACTATTGACTAATTCAGAAAATACCATCTAATGAGAACGTCCTGTTAGTATATTGGAAAAGGATTTCCGGATTCAGAACTATATTCACTGGACCTCATCAGAATCATTAGATATATCTTCCTCAAGGAAATCTATTCATCGGGTTAGATTCAAATCACATTATATAGTTAGAAGGTATATCTAATCTGAAACTATTCATCAAAATTATACAAAATATTCTCAATTCCAATTATCTCCTAATTCTCAATGTACTGCCGAAAGGTTTTAACATAAAAAAATTTGTTGAATATTGATAATTGGAAATGATAACGAAATTCAATTTTAAGTTTTAACGTAACTTAATATTATTACTAATTAATATTAATTGATCAGTTGAATTAAATTTTCTCCCACAGAAACAATTTCATTTTTTCTTTTTCAAAACTTTCTTGTTTAGATCTCTAAATTAAAAGTTAATTATATCTGTATTGAGATTTGTATTTGTGTTATTTATTTGGTAATTATTTTGTATTTGCATTTTATTTGTTACTTGATTTTGTATGATAATTTATTTTGTATTTATTTTGTAATTAATTTTCATTTATTTTATAATTATTCTTCATTTATTTTGTATTTATTTATTTATTTGTATGGTATTTATTTTTTATTTATTTTTTATTTATTTTTTATTAATTTTGCATTTACAATTTGTCAAAATTATCACTGTGTGAGAAAGAAATGATATTTACCTTTTAAACCAAAAGGCTAAACGGTACATAATGTCTATTGCAAATTGAGAAAATAAAATAATTATTAGCTCTTGAATGGTAGTTTAATGTCTGTATTTCATTTTCAATCAATAGCTGTAATTTAATAATAGTAAGGGAAGGTTGGTTAAATATCGCTACTGTTTTCCAAAGGCTTCAAATGTACTCTCACGTTTTATACATTGAGAAATAAATATGCTCCATTATATCAACAAATACTTCGGTTAAAAAGTGAATATTAAAATTATTGATTTAAAAAACAATTTATACGATAAAATTTAACAAAAGGAATTTAAATTATTTTTCTTTCAATTTAATTAGAAGTAACAAGTGAATAAAATTTTTTATTCCCTCTTATAATATTACTTTATCAATTTAACAATTTTAATATTAATTAATTAATGAAATTATATTAATTGTATTAATAAAACAATATTAGTAGGTTTTATGCAAACCAAGAATTTAGTGTTCGTTTTAAATAAAAAATCAAAAACAGGAGTTTAGAAATAGTAGTTTTATAAACGAATAAGAAACACAAGGAATATTAAATTTAAGCAATAAGTTTATAATAAGAAATATGTAGAATATGAAATTATGTTTTAAAGTGAAATTTTATCTTCTCTCGGTATATTTTTTTTTCTCATACAGTGATAGTGTATTATGTACATTTTCTCTCTCATCTCTCTAGTCTTCTATATTTTATTTCAAAAATATGTAAAATTTTATTTCACTTTAAAATTATTTTTCAAATTTCTTTTTTGCCCTTCTCAATTAAATGTCGGATTGTGTTAATTACAATGCATGGAATAAAAATCGTGCAGATGCATAATTCAAGTGTGCAGTAGGAAAATTCAAATCTGTCCACGAAGACATTGTTAACGAACTAGGAGGTGCTTGAGAAAAAAAAAATTTTTTTTTTGCAAAGAAAGTTTTCAAAACTTTGTTTTTTTTTTGGGGTGAAAAAAATTTCAAACTTAATGTTAATTAAAAACTTGATTAAAACAAAAATCTAAAAATAAAATTTTCATTAAGAGTGAGAAAAGAAAATGTAGGGCAGTAAATTTTTGATTCGATTAAAAATACTATTTTTGTTCCATTTAGATATGTATCTCGAAAAAAAAATTTGACCCATTTCGAGAAAAAAACGTATTTTCTTTACTGCAATCGGAAAATATCTCTTGTTTGAAAATTTCTTTACATTTTTTTTTTTGCTTTAATACCTGCCGTTTCCGTGACGTTTAGAGATTGATGAACTGTCATTTCTTTACTGTGACTCTTTGATCGCGTAAAGTTAGCCTAGAGGTAAATTTCAAGTGATTGGTTTTCAATCACAACCATCTGCATTGTTCAAAAACGATTACTCAGAATTTGACACACTTTCTCTGTAAAATAACAAAAAGAGAGAAAAAAAAAAGAAAAATTAAAAATTAAAAGCTTTTCGTTTCATTTTTAGAATATTGCAAAATTAAAGGAGAATTCCGTTTGCAAAATGAAGTATTTTGCTGAAGAAATTTTATCCAATTTCTTTGCTTAAGATTAATTAAACAGATAGGGGTCTAGAAGTTTAGAGGGTTTAATCTTAATTTCTTAATATTGCATCACTAAATAAAGAAGACGAAGAAGAAGGAGAAATAAATTAAATTTAAAAAATGGAAAAAATCTGTTATTAATGAATTTTATCATTTGCTAAGTGTCATATTTTTTAGAAATATTTTTTAATTCTTATTTTTTTTCTTTACTTTTTTTATTTTAAATTACAATTCTAAAAAATTTTTATTTTTAAACTATATTTTTCTAACTTTTTATATTATTTACAGTATTTTTGTATCAACTTTGAATTTCAAAAAAAAAAATATTTTCAACACCTTCTAAATTACTTACGAATGATAAATAAATAATTTCTCCAGTTTCCAATAGAACTTCTTATTAGAAATCTAAATTCATTAGTAAATAAAAAATTTGTTTATTTAAACGTTTTATTCGAAATTTAATTTGATTTTGGAAATTAAATTTTGCAAATTGAACTTTATTAAAAAATCAAATTTGTAGAAGAATTCTTGCAAATAATAAAAAATACGATTTCTATATTGTTTCCAATTGAACTTCTTTATTGGAAATTTAAATTTATTAGTAAATAAAGAATTTGTTTGTTTGAACGTTTTATTCGAAATTAAAAATGGTTTTTTAACAATCAAATTTTGCAAATTGAACTTTATTAGCAAATAAAATTTGTAGAAGAATTCTTGCATGTGACAAAATACGATTTCTTTATAGTTTTAAATTGAATTTTATTGGAAATTTTAATTGATTAATCAAACTTCTCAATAAAAAATAACATTCTTTTTAAATGAAAATAAAATGTCAAATTTGAATAAATGAATACAAATTTCATAGAATAAATTTTATTGCAGAAGAAAATTTTAAGATCTTATTAGTAAAAACACAAGTTTTGAAAATGAACTTTAATTGGCAACACATTTTTAGAAATTGAATTTTTTTGTGAAAAAAATTTTTTTGAAAATGAATATTTTAGAAACAAAAATTTTCTAAAAATATAATTTAGTAGAAATTTATGATAACCAAGTTTTGAAATTTTAAATGAACGATATTTATTTTTTATTAAAAATATTCTGATAAATTATTAGATACATGAAATAAAAATTTAAAACTAAAATTTAATATTTAGAAAATTTATAATTTTTAAAAGCACTAAAACAAATTGAATTTCAATAAAATTTTACAAAAGAATTCAATTCTTTTTAAAAATAATATAATTCTTCGCAAAAATTCAATTATGTTCCAAAAATTTACAAAATGTCTCGTCAAAATTTCAATTATCTTTATAAATAATAAAATTTTTCTCCGAAATTCAATTCTTTTAAAAAATTTTAATAAAATTCTTGACAGAATTTCAATTATTTTTAATAAAATTTTCATCAAATTTCTCGAAAAATGAAATTATTCTTAAAATTTTTATTAAAATTTGTCAAGAGAATTCAATTATTTAAAAATTTGTTGATAAAATTCTTTATGAGGATTCAATTTTGAAAAACATTCATTTATTCAATAAATTATTTATTTTTGAATTTAAATAATTAAATTCTCGTCGAATTTTCTAAAAAAAATTGATTTAAAAATGAATTTCAGTTATAATTTTAGATTATAATTGAATATTGAAAGCATTAAGGAGTAAGTTTTTAGAAATAATTGAATTTTCAAAAGGTTTCAAATTAAAGCCTTTGAAAATTTGAACTTTTCATACTTTTAATTAAGAAATTCTGTAGAATTAATTTTTTCCAAACGGTTTAATGGATTTTTTTTTGATTATTTGAAGTTTTTAATTTTAAATATATTTAATTTAAAAATGTCAGAATAATCAAAATTTCGTAAAGTTAAATTGTAATCAAAAGAATTTGAAAAATCTCAAAGAACTTTTTCAAAAATTATTTTAAAAAAATTGACTTAAAGAAGAATTTTAGTTGAAAATTCTAGAAATAAATAATCGAAATGATGAAAATAATTTTTGAAGAAGTTACAGGAACAAAGTAGCAAGTTTTAATTATTATAAAGCATGAAGAAAGCGATCACTCCGAGACGAAGACTCGGTGTGATCGGTATCTTCATGTTTTATAATAATATTTCTATATATTGAATATAAAATTTTTGAAAATTTTACTTTTTATGAAAAAATAATAATGATTAAATATTTATTTAAAAATAAAGTTCTTATAGAGTCAAGGAGTTACTTAATTTGGTAAAATAAATTTTAATTAAAATAAAATAAATTTAATTTGGTATTTCAAACTTGGAAAAATTTTGTTTTTTAACCTGGAAAACCTGAAAAAGTCAGGGAATTTGAAAAGAACAAAAGCGTGATAATCCTGCAGAAATTTTTAAAATAAATAATTTTTTATAGTAAAAAAAAAAGTTGACCTTTTTTTAAAAACAATGGTTTAAAGTAAAAAAATAGGAATTGTTTCAAAATAAACTGAAAGGTGAAACTTATTGATTTCATTTGGGTACAAATATAGATGGGCAAAATGTAATTAGTGATAAATTTTAAACAAATTAATTAATTTCGTGTACACAAAAGCAATATTCCTACATATCTATATTATAAAATGAATATTAATTAATTAATTTATTTACAAAAAAAAATCGATTTTTAATAATCAGTTAAATATATTACGAAATTATTTATGAAAGAGAGTGGGTCAGGATATTTGATTTTGAATGGGAGCACACAAATGATTCTCATCGGTCATTATACGCATATATACATACAATCTTTCGTTGATAATCATGGATCATTTTAATGCTAATGACTTGAATGTATATCTTGAATACACGCGCAATATTGTGTGCCTGAGAAACACGAGACAACAATTCCGATCCGTTAGATTAATATGAGCGATAAGTTAACCAAGTTAACAGAACCGGAAGATATTCTGGCACGTGACAAATGGAGCGAAAGGGAACAGGTAGAGACGTTTGAAAGCCCACCCCTGTCTCTCTCCCTCCTACTATTACTATTTGCGGAAGTGTACATGGTCTGGTAATGGCACTACAAATTTATCAACAAAACGCTCAATGTGCGCGCGCGTTACAGGGCAAAATTAAATTAGGGTTTATTTTTTGTAAATTATTTTTAGATGGGGAATTTTTTATTTTCTTTTCTTTTTTGTAACGAATCGAAAGAAAATTCGTCGACAGCACTTTGAGAGGATCGAATGACTCGCTAGGGACTGTGAAAGCTAAAGCGCACTGAAATAGAAGGAAATGGAATGAAACCTAGTGGTAATTTGCATTTGTACGAATCGAGGTCGTTTTTGCTCGTGAGCCTTCTCTCTGTCTCTCTCTCTCTCTCGCTCACTCTTTCAAAACTAAGCGAGAGACTCGCACTACTCTTGGGTGCAAACCCTGTCGCGTGCGACTAGTACCTAGAAACCCATTATCTCTGGGTGTGAGCTGGCAAAAAGGTCACGCTTCATTCGCATTTATTATCCGGCAAAGGTGTTATCGACAATGCCCACCGTTTGAATATGAACTCCTTTGCTCTCTCCATCTTGCGAATTTCTGTCATTGAATAACATTTTTTATGCTGTGGAATAGAAAATATATTTTTTATACTAATAAAAAATATATTTTACAAAACTAGTTAGTATTTTTCACAAACAGAAATATTTTTTATATCCCCTACGTAAAAATCTGTTTTTACCATCTTCCCCCCCCTTTTATTTAACAAAAAACACTATTAAGAAAACTTTTATCTTAATTTTATTTGTTTTTATTTGATTGACACTACTCTGAATAGTGAGTTTCAGGCCAAAAGAGCGCTAAGAAAGAAATGAAAGAAAGAAAGTGAAAGAAATTCTGTATATGCTTCGTAGCCTGGTGGTGAGCGCCTTGACTTTCCAGACTGTTGGTCGTGAGTTCAATTCCCGTCATGGGTCAGTTTTTTAATTTTCCTAATTACTCGATTTTGCATTCTGTTTCCTATAAAAATTAAAAATAGCGTATATAAAGTTAAAATTTAAATACACTAAAACAAATTGAATTTTAAAGCCAATACAAATGCTTGCAGAAATTGAATTATTTTCAAAAATAGTAAAATTCTTATCACAAAATTCAATTATTTTCTAAAATTTTAATAAAATTCTTGGCAAAATTTTAATTATTTTTAATAATTAATTCAAATTCTTCTGAAATTAGTTAAATTTTGTAATATTTATTTAATTTATAGAAGAATTTTAGTTAAAAACGCCAAAAAATTGAATTTTGGAGAAGTTACAATATGCGATTGGAAAAATTCAATTATTTTCAAAAGCAATAAAATTCTTTGCAGAAATTCAATTATGTTTAAAAGTTTTAAAAAATTCTCGTAAAAATTTCAATTATTTTTAAAAGTAAAAAAATTCTTTTCCGATATTAAATTGTTTTCAAAAATTTTAATAAAATTCTTAGCAAAATTCCAATTACTTTCAAAAGCATTTTCCTCAATTCAGTGATTCTTGCAATATCTACTATTTTAATAAAGATTTCCAAAAGAATTCAATTATTTAAAATAAATTTTAATTAAATTACAGTTTTTATTAAATTTCTTCAAAAAATTAATAATTATTTTCAAATATTTTAATGAACTTCTTTGTAACAATTCAATTTTTTTCAAAATAATTCAAATGAAATTTTATAAAGAAATTTAGTTAATTTCAAAAATTTGTCAAAATTCAATTATTTTCAATGTTTACTATTTCCATAAAATTTTACAAAAGAATTCAATTATTTAAAAAGAAATGTTAATGAAATTTAATGAAATTTTCCAAAAATTTACAAAAATTCTTGTTAAAATTTCAATTATCTTTATAAATAATAAAATTTTTCTCCGAAATTCAATTATTTTCAAAAATTTCAATAAAATTCTTGTCAGAATTTCAATTATTTTTAATACAATTTTCATCAAATTTCTCGAAAAATGAAATTATTCTTAAAAATGTTATTAAAATTTGTCAAGAAAATTCAATTATTTAAAAATTTGTTGATAAAGTCCTTTATGAAAATTCAATTTTAAGAAAAAATCAATATAATAAAGTTTTTAGTTTTGTATTTAAATAATTGAATTCTCGTAAAATTTTCTAATAAATATTGATTTAAAAATGTATAATATTGAATGTATAATTGAATATTGAAAGCATTATAGCGTGGATTTTTAGAAATATGTAATTGGATTTTCAAAAGGTTTCAAATTAAAATATTTAAAAATTTCTACTTTTCATACTTTTAATTAAGAATTCTGTAGAATTAATTTTTTCCAAAAAGGTTAGTGGAATTTTTTTTTAATTATTTGAAGTTTTTAATTTCTAATATATTTAATTGAAAAATGTCAGAATAATCGAAATTTCGTAAAATTAAATTGTAAACAAAAGGATTTGAAAACTCTGAAAGAACTTTTTCAAAAATTATTTTTAAAAATTGACTTAACCCTTTAACGACGAGATGTGCTACTTTTCAACATGAATTTCAATCTCTTACAATTAGTAGAAAAAAGCCATAAAAGTTTTTAAAAGTCCATACCCTACTATTTTTGGGGTCGCTCTTTCAAATGGTGTGGTCAAAATTTTCAAAAAATGATATTTAACCCTTCTTTTTTCAAAAATACTAAAAAATGTCAAGTTTTTTTAATGTAATTTTTTTCAAAAGAATTTTTTTCTCTGTCATAACGCTTTTCAAATACAACAAAAAGTATCAGAAACGTGTTCCTGATATTTGTACTTAAAAAATATTCATTTCTAATTTTTATTTTTTTCGATTTTGAATTTAAAATGGCGCTTGAAGGACAAAATTTTTTCCTTATTTTACGTAAGATGACAAACTTTTTCAAAATTGCCCAAATCTGATTGAAATTTGTTACTCGGGGGTTTTTGGGGTCGCTGATTACGATTCTGATGTTAGTTTTTAAAAATTCAAAATGGCGGATCCAATATGGCGGATGACTTTTTAAAAATTGATCGGATTCGATTGAAACTTGTTACTCGGGGGTTTTTAGGGTCGCTGGTTACGAATCCGATGTTAGTTTTCCAAAATTTAAAATGGCAGATCTAATATGGCAGACGAAATAAAAAAATTGTTCAGATTTCCTTGAAACTTGTTGCTTGGGGGTTTTTAGGGTCGCTGATTGCGAATTTGATATCAGAATTTCAAAATTCAAAATGGCGGATCTAATCTGATAGATGACTTTTTTAAAAATTGATCGAATTTGCTTGAAATTTGTTACTCTGGGGTTTTTGGGGCCCCTAATGACGAATCTGACGTTAGATTCCACAAATCCAATATGGCGGATTCAAAATGGCGGACTAATTTTTCAAAATTTCTCAAACCTGATAAAAACTTCTTACTCGTGGGTTTTTGGGGTCGCTGGTTACGAATCCGATGTTAGTTTTTCAAAATTCAAAATGACGGATTCGATATGGCGGACGAGGTTTAAAAAAATATTTGGATTTATATATAAATTTATACTTAGGGTATCTTGGGGTCGATAATTACGAAACAGATGAATTTCTGGATTTCTAAGTAAATTAGTATTTATTTGTATTAATTTTTTAACTTCGTCCGCCATATTCGATCCGCCGTTTTGAATTTTGAAAAACTAACATCGATTTTTTCGTACCGTAGATCACTTTTAACTTTCCCTGTCCAATATTGTGAAATATAGATTAGTTGATACTGATAGAGTAAGAGCAAATAGAGTATAATAATTTCGCCATTTTGAATTCAAGCAAATCCAAACAATTTTTTTATTTCGTCCGCCACATTAGTTCCGCCATTTTGAATTTTGAAAAACTAACATCGGATTCGTAACCAGCGACTCCAAAAACTCCCGAGTAACGAGTTTCAAGCGAATCCGATCAATTTTTTAAAAAGTCATTCGCCATATTGGATAAATAAGACATTTTGAATTTTAAAAATCTGTTATCAGATTCGTAATCAGCGACCCCAAAAACCCCCGAGTAACAAGTTTCAAGGAAATCTGAACAATTTTTTTATTTCGTCCGCCATATTAGATCCGCCATTTTTAATTTTGAAAAACTAATATTGGATTCGTAACCAGCGACCCCGAAAACCCCGGAGTAACGAGTTTCAAGCGAATCCGATCAATTTTTTAAAAAGTCATCCGCCATATTGGATCCGCCATTTTGAATTTTTAAAAATTAACATCAGAATCGTAATCAGCGACCCCAAAAACCCCCGAGTAACAAATTTCAATCAGATTTGGGCAATTTTGAAAAATTTTGTCATCTTACGTAAAATAAGGAAAAAATTTTGTCCTTCAAGCGCCATTTTAAATTCAAAATCGAAAAAAATAAAAATTAGAAATGAATATTTTTTAAGTACAAATATCAGGAACACGTTTCTGATACTTTTTGTTGTATTTAAAAAGCGTTATGACAGAGAAAAAAATTCTTTTGAAAAAAATTACATTAAAAAAAATTGACATTTTTTAGTATTTTTGAAAAAACAAGGGTTAAATATCATTTTTTGAAAATTTTGACCACACCATTTGAAAGAGCGACCCCAAAAATAGTAGGGTATGGACTTTTAAAAACTTTTATGGCTTTTTTCTACTAATTGTAAGAGATTGAAATTCATCTTGAAAAGTAGCACATCTCGTCGTTAAAGGGTTAAAGAAGAATTTTAGTCTTTTTTTTAAATAATCGAAATGAAGAAAATAATTTTTGAAGAAGTTACAGTAACAAAGTAGCAAGTTTTATAATTATCATATAAAACATGAAGAAAGCGATGACTCCGAGTCAAAGACTCGGAGTGATCGGTATCTTCATGTTTTATAATAATATTCTTATGTGCTATTGAATTTGAAATTTTTGAATAATAATAAATTAAATAATAATAATAATAATAATAATAATAATAATAATAATAATAATAATAATAATAATAATAATAATAATAATAATAATAATAATAATAATAATAATAATAATAATAATAATAATAATAATAATAATAATAATAATAATAATAATAAATTATTTGAATCAAATAATTTTTTACTTGACAATTAAGAAAATAATTATTTATTTAAAACAAATAATCGTTATTAGAATAGATTGAAATTAAATCAATTAGTTTTCGCAACAATAATGTTTGCATTTCAAGCAAATAATGTTTAATTGACTGAAATATTTGGGGTAAAAATCGAAATATATTTTTATTATTTTAATTTAATACTAATTTAATTAATAATTTGTTTTTATTATTTTTATACTGAAGGAAAAATAATAGAAACTAATACACAGAAATGGTTGTTGTAACTATACAGAATTGTTTGTCTCAAACATAACTTCTCTTTTCGTGTGGTTAACATTTTTTTCAATTTTAGTAAAAAAGGCAAAAATCCCCGTTGCATGTACTCGAGAAAATTGAAGCGTGTTCTGGAACCTTCTGTTACACGCTATTCACATGAAATTTCAAGATTCACGAACACGTACCGCGCTTATTTTATAACTATCATCTCAATCATTTATTATAAACTACAATGAAACAGTAGCATACTTTTCTGCGTTTTCATATTTTTACATTTTCACCTCATTCTTTTTTAATTCCACGCTATTTAAAGTAAAAACTGCGATGTAAAAAAAAGAGAGAAAAATTCTTCTCAATTTTTATGGTTTATAATAATTATTAAAATTTTTATTTATGATTATTACATTTATGATTATTGAAATATTTTTGAATTTTATAGGACTTTATACATTTTCTATATTTTTTACACTTTATATTTTATATTTATGTGCATAGAAAAATTATTATATTACAAAAATTATAATATTATATTGTTTAATATTCAATATTGTAAAAAGAAAATTAATCCTTAAATGAATGTTGGAAAATTTTACAATATACAATTGACACTTTAGAAATGAATTTTCGTTTTTAATGAACAAAATATATTGCGAATGTTTTGAATCGACACTTTTTTTTCGATAACGTAGCAATACAATTATTACAAAAAAAAAAGCGAAGGAATTATTTGAACCATAATCTGAAACATTTTTAGCATCGTGCAGTTTTTATTATTTGTCTCACTCTCCCTCTGAATCTGTATCTGTATATATAGCTATGAGAAAAATTTGTTCGCCAGACAACTGTCGATATATGTGAACTCACCCGTAGAAATTCGGCTCGAATACGTGATGCTTCAAAGCTTCGTTATTGCATTGGTCTGAATTTTCGTTTAATTAATTGCAGAATAAATCTAAATTACCAACAAATATAAATTGGGATAAAGGTTTGTTAAAGATAATCGACAACAAAATTAAATAATATATAAATATCTCTATTTGACCAGTTATTAGTTTATTTATTGAGAGAGACCAAAAAAAAAAAGAGAGAGAGAGACATATAGAATATAAATAGCTTCATTTTTTTAGTTTCAATTCTACTGCGAATAAGAATCAACTGCAAAAAAATAAAACAATAACTGAAAATTTAAAACAAGAAGAATGTGAAGTGGAAACATTAAAAAAAAACTGTGAAAAACACAATAAAACTGTGATAAAAAAAAGCAACTGAAAAATAGGATATATATTTTAAAATAAATATAGCGAGGTGTAAAATAAAAATACAATGCGTGAGAATTTTTGTACCTACAATTTATGTGTTACAAAATTTCGTAATATTGTGATTTTTGCTTTAAAACGTTAAAATTTAGTCAATAAATTTTAATTGCTATTGAGAGAAAGTTAATAGTTTACAGAGAAAATTGCAAAATTATTTTCTTTAGAAATTTGGAGAAAGAAACGAAAAAAATATTAAAGAAGACAAACGATAAACAATCGAAAGTAAAGTTAGTAAATAAATTTAAAGAAAAAGTGGAAAAAAATTCTGAAAGTTGTTTTAGAAAAAAAATATGTTAATAACAAAATCATTAACCATTAAACTGTCAATTTAAAGGTCTGTCAAAGGCTGGAATCACTTTTTTGTAAATTTTTCAGATTAAAAAATTTTTTTTTTCCATTTATTTTGAGGTGTTAAAATGAGAAACAACAAAAGTTTGTTTTTCTGTGTAAGATTTAATGGAAATCAAATTCAAATTTGAAATAACAGAATAATATAATTAAAAAATATTTTCAGCTATTTTCTTAGAAAATTGAAAATTAAAAAGGATAAAAATAAATTAATGAATATTGAGTGTTTCATTAACACGAGTTCACAATATTCTCTCGCGTGATGATAATTTAACGTTTCAAGTGTCACGTACAATTTGAAGGTAAATTCTCTCTCTTTTCACCCCACGGCACATGCACACACACACACACGCACATCGACAAGTGCCAGAATCTTGAATTCTTGCTGTAGTGGGTTGACCTATAATCGCGACCAGGTCGGACACTTACTAACACACGGTTAGAAATAAAAAGGGATCTCACCACGCCCGCGCCAAGTTGCGAAGCAGGGAAGCGTCTAGAAAGAATTAAAGCTGTAACCACACCCAGATCGTATTATTCGCCATTTCGCGGTTTTCGCCAGTAAAATATATATATATATATATATACACCTCGGTACGAACAATCGAGAGAATGATATTCACTCCATTCCAGACAGATTCTAACGAACCACTGCTAAACTCAATTGGCCAGAGAGTATATCGTTGTAAGATATACATAATTGGCTTTCGAGAATTCACTCTCTCCAGGGGTGCGCTCCATTATCTTGCTTTAATAATTGCAGACGAAGAGAGGGGATGGAACAATAAATCCAGTTAGGAGAACTAAAAAAAAAAAAAGAAAAAATAAATCTTCTTTTATTTTTAAAAATTTGAAATTGTAATTTAACGAAATTCTTTTATTTCTATAGCGTGAGTCCGGGGGGAGATTGTTAATTTTTTTTTTAAAGAATTGTAAAAATGATAAAAAAAAAGCGTTTGTTGTTAAAACTTATTCACTGCCTCAGCTGAAAAAGTTCTATAGAATTTTACTAGAATCATTCGATAGAATTATTCTGTATGAATTCTAGTGAATATTCTATAGAATTTCACTAGAATGATTCTATAGAATTTCTACATGAATTCTACTAAATTTTAGTGATTTTTAATTAGAAAGAATTTAAATTCGTGAAATAATATTTTTCAACTTTATATTATTTTGTAATAATTGAATTTTACATTTGATTTCTATGACAAATTTTAGGCAAACATTGTTTATATCATTTAAATATATATAATTTATTTAACTTAGTAATAGGGCTCGAACCTCGAACCAGTGAAAGTATTTACAAATACGGATTTTACGGACCAAAAATGAAAAATTCGGACCAATTACTGACAAAAATATAACCAGTCCGAGTCAAATTAGAAAACATTTTACTTCAAAATAGAAATTAAATTTTTTTATAACTATAAAACATGACAAATTGATAAAATCATTATTTTATATAATAAGAATATTGTACTTCTTCAAAATTATTTTCATCATTTCAATTCATTATTATTTTTAAGAATTTTTTTACTAAAATTTTTCTTTAAATCAATTAATTTTAGAAAAAGTTCTTGAACAATTTTTAAAAACCATTTATTTACAATATCCAATTTTATAAATTTCAATTATTCGTAAATTCTTCAATTAAATATATATTATAAAATAAAAACTTAAATAATATCAAATAAATAATATCAAAAAAATTCAATTACACTTTTTCAAAAAAATTAATTTCAAAATTCAATTACTATTATTCAATTATTTGAACTGAAATTCATCTATAAATCAATTTTTATTAAAAAATTTTACTAGAATTCAATTATTTAAATACAAAAATAAATAATTTATTGAACAATTAAATGTTTCTTAAAATTCAATTCTCATAAAGATGAATTTTATCAATAAATTTTTTAACAATTGAATTCTTTAGACGATTTTTAATAAAATTTTAAGAATAATTACATTTTTCATGAAATTTGATCAAAATTGTATTAAAAATAATTGAAATTTTACGATGAGTTTTATTATTTATGAAAATAATTGTATTTCTAAAATTCCTAAAAAAATTGAATTCTTTTCGAAGATTTTTAAAAATAATTGAAATTCTGACAAGAATTTTAATAAAATTTTTGAAAATAACTGAACTTTAGAGAAAAATTTTATTATTTATAAAGATAATTGAAATTTTGACGAGACATTTTGTAAATTTTTGGAACATAATTGAATTTCTGCGAAAAATTATATTACTTTTGAAAATAATTGAATTCTTGAGACGAATTTTATTAAAATTTCTTTTTAAATAATTGAATTCTTTTGTAAAAATTTATTGAAATAGTAGATATTGAAAATAATTCAATTCTTTGAAAAAATTTATTTAAAAATGTATTGAATATGTTAGAAAATAAAAATTAAAATAATATAAAAATAATTCAATTACATTTTTTTAAATATAAAAAAAATTAATAAAAAATTAATTTGAAAATTCAATTATTTTTAAAAATTCACGGTATATTGCTTTTAATATTCAATTATTATCTAAAATTTTAACTTAAATTCATTTTTAAATTAATTTTTATTACAAATCTCCACTAGAATTCAATTATTTAAATAGGTACAAAAAATAATTTATTGAATATTTGGATGTTTTTTAAAATTGAAATCTGATAAAGAATTTTGTCAACAAATTTTTAAATAATTAAATTTTTCGACGAATTTTAATTAAATTTTTAATAATAATTACATTTATCGAGGAATTCGATTAAAATTTTATTAAAAATAACTGAAATTCTGCGATAAGATTTACTATTTATGAAAATAATTGAATTCCTGAAAAGAATTTTAATATTTAGAAAAATAATTGTATGCCTGTAAAAATTTTATTATTTAGAAAAATAATTTAATTATATTGGGAAGAAATTTATAAATATTTGTAAATAATTGAATTTTTGTTAAATTTTTATTATTTTATGAAAATAATTTAATGTTGGGGTAGAATTTTATTAAAAATTTTATTATTTAAAATATAATTGAATTATATTGCGAATAAATTTATAAAAATTTGTAAATAATTGAATTTTTGTTAAATTTTTATTATTTTATAAAAATAATTTAATGTTGGGGTAGAATTTTATTAAAAATTTTATTATTTATAAAAATAATTGAATCATATTGCGAAGAAATTTGTAAAAATTTGTAAATAATTGAATTTTCGTACAGTTTTTATTATTTTATGAAAATAATTAAATATTGAGATAGAATTTTATTAAAATTTTTTTAAATAATTGAATTTTTTGGAAATTTTTATTAAAATAATAGATATATTGAAAATCATTGAATTAAGGAAAATTTTGGAAAATAAGTGAAATTTTATCAAGAATTTTATTAAAATTTTTGAATATAATTGAATATCAGAGAAGAATCACTATAATTCAGTAGAATTCGTGTAGAAATTCTATAGAATCGTTCATAGAGATTGCTATATGTACGCCCAAAAAATACTGTTTTTAATTTAACAGAAATCTTCTCTCTAGCTATTCATTTACTTTTCAGAGAAAATTAAAAACAAAATGAATATAAAATATAAAAAATTGTGTCTCTGAATTCAAAAAAATTTTTAACTCCTATGTTTGCATTTAGAAAAAAAATAGTTTTTTTGATATTTGAGATAAAAAAAATTGGGAGAATTTTTTTTTTTAAGGCTACATACTATATTCTATTTTTGTCTATATTTTACTTTAACGAGTCCAATTAAAAAAGAGTATATATCCAATATTGTTAAAATTTTAAAAATTTATTTGTGTAATAATAAAAGGATTTCTGTTTTTTTGCTTTCAGGTGAGTTCATTATTCAAACAAGTACCAAATATTTTTACGTGAGTACAATTTTAAATATTGCCTTTTTTATTTTCTGTTCTCTTTTATTTTATTCTCTGATTCATCGAAATGAGAGAGTATTCTATTTTTCTTTCCTAAAATAAACTATGATTTTTTATATTTTGTTATTAAAATTTTCGATTTTAATATAACATTTTTATTCTGATATCAAAATTTACAATTTTTGTATAAACCAAAAAACTATGTTTTCTCTTTCCTATTTACTAATTAAAATCAAACATATTTTATAATTGAATTAAACGTCATTTTTATTGAATCAAAGTTATTATAATCAAAAATTATTTTTGAATTAAACATATAATAATTTTGATCCAATGCATAATAACTTTGATTCAATAAAAATTACGTTTAATTCAATTATAAAATATGTTGGATTTTAATTAGTAAATTGGAAAGAGAAAACAGTTTTTTGGTTGGCGATTTATTTTTGAATTAAAAAAATTTTCTTCTCAGTGTACATTAATATTATTTTTATTAAAAAAATATTATTATTAAAACAAAAGAAGATTATTTTTAAATTCTTCCAATCAATTTTTATTTTAGAAACTTTTCTAGAGAAAAAGGAAGAAAAGCAGCTTAAATTATGATATCGCATTCTCTGGTCTGTAATATCGATCCTGCTGCTGCTGAAAAAAAATAGAATAAAATTTTATGTGTCATCTTTTACACCCGTTGCCGTGTGACATAGAATTACTGAATTCCACTTTTTAACCTGATAAGGAGTGAGAGAAGGAAATTTCCTAAACGTTATTTTGTATATATGATGATCGTATTTCAAAAACTCTTAACATAAACTAGAAAAACTATCTTGAGACTAGACTTTAAAGTAAACTTTATGTACATCGGATTTAGGAAAAATCCCATACATTCCTTTAGACCCCTTTCCCGCTTGAGAAATGTTAAGGTGCACTGCAATAAATCGAGTCGAACGCCAACGTGTCAAGACAGGACTGGATTACTTGAGTCTTGGGTTTGCGATATCGCATTGCAGTATAGTTCCTTTGATGGTAGATTTCGTTACTTCCTATATATTACAACGTACTTGTCGCATAGTTGACTTAATGGAGTGCTTCGTTCTCATTAGCGCACGGAATGAACAAGTCAGCGATATACAAAATTTCTCTCTTTCTCTCATAGTTCTATTTTTTATTTTCCTCTTTCTGAAAAAGAAATGTCTAAAAAATCAAAAAAAAAAAATTTTCCTTTCCCCAAAAGTTTTTAAATTAAAAACTTTTTGGGAAAGGAACATTTTTTCTCTTGATTTTTTAAAACTTTTTCTTTAGACCTTGACAAAACGAAACACAGAGAATTTTTTTTTTTTTGTAGTTTATACTAAAAACAAAAAAATAAATAAAAAGATGAAATTTAATTTCCCAATAGGACACAGAAAAAAAGTTCGTAAAATAAAATTAGAATTTTCAGATTGAAACTTTTCTATTGGAACTTTTGTTCAAAAAAAAAGAGAGAGAAAAAAATTACCCTTTCATTACACTCATCCCTCGTAAAAAGAATTCCCTCCCCCCCCCTGCTCTGTTCTCTTTCTCCATATTAACCAACTCTCGGCAAATTTCACAAAAGGCGAAAATCAGTGTGCATAAGTGAGAGTGCAAATTATTTCATTTATATTCAGGAAATTATATTTTGTCACTTCACAATTTTACTCTTTATATAATATATGTATAAATATATACATATATATATTCCATAATATAAAATTATATTACATTCCCCAGAAAATTGCTTTCAAGCGAAATCAAAAAAAGAATATATATTTTTGCGTATTTTACTTGTATGCAATTTTCGAGTGCTCTGGCACCTCAAAAAAAAAAGGTTACCTCATTATCGTATACATATATATACACTTGAAGTTAATTAATTGCATTGAATTTTTAATTGTAATTTGCATGTCATTAAATTTACATCTAATGTTTTATAAAGTAGTTATTTTTTGAGTACATATATAGATATATGTATTTGTCTCTTGAAATTAATTCATTCGGGCTAATTACATACAGAGTTTTTAATTCATTATTCAGCAGGAAGAGAGTAACTGATAAATTTTACATTATTAAGAAAAAGTTATTAACTCGTTTTAAAATGTATGGGATGAGTGTTTATAAAACTATTAAAAGCGTATTTATTACTTTTTTACTTGATAAATAAAGTTGAGGTAATTTTTTTAGAGTACAAGACTATTTGTATGAATTTTTATGCGAACTCTCTCTTGAAGTAAATTTTTTACTTATTTTTATAAAAAAAAAATTGTTTTTTTCCGTTAAAGTTAACACAATTATTATTCCCTTCGCAGTCTGGAGTAAAATTTTGGTCCACAAACGGTTTCAAGAAAATTGACTAATTTTTACAAATTTTTTCGCCATATTGAATCCGACATTTTGAATTTTTCAAGTTTGCCATTAGATTCAGAATCAACGATCTTAAAAAAAAAAATGTTTTTTAAAACGAAAGGTGTGTGTAATAAAAATATAAAAACTCGTTTAAAAATTTACTGCAATAAATATTTGGAACATTTTTAATTTTTGATTAGATAATTTACAATATGTTCAGCAAAAATGTTCCTCTTTTGTATTTATTTCCAAAAATATAAACCGATTCCTTTAATTTAGTTTTTAAAAAATTTGTGAACAAACTTCAAAAGGTGGTCCAACCCTGACTATGTGTTCCCTGATATAATAAATAAATTCTTATTAAATAAATAGAATTTCGGTAAAATAAATGTTTCTTTAAATTATTATTTTGATTAAAAGAAATTATAATTAATTCATATTAATTAGATAAAAAGAATTTCGGTAAAATAAGTGTTTCTTTAAATTATTATTTTGAGTAAAAGAAATTATAATTAATTCGTATTAGATAAAAAGAATTTCGGTAAAATAAATGTTTCCTTAAATTATTATTTTGATTAAAAGAAATTATAATTAATTCATATTAGCTAAAAAGAATTTCGGTAAAATAAATGTTTTTTTAAATTATTATTTTTATTAAAAGAAATTAAAAATAATTCTTATTAGATAAAAAGAATTTCGATAAAATAAAGATTCGGAAAATAAAAATTTGGGTCTATTCATGAGGCTCGTTTCACAAATGTTGTAAGAAATTGATTGACTCTATCAGAGGTGAATGTCAAGTGAGAGTATACTTCTCACCTTTTTATCCAAACGTGTCAAAAAAAAAATCCAAGACAATTAGTTCGATTTATTGACCCAAATATTATATCTTGAATGTTGAGTGTAATTCTCAATTTTATTGTAAAATGTAATTTACGTTTCATCAAGTGGCACACTGAAATTCATAAAGAGATTAAAACGTGCCACGAGGAGCATTCTAATTCCGGTTTTAATTAAAACGTCGAAACGAACACATCGGAAGAAGTGAGAATTATATATATATGTACATTTCTAGCAAAAAAAAAAAAAATATATATATATATATATGCAACGCCTGTAAACTCTTACCGCACGACTAATTGAATTATAACGCAAATTATTTTGCCAGTTACTTCTGATAACAATTCTCTTCACTCTTCCATCTCGCACTATGAACGAATTGAAAACAATTAAAAAGTCGGATTCGTTAATCCTTACGGAAGAAAAAAAAAAGTATGCACGAGAATTGGATTTCAGAGAAGTTTTTAATATATCCGCAGAAGGTTACCCCATCGAGTGACCAACGAAATTTAATCGTCAAATAAATTGATCACCTACAATCGTTTATCGATTAGGTTAGGGAAAAAAAAAATTTCTTTCCCATTTTTTCTCTTTTTGAAATCCGGAAATAAATTTATTTGAGAGTACTTTATAAAAGTTCTTTTTAATTGACGTTACCTCTACTTTTTTTTTTTTTTTTTTTTTTTTGAATGGTACATTTTTTATTATTCCTAATTGGAATGAATTAGGGAAACGCCAGTGGCAAAACTAGATAAGTGCAAATGCCGTAAGCCATTTTCCGCGACACAAATGCACCAGGCATATTTTTATAATTGCATTCAACGAGTCTGCTATAGAGTGTGTCACAAGAAGGGGTTTCCTTTTTTTTAATACTAACAGATTTTATTTTCCTAACAAAAATTTTTGCTTTTTTCCCAATACAATAACTTTTTTAATTAAAAAAAAAAAAAAATCTTCTGAATTATAAATTCTACGTCTAATGAGTGACAATATTTTTAAAATCTTTATCTTTAATTTAATAAATAATTTGACTTAAATATTTTTAAATTAATTCAGTTTTGAAAAAGTTGCGTTTACATTTATTATAAATTAGATGAACTTTAAAAGATTTTAATTTTCAATTATTGAAAGAACTTAAATTTTTGAAACATTTTAATAATTCAAATTCTTCTGAAAGTAGTTCAATTTTTTTTTAAATATATTGAATTAGTTATTATAAAAATAATGGATTTATAGAAGGATTTTAGTTAAAAACATTTAAAAAAATGAATTTTGGAAGTGGTACAAATTTTTGCAGAAATTCAATTCTTTTCGAAAGTAATAAAGTTCTTCGCAGAAATTCAATTATGTTCAAAATTTTTTTTAAATTCTCTTCAAAATTTCCATTATCATTATAAATATTAAAATTCTTCTCCAAAATTCAATTATTTTCAAAAATTTTAATAAAATTATTTGCAAAATTCCAATTATTACCAAAAATTTTCCTCAATTCAATGATTTTCAATATTTACTATTTTAATAGAGTTTTACAAAATAATTCATTTATTTAAAAAAAGAATTTAATAAAATTTGAGGCAAAAATTTAATTTATTTCATAAATAATAAAAATTTCACAGAAATTCAATTCTTTATAAAGTTTAAAAAAAAATGTCTTTGCAATAATTCAAGTACTTAAGAAAAATCAAATTTTTCACAGGATTTAATTATTTTTAATACAATTTTAATCAAATTTCTAGAAAAAGGAAATTATTTTTTAAAATTGTATTAAAATTCGCCAAAAGAATTTAATATTTAAAAATTTTTTTAATAAAATTCTTTATTAAAATCCAATTTGTTGAGAAATAATCAATTATTCAATATTTGAATTCTCGTTGAATTTTCTAATAAAAGTAGATTTAAAAATGAATTTTATTGAAAATTTTAGATAGTAATGAAATATTAAAAGCATTATAGCGTGAATTTTTAGAAATAATTGAATTTTGATAAGGGTTCCTTGTTTTTAATTTTTAATTTTATAGAACTAATTTTTTGGGAAAAGTTTAATTGAATTTTTTTGAAACTATTTGAAGTTCTTATTTTGTAATATATATTTAATTGAAGAATTTCCTAATAAACGTAATTTCGTAAAATTGAATTATGAACAAATGGATTTAAAAATTCTCAAAGAACTTTTTCAAAAATTATTAATAATAATATAATTGATTTAAATAAAAATTTTAGTTGAAAATTCTAGAAAATAATAATTGATTTAAAGAAATGCTTTTAATATTCCAATATTATTTAAATATTTGAATAATTTGAATAATAAATATTAAAATCTAAAATTTTAACTGAAATTCATTTTGAAATAAATTTGTATTAGAAAATTTTACGAGAATTCAATTATTTAGATACAAAAATAAATAATTTATTGAATAATTAAATATTTCTTAAAATTTAATTCTCATAAAGAATTTTATCAAAACATTTTTAAATAATTGATTTCTTTTGACAATTTTTTTAATAAAATTGTTAAGAACAATTACATTTTTCGAGGAATTTGATTAAAATTGTTTAAAAAATAATTGAAATTCTGCGATGAATTTAATTTATAAAAAATAATTGAATTCCTAAACAGAATTTTATTATTTATGAAAATAATTCAAACCCTGTAAAAAATTTGATTATTTATTAAAGATAATTAAATTATTGCGAAGAAATTTTTAAAAAATTTGTAAATAATAGAATTCATATGAAATTGAAGAAGATTTTTTAAAAATAATCGAAATTTTGCCAACAATTTTGTTAAAAATTTTTAAAAAATTGAATTTTACCGAGAATTTTATTAAAAATTTTAAAAATAATTGAATTTTGGAAAATAATGTGATTACTTTTTAAAATAATTGAATTTATGCGATCATTTATAATTTTTCCGAAATTCAATATTTTTAGTGTTTTTTAATAAAATTCGTCTATAAATCCACTATTTTTAATAATTAAATATATATTAAAAAATTAAACAAATTTCAGAAGAATTTGAATTATTAAAATTTTTAAAAACCTTAGAGTACCTAATCTTGAAAATTTCTAATGAAATCTTTTTTTAATTATAATAATTTTTACTTTTATTTTCAAAATATAATTTAATGTAAAAATGAAAAATGTTTTTATTTTTTAAGTATGTTTATGTATACCATACAAAAAGAAACCACACGCGCGCGTTATTTTAGCTAGTACAAAATAATTAATAAATTGACATTTAAATATCAGTGCCTTTAAATTTAAATGTACGTATATATATTTAAATGAATTTAAATTTCATATAATCATTTTCAAAGTCAATATGTCTTTATCTTAAGTCTTTGATTTACAGAGGATAATAAAATCTTGTTTTACAAGCTTGTCATCTACATATTATTGAAATTGAGTATCTTCACCGGAACCCCAGTTTGTTTACCTTGCCTTTCAATGCACGCAAGAAAGGAATAAGATGCCTTGTTCGCTGGCAATATCGTGTGACCCACCCTCCGGAAACGTTACCGCAACAGTACGACAATACCAGTTGAGGCCTCACAGAATGAGTTATATTCCGGATGACAAAAAAAAAGAGAAAGAAAATGAAAAAAAGCAATTGACCATTCAGAACGGGACTACTGTTCAGTCACGAATCTAGTTGAAAATTTGACCCGATTTCGCATATTATATTTATACACACATCCATATACTCATACAATAAAAATATGTTATTAATTTTTCAAATTAATAACGCTACAAAATTCACGTACGTTTTAATAATTTTAACATTTCAAGAGAAATTAAATTCTCCAAATGGATTTTATTTTATAAAGTGAAAATTTTATCAAATTAAAATACAAAATCCATTGTACTGTAAATTTTTGCTTTCTATAATATTATATTAAATTTATTCGTGTACTTTTTTCTGAAAATTAATTTATTTTTTATTTTTAAATTATTTAATTTCAGCATTAATTAATAATAATATTATTTAGAAGTGCTTTGTACAAAAGGGCTTGTCCCGTGATTTTCTAAATAAATTATTATTATTATTATTATTGTTATTATTATTATTATTATTAATGTTATTATCAATACACAATAAAATTAAAAAATAATAATCGAGATTTAAAAATTCTGTACATTGCAGGAAGTTATTATTATTTTTTTTCCTCCTTAGCTTTTATCATCATATCGATAACATTTATTGGGATTTTTTATTTTCATTTTTTTTTTATTTTGTTGTTTCATCTTTCATAAACTTGTCACGACAGAAAACAAACAGGAGAAAAGTTTCTTCTTGGGAGTTTTCTGGACGATATAAAAAGATAATGCTCGGGGTTCTTAAAGTTAAGAAATACTCCTCGTTCAAAGCGTGACAAGTTAAAAATTTAAGAGCCTTTCCGTCTCCAATCAATATTAATCAGTAAGCTGCTCGACGGCATTAAAAGTTATTTAAGCGAGGCGCTTGAATACTAAAACCCCATCCTCATGAAATATCGACTTCAGTATTTAAATGTCACGAAAGTTGATAAAAACTTCCCTCAAAGTTGCTCATAGTGTATAGATATATATGTATATGTATATATATTTCAAGAGGAGGATTTTTCTTACTTACACTTTAAAATGAATTCAATAAATGTCAAGTTTTCAAGTAGCAATATTTATTGAAATCAATCGAATATTATTAACTTGAGAAAAATTATCTTTTTAAGTACTTGAAATAATTTCCGCTCGAGAATTTCAAGGAAATGGAGCATGTAAAACGATCCAATTAGTAAACTAGGGGAATGAGTTAAGAGAGAGAGAGAGAGAGAGAAATAAAAATTACTACCTCGTGCAAATTGTCTGTTTACGATTAATCAGAAGGTTTGAAACAATCTTAAAACTCAACACTTGTGTAAATAAATAAAAATACATTTATTTGTCAAATAAATAAAGTAATTTATAATTAACGAAACATTTTTCTAATGTCAATTTTTATAAATATAGTAAAATAAATATTTAATAATTTATTAAAAAATAATTATTCAGGAGTATTTAATTAATAAAATTTAATACATTTTTAGTTACTTAATAAGGACTTAATTAAAATAATCTATTATACAACTGTATTATTATTATTATTCTCTAGGATTTACATCCAGAGAGATAATTTATTTGAATTAAATAAAATTTATTTGAAACAAATAAAAAAGGATATTTTTCTCAGAGGTAAAGATAGACTTTTATTTGTCTCATAATTTTATTTATTTGAAATAATATTTTTAAATATACATTTTTATTTGAGTGAAATAAATTTTATATTTTCATCAAATATATTTCCTATTTAAAGAAATAGAGATAACTCCGAGTCATTTATAGATAAAATAAAATTGTGCAGAACGATACTTCAAAATCTGATTTTCATTAATCTTTCTTTTTAAAAATTGTATTTAATTGCACAGGAAAAAAAAGTCTGACTCCGTTTTCACCTTAAATTCAGCCTCGAAAACAGGCTAAAAGTAAAACTTTTTTTTTAGTGTGTGGATAAAAATTTGCAGTGCATCTAAAAATCCAATATATTTGCAGTTTCTTTGTTAATTGGAAAACTCGATTTTATAAAAATAAATTCTGAAAAAAAATTCTAACAGGAATATATGTCATGATTCATTTATTTTCGTGATATGGTTGAAAAATTTTATTCGAATTTCGATACCTGAAATCTTGTTTTATAAAAATTTATATATATATTTTTTTTATACGCATATTGTTTATAAATACATTTTTGTATTTTGTGTATAAACGTATATTGTATGTATAACCGGTGTGCATGTGAAATAATGAAATTTACGTTCGAAGTTGCTTTCTAGACAATCTTTTGTTGAAAACATCGAAATCGTTATCTAAACGAAGTCATGTATATATTTGAAATAGCTCGTGAGTCCCAAAGGGATTGAATCATGTTGTGTATTGTGCGGTGCCTTGCCGCAGTGTTCTACATCACTAACGAAAAAAGGATATAAAAATAAAAAAAAAGACGACAGCGAAAAAAGGAACAAGTTTTAGTTCGATTGGACTAGGTTCGTTTATTTTACCATTTTCATCGAGACTTCGTGCCAGGAACATCCCCTAGACAAATATATCTGCCTACATGAACGATTTGATTCATTATATTGATGAATAGACGCTAGCAATATATATGTTTTTTTAAATAATTAATTTAATGGCAACGAAACATCTGATTTTTCATTTTTAGTGCATTCTCCATTTTTATTTATTTACAACACGGATGAAAAAGTTCTATAGAATTTCACTAGAATCATTCTATATGTATGATTTCTAGTGAATATTCTACAGAATTTTCAATTTCTACATGAATTCTACTAAATTTTAGTGATTTTTAATTAGAAAGAATTTAAATTCGTGAAATAATATTTTTCAACTTTATATTATTGTGTATTTAAAATTTATATTTGATTTATATGACAAATTTTAGGCCAAAAATTCAATTATTATTTTTAAGAATTTTTTCCTAAAATTTTTCTTTAAATCAATTAATTTTCAAAAAAGTTCTTCTACAATTTTCAAAATCCATTTATTTACAATATTCAATTTTACAAATTTCAATTATTCGTAAATTATTCAATTGAATATATATTAGAAAATAAAAACTTTAAATAATATTTAAAAAATTCAATAACACTTTTTCAAAAAAAATTAATTTCAAAATTCAATTATGTCTAAAAATTCACGCTACATTGCTTTTAATATTCAATTATTATCTAAAATTTTAACTAAAATTTATTTTTATAAAATGAAAATCAATTTTTATTAGAAAATTCTACTAGAATTCAATTTTTGAATAAATTTTTATTAGAAAATTCTACTAGAATTCAATTTATTGAACAATTGAATGTTTCTTAAAATTCAAAATTCTCATAAAGAGTTTTATAAACAAATTTTTAAATAATTGAATACTATCGACGATTTTAAATAAAATTTTTAAGAATAATTACATTTTCCGAGAAATTTTATTAAAATTGTATTAAAAATAATTGAAATTCTGCTTTCAGTTTTATTATTTATGAAAATAATTAAATTCCTAAGAAGAATTTTACTATTTTTTAACATAATTAAATTTCTGCAAAAGATTTTATAATCTTCTATAAATCCATTATTTTTACTAATTTTTTAAACAGTGTTTTGAGAATTTACAAATTCATTTGTTTTTAACTGAAATGATTTTTAAAAAACAATTTTTAATATCAAATTCTACTAGAATTGAATTATTTAAAAACAAAAAATAATTGAATTATATTGCGAAGAAATTTTTAAAAGATTTATAAATAATTCAATATCTGTGAAATTTGTATTATTTTATGAAAATAATAAATTTTGAAAATCATCATATTGAGAAAAATTTTTGAAAATAATTTAAATTTTGACAAGAATTTTATTCAAATTTTTGAAAATAATTGAATTTCGGAGAAGAATTTGATTATTTATAAGGATATTGAAATTTAAAGAGAATTTAAAAAAATTTTTGAACATAATTGAATTTCTGATAAGAATTTTATTTTTTTTGAAAATAATTGAATTTCTGCAATAATTTGTAACTTCTCATAAATTAAATTTTTTTTAATGTTAACTAAAGTTTTTCTATAAATTCATTATTTTTAATAATTTTTTAAATAGTTTTTTAAGAATTTTCAACTTCATTTCTTTTTAACTGAAACTCATTATTAAAAACAATTTTTATTATAAAAGTCAATTATAATTCAATTATTAAAAAACAAATAATAATTGAATTATATTACGAAGAAATTTATAAAAAATTTGTAAATGATTGAATTTCTGTGAAATTTTTATTATTTTCTGAAAATAATAGATATTGAAAATCATTAACTTGAGGAAAATTTTTGAAAATAATTGAAATTTTGTCAAGGATTTTATTAAAATTTTTGAAAATAATTGAATTTTGGAGAAGAATTTTATTATTTATAAGGATAATAATTGGGATTTTGAAGAGAATTTAAAAAAGATTTTAAACATAATTGAATGTCTACTAAGAAATGTCTACTAAGAATTTTATTAGTTTTGAAAATAATTGAAATTTTGACAAGAATTTTATTAAAATTTTTGAAAATAATTGAATTTTGGAGAAGAATTTTATTATTTATAAGAATAATAATTGGGATTTTGACGAGATTTTCTTCTAAATTTTGAACATAATTGAATTTTGTGATAATAATTTCATTACTTTTGAAAATAATTGAATTTCTGCAATCATTTGTAACTTCTTCAAAATTTTCCAATTATATCGTACAATTTACGGATCTAGTTCGAGCCCTGTAGTAACCATATAATAATATAATGTTAAAAAAAAATTTTTTACGAAATTTATATTCTTTCTAATTAAAAATCACTAAAAGTTAGTGGAGTTCATGTAGAAATAATATAGAATTGTTCTAGTGAAATTCTATAGAACTTTTTCAGCTGGGAAGGTAAAGTTAAAATCCTCTTTTTTATTTTAATACAATAGAGTTTTTATTTTAAATTTTAATACAATACAGTATTTTATTATAATTATTATAATTCTTATAATAAATAAACTGAAATTTTGAGAAAGCATCGATTTCGAAAAAATAGGTCACATTTTTCCAGCGCAAAGAAAAAAAAGTACCGTAGAACTGATTTTTAAATGTTGAACCGATGATCAAGATTTGAAATTGTCTTTGTTGTTTGACTGCGATACAAAACTCGACACTTTTCGATGCAAAAAAGTTCGCGCTCTTTGGCATGTGAATTTCGGAAAAAAACTTACAAAGTGTGATGAATAATTCACCCCGAAATGGAATAAAATCGAGCCCTCGGGCGTTGGAACAAATCATGCTACATTACTGAGGCCATAAGAATACCCCGAGTATATAGGTGTAAGTTTCCCTAGCGGCTGTTTCATATCAGGAGTGTACTCTCTCTCTCTCTCTCTCCCTCTTTCTCTATTTCGTTTGCGCTCAACGTGTCCGAGTTGGCGATAAATCTTATTTATGAGCGCTCGAAATTTGATTCGTTGCCAAAAGCGTTAAAAGCTCGAAATCGTGGGTGCCACGCTTTAGAGATTGCAAGAGAGAGAGAGAGAGAGAGAAGAGTCAGTTTAAGCCACCACTGATTTCAAACTCGTTTCACCTAAATCAGTCTCTCGCTCAAGGGTTGAAATCTCCTTGAGAGAGCGAGAGAAAAAGGTCCTTTAAAATAACATTTAGTTTGAAACGAAATTTCCCCTTTTCTGATACAATTACAATCTTAATTTTGTCCACTGAATATTGTGAACAGAGAGAAAAACAATTGGCAGAGAAATTCTATTTTATATTCGCTTTTTGTTACAATTTTTTGTTTTTTATTATTTTTCTTACTATCTTAATTACAATCCGTTTCTAGCCTATTATTTTTGAGAATTTTAATAAAATATTTGCAAAATTCAATTATTTTCAAAAATAATAAAATTCTTAGCAAAAATTAAATAATTAGAATTTTTTTTCTTTAATTTCGTCCAGAATTCAATTATTTTTATAAATAGCAAAATTCTTCAACAAAATTCAATTATTTTCAAAAATTTTAATAAAAAGTCTTCTCAAAATTTGAATTTTTTTCAAAAATTTTTCGCAATGCTGTGATTTTCAATATTTACTATTTTAATATTTACCAAAAGAATTCAATTATTTAAAAACAAACTTTATTATAATGCTACGCAAACATTCATTTATCTTCATGAACAATAAAACACAGGAATTCAATTATTTGAATTCGAATTTACATAAAATTTTTCGAAAAAATCATATTTTTTAAAAAAATTTTATATGAATTCTTCGCAGGATTTCAATTATGTTTACAAATAATAAAATTTTTCAGTAGAATTGATTTTTTTATAAAATTTTCCTCAAGAATTCAATTATTTTCATAAATATTAAAATTATTCTCAGGGATTCAATCATTTTCATAAATAAGTTATAAAATTGTTTTTTTTTTTAATAATTCAATTATTTTCATAAATAATAAAACACAAATTCAATAATTTAAAATCGAATTTACATAAAATTTTTCGAAAAAATCATGTTTTGAAAAAAACTTTATGTAAATTCTTCGCAGGATTTCAATTATTTTCACAAATAATAAAATTTTTCAGTAGAATTGAATTTTTTTAAAAATCTTATAAAATTTTTCTCAAGAATTTAATTATTTTCATAAATATTAAAATTCTTCTCAGGGATTCAATCATTTTTATAAATTATAAAATTATTTTTAGGAATTTAATTATTTTTATTAATAATAAAACTTTTTGCAGAATTTCATTTATTTTTAATATAATTTTAAATCAATTCCTCGAAAAATGCAATTATTCTGGGAAAATTTTATAATAATTTGTCGAAAGAATTCAAT
The DNA here is from genome assembly GCA_032872505.1 of Leptopilina syphax. Taxonomy (NCBI): domain Eukaryota; kingdom Metazoa; phylum Arthropoda; class Insecta; order Hymenoptera; family Figitidae; genus Leptopilina; species Leptopilina syphax. Next base: position 7,874,029 of record CM065477.1, on the reverse strand, counting down.
TATTTAAAAAAAATTTGATATAATTCTGTATAAGATTTTAACTTTAAGAAATACTTAATAATTCAAGAAATTATTTATTTTTGTATTTAAATAATTGAATTCTCGTATAATTTCCTGTTAAAAATTTATTTGAAAATGAAATTCAGTTAAAATTTTAAGATAATAATTGAATAGTAGTAGCATTAAATATTAAAGGATGAATTCTTATAAATAATTGAATTTTGAAAAAGTTTAAAATTAAAATCTTTAACAATTTGGATTTTTTCTGAATAATTTGCCAATTAAAGAAATTCGGAAATTAAATGTACTCTCTAAATCTGAATTAGTAAAAATGTTTACTAATTTGAATTAGTGACTAATTTTTTACTTTTGAATTAGTAAATTTGTCAAATAAATAGTGTTTCTGCTTATTTATTAGTAAACTTTACGAACTTAGAAGCAAAAAGTCAGTTACTAATTCAAATTAGTAAACTTTTTTACTAATTCAGATTTAGAGAGTAATAGAATATTTTTTTTTGCATCTGATAATTTTTAGAGTGAATCAGAATATTTTTTAGTGTCAGACAAAAAGTTAAAATTTTATCTGAAAATAAGGGAAAAGACAAGGAAAAACAAAATTAAATTTTTGTGTCAAATTCTGTAGAATAAAAAAAATGTCCCGACAGACTTTCTATTTAACGAACTTGTATACAATGATATAAATGATAAATAGTTGTTAACAAAAACTGAATTCAATGAGAGCATTTTAAGAGGATGAAGGTTTTAATTTTCCTAATTAACGGGCATAACATTAATGCGGTCCCTCCATTCGTTCGCGAGCTTTTCTATTCCTTGAAGGAAGCGACACTGTGACGACACTTTATCGTATCTCCATTTAGTGTACGTATATATACTTTGCACGAACGCGCTTTTTGGGGAGAAATAATAAATGAGCTCTACCCGATTCCATGAAAGCCTAATTAAATTTTCCAAAGTCTACGTCTAATTGAGTGATTCATTGCGCATCTCATGTCCATTCGCCAAAAATGTTCTATACGAATGAATTTTCCTTCACTCTCAACTACTGCCGTGCGCGCTAATTCCAAGTGATTTCACTCCATGAATCTTAGATTATATCTCAAATAAGCCACTGTAGATATTCTCTTTTTGAAAATATTTTATGACCTTAAATGTGTCAATTTCACACGCAATTTGTAAATTATAAAATAATTCAATCGAAAATCTAATAATTTTCAATTAAACTCTGAATTCATTTTATCTACATGAAATTTAATAACGAAATTACTTTGTTCCATCGAATGCATTTTGAGTACTAAATTTATTTAACACCATCTTCAAATTTTTGAACCCAAGAATTTTTAAATAAAATTCTGCTTTAACAGCATGTGACTGTTACAGAAATCAATGTTAATTTTTTCGACCACTTTTCTCTTAAAATATTAAATAAATTAAGCTAGTTTTTTGAAAATAACTCTAAAATATAATAAAGAAGAGCAGTGATGTGCAAAAGTTTTAATAATTCTAAAATAAATTATAAAAAAATACTTTGAAATCGGAAAAGACGAGAAATTGATTAAAAGTGATTTTGAGAACTGATAATTTTAAAGTTATTTTTTAATAAATAATTTTAAAAATATTAAAACTTTTTCACATCACTCCCCTTCTTTATGATATTTTAGAGTTATTCACAAAAAACTAGCTTAATTTATTTAATATTTTAAGAGAAAAGTGGTCGAAAAAATTAACATTGAATTCTGTAACAATCACATGCTGTTAAATATACTATTTTTTATAATTTTCGAAAAAGTTTTTTGACAATTTTCAAATCCATTTCTTTACAATATTATCAATTTTACGAAATTTTAATTATTCGTAAATTCTTCAATTAAATAAATATTAGAAAATAAAAACTTTAAATAATATTAAAAAAAATTCAATTAAACTTTTTCAAAAAAAAACATTCAATTATTTCTAAATATTTACCCTATATTGCTTTTAATATTCAATAATTATCTAAAATTTTAACTGAAATACACTTTAAATCAATGTTTATGAGAAAATTCTACTAAATTCAATTATTTAAATACAAAAATAACAATTTATTGAATAATTGAATGTCAACAAATTTAATCAACAAATTTTCAAATAATTGAATTCTATCAACGAATTTTAATAAAATTTTTAAAAATAATTACATTTTTCGAGAAATTTGATTAAAATTGTATTAAAAATAATTGAAATTTTGCAATGAATTTTTTTTATTTGTGAAAATAATTGAATCCCTAAAAAGAATTTAATTACCTTTGAACAATATTTAATTTTTGCAAAGAATATTATTACTCTTGAAAATAATTGAATTTTTGCAATAATTTGTAACTGAATTTATTTTTCGTGTTTTTTACTAAACATTTTCTATAAATCCATTTTTTTGAAAAACTTTTGAAAAAGATCTTTAAGAATTTTTAAATTTATTTGCTTACAATATTTAATTTTACAAATATTCAATTATTCGTAAATTCTTCAATTAAATATACATTAGAAAATAAAAACTTTAAATAGTTTCAATAAAAATTCGCAATTAAAGTTTCTAAAAAAAAATTGATTCCACAGAATTGTTAATTAAAAATATGAAAAATTCAAATTTTCAAAGATTTTAATCTGAAACCTTTTCAAAAGTCAATTATTTTTAAAAATTTACGCTCTAATGCTTTATTAAAATTCAATTGTAATCTAAAATTTTAACTGAAATCCATTTTTAAATCAATGTTTATGAGAAAATTTTATTTGAATTCAGTTATTTAAATACAAAAATGAAAAATTTATTGAATAATTGCATGATTCTTAAAATTTAATTCTCATAAAGAATTTTATCTATAAATTTTTAAACAATTGAATTCTTTTGACAAATTTTAATAAAATTTTTAAGAATTTTTTCTAGGAATTCGATTAAAATTGTATTAAAAATAATTGAAATTCTGCAATGAGTTTTATTATTTATAAAAATAATTGAATTCCTAAAAAGAATTTTATTATTTACGAAAATAATTGAATTTCCGTAAAAATTATATTATTTATGAAAATAATTGAATGATTGCGAAGAAATTTATAAAAAAAATTTGTAAATAATGAAATTCCTGTGAAATTCTTATTATTTTTTGAAAATAATTAAAAGTTTGTGTAGAATTTTATTAATTTTTTTTTTTAAATAATTGAATTCTTTTGGAAAATTTTTTGAAAATAGTAGATATTAAAAATAATTGAATTGAGGAAAATTTTGGAAAGCAATAAAATTTCGGAGAAGAAATTAATTATTTCTAAAGATAATTGGAAATGATAAGAATTTTTAAAAATTTTTGAATATAATTGAATTTTTGCGAAGAATTTTATTACTTTTGAAAATAATTGGATTTCTGCAATTATTTGTAATTTCTCTCAAATTAACCAAATTATATCGTACCGTATTGAATCCACCATTATTAATTTTTCAAATTTAATATCAGATTCGGAATCAGAAACCAAAAAAAAAAAAAAAATGTTTTTTTACACTGGGAAAAATATTATTTGATTTAAATAACCGATTACTTGTCTATTATAAAATAAATATTTACTTGAATAAAATAATTTTTATTTTCATCAATTAAATGGTATTTGCACCAATATTTTCAGTATTTGAAGCAAATATCATTTAATTAACTCAAATAAAAATTATTTGATTCAAGTAAATATTTAATTGATAATAGTCGCAAGTAATCGATTATTTGGACCAAATAAATTTTTTTTATTGTATTTAACAAGATTGTAAGATGTAATAAAAAAAATTAAAAATTTATTTAGTAATTAAATAGACATCGGAATAAGCATTCCATTGTTTATTCAATTTACTGAAGGTAGTCATTTTTGCCCGAGTGGTGGGTTATAATTATTTATTAATTTATTTATTAGACTTGAGAAAAAATACGTTTGCAAAAATACAATTTAAATAAGTATTAAACCTCGTCTTGCGTAGGCATGCAAATTTCTCATCGAATTTCAAGGGAGAGTAAAAAGAGATTCATGCTTCGAGAAAGAGTTCAGGTCCTGTGAACTGAAATTGGCATTCGCCTGAAACGCTGAGTCTTCGAGTCAAGCGACGACTACGAAGACGACGACGACCTTTTTCAACTAGGCCGATCTTATTTCAGACTTTAAATCAGAAAAGCGACGAGGCGATATGCACACTTCATGACAAGTTTCTTACATTTTCATTCCTTAAGACCGTGTGCGCGAACGCTCATGAATGGGGGAGGGACAATTAAGTGAGAGAGAGAGAACATACGTACACAGACATTTCCTCGAGAGAAGGTATATGAGTCAATTAGGTGAGAATTGTGACGAATGAAAATTTTCCCAGCTACCATTTATTACGTTCAAATGTTTTCATTTAAATGTCTCTTTTCTCGAGGCACAAATATTAAAATTTAATATTGTCAAATTAAATTTAACAATAATTTAAGTTCAAATAAAACGAGAGACGAAATTAGATCTTTTCTTTGTTAAATTGAATTTTTTGTTGTTCTTGATTTCGATTTTTTTTTGTTAAATTTATTTCAAATTCAGACCTATTTTTCCAAAATGAATATTGTAGAAGAAATCTTTTTTCCAGAGTGAAAAGTTTCTTATTTAGTTTATTTCGAACTTTTTGTTGAATTATTTTTTTATTCGCCTTTTAGACAAATAATTTTTATTTTTCACTATCATTAAATATTAATGTAAAAAAGTGATGATGAATTTTCAAATAAATTTAATTTTTTGTCGATTGTAAATTCTTTGCAAAAAAATATCAAGAGTGCAAAATAATAAAATGGAAAAATTTAAAGTTGAAAATTTACAGAGTTAAAAATAGGAGTCAATTTTATTTCGTTTTCAACATCTGAATATAGAGAATTAATGATTTTTTTTTCTTTAAATTTCAAACTATTTTATTTTAAATGAATAAAATGTTTTGTTATTATTTTTTGAAAATATGAAACTCGAATAAATAAGGTTTTTCTCTTTTATTAAAACATTACATTGTTATTCTGCAGTTTAAAAAGAAACAGGATCCCGCTTGCAATATAATATGTTTATCCTTCCGGATTTTAATAAAACTCTAATGCCTCTCGAAACTCCTGTATATTAATGGGTCACATTATATTTTTTCATTTTATGAGCATCGTTTCAGTTTTTATTCCTTACGCTTCTAGCTATATTAATTATTCTAATTATTCATCATTCAATTACAAAAGAATTTTAATGTCCTCTAATTATTTTTTTTATATTTTTAAGTTTTTTTTATTTTTATTTCTTCTATTTTCTTTTTTATATTTTTATATTTTTTTACATTTAAAAATTTTTTATTTTTATTTATTTTTTAATTTAATTTTTCTTTCTTCTTTTTCTTTTGGTGCTTTTTTGTATTTTTTCTTTTTCCACTTCTTTTCCTTTTTTCTTCTTTTTCATTTTCTCCTTTTTTCTTTTTTTTGATTCTTTTCCTTTTCTTCTTTCTTCTTTTTTTTTAATTTTTCTTTTTCTGTTTTTGTTTCTTTCCTTTTTTCCCTATTTTTTCTCTTTTTCTTCCTTCTTTTTTCCTATTTTTTCTTTTTCTTTTCTTTTTCTTCTTTTTTTCTATTTTTTCTTTTTCTCCGTTTTTGTTTCTTTTCTTTTTTTTCCTATTTTCTCTCTTCTTCTTCTTTTCTTTTTCTTATTTTTCCCTATTTTTTCTTTTTCTCCGTTTTTGTTTCTTTTCTTTTTTTTCTCTTTTCTTTCTTTTCATTTTTTCCTCTTCTGTCTGTTTTTTTTTCTTTTTGACCTTTTCTATTTTTCAGTTAGTTATTTCTGTATATCAGTGTTGAAATTTATTTAAAAATCATTTTTTATTTACTTTCTATTGTTTCTTATTATTTTCAATTATTTTCAATTATTTAAAATTATTTGAAGATTATTTAAAATTAATTTCAATTATTTTCAATTATTTGATGATTATTTAAAATTATTTTCAATTATTTTCAATTATCTGAAGATTATTTAAAATTATCTGAAGATTATTTAAAATTATTTTCAATTATTTAAAATTATTGTGAATTATTTGAAGATTATTTAAAATAATTTTCAATTATTTGAAGATTATTTAAAATAATTTTCAATTATTTGAAGATTCTTTAAAAATTATTTGTAAAATATTTTAATGTTATTTAAAAATTATTTGAATATTTTTTGAAAATTATTTGCAAAATATTTGAAGATTATTTGGAAATTATATGAAAAATATTTAAAGATTATTTGGAAATTATTTGAAAATTTGACTGAAAATTCTCCGAAATTTATTTATTATTTAAAATTTTTTTGAGAATCATATGAAAATCTTTTGAAAAAATATTACTTAAAGGTGTGTTGAATAAAATAAATGTTTCTCCACATCATTTAAATTATAACATAAAAAGTGTTTAAAATGTGAAATTAATTTTTTTTACCTGAAATACGATCATTAAACCTGCATGCTTTTTTGAAAGAAAGAATCGGTTACGCTCACGCGAAGCATATATATACATTAGAAGCATGCTTTCTAAAAGTTGTGTATGCCTCGCTTACATGCTATTCTGACATTGATTTTTTTCACCTGCAATTAGTTTCAAACAAAGCTTTGCAAGCTCTTAAGTATCAATTGATCAAACCTATTATTTTTCATAATTTTCTTTCTACTGTATGAAAATTTTTCCAATTTTTTTTCTCTCTATTTTCTATAATTGTCAACATTTACATTTTTTTTTTTGTAATCGAAAAATTTAGTCAATTTCTAAATTTTTTTAATTCACAATTTAATTTAACTTAAACTGTACGTATTTTTATTTTTAAACTAAATAAATAGAGTATTTTTTCAATAATAGAAAAGTTTGTGCAATTTAAAAATTGTATTAATTTTTTTTTTCTATTTTTCTGCAAAAGATGTAAAAACTGTTTTTTTAATGATAGAAGAATTTATTCAATTAAAAAATTGTTATTTCTGTTGGCTTCATTTTTTCTGCTTTTAATCTAAATAGAAGGGCTTTAAGCCCTAGGGACTTATTTTCAATAAATAAATAAATAAATAAGCAAATTTTTTTTTCTTTAAATGATAGAAAAATTTATCCAATTAAAAAATTATTATTTCTGTTGGCTTCATTTTTCCGCTTTTAAACGAAACAAAACTTAAATTAAAAAAAATATTAATTTAAATTCAAAATGAAGAATTTAAAAATTAAAAGTTAACTTCGTGTTTCTATTTTTAAAGTAAATAAACAAAAGAATTATTTTTTCATATTTAAATTATGAAGGTTGAAGAATGCATTGAAATAAGTTTCAAAATAGACACAATTGTTGCTTTTGTTGTTAATTTAAAACTTGGAAATACACATCTTTATACGAGTTCTTAATGAGTAGAAAATGCTATTCGTTGCAGTATTACGTTAGTTAAACGAAACTTACAACATCCTTCAGGTTACGGATCATTAAGTTACTTTTTTTTCCCTTTTTAACTCTCTGAACTTTTACTCCGTCAGGTTTGCAAAAAAAAAAAGCTAGTATCAATTTATCAAGCATAAAACTTCTTTTCCAAAGAATGTATACTCAAGAGCTTAGAGTTATATATTTTTTTCAATTCGAACGCATGACATCTTTTTATAACAAAAAAAAAAAAAAACTTACCATTATTTGCTTTTAATTCCCCGAGGGGTTAAAGAGAGTAGAGGGGCAATGGATAGAACTCGATGCAAGTTTTCCGTTATCAGGCAAATTAAAAAGTAGTTTACTTAAGTTTTATATTTTCCTTTTTTTTCTTTCTTCTTGTCTCGTCAAATTATAATTACTTTTGAAATGTTGAAGAGATGAATCATCGATTTGTGGCTTCTAGTTTTACCCCGCAGTTATTCATGAGCTTTAAAGTGCAACGAGAACTGGGGACTTTTAACTGGAAAACTTTTTACACTGTAAAAGGTTGATGAATCTTTGCGAAAATTGTAGTTCTTTCTAATGCATACTTTTTTTTAAGCAAAGAAGATTTAATGAAAAATTTGCTTAACTGCGAAGAGATAAAACACAAAAAGAAGAAGTTGGTGATCGTAATGCTTTACGCTGACACTCATTAGCTTTGAAACTGGTTAAAAAAAACAAAAAGAAAACGAAAGAAAAGAAACGAAAGTACTTCGGACCCAGTGGAATTTAATGAAACAGTCTTCTACTTCCCCTCCTCTACTCTGACTTTCTGTTCGTCCCCCTGATAGTTGAGCTTTGTACATATCTTATTAGAAAGTTTGAAAAAAGAGTTTGTTTTTGCATTCTTTCATTTGTTTAAGTGAAATTTGAAAAAAACAAAGGGAAATTTATGGTATACGTGGATTGAGAAATTTTTGTTGTACTATTTACGGTAATTATTTTTCACTTTTCTTTTGGAATAATTGTCGAGTGTTAAAATAAGTATATGAAGTTAGTATCAACCGTAAATACCATAAAGGTCCGTAAATTTGCTTAAAGTCCGTAAAAGTCAGCTTTTTTTCAAAAAAATGTCCGTAAAATCCGTAATTCCTTTTTGAAAAAGTACGAAAAGAGTTTCATTTACAATTTTTATAAACAGATAAACTTCAAAAGGTTTCAATTAGAAATTTTAGAAAATTTCAATTTTGAACGAATCTAATTAGAAATTTTAAAGAACTTAGATTTTTGAAAAATTTTAATAATTCAAATTCTTCTAAAATTAGCTAAATTTTTTAATATTTAAAAAAATTAGCTAAATTTTTTAATATTTATTTAATTAATTATTAAAAATAATGAATTTATAGAAAAATTTTAGTTAAAAACACTAAAAAATTGAATTTTGAAGAAGTTACAATATGCGATTGCAAAAATTTAATTATTTTCAAAAGTAATAAAATTTTTCGCAATAATTCAATGATGTTCAAAAATTTAAAAAAATTTCAATTATTTTAAAAAGTAAAAAATCCTTCTCCGATATTAAATTATTGTTTTTAAAAGTTTTAATAAAATTCTTGGCAGAATTTCAATTACTTTCAAAAATTCTCCTCAATTCAGTGATTTTTGCAATATCTAGGGGAACATAGTCTAGGTCGGCCACCTTTTTGACTTTTGTTTATAACTTTTTTTAAAAAATGAATTTGGACAATTAAAGTATATGGTTGGAAAGTCCTGTTTAATAGGAACATTTTTTCTGTACAAAGTAAATTGACAGGTTTAAAAATGAAAAAGTTATAAAGATTTAAAAAAAAAAAAAATTTGTAGTCCAGGTTGGCCATTACAGTCAAGGTCGGCCATGTTTAAAATTCAAAGGGCATTAATCGTTAAAAAATAAAATGACATGTTTAGAGTTACGGAAAATTGATTCTTTATTGTTTACAGTTTGTAACTTAATGAAATAACAAAATAATAACAATAAACAATATAAAAAAATAAATATAAATAAAAAAAATTTTTGCACTAAAATATTAATAAAATTAAATAAAAATATTAATAAGATGATCAATTATATTATGAGTTATACAGAATTGCAGTTTTTGCAAATGAAGTAGCTCGTCCTCAACTTTGCGCATTTTAAACACATAGTGGCCGACCTTGACAGTAAGTAACATTACCGAATTGTTGTAACCATAAAGAAATACGTTTCGGGATTCGATTTTTTACTTTGTTTTCCTTTCAACCATGAGTCCCACAAATTTTCTGCATACTTGCCTTGACGATTCAATTTGTTTTTTATCTTTTATTAATGGTTTTTCACATTATGCACAAAACTTTTTTTGAGCTTTTTTTGTACCGACGTCACAGAAAACACAATTTTCGATTTTCCGAAAATGTAATTGAACAAAAAGTTAGGTTTCACTAAGACAAGCTTCGACAAAAATGCGCGTAGGTGGCGCTAGTGAACTTGACAAAAAAACGCGAGTGGCCTACCTAAACAGTAGGCCAACCTTGACTACATTCCCCTACTATTTTAATTAGGTTTTCCAAAACAATTCAATTATTTAAAATAAATTTTAATAAAATTCTACGCAAACATTTAAATATTTTCATAAATAATAAATCTCATCGCATTTTTTCCATTATTTTTAATACAATTCTAAATGAATTCTACGAATATTGCAATTATTCTTATAAACTGTATTTGAAATTCGTCAAAAGAATTCAATTATATAAAAATTTTTTGATAAAATTCTTTATGAGAATTCCATTTTTTTTAATTTTCAATTATTTAATAAATTGTTCGTTTTTTTATTTAAATAATTGAATTCTCGTAGAATTTTCTGATAAAAATTTATTTAAAAATGAATTTTATTTAAAATTTTAGATATAATAATTGAATATTAAAAGCATTATATTGCGTGAATTTTTAGAAATAATTGAATTTTGAAAAGTTTTCAAATAAAAATCTTTGAAAATCTAAATTTTATACACTAACAATTTTATTAACTAACAATTCGTTACAATTAATTTTTTTGAAAAAGTTAATTGAATTACTTTTCAATTATTTGAAGTTTTTATTTAGTAATATATATTTTATTAGGGAATTTCCGAATAATCAAAGTTTCTTAAAATTGAATTGCAAACAAATAAATTTGAAATTTCTCACAGAATTTTTTCAAAAATTATTAAAACTAATTGATTTAAAGAACAATTTTAGTTGAAAATTCTAGAAAATAATAATTGAATTGAAATGAGTTACAGTAACAATATTCTTATAATATAAAATAATGATTTTATCTCTCGGTCATCTTTAAATATTATAAATTATGAAGATATCGATTACTTCAAGTCGAAGACTCGGAGTAATCAATATCTTTTATTTATTTATTTATTTATACAAATAAACGGGCTTACAATACAAAAAAAAAAATTGCCCTTCTGTATTTAGGTACTAAATATAAATATTTTCATGTTTTATAACAATATTTTTATAAATTTTTTAATTTTAAAAATGTTTGAATTTGTAATTTTTGAAAAAATTTGTAATTTTGTAATTTTTTTTTCTAAATTCCTGTAGAAAAATAATAATAATTAAAAATTTATTTGAAAAAGTAGTTGTTGTTCTTTTCGAATATTTTTAAAATTAAAGAAATTTGTAAATTAATGTAACAGAATATTTTTTTGAGTACAATTTTTTCCTTTATTTTCTAAAAATTACAAAGTTTTCTATTTCCTTTTCAATTAAAATTTATAATTGACAAATAGAATTTATGAACAATTTTTTTCCTTTATTTTGAAAAAACTTTGAATTTTATTAAAACAATTAAGAAACAGAAATTATGCAAATTATTTTCTTATGAAAATTGAGAATTTTCTACAAAAAATATTGAAAAACGTGAATAATATAATGTTTATTTTTCCCAAAAGAAAAGAATGAGTTTGTCAAAAATATTGTTATTGAGAAATTAAAATTATGCATCAATTTTCTATTGTTTAATCATAATTTTTTAACAATTATCAACTTTCTAATATTTTTTATAAATAAAAAGAAGAAAAATTTGCATATTTTAGTTCAGTCAAACGAAATTTTTTATAGAAAGAAGCATTTAATAAACAAAATGGGTATATTTTATTTTAATTTTTTTATTTTTGAGAACATTGAGATCATCACTAGGTGGCGTGGAATCTGGTTTTATCAACTCACCTTCCATCTAGTGGTGACCTTGACGTTCTCAGTTGGAGAATATAATTTCCATATTTAATTCCAAGATGTTCGTATATAATTCTACAATTATTTATATCAATGTCTGATTAGACATTGAATCTATAGAGAGTTGGACAATGAATGTAAAATGATTTCATGTTAACTTTAATCTACAAAATTTTTATATGATCTACAATTTTTTTTACGTTTATACCGTTTATACGTTTTATTAACAAATTAATTTGTCAATAAATTTTTACATGGTCTACAATTTTTTTCACGTTTATACAGTTTATACGTTTTATGAACAAATTAATTTGTTCACTAAATCGATTAATAATTAAAATCTCAATAAATTACCCCAAATGACCCTAAGTAATAAAAAAAAAATAATAACTAATAAAAAGAAATATCTTCTATTTGCAAAAAATTTTACCTTCGTCCAAAATAACAAATTTACTTATGTGTCAAATATAAATTTTGATTTAAAACAAAAAGTTTAGTACAGTTTGTAATTATTTAATTTTGCGAGAAAAACTCGCCGATTTGCGAGCAGAGATAAAGTTTTTGGATTCTGGTTTTGATGCAGGTTGTTGTGGCCGTATATGGGTTGTTATTTTAACGAAGACGTGAAGCACTTGAGTTGCGAGAAATGTTCCCACGTGCAGGTTTCATGCGTCGTATATTTGGCCGCCAGTCAACGACACGTTGAGTTGTTTCTAAGGGTCAGAGTGGTGTTCCCTCATGCGTGGTTCCTTTCCTTGGTTCCCACCCGTTGAGAGAAACCAAGAAAAGACGCTGTATAGATGTTCATACACATATGTATAGTGGCATATATACAACTACTATATAGCATATAGTGTATATATAGTAAAGAGTATAGTATATACATATATATTTTACTATTGCAATATATATATAACACAAAGTACGTGACTACGACCTTGCACTACGTTTAGTTTTTATACGTAATCCACCATCCGTAACTACCCCGAATACTTTCGTTTCGTATTTTCTCTTGAAACGATCAAGTGCTGGATATATTTTAGGCATAGCATGAGCAACCTTCCTTCTAACCTGTTCAAAACCTGAAAGCATACTACTCAAAGAAAGCTTATTTTCCGAACCCTTTAAATCTTTCTTTCAACAGCTTTAAAGCTCCTTTCCTTAGAAAGTGTTTTACAGACCCCACTACCAACACCACCACTTTTCTTAAATGAAACAACAAAAACTTGTAAAGAATAGAATAGGTCTCTTGGGGAGGGGGTAGAGAGAGAGAGAGAGAGAAAAAAAAAAGAGTTTCGTTTTACTCTCTCACAGCATAAAACAAATTAAGTTCTATATAATGTATTACTATATGTGTGAGTGAAAGCTGAGAAGTAAATAACATGTTACAATCTGTTATTTCAGTATATATACTATTTTTAGACGAAAAAAAAATAAACACAAATTTCACTTTTTCACAACTATCAATTATATAAACATTGTTGTTGGAGGAAAAAATTCTTTAAAAGTAGTCATCAATTTTGTTTTCGATCAAAATAAATTGCTAGCTAAATTCTCCGTTTAGAGCGATTGGAAAATTTTTAGAAGTACTTTTTTTGTAATTTTATTTTTGTTCTTTGGAATTTTATTTTCATTTTTGATTTTATTTATATGTTTTTAAATTCACTTTTGCTTTTAAATTCACTTTTGTATTCTATATTTTAAATTTACTTGTGTGCTCAATTTCATTTCTAATTTAATAAACATCTAAATAATTAAAATGAAAATTAAACTTTTAATTTTGTACAGTTTATTTGATTTAAATAAAAGTTTGATGGATTCAATTTTTATTATACGTTTTTATTTGATGCGAGTGAATACTTATTTGATAATAGAGAGCTGATTGTTTATTTGAATCAAAGAAATTTTATTCCCTCTTTCATTTTCACTTACAGTTTTCATTTTTCACAATTCATTATTAATTTTTAAAATTCTTATTTTTACTACCATTTTCATTGTAATTTGCAATTTTACAAAATTTTATTTTCACCTTCATTTTCAACATTCATTTTGACAGATTTTTATTTTCACTTTCTATCAAAACTGAGATTTAAAATAAAATTAAAAGTAAACATAAAAATCGATCAAAGTGAAAATGAAAGTGAAAATCTAACGAAGTAAAAGTTAAAAGGAAAATAAAATTTCATAATCGTTCTCAGGGGGTCGATAACGTAATTTTATTTTCACTTTCACTTTGATAGATTTTACCTTCATTTTTATTTTAATAGAATTTTATTTTTACTTGCATTTTTTACTTTCTTTTTGATATTTTTTTCCTTTTATATTTATTTTCATTTTCACTCCGATAGAATTTTATTTTTACTTTCATTTCTACTTCCGCTTTAACAAATTTTTATTTTTAAATTCACTTCTGTATTCAATTTCATTTTTCATTGAACAAACAGCTAAAAAATTAAAATTAAACTTTTTATTTTGTACAAATTATATTTAATTGAAAAAAAAATTGATTGATTACATTTTTATTATACATTTTTATTTGATTCAAGTAAATTCTCATTTGATAATAGACAAGTAATTGCCTTTTTGAATCAAAGAAATTTTATTCTCTCTTTCATTTTCACTTAGAATTTTTATTTTCACAATTCATTTTCATTTTTTAAAATTTGCATTTTTTTCTTTTATTTACACTTTTACTTTAAATTTACAATTTTATAGAAATTTATTTTCACCTTCATTTCTATATTCACTTGCGGACAGATTTTTATTTTCACTTTCTATCAAACTGAATGTAAAAATGAAGGTAAGAGTAATGATAAAAATCCATCAGAGTGAAAATAATATTGAACGTGAACGTGAAAGTCTATCAAAGTGAAAGTGAAAATAAAATTAAAACTAAAAGTAAAATTACATAATGGACAAGCATTGTGTAAAAAAATTTTATAAAACAGAAAATAAATAAAATTAAACTAAATACAAAAGTAAAATGAAAAAAAAAATTAAAAATTCAACTTTAGAAAAATATGTTAAAATTCCTCTCTTTATAAACTCGAATCTTAATTTCTTCATTCACCACGGAAATTAAACCTCTTAATTTCGAAATTAAAATAAATTCCCCTTCATTCATTCAACACGTTGAAAATATGTCATTATTAAAAAAGAATTCTCGTGAAAATTAAAATCTCCTTTAGAAAAGAAGTTTTTAAAGAAAAATATATTTTAACATAAAACGAAAAAATGTATGTAAATCTCTCATTTTATCAGTCCTAAGCACATTTCTCATTGGGAACTATTATAATTGTTTGAAATAAGCTGCGTTGGGATGCTGATTATCGCAATAATGAACTATTGTTTTAGATGCGTCTGCGGGTATGAAAATAGAGCTCTGCTCATCCATTTTCTCTCCATTTATAGTCAGACAGATGCCTCTCTCGCAATGCGCGAACAAAATGCTTTTCTCTTTGTCAGAAAGGTAACCAGGTAACTGTATGACATTTATGAATTTTTGTTTCTATTTTTCGTTAAAAGTTTCCGGTACAAAATATAAATGAAAGAGTTTTCTCTCTTCTCTCTCACTCTCTCTTACTCTCACGCTTGTTATATATATATAGTGTGGGAGATTAAGTGTTGTAATTTGTTACAACATTCGATACGTGACCACAGAATGGACGTTGTACACATTCAGGGTAATACCATTTTTTTTTGTTTCTTTTTAGATTTTTCGCTTTTTTTCTTTTTATCTTCTTTATATTTTTATCTTCATTTTTTTCTTTTCAACTATTTTCGTTCCTCTTTCTTCTCTCCGCTTCTTTTTATCTATTTTATTTTTAGTTTCCTATGGTTATTTTATATCTTGTTTTTTTCTTCTATTTTTTGTAGGTGTCTATTATTTATCTACTTCGTTAATTTTGTTGTTTTAATATTTTCTTTTTTTGACCTTTTTTCTTTTTTGTTACTTTTTTCTTTTTTTCGCTTCTTTTTATCTTCTATTCTCTGTACATTTTCTTTTCGTTACTTCTGCTTTCCCTTCTATCTTCTTTTTTCTTCTATTTTTTCTTTTTATCTTTTTGTTTGTTTATTTCGTTTCTTTTTTCGCTTTTCTCGTCTATTTTTTACCTTTTCTTCATTTTACATTTTTTCGTTTCCTTTTATATCTTCTTCTTCTTCTTCTTCTTCTTCTTTTTCTTCTTCTTCTTTTTCCATTATTATTCTTTTTTTACCTTATGTTTTTCTACTTTTCATTTATTTTTGTACCTTTTGTTTTTTATTTCGTTAAGGGAAGATAGTCAGGGTTGGACCCAGTTTTGAACTTTGATTATAACTCTTTTTTAACAAATAAATTAAGGCAATCGATTTTTTTTTGTTAAATTTACAATAGAGAAACATTTTTGCTGAATTTTGTAAATTGATTGTAAATTTTTTTGTTTTTATCTTTTTTTTCCTTTTGTTACTCTTCTTCTTTTTATTTTCTTTTTTCTTGTAATTTTTCTGTTTCTGTATGTTGTTAACTTTTTCGCTTTTTTCTTTCCTTTTTTTCTTTTTCGTTAATTTTTTCTTTTGTTGCTTCCTTTTATCTTCTTTTTTCATTTTACTTTTTTTCGTTACCCTTTATATCTTCTTCTTCTTCTTCTTTCTATCTTCTTTTTCCAATATTTTTCTTTTTATGCCTTTTGGTTTTCTATTTCTATGTTTTGTTTTTCTTCTTTTTTAGGGGAAAATAGTCAGAGTTTGAAATTTATTTATAACTTTTCAAAAAATATATTTATGCAATTGTTTTATACTGTTGGAAATATTTACGAAAGAGGAACATTTCTGCTGAACATTGTAAATTGATTGTTAATTTTTTGTTTTTAACATTTTTTTGCTTTTTTGTTATTTTTTTTCAATTTTAGCTTATTTTTTCAATTTAATCTTTTTCCTTTGTCATTAATTTTTCTCTTCTTATATTCTCTTCTTTAACTTATTTTTATATTTTGTTTTTCTATTTCGTTATATTTTTCTTTTTTTCATTACTTTTTTCTTCTTTTCCTACCTTTTGTTTTTGTATTTCGTTACTGTTTTTGTTTTTATTTTATTTTCTTCTTTTTCGTTACATTTTTCCATTTTGCTTCTTCTCATCTTCTTTTCTTCTTCTTCTTTTACCTTTTGTTATTCTGTTTCGTTACTTTTTTTCTTTTTTATCTTCTTTTTTCGTTACTTTTTTTCTTCTTTTCTTTTTTTTACCTTTTATTTTTCTATTTCGTTACCTTTTTCCTTCTTTCTGTCTTCTTTTCTTTTTTTTACCTTTTGTTTTTCTATTTCGTTACTTTCTTACGTTTTTTTTTCTTCTTTTTTCTCCTTATACTTTTTTTCTGTTCTTTTTTTAAATTGTACAATTCTGTAGTAGCTCGTGTACAGATATAGTAGTCAATACAATGGTATACACGACTCTTGTAACAAATGGCTGTTCTTATATGAACGAGGCAAAAGGAAGCTCGGCTTTGCTTGTTGGCGCGACCAAGGGGCCATTTTTCATTTCCCCGCTTTTTGTTGAAATTCACGCAGTATGTAGTACGTATCAGCGCCGCAATGTCTCCGATATATCTAACAGTGTTTCACTGACATCCGACAAGCAATATTTTCATTGACAAATTTACCAATAATTTTAAACGCACATTTCAAACCCTAATTTGCTATTCAAAATTAATTCACAGTAATTAAATATTTATGAAATAAAAATTTTATTTTATATTTTATATTCATTATTTATTATTTCTTATTTTTCTACATTTGTCTTTATTTATTATTGTCTATTTTTTATTATTTATTTATTTATTTATCACTCGAGTCAATATTTTTGCTGCAGGTAAATTTTATTTTGAAAAAGAGATAAATAAATTTTGTTCATTTTAACAGTTTACTGTTAGTGGAATTTTATTTACATAATTTGTTCATCATTTCTTATTTTATTATTTTGTTATTTGGTATCTGACACCTTTAAGAAAATTGTAATTATAAAATTAATATAAATAAAAAATATTTGATTTTTTTCTTCATTCTTTTGTCTCCGAATTCAATGTTTACCATTATATCAAAATAGTATAACGAAAATTTGCATTTAATTTGAAAACATTTTTGCACATTTGACATGTACACTGATTGGATATAGAGGAATTATACTCCATAAAAATCATCGGAAATGTGTGATATACAAGTTTTCGACACGAAATAACCCATTTCTCGTCAATAGTATTTTTTTTCTTGTTTTTTTTTTATCAAAGTTCACATGTAGGATGACATAAAAAGATATAGGGAATGAAACGACAGGACATTGCCAACGAACATGTGAATATGAGATAACTTGAATTATCGATCGCTTCTCATACACATACGGTGTGGATACCTGTGCGGAACCAAAAAAAAAAGAGAAAAGAGTGGAAGGGGTACAATAAGAGGAATAGAGAAAGAAAACATCTCCACGTCCCGCTTCTATAACAAAAACGTGCATGTTTCTTTTTTCTTCACTACTTTTTTTCGTAAAAAGTAATTACTATGTACTCTTGTTATTCGAAAGAAATTTGTTTGACATCGCGAGACAAACAGATTTGTACTTTTTCCTTTTTTCACCAGCATGAGAGGTATATTTTTATTTTTCGCCGGTGAATGGAAAATTAAATACAACTCATGGTTCGTTGTATTTAATAGAATATGGAAGAATCAAAATATGGGAAAGAATTTAGAAAATTTTTACTGCATTGAATTTTAGTTTTGTTTTTTATTTGCTATTTTAGGGAATTTTTTTTATTAACAGGGGGTCGATTAAGTGTTTTGATTTTCACTTTCACATTCATTCTCACTTTCATTCTCACTTTGACAAATTTTTATTTTCACTTTCACATTCATTCTAACTTTTATTTTCACTTTGACAAATTTTTATTTTCACTTTCACATTCTTTCTAACTTTCATTTTCACTTTGACAAATTTTTATTTTCATTTTCACTCTCATTGTGATAGATTTTAATTTTCACTTTCACATTCATTCTAACTTTTATTTTCACTTTGACAAATTTTTATTTTCACTTTTACATTCTTTCTAACTTTCATTTTCACTTTGACAAATTTTTATTTTCATTTTCACTCTCATTGTGATAGATTTTAATTTTCACTTTTATTATCACTTTCATTTTCACTTTGACATTCAATAGATAGATGTTTACTTTCAGTTTGACAGATTTCTATTTTCTCTTTCATTTTTACTTTGACAGATTTTCATTCTCACTTTAATTTTCACATTCACTTTTATTTTCACTTTTACTCTCACTTTGGCACATTTTTATTACATCTTTAATTTTTATATTCTGCTTTATTTTGACAAATTTAATCTTCAAAAAGAAAATGAGTCTTAAGAAGTGTCACAGTAAAAATGAATTTTAATTTCCTTTTAACTTTAACTTTCATTTTCACTTTAACTTTGATAAATTTCCACATTCACTACCAACTTTTAATTTTCTCTTTGATAGATTTTTATTTTTCATTTCATTTTCACGTTATGATCGATTTTCATGTTTACTTTTAATTTTATTTTCAATTTCAATTATATAGAAAGTTAAAATAAAAATCTGTCAAGTGAATGTGAAAATAAAGGTGAAGATAAAATTCTATAAAATTGAAAATTAAAGTGCAAGTGGGAATAAAATGAAAAATTAAAATTTATAAAAATTATTTGATTAAAATAAACAATTACTTGTCAATTATCAAGTAAACATATATATATATATATACTAGAATCAAATAAAAATGTAATTAATCAACTTTTATTTAAATCAAATAAATTTAACAAAATGAAAAGTTTAATTTTAATTATTTTGCTGTTTATATAAAAGCCAAATATTAAAATTCGGTCAAATGAAAATTTCAACTAATAAAATTTGATAAGTAATGACAACAATTTTAATAATTTAATTATCATTTAGTTATTTAAAATTTTTAATAATAATTTTTAACAAAAAGAAAAAATGTACAGAAAAGTTTCTATATTAATAAAAAATTTAATTATTCAACCCTCATTTATTTAATTAATAAATCACGACTTTAATTTGATTTTCCTTACAAAGTTTATCAAATTTCCCTTTTCCTATAAAGTTATCAGACATTTTGAATTTGTTGTTCCCTCAACTGGGTTAATTGTTAAAGTTACCAACCTCGTAATTGAAATGTAATTTTCTTTTCAAAATAATAAATATAACGAACGATTGTATAAAAATTGACTACGAAAACAAATTTTGTTTTTGATTCAAAAATTTTTTAAACGAATTATTCTCTTTGGTTTTTTGTCGAAAAAAGAAACAATGACATTAATTAGATACGAGATTTTAATCGATTCGATGAAATTTAAAAGCTCCTCCTCTTCGCTTAATGTGAAAACAAGTGCAATCTGTTATCAGCGCATTATAACAGTTTAAAGTACCATTACAAAACGGCGTTCACACATGGAATTTTATATGCTATATACTTTTAAACGATTTATTAGAGTTTTCCCGAAAATCAGTACAAAACGTATATGAAAAGGTTTTTTTGAGGGGAGAGAGGGAAAAGGAAAAAGGTCTACGCATACGATATTAACCCATTTCGAAACGGTAATCGGGAGAATTTATTGGCCACCAGCAGTGCATCACTTTTATGGTGTTACTGTGCCGACGATCGTCATTAATTATTTATCCGCAGTTATAGTAACACCACGAAGCACTCATTCTATTGACTGTAATCCCGCATGCATCTGCTTGTAATTGTCAGATTGGTTTAGAATCGGACAGTATATATATGTATATACATATAGTAGGTGAAAGACATTGTTTTTGCAATTTCAATTAAATTACCTCTAGTTTCCAATCTGTTTTTCATCCAGCAGAAAATGTCACTGTACGTTGATTTAACTAAACGAATAATTGCGTTAATCTCAATTATTAATTTTCCCAAACACAATTTCGTTGTTGAGAAATTGTTGAAAAATTTTTCATAATTTTTAAATAGCAATTAATTTTATTTTTCGATTTTAATTCTTATCCTTCGTGTTGATAAAAAAAAATTAGCACATTACTGGAAATTAATTATTTTTTTTTGCATCTTATTTATTTATTTTCAACAAACCAGAAATTCATAAATCACAATAAGATAAAAGTGAAATGTAATATTAATTTTTCAAATTAATTATAAACGCACTGCAAAATTCAGAAACATTTTCATTTTTCATAATTCAACTTTGAAAAAGAAATTAAATTCTGCAAATGGATTCTGAAAATGTGTTAAATTAAAATACAAAAATCATCGCACTGGAAAATTTTATCTTGTGTATAACATTTATTTAAGTACTTTTTTATAATTTATTTTTCACGTAATTATGAATTAGATTTGATTTACTTTGATTTTAATTTACTTAATAAAATGTATTTATTGCAATCTTTATTATTAAAATCAGTCATTTCTCTGTAATTTGCTTAAAAATTAATATTTTACAACAGGAAGCATTCATTAATTTTTTACAATTTTATATTCCATTTTTATTAATAAAATCAATAATTTCTCTGTAAATTGCTCAAAAATTAATATTTTCATTCATAATTTATTATTGTCTTAACAACTACAGTTAATATCATACTTTTAATTTATTGCACATAGATTGAAATATTGAAATATTTATTTGAAACATTTTTAAATACGTCTGATAGTTTATTTTTTATGTATATACCTACATATATTGATAATATCTTTTCGAATTTTTATTATTTCCGATTAATTAAAAATCTTTAATTTTTTTTAATTTCTTTGAAGCATTTTCAATAATTGTCTGAAAAATAATATGACATTATTGACAATAATTTATTTTCATAGTTGATTTGAAATTATATTTTAAATAATGTACAATTTTAAGTAGTAGAAATCAATATAGCCAGACAAAATATTTTTATTACTTTCTATATTAATAATTGTAATTGTCAGACAATTATTTCTTTTTATTTAAATTTGTAGTTTTAAGTAGTGTAAAATTAATTCAGTCAGCCAGGATTTTTTCTTTTTAGTTTAATTTTAAGTAGCAAAAACCATTTTAGTCATACAAAATATTTATTATTCTCTTAGTTTAATTTTAAGTAGTAAAAATCAATTTATTCAGAAAAAATATTTGTTATTTTTCTTTACAGTTTTAAGAATCAATTTAGTTGATTATATTTAATATTTATTTCTTTATTTAATATTTAATATATAATATATAAATTATAATCCATTTAGTTGCACAAATTTTTAATTTTCTTTTTCTTAATTTAAAAATTTTTTTTATTATTCTTTAAATTTTGTTGTTTTAAGTAGTAAATGCCAATGTAATCAGACAAAATAATTGTTATCCTTCAGTATTCTTAATGTACAAAAAGTTTATTTAAAAATTTTTTTCTCTTCAATTCCTCAAATAATAAAATCTAATATTGACTTTTGATGCGCGAATTATTTTACAATTTTATAATTTATCTTTGAAAAATTTATTCTAAATGTCGTGTCTGGAGTTTTTAATTTAGTTATAGTTGCTGACTTTCAATATGAGTTCGTTTTATGCATCAAAAACGCCCTCAGCTATCAAAATGTATTCTCTCTGCATATTTTTTTTGGACACTATCACTCATTGAATTCCAGGGTGTTTTAATATGCTTGAAAATTTAAATGGCTCAAAGAGAATGAAAGTTTTCATTTTTATTCTCTCCTTTCTCTTTTTTTTTAAAAAAATGAAAATTTCTTTTAACTTTCTAAATTTAATCTATTTTTTTCATTCACATTCAAAAGTTGAAAAAATAGAAATTTATTTTATTATTTGATAAATTATTCTTTCTGCCAAAATTAATAAACAGGAAGAAATTATTTAAAAAAAAAAAAATTTTTTTTTGCGTAAAATTGAAAAATAGGAGAGAAAATTTAATATTTTGAGAGAAAATTTTCAAGAAATTAATTTAAAATTATTTTTCAAAAATTACTTTTTGATAAAATTATAGAAAGGGAAGAGAAAATCATTGAGGAGTGTTTTAAATGTTTTCAAAAATTATTTTCGAAAAATTATCTTTTTCTGAAATTCAGAAAAGGGGAGAAACAAAGAAGCAATTGTTATAAAGAGGGTTTTGAATGAATTTTCAAAAATTACTTAATTAAAATTATTATTTTCAAGAAACTATTTTTTTTAGCTAAAATGAAAGAAAGTAGAGAAAAAAAATTTTTTTAAGAACGTTTTAAATAAATTTTTATTCGAAGTTTCTTGGAATTTATAGTATAAAATAGGGAAAGGAGTGAAAGAAAGAGGGTTAAGGGGGGGAGAGGGAGGTGTTCTGGATTACGACCTCCACTTATATTTTCATATAGTAAGAATTTGGCAAGTTGCCATTGTCATCGTCGCACAGTGTGAGCTCATCCGCCCCTGTCATCATCTTCAACAATGCCTTATAGCTTGCCTTTACCACACGGATTACGTCCATTACTTTATGTTCCAGTTTCATCGAAAATATATATTGAATGCATTATACCTGAAATTTTTTCTCTTTTTTTTTCTTTCTTTTGCAAGAGTAAATCAATGCAAAAAAATATTTTCAAGTTTAGATCTGTAGCATTTACACTTTTCTATCTTCCTTTCTCTCTCTCTCTCTCTCTCTCTCTCTCTCTCTCTCTCTCTCTCTCTCTCTCTCTCGATATAAATACAAAAGTTTTGCTAAAACTTTTTAAAATAACGCCTCACTGAAGAATAACAACTTTTTCAATTTCTGCAAAAATCTCTTATGTTCCCAAAGAGGCCGAGGAAAATGGCTATTTTTCCATTCATAAAAGTTTTTTAATATCCAGATATAAATTTTTTTTGCAAAATAAAAAAAAATATTTGTTTTTTAAATTTTTTGAAAAATCTTTTTGAAACCGTATTGTACAAGAAAGGCAAAGACAAAATTAAATTATTTAAAAAAAGCTCTAAGAAAGGGATAACAAATTAATTATTAAAATAAATTATTTAAAAATATCTAAGATGAAAGAAAGGGATAAAAAATTAATAAAAAAAAATAAATTTAATAATAAAAAATTGAAAATAGTAATAAAAAATTAATAATAATGATAAAAATGAAAAAGATGTTAAAACAATAGTTTAGAAGTTTTGGTAATAAAACTTTTTTTTTTTTGAGTCAAGTTTTTATCTCCATTATATTCAGAAAAAAAAGAAAAGTGGATCCACAGTAGAAGGAAAGATCGAACACCATACACGAGGACTTTGCATTCATGTTTCGAGAAAGCTTATATCTTACTGTTCTCGAGAGCAAGTAGAATCGAAATTTTCTACAGTATCTAGACATGTGGAACGCCAAATATTTTACTAAAATGGTTGTACGTGCGAAGTAGAAAAGAAGGAATGATCGATATCGTATGCTTGTCACGTAAAAATAAGTTCCATCTTGAGAGATGCTATTTTCGCCAAAGTGTCATTTAATTTTACTACTTCGCCTTCTTGAAATTGCAAAATTAAGGGAAATTTTTTTTTCTCGATATTATGCTTCAATGAAGACGAAAATAAAAAATTCTTTTGTTAAATTAAAACAAAGGGGGCATTAATTTCTTTTTTATTAAGTTGACTGATTTTTTAATTCTTTCGTTTCAGTTGATTTTCCTTTATTTATTTTTTCAGTATTTGCCGCTATTTTAGGCTAATTTGAATTTATTTTAGTGATTTCTTTGACCTACAAAATTATTTTATTTATTTTTGTTTCTTTTTTTCAGCTTGAAAGTACTTTTATATTTACATATTATACGGGTATTTTTAATGTATTTTAGTAAAGAAAATTTACAATTTTCAGCAAATATAAATTCTAAATATGCTCTTGTAAAATTACGTGTTTTTCAATTTTCAATAATTAACCGCGATTTAAAAAATTTTCATAACGATAATGTTGATAATAGAATTATAATAATACATATTATTAGTTTACAGGATATTTTAATATAGTATAATAATTGTGTTGTTTAGTAACAAAAGGATTTGATAGATATGAACAAAATTTGAATTTATATATTTTATGTATTTATAATAGATTCGTGTACCCGTTTATAAATACAATAAATAAATAATTTGAAAATAATTGATAATAATTACTGTATAATTATAATACTTAATAATAATAAATAATTTGGTATAAACTATTTTTTTTATTTATTTCTTTATGTTTATAATAAGTAATAAAATAAAATAAATAAATAGTGAACAAAAAAAGTGGAACCTTACAATTTTAATCGTATAAATACATTGATCAGTTGATAGTATTAAATTGCAGCGAATTGATACCAAAAATATAGATTTATTTATTTTTATTACATATACAATTTGCATGAAAATAATACTTATTTATTTACTCTTTTTTAACCTGAAAGTTAAGGTGAAAAAATTAAATAAAATCAAATTGCATATATATAATAACAAAGTAAACAAAAAAAAATTAATAAAATTAAATAACGATAAGAATTAAATTTCATAAAAAAAATAACAAACATTTATTTGTTTCAAATAAACGATTAATTGTCTATTACAAAATAAATATTTATTTCTATCAAATAAAAAAGTATTTGATAAAAATCAAAATGAAAAAAAATTTTTTAACATTAATTTTTTTCTTAAAATTAATAAAATTATTAAAGTAATTGAAATATTTGAATTTTCTTAAGTTTAACTTAAAAAGATATCACTAGCAATCAGAATATTTTATTTGTCAAAAATTTGATTAGATCTGTAGAATTTGTCTAATTTCCTAGCTTAAATTTAAAAACTATATTTTTTGTGAGAATTATTACATTACTAACTATTAGTTATTAAAATTACCTTTGAAATGTGTCAAAAAACATGAAGCTGAAGCTGGCACCCACTTAATTTTGAAAATTAAATTTTAAAGTTAAATATTCTTTTTGTTTCAAAGCAAAAAAGTAAAATTTTGAAAAGTAAACTGGGTAATAACTGATAACTGGATGTAAGTTTCAGCTTTATTCAAAGAACATTAAATTATGTAAATTATTTCAGAAATATTAAAGGAGAAAGAAGCTATCAATTATCCGAATCAAATTTTTACGAATAAATTAAATATCTTAAATAAATCTCTATAGGCTCATGAATTTCATATGTATCGACAGCACAGCCGTCCCAATACAGAAACCTGCTTAATCTGAAAAATATTTTCGAAATTGATTAATAATTTCAAAATTATCAAAGAATTTAGAAAAAACCATAGCATGGTGCGGGATACGAGCCCACGACCTTTCTATCTTTCTTTCTCACGAACTTTTTTTTCTGAGTTTTTTGATAATTTTGAAATTATTAATTAATTTCGAGAATATTTTTCAGATTAAGCAGGTTTCTGTATTGGGACGGCTGTGCTGTCGATACATATGAAATCCATGAGCTTATAGAGATTTATTTAAGATATTTAATTTATTTGTAAAAATTTGATTCGGATAATTGATAGCTTCTTTCTCCATTTAATTTTTAATATTTAACTGCCGAATGAAAAATTCACTTTCTATAATTATTTCAGAAATGATGTAGATTTTAATAAAACAAGGCAAACTCAAGAATTTTTTTATATTTCTAGAAAATTAATTAAATTTCTGTGTTTAAGATTTAATTTTTTATAAATTCTAATAGATTTTGGTGGCTTAAAGAGAAAAACTGTCAATTTATATATTTTTGTAAATAATAAATTCTTTACAGCATTAAAAATTTATCATTTACACAATTTTTATGGATAGTGTTAGTTTAATTGAAATTGGCTAAACAATAATTTGACATTTGTCAAAAAATAATTTAATAAACAAAATATATTTTGGAGTAATGATAAATTTTTAAATTTTTAAAATCTCAACATTGTATTATTATTTAAGTGTTGTTTTAAAAGTAGTAAAAATCAATTTAGTCAGCCAGGATTTGTTATTTATATTTTAATTTTAAATAGCAAAAATCATTTCAGTCATATAAAATATTTAGAATTTTTTAAGTTTAATTTTAAGTAGAGTAAAAATCAATTTATTTGAATAATTATTTTGCATCATTTTTTCTTCACCAAAATTTCACTGCACTGTAAAAAGAATGGTACTAATTTAATGCCAATTTTGGTACTAAATCGTAATTTGGTTCTATTTTAATACCAAAATCAGCTCTAATTTAGAACTTTTTTTTTACAGTGTGAAAATAATTTTTTATTTCCCAAATTTTCATTTTTCCTAATATTTACTTTTACAAGTAGTTAATTAGGAATTCTAGTTAGGTATTATAATTTTCATTTTCAAGTAATAAATAATAAATATTATTATTGTTATTATTATATATGCGTATATATACATTTATTGTTACATTATTTGTATAATTATATTATCTGTTTATAAATATAGAAAAGAATAAATTTTGATAAAGACGTGAAATATATAAATGTATATGTATATATATGGAAAACAAAGTTCTAAGCAGTTTCGGAAGAAGTGGTTCGAAACTGTCTCCTTCCTGCTTAAGCTTTTGAACTCACACACAAGTGTTTAGTGATATGCTTTTATACATACATGAGAACGAATGTGACACACACGAATTGGACTTGTGCCAAATCACGTGACGCCCCATCTGCATTTCCCACAGATGCGAAAATAGCATCT
Organism: Leptopilina syphax; assembly: GCA_032872505.1. Classification (NCBI taxonomy): domain Eukaryota; kingdom Metazoa; phylum Arthropoda; class Insecta; order Hymenoptera; family Figitidae; genus Leptopilina; species Leptopilina syphax. The sequence continues at coordinate 7,846,688 of CM065477.1, read as the reverse complement.
GAATCCGATCCGCGAAAGCATTTCAGAATATGCAACCGCGTAAGGTTAAAGCCTTCTTGAACTTTGTGAACCTTTCTAAACGCAACCGCTCATACACTCTATAACACACCTTTGAAGATCTTTTGTTCCTTCGAAAATTCCAATTTCCCCGAGAAGAGAGAAGTTATATGACTTCCTCCTTTTTTTTCTTCTTCTCCTTCTTTTCTTTCTTCTTACTTTTCTATGTGCTTTTCTTTATTTTGTTTTTTTAATTTTCTCGCCCGCCATCTAAATCTTCCGGGAATGCATATAACATCGTGTGCCGTGTAGGCAATTTGAGAGTGTATTATAAAATTCTCCGAGAAAAATCGACGAGACTCTTTTTTTTTTGCTTTTTTTCCTTCTGGCAAAATATTCTCGACTTCATATATATATATAAATGAGAAACAATTTTCTATTCTGTATTATATGTTTATTATATAAAAATGTAACATTTCGTTTTATATATTCAAAAAAAGGGAGAGAAAATAGTGTACCTAAAAACTACATTTTTCTCTATATACATTTTTAATGCAGAATATTTCATTTCAACGTTATGATATTTTATCTCCGTATTTTCAAATAATTCATGAGCAAATATTTTATAATTTACAAATTTTTTTATATTTTTTTTTACATACCTACTTGATATTTCAAAATTTAAAATTATAATACTTTTGGTGCAATATTTTCCCACTCAAACAAATTTTTTTTAACTTTAATTTCGACATTATATGAAAGTATATTTAAATATTAAAGTAAATCCATAATATTTTGTCGCCCGTATATTATATTAATGTAGATAAAATAATTTTTACGAAAGTTAATTAAATTTTCACTGGTTTTTTTTTAATTTCCTTAAAAATAAAATTTTTGTTATTTCATTTTCCGTTGATTCATGAAAAATATTTATTAAGCGGATTAAAATTAAGCTTCTTTGTTACAAAAAAAAATAATAATTTTATAATTGTGTATGAACTAGATAGGGATATATTGAAATACATTTTGGACATAAATTAAATGAGGGAAATTGTAAAAATGTCGACTCTATTTTAATAGAACAATCCGACGTAATGAGCCGCTGGAGGGACGATGAAATCGAAGTAATTGATAGTGTCCGCAAAATGGAAGCATTCCCCGTCAGTCCCTTCAATGGAGATTCCGTTTGAAAATGGAATCGACATTCGATTATTCACAAAGCGGAAGACTGTATTGCGTTAAATTTAAATGAGGTTAAACTTTATCATTAAGGGCTTGTAAAATATTTATTATAAAAATTTAAGATACCTTTATTACTAGATCTTAAAAAAAAATTTTATTACAAAAATTTTTTATTTATATTATTTTAATTTATAATTTTTATTTTTATTCACACACTAAAATGTACTGTTTACAGTTTTATTCTCCATTTCTGTTAACAATTAACTAGGTTATGGAGAAAATCTTTTTACTTCACTATAAATCACGCAAACTTTTTAATTCTGTCCATTTCAATTTAATTTAATTTAACTGACTTGAAAGAATTTTGATAATTGTCTCCTTCTTGGAAAAGAATATCACATTATTGACACAATAAGCTATTTTTATAGTAATTGAAATTATCTTTAGAATAATTTATAATTTTAAGTAGTAAAAGTCAATATAGTCAGACAAAACATTTTTATTACTCTCTACATTGATAATTATAAGCAGTAAATATCAAATTAGTTAAAAGTAATTTATATTACTGTTTAAATTTATAATTTTAAATAGTAAAAATAATTTTTAGTCCAACTAGTAAATTTTTTTATTTGTGTTAAATTTGACTGAATTACAGTCAGATAAATTTTATAGTATTTTCTTGATAGTTTGAACAGGAATTTAGTGACCGAACGTTTATTATTTTTTGAGTTTAATTTTAAGTAGTAAAAATCAATTTGGTCAGACAAATGTTTGTTATTCTTGAAACTTAAGTTGTAAGTAGTAAAAATCAATTTGGTCAGACAAATGTTTGCCATTTTTTAAACTGATAGTTTTAAGTAGTAAAACTCAGTTTGATCAGAAAAATATTCACTATTCTTTAGATTTAGTACAGTATTTTTAAAAAATTATAGTTTTAAGTATTTTTAGTATAGTAAAAACTAATCTCGTCAGGTAAAATATTTGTTATTCTTAAGATTTATAGTTTTAAGTAGTAAGAACCAGTTTTTGTCAGACATAATTTTTATTATTCTTTGAATTTAGTTTGTTTTAATTCAAATCAATTTCTTTATACACAAAATAACTATTTTGAAGCTCAAATATTTTTTCTCTTTTTTTATTACTTTTTATTTCAAGTAAATTCATTTTTCCTGTCTAAATTTTCATAGTAACATGAATTTGTTTTAAATTTAAAACAACAAAAACAGAAAAGCTTCAACAAGAACAAATTTTCAATATTTCTGCAATAAATTGATGCCTAGTTTAATTCCAAATCAATGAAACTAATCTGAATATTATTTTCAATTCACAGAGTTTATTTGTCATTTGCAAATAAATAATACAGACATTTGAAAATAATGAAAAATATTGTTTTGAAATGAAAATTTCTTTCCTCTCTTGACTATTCAATTGTATTATATAATATACGTCATTTAAAATTTTTGACAAGAAGTGTTTGAAAATAACTCACAGAGTTCACTCATGCGTTGAAACCTTTCAGTTTCCAAGGCAAAAAAAAATGCTACTTTTTCCTTCTTTTTCCAAGGAGATGACAGAATAGGGTCAATATTCTCGAAGCGTGTGAATTGTGCATTGAAGATCAATTTTTTTTCATACTATATCTACATTAAATTGTTTTCATATCAAAAAACAAAAAAAAAATTTTTTTTTAATTTCCAACAGTTTTGCACAAAAGTGGAATATTCAATATAACGACAAAAAAATTTATTCATACTAGCAATATCAAAACTGTAATATAGAGTCCAGAGATTTACAATATGCATAAAAAAATTTATTCACCTTTCCATTCTTTATCTCAATTTGAATGTAATTTTGCATCTAAAAGTTACGCGAAAAAAAGACACCTTTATTATTTTTCTTTCGCATATATATATAAAATTGCCAAAAAGATTGAAATCGTAAATTTACATTTTAAATGAAAATTTAGAATGTGAAACTAAAAATGGGAAAATTAAAAATTCGAAGTTAAAATTAAAAACGAAAAAAAAAATGTGAACGATAATTTTCATTTTTCTTTGTTTTTGTTTACGAATAAATTATTTTTGCACTAAATATATTTTATGACACACTTTTTTTTGAAAATTATTTTCAACCTAATTAAAAGGCTAAAATTAATATATACAATGCACATAAATATTGTACGTACATGTACCTTTGTCACGAAACCTTTTTAAATGATGAATTCTGAAAAACGCCTGCACTGAAAATATTGCATGTTTCCTGCTATCTAAAAGATTGTCTGAACACGATTATTTCTTATTGACATGCTATAGGCCATAAAATAATTGTTGAACAACAAGAACTTCCCTGTCATTAATGATAACAGTCTTAATAACAATTAAGAATACAATCACTATAAATCTGTGATATTAAACAATTTTTTAATCCATACAATTTTTCTTCTTTGTTACAGGTTAGTGATTTGCTATTATTTATTCCAGAGTGGTGAGTAATTTTATATAATTACTGTAATAATTATTTTACACATCAGCAATATTTCATTGATAATTATTTATTTGACAAATTTATTGGTACGTTTATTATCTTAATTTTCCTCTTCTTCGTATTATGATTATTATTACTATTATTCTTACTATCATTATTATTATTATTCTAACTATTATTATTATTGTTATTAAAATTTTAAATTAAATAAAAAAATTGAATAAACTATTCTTTAATACTTTTATTACTTGTTATTAAATATTTCGTATTAAGTATTATTTTTCTTAAAAAAAAAATTATTAAAGAGAGAAAAAAATTGAATTTATAGCCAATCTAGAATAATTTGAAAATATTTCATTCGTTTATATGCTCAAAAGTTGAGAATCATAAATTTTCAGTGTAAAAGAAAAAAGAAAAATTTCAATATCTTTACTGAAAATGCCTTCTTTTCGTGAGAATTACTGTGACGTATGCGTCTCAAGAGAGCATACCGTCTCGCTTTACAGCAACTTTTCACCTCGTCAAGCAGATTTTTTGCCAGATCGTATAACCGTATGAAGATATCTCTGATCAAAGACTTGATATCGAAAAATAGAATATAAAAAAAATGTATCGACGAATTTTTCAATTTGTTTATTTTCACTGCGAACTATAATATCAAAATAATAATTTTAATGATAAATAATAATAAAATAATAAAAATAAAACATAATAAAGACAATAATAATTTATTAAGAAAGAAAATAAATAATTGTCGTGGACAATAAGAAAGATCACGAAAAATTTACTAATAAAAAAACAAACGTGGAAAAATAGATTTCTATTGTTTTTTTGGAAAGAGAAGAAAAAGGAAGATTATGATGGAGTTGACGATAATAAAAGCGCATGCAATGTGCCAACACATATATTTTTGTACTCACGCTAAAAATATCACGGTCTTGTCGATTGGTCGTTGTTTCCGTCTGGATCAGTTTGAGTTTTACTATTTAATTCTAATTATAAATTTTCACCCCGCTACATGTGTTTGACGTCAGTATTCTGAGTTCCATGAACGCTAATCATCGTTTGCCTTTAATTAAATCAATCCATCAAAATTTACTTTTTGCTTCAATTCAAATTCCTAAGGGAAATTGAATTTTCTCTCATTTTTAAATTGTTTCCATTTTCCAAATTAAGCATAAAAATATATCATTTAATTATGTATTTTATATAAGCAGAGAAAAATTTTATTTCAACCAAAGTATAATTTATTTGAGGTAAAGTAATTTTTGAAATAATTTACATGTTTTAATGTTCTTTGAAATTTTCAATGAAGCTGTACTTGACATCCAGTTATCAGCAACCAGTTAATTTTTCCAAATTTTACGTTGCTTTTAAACAAAAATTGAATATTTAGCTTTAAAATTTAATTTTCAAAAATTAAGTAGGTGCCAGTTTCAGCTTTATGCTCTTTGATATATATTTCAAAGGAAATTTTACGTGTAATTAAAATATCTAATGGTTACCAATGTAGTAATTCTCTCCAAACATATGCTAATCATTTTAAGAATATTATAATAATTTTGAGAAAATAATGGAAATTGAAAAAATTTTTGTGTTTTGATCTTTAAACATAGAGGCGCATGAATAGACCACAAATATTCATATTTCGGACATTCTTTTTGTCTAATTAGAATTAATTAGGTACAATTTCTTTAAATCGTAATAATAATTTAGAGGCGCAGGAATAGACCCCAATTTTTATTTTCCAAATCTTTATTTTACCGAAATTCTTTTTATCTCATAAGAATTAATTATAATTTCTTTTCATCGAAATAATAATTTACAGAAACATTATGTTTTCGAATTTTATAATTCTACTTTATTCGAATAATTATTTTGCATAATTTTTTCGTTATTAAAATTATATTATAAATAATTTTTTTCTGGCAACAATTCGGGCGATTAACTTCTTACTCACTTTTTAAATGAAAGTAGAAATTTTAAAAAGAATAGAACGTAACAATTTCCAATTAAATTTTTTTTTTATAAAAGTAAAATATGAATTCGAATATATATAGTTTTAATATTATTTTAATTATAATAATCGTATATTTCGACATAGGGAATTCAGGAAAAAGTCAGGAATTTTTAATAAAAGTACTGAAAAAATAGAATTTTTTCAATTTCTGACCAAAATTTCTTTTTAAATAACTTAAATTTTGAACAACTATCTTAAAATTAATAAATTATTTAATGAATAATTGTACTTAAATATTTCAAAATTAATTCAATTTTAATTTTTTTTTTATTTATTACAGAAGAATTTTAGTTAAAAACAATAAAAAAAATTTAATTTTGAAGAAATTTAAAAATAATTGCAAAAACTCAATTATTTTCAAAAGTAATAAAATTCTTTTCACAAAATTCAATTATGATCAAAATTTACAAAAAAATCTCGACAAAATCCCAATTATTATCTTTAGAAGTGAAAAAACTCTTCTTCAAAATTCAATTATTTTCAATAATTTTAATAAAATTCTCGTTAAAATTTCAATTATTTTCAATAATTTTAATAAAATTCTCGTTAAAATTTCAATTATTTTCAAAAATTTTCCTCATTTCAATAATTTTTAATATCTACTGTTTTAATAAAATTACTGAAAAGAATTAAATTATTTAAAAGCAATTTTTATAAAATTGGACGCAACAATATTATAATATAAAATATATATAATATAAAATAATGATTTTAACACTCGATCCTCTTTAATTATTAATTATTATAAAACTTAAAGAAATCGATCATTCCGAGTCTTCGACTCGGATTAATCGTTATCTTTATGTTTTATAATAATATTTTTAAAGCTGATTTATTTCAGAAATGTTTGAATTTGAATGTTTTGAAGAATTTTAATTCCTACGGAAAAATAATAATATTAAATATTTAAAATATTTAAAAAAGAAATTATTGTTTTCAAATAATTTTACAATTAAACATATTCGTAAATAAATTTCACAGAACATTTTTTTCAATAAAATTTTTTCCTTTATTTTTAAAAAAGTTTGAATTTTATTAAAACAATTTAAATTAAGAAATAGAATTGATGCAAATCTTTATAAAAATTTGTTAATAATTAACAATTTTTTAGTATTTTTTATAAATAAAAAGGAGAATGATTTGCATAATAATTTAAATCAATCAAACGAGATTTGCTATTAAAAAAAGTATATAACAGTCAAAATGGGTATATTTTTCATTTATTAATCATAATTTTTTTTAAATTTTCTAATTTGTAATACTATTAATTTATAAATCATGAAAAAATACCTGCATATTGTCGATTTGTCAAACAATAATATTTTTTAAAGAAAATAAAAACAAAAGCATACACAGAAACTATCTTCAAACTGCGGAGAGCGGACAGAATGAATGAAAGAATACAGAGATTAATATAGTTAAAATCACTGGAATTTTTATTTTTCTTAATATTTATTTTTACAAAAAAATAAAGTAAACAGAGTTCTTAAAAATTAAAGTTTCACATACACACATACACATATATAGATATGTATACTATATACCAATGAAGCAATTTCTTGATGTCAGTAGCACCATTTCCGCCTAGTTGTGATTTCTGATCACGAGAGAACGTGATGCAATTTTCATGACATCCTGGTGACTCCAATATCGCCATGCAGTGCAAATATTCCCATTGTCAGCTTTGTAATTGCAGACTAAATGGATAGTGCTATGAAATCGTCAACATCCATGCTATTTCTACGATCGTTGAATCACCGGAATTGCATTGCCCTACAAATATTGAACACACTTGGACAAGGGCATTACTAATACAACCTGCGCATTGACAAAAACCCTTGCATCCAAAATATGTAAAAGATCGTTAACTGCGATGCACCTTTTTGTTCATATTTGTGGCTCAAAATTGACATTTATTCCTTTTTTTTTTGCTTCAAAAATGTAAAACATTTATTGGAAAACAAATGTTTATAGTTGTCAACAAACAATATATATTTTATGTTAAAAAAAAATTACTTTATCCAATAAACGCTACAGTTTTTTTTCTGTTGTTAATTAATTTTTTTTCGAAAGAGAAAATATTACATTGTCAGAGGGAAATATTTGTTTATTTAAAGTGCACTGTTTTTTGTTTTTTCAGTTAATTATTCAGCACAGTGGAAAAAAATGATTTGATAAAACAAGTAAATAACTCTTCTTTTTGTAACCAATATTCTTGTTTAATGGAATTTTAATTTAATCTATCAATTTTATTCGATCGTAACTGAATAGTAAACGAATTTTTAATTATCTGACAAGGAAGCAAAATAAATATTAAAATATGTATCAAAATTTTATTTGTCAAAATAAATGTTTTTTAATTTTTTGCATAAAAGAATATACTTTTGTTTATTAATTTTAATTTATAAACTATTTCTTCATTTTTATTTCACTTAATTAACTAATTTATGTTATTAATAATTTATCGTTTATTCAAAAGAATGATTTTTTGCAAATTTATAAATGAGTGAGTGATTTTTAAGTTACAAATTTATTAATTGGAACTAAAAAATAATTTTTGTTTTAATTTCACATGAAAAAAATTAAAATACAAAACAATTTTCCTTTGGATGTAGAAGGAAAGTGAGAAGACAGGTGTTTTCTTTTTCTCAATAATAATGGGAAACTTTCTAATAAAGTCAAGAGGGAATTTAGATAATTATCGAATAACAGGTGTCTTTACGACAGAGGGTCGATTATTGAACCTGAAAATAGTGTTGTGCAGGTGGAGTATCTTATGTGACCACTCAATATACACACCGGAGGTTTATTTTGTTGACTAAAAACAAAAATGCGATAAAAGTCTCTAGAATTTTAAATTTAGAAAATTTTGTTTCTTCCAATTTATTAAAAATTCGATAAAAATTTTTTGTTTTGCTTCTTTTACTTGCTTATAAAGAAAATTAAATTTTTAATGTTTCAATTATTAATTAAAATTCGTTTATTTATTTATTTCTAGAAAAGAAATAAAAAAGAAGTGTTTTAAATTGTTTACAAAATCGATTTGTTAAACATTTTTTCTAAATTTAAAAATTTGTCCAAATACCTACATTTATTTTTTTTTATTTTTATAATAATAACTAAAAAATTATAAAAATAGTACTAATTAGTTGTATATCAAAAATTTTAATAAAATTTTTTGCAAAATTTCAATTATTTTCAAAAAATTTTTCAATTTTCTCAATTCATTGATTTTCAATATCTACTATTTTAATAAAATTTTTTAAAATAATTCAATTGTTTAAAAGAAAATGTGAATAAAAGTCTAAGAAAACATTATATTATTTTCATAAATAATAAAAATTTTACAGGAATTCAGCTATTTACAAATTTTTTATAAATTTCTTCTCAATAATTTAGTTATTTACAAAAATAACATTTTTTACAAAAATTCAATTATTTTCATGAATAATAAAATTCATCATAGAATTACAATTATTTTTAATACAATTTTAGTCAAATTCCTCGAAAAATTTAATCAATCTTGAAAATTTTATAAAAATTCCTTGAAAAAATTCAATTATGTTGATAAAATTCTTTAATGATAATTCAATTTAGAGAAACATTCATTTATTCAGTAAATTATTTATTTTTGTATTTAAATAATTGAATTTTCGTAGAATTTTTCAATAAAAATTGATTTAAAAATTAATATTAATGAATATATTCAAAGCATTATAGCATAAATTTTTAAAAATAATTAATAATTGAATTCTTTCGAACAATTTTAATAAAATTTTTGAAAATAATTACATTTTTTAAAGAATTTACTTAAAATTGTATAAAAAATAATTGAAATTCTGTGAAGAATTTTATTAATTTATGAAAGTAATTGAATTCTTGCAACAAATTTTATCAAATTTTTTTTTAAATAATTAAAATAATATAAAGAATTTTATTATTTATGAAAATAATTAAATTCTTTTGAGAACTTTTATTAAAATAGTAGATTTTAAAAATACTTGAATTTCAACGAAGAATTTCATTGCATTCGTGAAATGTAATTAAATTCTTGCAAAATATTTAAGAAAATAATTTTATTTTTCGAGGATTTTATTTTAAATTATATTAAAAATAATTGAAATCCTAAGATAAATTTTATAATTTATGAAAATAATGGAATTCTTATAACGAATTTTATCAAATTTTTTTTTTAAATTATTGAATTCATGTGAAAAATTGTATTACTTGTAAAAATAATTGAATTCCTTCAACGAATTTTATTGCATTTTATTTAAAATAAGTCAATAAAACGAAAACATTCGGACAAATTCATTTTATTTAAATAACTTAATTCTTTTGAAAACTTTTATTAAAATAGTAAATTATGAAAATTTTTGAATTTCAGCGAAGAATTTCATTATTTGTGAAATGTAATTTAATTTTTGCAAAAAATTTTTGAAGATAATTTCATTTTTCGAGAAATTTATTAAAAATTGTATTAAAAATAATTTAAACCCTGTGAAGAATTTTATTATTTATGAAAATAATTGAATTCTTGCAAGTAATTTTATTATAATTTCTGTAAATAATTTATTTTTTTTTTTGAAAAATTTTATGGAAATCTAAATTTTTATAAAACATGAAGATGTGAATTACTACAAGTCGAAGACTCGGAGTGATTCATATCTTTATGTTTTATAATAATATTCTTATAAGTTGTTGAATTTGAAAAATGTTTAAATTTAAATGTTTTGAACAATTTTAATTCCTATGAAAAAATAATATTTAAATACTTATTTAAAAATGAAGTTTTTAAAAAAAACGAATAATTCGTTTGCGAATAATTTTACAATTAAAGAAATTCGTGAGTAAATGTAATAGAATGTTTTTTTTGCGTATCTAATAATTTTTAGAGTGAATCAGAATATTCTTCAGGGTCAGGGAAAAAATAAAAATTTTGTCTGTAAATCAGGGAAAAGTCAGGGAAAAACAAAATTAATTTTTTGTGACAACCCTGAATAAAATTCTAGAAAAAATTGGTAATTAATAATAAATTAAAAAAAGAAAAAAAGAAAATTTTTTGAATAGAGTAATATTTTTTTAAAACATTAATATCTTATGAAAGAATTATATTTCTTTTAAAATAATAATATATTTTGAAACAGTAATATATTTTTTTAATTAAATAATATTTGTTTAAAACAGTGATATTTTTTCTCTCGAAAATAACGAAAAGAGTTAATTTTGAATAATTGAAAGAAAAGAATATAGTGTGGCACAATATTGAAAGCAGATAAAATGTTTTCCCTCTTGGTATTTTCACAGGAAGACTAATTACAATACGGGTCTGTGGTTTTTTCCAGTAAAAGTGAACCGAAGTCTGCAGAATTTTTTCTTTCCCTTTTTTTCCTCTTTTCTTTTTTTTTTATTTTATTTTACTCTCATTATCTTCCTTTCTGGACTTTGGCCTTCGTCCTTTCGTCATTTCACACATTCCCTCCCATTTTCAGTGTGTCTCGTTTGTGGTAGACTACGGTGCTTCTGAATGGCCAGTGATTCAACGGCTAATGGTTCATGCAGTGAAAGACTTTAACCCATCCTTGATATTGTGCATCCAAAAATCCTCCCACACCTTTTCATGGAGAGAGAGAGAGAGAAAGAGAAAATGAGAAGTCACTTTTAACTAATTAAATCAGAGATGAAATTTCTCAATTCTTCACTGTCAAAAAAAAGGAGAGAATAAACAATTATTTTGAATATATTTTGATAATTTTTTTTTTCATTCAGAGAGAGATTTTTCTGGCTTAAAATTTCTTGATTTTGCTTCTACTCTGTAAGGATCTTTTTTTTTCTATTAATAATTTCATGTGCATTGTTCCGTTAAAATGCACAAAATTTGCAAAATTTTCAACTCGAAAATTCAAAGAGAATAACGTTATATTTAATTAAAATGTTTTTTTAAATATTTAATAATTTATTTTTATATATTTAATAACTGTTTCATATTTAAATTTTTATATTTAATTTTTTTTTAATTCATTTATGTTTCAGTTCAATTTTTGAAAATTTAACTGCATATTTAAATAAATTATTAAATTCATATCGAACAAATGATTATTTTTAACTTTTACAATTATAATTTATAAAACGGAAATTGTAAAATATTCATCATATATAATATTTTAAAAATAAAAAACTGTTTCACAAAATGAATGTATTAAAATTTCTCTCACACTTGTCAAAAAATAATCATGATTCGTATAATAGAGAACGGTGTTATTTTTGTATTGCTTCGATTTGTAACTTGTACAATATAAAATGTGTGTTTTTAATCCAAAAAGCTTTTTCGAGTATAGCTCTTTTATTTATTTTTGTTTTTGTTTTTGTTTTTTGATATTGATTTCTCCGCTTGTAAAATTGAATAATAACATAAATTGCACACATATGAAAGATTGATAATAATTTTTTTTTTTTAAATAAAGTTCTTTTATATTGTAAACAAAAAATAAATTAAAGTTTTATTCTTTCATATAAAAAATTTGTTGTTCTTTATAATTCTCTTTTTTTTGCACATAATTCGCTTTCTTTTCATTTTTTGTTTGTTTGTCAACTTTCTTCACACAAAAAGTAAAAGCGCAGAAAATGGAATTGTGTGCATAGAACCTTTGTATTTATTTAACTGTGGTCACGAGCTTATGTTACGTAACAATAAAAAGAATTTTCTTTGTTGACATTTTTTTTAAATAAATTGTTTTTTATACTTTTGTTCTAATAATTTAATAGTTTAACACTCTCCGTGTTAAAATATTATTTACACAAAATAGTATTTTAACAATTATTAACTCAATTAACTCAATATTATTAAGCTATTATTATTATTATTATTATTATTATTATTATTATTATTATTATTATTATTATTATTATTATTTATTTTTTTTAATAATATAGTTAGTTATTATTATTATTATTCATATTATTATCTTTTGAATAATTTGGTAATAATTTTTCTGATTATTTTAATTTCAATTAATAGTTTTCAAAGAGTTAAAGAGATTTTGGAATATAATTGTATAAAATACAAAATAGATAAATTATTGTCAAGTAAAGATAGAGACACTGGGAAAATCGTAAAAAAAATTCTATTCAGTATTTAACGGTTTTTTTTTTTAATTAAAGATACAATTAAATGAAATAATGGAACAACGACATTCAAAGCGTCAAAATGTAGAGAATGTATTTTAGTTGCAGAGAATTTGCCTGGCTTGTGGCCAGCCTTCAACTTGTACAGAAAACCACCGCAAAACAAAGTTACAGCTTATTTAGTTTAGTTATCTAGGCTCAAAAAGTTTATCTTCTTTTTGCATATTTTTATACATATATATATTCGGAGATCGTTATTTTCATTTGCAGCTATTTTAGAATATAACTCCCATTGTTTCTTAGTCACACTATTCGTCTATTTATGTAAAATATAAAACAATCATTAATTATTAATAATAATATTAACTGCAATTATAATTTTAATTTTAATTCTTTGAAAAATTTAATTTAATTTGATTCGAGTGTTTAATTGAAAATTTAATTATACACATAATTTAAAATTTAATTGTCAGATTTACATTTATATTTTATTATAATATAATACATTAATTAATAAAGTAATTGTAATATTAACTGTTTATTAACTTCCATATTAAATTTGACTTTTGAATTGAATTGAAATTAAAATTTTTAATTTTTAATTTATTTTCGAGTACCTGGTGCAATCTTTAATTTAAAATTTCCATTTGATATTTTCATTGAAATGGAATTCGATATTTAATTTAAAATTAAATTTTACATTTGGTTTTTTAATTGAATCTAATATTAAATTTCATTTTCATTTTAATATATTGTTAATTTTGTAATGTACATGCATCGAATATGTGTATAGATTGATAAAATTATTTATTGGCTATAATTTAAATTAAACTTAAAATTAATTATTTCACTTGTTATTTCTGCTTTTATTGGGAGAAGAAGAATATTGTTTAAAAGTGTGAATTTAATTTTTCCAGTAGACTAATATTAAAAAAGATGAATGCGAAAAAAAGAAGAAATATTGAAAAAGAGCTTGTTTGGTAGTCGGAAGATATTATTGAAGCGAATACATTATTAAATTTCTTACACGGAATCACGTAGTGAAATCCAATAAGGTCCCACCTAATTTGAATATTTCTTTCAACTCATAATTTTCCAGTCGACTGCCTTCAATTGAATTGAATGAATCAATATCAAATTCAGACTAAATCATTCATATTGTGTCCCTTTCTATTGGATGCCACTTTTTTTTTATATGTAGAGGGTGAAAAAATATTTCCATGAAACATCACACCGTAAATAAGACAAATTTTTTTATATAAGTTTCAGTTTTGTTTCTTCTTTCACATTTTGCAAAAAAAAAAAAATAATAATAATAATAGTGCAGAAAAGGAAAAGAAACTAATGTCAAAGGAGCAGAAGTCCTTTTTATTATTAATTTAGATTTTTGTTTCCATATTGCTATCAGTACAAGAATTTTCATGAAAATAAAAAATTATTTGTTCATAAAAAATGCTTGAAATATTTTGTAAAAATTTCTTTTAAATATTGACTGAAATTTTTTTTTCTAAATACTAATTTCGTTATGCTTTTAAAAATATACAATACAAATTAAAATACAAAGATTAATTATAGAAATGTAGAACACAAAAAAAATGTTTTCAATTTTAGAGGATTCCTATTCTTTCAAAAGAATCAAAACATTTTACAATTTTTAATTGGTATTTTTTAATTGAAATTGTAAAATGTTGTTATTTGTAGAAAAAGACATTTATATTTAGACAAAAAATTTACTTTTTCATTTTCAGTTGTATTTTCGTTAATTTGTAGTTTTCAGTAGTAAAAGTCGAGTTCGGTCAGACAATACCGAAAAATATGAAAAAATCTTTTGGTTGAGTCCAATTGAAAAAAATCATTAGATGCGTTTTTAAATTTTGTTTACCAAAAATAAATTTCAATTTAAAAATATAAAATTGATTTCTAAATTTTACAATTATATTGAATTAAGCGAGATTTAAAAATGGACGAAAATTTTATTTTTCTATTTTTTTTTACCAATTTTGTTTTATTTATTTAGTTTTCAGTATAGTAACAGTCGCGTCCAATCAAACAAAATCGCTGTTTGAAAAAAATGTTGTTTTCTCTATATCATAGCTTTTTAATTTTTTAAAATTTGATTTCAGTAGTGGTCGTCTGTTTTAGTCAAACAGATTTTTGGAAAATCTACACCGGAAAAAAAATTTCAAAGTGAAAAGGAAATTCAGGTCAACAATTATGTTTATATTTTATTTTCAATATACGTAAATTCATTTACAAAAAGGAGGGATTTTTGTCTATATTTGAAAATTTTTTTACTAAAAGATTAATTTTAATCATTCTTCTTTGATTAAAATTATTCCTCTGAAAATGAAACAAATTTTTTACTAGAAGATTTTTAAGTTGTTTTTCGTTTTTCTAAACTTAGCTACAAACTGTTTAAAAAATGACAACTAATAACAAATATAAAAGAAAAAAATCATCTCAATTAGAAAGGAAAACTTTAGTTTCCGTATGTAAGAGGAAAAAATGCTGCAAAAGAAGATAAATCCTTTGAATTTGAAAACATTTTTTTTTTAATTACTTGAGAAAAAAATAATTTTTTAAACTTCTTTTCTAGTAGCAATTGTCCGATTTAGTCAGCCAAGTTCGGATAAGATAGTTTAGCTTGTTTGTATTTTATTTTCAGTAGAGAAAGTTATTTATGTTTTAACGAATTTTTTTACTTTTTTACTTTAGTTTTCAGTAGAATCAGTCAGACCCAGAGCTGTTAATGTTTTTGTGTTAAGTATCAAAAATTGTTGATTAAAAAAAACTTCTTAAATTGTTTTAAGTAGTATCAGTCGATTTTAGTCAGACATAATTAGTCGATCTGCTTAATTCAGTTTTAAATTCAAATTGTTGTTATTTACAATCAGAAATTTTTTTTACTTATTTGAAAATTTGTCCTCAGTAGATAATTCAATTTTGGTAGGACGAAAACTGTATAAATCTGAAAAAAAATTATAATTCACAACAATTCCTTAAATTTTTGTTTTCAGTAGTAAGAAACAGTTTTAGTCAAACAATTTTGTAACTCTCTTTAATTTATATATAAAAGGTGGAAAATATACTCTTTAATTTAGTTTAAACTTTGTTAATTGGTATCAGAAGTAACAATTAGGTAAAAAAACGGTGTGAATTGAAAAAAAATTGAAAACATAAAGAACAAAAGTCTCACGTTTAGAAAAATCATCCAAATATAATGTTAGCTTTAAAATATTTCTGTTAAAATTTTTTTTCAAAATTAATTCCACTTCTCTCGCTATCTCTCTCTCTCTATTTTCTCCCTCTTTTTCTCTTGAAAGGGATAAAAGATTATTACATTCTAGCGGAATATTCATTTTACATGGTAATAAAACTCTCTCTTTGTATAAAAGAAACAAAATAGCCAATACGTTTTAAACGAATTTTCGCGTGTGGATGAAAAAAAGAGAGAAATTTTTTTTTTTTGCCACATCCAATATCGAGTTTCTTTTTTTTACGAACGTATACATGTTTTCCATAATATACACTTTTTTCTACTGTATATTTTAACTACTATATAACACACCATATATACTAGTTTACATATATTTTTTCTCAACCTACATATATTGGTCATAGGAAAAGTATATGCAGCGTGAAATGTGGGATAATAAAACCGCAATATTTTGCCTACTTACGAATCATCGTGTGGGAATGCTTGCGGTTTCGCAATTTAGAGAACACATGTACTTTGTGGCATGCGGTATAGCAGAGCTAATCGCTCGTTGGGATGTTGGGACGTTTCGGGACGCATTGTTACTGTTATTGTACTGCTAGAGATGTGAGCGCAAATACGAGATCGAATAGACACAAGTTGGTGAGGGGTAAAGCGGGGGGTTGGGGGAGGGGGTTAGCTGTAAAACAGGAAATAAAGGCATTCATTAGTGAACATTGATCTGCTGACGGACGAGATGGGTGGGACGTAGTAACACTTTTGGGTGAGAGTGTTTCATTGCCGAGTTTCATTATCTGTTGTGTGTAAATGTACGTCTATATGTTATATACAATATATAATATATTTGACTCGAGTGCAAATAGTGTATTATATATACATATATATACACATATAAAAAATATATATATATCTAGAGTTGGAGACATCATTCCCTTGGAGATAAAATGTTGCAATTAACGAATGAAACGTTTAATATCAACATTCAACGATGACGTTGGTGTGATATAAAGATAACGAACACAAATGATAAATGGGATAAAACTGTTTTGCGAAATTCAGCCAGTTTGGTTTTAACTAGAACTCATTTGGATGATTGCTTTTATTTTTTTTTCAATTTACGAAATTCATATTTTAATTTTTGTCTCCTGTTGAATTACAAAATTGTTTTATGGTTTTTAGAGTAATTGCAAAATGGTGAGAAAAAAAAATAAAATCTTATTGTGAGAGAGGGGTTTTGTTTTGTTTTTTATAAATTATTTGAAAGTCACTTCGTTTAAATTGTACTTGCCAAGAACATATTAATTAAATTAACTAGAGAAAAAATTAAGTTAGAATTTAAATTTTTAATGAGTAATTAAATTGTTTATTAGAAAATCCATATTAATATTTAGGGTGCATTCACGTAACTTTCACTTTCACTAAAAAAATTTTCACATTTAATTTCAATCAAAAAAATTTTCACTCTCAACATAACCAACAAAAATTTTTATTTTCAATTTCACCAAAAAAAATTTTTACTTTCGGGAAAAAAACTTTCACTGTTTAAATTACATCTAAAATATTTTCACTTTTAAACAAAAAAGTTTCACATTCACTGAATAAATTTTCATTTCCACTAAAAAAATTCTCACTTTCAATTTTGTCAAAAAAACATTTCTCAATAAACAAAATTTTCTTTGATATTGTAAGTGCAATTGTTTTTATTGAATGTGAAAGTTTAAATATTTTGAGTTAAAGTGAAAATATTTTGCTTTAAATTCAAAGTGAAAAAACTTTTTGAGTGAAAATATTTCTTGTGAATTTGAAAGTTAAAATATTTTGGGTGAAATTGAAAATTCGTTGTCAAAATTGAAAATAAGAATCTTTTAATAGTGGAAATTTTTTGAGTGAAATTCTAAGTGGAAATTTTTTCATAGAAAGTATTTTGGATGAAATTGAAAGTGAAAAATTTTTAATTAACACTAAAAGTAAACATTTTTTTGGTGAAAGTGAAAATATTTTGGGTGAAATTGAAAATTCGTTGTCAAAATTGAAAATAAGAATCTTTTAATAGCGGAAATTCTTTCAGCGAAATTTTAAGTGGAAATTTTTTCATAGAAAGTATTTTGGATGAAATTGAAAGTGAAAATTGACACTAAATGTAAAAATTTTTTTGGTGAAAGTGAAAATATTTTCGGTAAAATTAAAAATGTTTTGATTGAAAGTAAGAATTTTTTTAATTGGAGGTGAAAATTTTTTGCGTTAAAGTGAAAATTTTATGTGTGAAAGTAAAAATTTTGTGCGTGTAAGTGAAAATTTCTTTGATAAAATTGAAAACTTTTTAAGTGGATTTGAAAGTGATAACAAATTTTTTATTTTTTGGCAGTTTTATGCGAAACGATTCGTAGCTAACTTTTCGAGATAAATACAACTTATTTTCGGAATTAAATTTAAAAGTCATAAATCTGAATTTAGGAGGCAAAAAAAATATTTGTTTTTGACAAAATTTTTTATATTTAAATTATTTCTTAATAAAAAAATTCAGGAAATATTTTCTCAACATATTCTTTTAAATATTGCCTGATATTTTTTTTATTATTAATATTATCAATTTGACATTGTAAAATGTTGTTATTAGTAGAAAAAGACATTTATATCCAGACAAAAAATTTACTTTTCTATTTTCGGAAGTAGTTTTCTTTATTTGTAATTTTAAATAGTAAAAATCAAGTTCGGTCAGACACAATTGTAAAATTGTGAAAATAACTTTTAGTTTAGTCAAATTATTGAAAAAAATTATTAGAAGCGTCAATTTAAATTATATTTCCAGTAGAGAAAGGTTTTTAGCGCCAGACAAGATTTTCACTTTCTTAACTGTAATTTTCAGTAGGAAAAATCTGTTTCAGTCAGACTGTGAGCCGCTGAAAAATATTGAAATTTTTTTTCAGTTTTGTAAATTAGTTTTAGTCGAACAATTTTTTTTTTTCTAAATGTAGTTATCAGTAGAGAAAGTTGTTAAGGGTCAGACAATTGTTCTGCGTTTTTAATTGTAGTTTTTAGTAGAGAAAGTAATTTTCAGTCAGACTGAGAACTATAAAGCTGTAAACTAAGGTCCTTAGTAATTAGCAACATTATTCGTAGCTATCTTTTTGTGATTAATAATTTTGGGACCCATTTTCACAATAAAATTTAAACATGAACGATAAATTCAAAAATATAATCCAAAACTAAATTTTTGATTTTAACAAATTTTTAAAATCTATTTTTCCATTAAATATTGTTCAATGTTTAATTTATTACAGAAGTTCGTATTGATATTTTTTTATGTCTACAATTTTTAAATTCTCATCATTAATTCAACTTTATTACTTAATTTTATCTTTATTTACTCAATTTTATGTCAATAAAATATGTTTTAAGTGAAAATGACGTCAAGTGATTTTTAGAAGTAAAATAATATTAATATTAATATTAATATTTAATAAAATAAAATGAAGTATTTTTACAAATTGAATTTTGGTTAATATTATTTCTTTTGACTGTGTAAAATTTTTGTCTAGCAAAGGGAAAAAAATTTAGTCGAAAGAATGTTAAAAGAAATTTTTTTCTTTTTAATTAAGAATTTCTATTAAGCATTTATGAAAATTTGAAAGGAAGGAAAATTTTCAAGTTTTTCCAACCGTTTTCAGTTAATGAGACAATTTCTGAATAGTTACATTATTACACTACTATTATAGGATAATAGTGCGCTATCGTCTAAAATGAAGACGTTCTTTTGATAACGAAACACAAAGGATATGTTGCATCAAAAAATAGTGAGAGAAATTCACTGAAATGGTGTTATTTTATTTATTTATTTCTTTCTTTTTTTTATCGTATTCAATTCAAGTTTCACTAACCAAACTCCATGTAAATATTTTCAACTTTTATTCATTTTCTCCTAATATATATGTATATACCTATACATATATACGTATCACTCTCGCGCGTACCAAAAATTACTAAAGTTTCCTTTACATTCTCTTCAGAATACTAAAGTTCGCCATCAAAAAAAGTGTCTTATTGTGTTCGAATCAGTTTGCTCCATAAACTTTGTGAATATAAAAAAGAAGCTATTTCTAAATAAATAGAAACTTTTATGCAAGTGTTAAACAACATACATTTAAAGGTTACTTTCTTGCCCTTTTTTATTTTTTTTATATTCGAAATTTTATTTACCGGAAGTTAATAGCTACATAAAAAAGACGATATCTTCCTTTGTCTCTTTTCATAATACCAACACAATAAAACAATAGAAAATATTTAATTACATTCAAAGAAGATATAATTTAATTTTCCATAGGTCAACTTTTTTTAAAATTAAATAAAATTTTTTATATCTATTGAGAAGATATAAAAACTGTTCTAATTAAATTATAAAACGTTTATTTTAAAATACAGATAAAAGTTTAATATAATTGTGAGAGTGTTAAAATAATTTCTTTAATTAATTGAATGATAAATTACTTTTCAATCGATTTCTTATAAATTAATCAGTAATTTTTAATTTTACGATTATATTAGAGAAAACTTGAAGGATTGTCCAAAAATCAATATTTCGACGAGGCGAGTAAAATAAATGATGGGAAAAAAGCGTAGAGGAAAAGAGAGAGAGAGAGAGAAAGTATAACAGGTGAGGATGAAAGGGTACGCGCTCTCGAGTTAGTCGATGCCATTATTGAGGGCATAATTAACTTTTACATTGAAAGAGCAGATTAACGACCAGTACTCGACTATAATTCTTTCATAAATTGTGCCAGCTTTCAAATCTTCTTGATATTACAAAGCCCTTTCATTTGATATCATTCACTTAGGTACATATATATAATATACTGTACATTGTATTTATATATATATAAAATTTTAACCCTTCTTCTTTCAAAAATAAACCTTTTTTAAAAAAAAACTTATTTTTCAATTTTCACAGAAAATGTCTTTTTTTATTTTTTTTAATCATTTTTTTTTTCAAAGTTTGAAATTTCTTCCTTTATGTAAAGTTAAAAAAATGGAACAATAGGTTTTCAAGAAAAAAAAAACGTTTTAAACAATTTTTGTTTATTAAAAAATTGTTATAACTTCTTTCACCTTAATAATTTTTGTTTATTGTACCCATTATTAAATAAATAAATGTTCCTTAAAATCTAATTTTTTTATTGGATCAGTTCACGTAGAATTGTTCAAGTACAATTCTTCATATTTTTGCATTTTTTTATTCAATTAATTTGGAATATACTCAATTTTTCCCTTTACCTTCTTCAAAAGCAATAGTCATTTTTATTTTTTTCGTTCTTACAAAAAAACGTTCACTTTTCCCTCGGATTAAATTCTTATTTAGTTAGAGAAAAAATAGCTTTATCTTTGATATTACCCTGAAATCAATTCCCTTAGTACTAAAGAGTGGGGAAACAAAAGGAAAAGAAGTGATTTCCACAAGAGTTCCAAGAGATTGAAAATTTGTGGGGTAATTTTTCAAACCGAATGAGACTATTTTCTGGTGGAATACTTTTCAGTGGAGAATTTTCAGAGAAGTATTGTTAAAGAATTTTTTTTTTGGTTATTTTTAGTTGAAGAGAAAAATAGAAAATATATATATATTTTTTAGCTTTAGGAAATTAATTGGACTGAAAATCGAAATTTAATAGTAGTCCAACTGTGTAATTTATGTCGAAGCAAATTTTTTTTAGCTAGTTATTCACAAATACGATGTACAAATGAGTGATAATTTACTTTTTTAAGATGAATTGTGAATTGATTTTTTATAAAAATAAGTAGAAAACTTGGAATTGAAATAACTTTTGATTTAATGAGGACGTTTGAGTGGCACTTTTGTCATTTTTACTTGGGAAAAATTTATTTTCTATAAATTTTCCGTAACATGAAACTCATTTATAAATTGCATTTAACAAAAAATTCAAACATGTCAGAATTCTCTAAAAGTAAATTTTTATTTAAAAATAATAAATCGATTTTTAAATTTTATCATTATATTTAATTAAGATTTACATTTCTTCTTTTCTATGTTCAGTAGTAACAGTCTTTAATTTTCAGTAGTAAAAGTTGAAATTAGTCAGACAAAATAATTTACTTTCTTAAAATTAATTTTATATTAAAATGATTCATTTAGAAAGAAAGGAAAATTGTACTTTTTTATTTTCAAAAGTATTTCTGATTATTTGTAGTTTTCAATAGTAAGAGTAAAGTTCAGCCAGACTTAAAGTCATTAAGTCTGTTAAAATTTCAAAATATTTCTGATTTAGAAATAGACCAAATTTTATTTTCTATTTTTTGTACCATTCCACAGGAGTTAATATTTTCAAAAAATTTCAAATTCAAATCATTATTATTATCTTCATGTCTTATAAAAATTTAAATTTCAATAAAATTTTTCAAAAAAAAATTAAATTATTTACAAAAATTTTAATAAAATCCTTCCCAAGAATTCAATTATTTCCAAAAATTTAATAAAAAACGTTCTAAGAATTCAATTATTTTCATAAATAATAAAATTTTTCAGAGGATTTCAATTATTTTTTAAACAATTTTAAATAAATTCCTCGAAAAATGTAATTATTTTCAAAAAATTTTGTCAAAAATTCAATTATATTTCACAAATAATGATATTCTTCTCTGAAATTCAAATATTTTCAAAATTTACTATTTTAATGAAATTTCTTTAATCAATTCAATTATTTATGAAAAATGTAATAAAATGTGTCGCAAAAATTCAATTATTTTCATAAATACAATTCTTTACTGGATTTTAATTTTTTTTTTAAATTAATAATAATTTGTTGCAAGAATTCAACTATTTTCATAAATAATAAAATTCTTCACGAGACTTCAATTATTCTTCTAAATAATAAAAAATCTTTACAAGAATTCAATTATTCTTCTAAATAATAAAATTCTTCACAGGATTTCAATTATTTTTAATACAATTTTATGTGAGTTCTTCAGAAAATGTAATTATTTTCAAAAATTTTAAAAATTCAATTATTTTTGAAAATTTATTCTATAATGCTTCTATTATTCACATATTAATGTAAAATTTAAACTGAAATTAATTTTCAAATCAATTTTTATTAGAAAATTCGACGAGAATTCAATTCTTTAAATATAAAACTAAATAATTTATTAAATAAATTACTGTTTTTCAAAATTGAATCATCATTAGGAATTTTGTCAACAAATTTTTAAATAGTTGAATTTTTTCGATGAATTTTAATAAAATTTTCAAGAATAATTACATTTTTCGAGGAATATGCTTAAAATTGTATTAAATATAATTAAAATTCTGTGATGAGTATTTATTTATATTTATGAAAATAATTGAATTCCTAAAAATAAAATTTTATTATTTAGATATTGAGTTTTTTGATGAATTTTAATAAAAATTTCAAGAACAATTACATTTTTCGAGGAATTTTATTAAAATTGTATTAAAAATAATTGAAATTCTATGATGAGTTTTATTATTTATGAAAATAATTGAATCTCAGTAAAAAATTTTATTATTTATGAAAATAATTAAATGTTTGCGTTGAATTTTATTAAATCTTTTTTTAAATAATTGAATTCTTTTGGTAAATTTTATTAAAACAGTAGATATTGAAAATCATCTATAACATCTCTGGAAGTGTTTAAATATTTTAAAAATAAAAAACTTGCAGAATTCAAAAAATTATATGGAAGTACCCCCTGGAAATTCCATGCAACTTCTTCATGGAATATCCGTGGAGTTTCCATGGAATTTTTCGACGTGGGAAATTAGTTGATTTATTTAAAATTCTTTTTTATTTGTGAAAATAATATAGGGTCAGATAAAATGTAAATTTTTAAATATTTCCATTTCAGTGGAGAAGGACACTTTTAGTCATCGATATTTGTGGATTATTCTTAACAATATGACATAAAAATAATGAAAATTCGAATGAATGAATATCGACTAGCCTTTGATTTGACAGTCTGTCAAATTTTATCGCGCAAGATTGCAAAATATAAATAGAAAAATAATCATTTTCGAAAAATTAATTTTCACTTTTCATAATGGAAAAATCTAGTTTTTTTTTCTATATCAAGAGAAAAAAAAATAAGCGAACAAAGAATTACACCGCTAAGAAAGTGTTTTTGTGGATTTTAAAAGCAACTTTCGACTTTTTTCATAAGCAAGAAATGAAAGTTGGAGTGTAGAGTGTGTGACAGGAGAGCTCTTGTCGCCGTCCTTAGGCAGAAGCAAGCACTCGGTATAGATCAAAGCGCTTTACCCTTAACCTCAATCTATCTGAGGCGATCTATCTCGGTTAACATGATGCGAACCTGCGACAGGGTCACGCTATTATGTTAGATTAGTGCTTGACCACGGGAAATGTAAGCTCAGGGTAGAAATGATGGCAGGACTTGCTAACCGGGATTCAACGGATTGATATTGATGCTATATACATATATAGCAGCAGTGAATTTCAACCCTCCTCTATTTAAAACTCATCCCCCCTTTCTCTTTTCAATATAATTCCAAACGAGTAAACCATCTCCTTCAGGGCTCTCTTTCTGTTCAACCCAAAATTCATTTAACCACAAAGTATCGGAGGGTGGATTGTTTCTTGACTTGACGAATTAGAAATTCACCCTCTTCAAAATTGTGTATTGCACGCGCGCGAGCATTTTCTTCAGATAAAATTGAAATTCAACCCCTCATGACAATTATCCCAGGAGTAAAGTTTTCAATTATTCACAAACAATAAGCTTCTTTTGTCTTTGTCTCAAAACTTATACAAGATTTTGCTGTCAGATTTCATTTTCAGAAACAAGACATCAAAATTAAGGTACTAAATAACGTAAATATTATTATTATTAACTATATTAATCTCTGTATTCTTTCATTCATTCTATCCGCTCTCCGCAGTTTAAAGATAGTTTCTGTGTATGCTTTTGTTTTTTATTTCTTTAAAAAATATTGTTTGACAAATCGAAAGTCAACAGGTATTTTTTCACGATTTATAATAAAATAATATTACAATTTAGAAAATTGAAAAAAATTATGATTAACAAATAAAAAATATATCCATTTTGATTGTTATATGCTTCTTTCCATAACAAATTTCGTTTGACTGATCTAAATTATTATGCTAATTATTCTCCTTTTTATTTATAAAAAATACTAAAAAATTGTTAATTGTTAAAAAATTTTGATTAAGAAGTAGGAAATATACCCATTTATAATTTTTATTTCTCACTAACAATATTGTTTACAAACTCATTTTTTTTCTTTTGAGAAGAAAAATATTAGATATTCCCGTTTCTTAATATTTTTGTAGAAAATTCTCCATTTCATAAAGAAATAATTTGCATTAATTCTATTTCTCAATTTCAATTGTTTTAATAAAATTCAAAGTTTTTTTTTAAAATAAAGGAAAAAAATGTTTATAAATTATATTTGTCAATTAGAAAATTTAATTGAAAATGAAACTGAAAATTTTTGAATTTTTAGAAAATAAAGGAAAAAATATTGAAAAAAATGTTGTGTCAAATTTATTTACGAATATCTGTAATTGTAAAATTATTCGGAAACACCAATAAATTCTTTTTTAAATAATTATTTAATCATTATTATTATTCCATAGGAATGAAGATTTTCAAAAAAAAAAAAATTCAAATTTGAATCTTTATGATATTTAACAACTTATGGAAATATTATTATAAAACATGAAGAAATCGATAACTTCCAGTCTTCGACTCGGAATGATTAATGTCTTCATGTTTTACAATAATTTAAACCATAAAATTTTTCAAAAAAAAAATTTTATTATTTACAAAAATTTTAATAAAATTCTTCCCAAGAATTCAATTACTTTTACAAGTAATAAAATTTCTCACATGAATTCAATTATTAAAAAAAATTGTAATAAAATTGCTTCTAATAATTCAATAATTTTTATAAATAACTAATATTTTTCATAGGATTTCAATTATTTTTAATAGATCTTCTTAAATAAATTCTTCGAAAAATGTAATTATTTTCAAACATTTTTGGGAATAATTCAATTATATTTCACAAATAATAATTATAAGAATATTGTTGCTGTAACTTCTTAAAAATTATTTTCATATTCTAAATTATTATCTAAAATTTAACTAAAATTCATTTTCAAACCAATTTTCATTAGAAAATTCTACGAGAATTCAATTATATAAATACAAAAATAAATTATTTATTGAATAATTTATTGAATGTTTCATAAAATTTAATTTTTATAAAGAATTCTTTTGACTAATTTTAATAAAATTGGTTAAAATATTTACATTTCTCAAAAAATTCGATTAAAATTGTATTAAAAATAGTTGCAATTCTGCGATAAGTTTTATTATTTCTGAAAATAATTGAATTATGGAGAAGAAATTTATAAAAAAATTTTAAATAATTAAATTCTTTTAGGTAATTTAATTAAAATATTAAATATTGAAAATCATTGAAATGGGGAAATTTTTTGACAATAATTGAAAGAAATTCATTACAAGGAAAGAATTTCATTAAAATTTTTTAAGATAATTGAATTTTAAAAAAGAATTTTTTTACTTATAAAGATAATAATTGGGGTTTGTCGACATTTTTTTGTAAATTTTGAACATAATTGAATTTTGTGATAAGAATTTTAATACCTACTTTTGAAAATAATTGAATTTATGCAATAATTTTTACAATTTTTTAAAATTCAATTCTTTTTAGTGTTTTCAATTAAAATTCTTCTACTATAAATCCATTGTTTTTAATAATTATAGTTAAATGTATAATGACAAATTTAACTAATTTTAGAAGATTTTGAATTATTAAAATTTTTCAAAAATCTAAGTTCATTAAAATTTCTTATTAAATTCATTGAACATTAAATTTATTAAAATTTTATAAAATTTTAAATTGAAACCGTTTGAAGTTCATTTATTTATGAAAATTTTTAACGCAACTTTTTTAAAATTGAATTAATTTTGAAATTTGTAAGTAAAATTATTCATTAAATAATTTATTTATTTGATAATTGTTGTTCAAGAATTTAGTTATTTTAAAAAAAATGTTGTTAAAAATGATAATAAAAATTAGACAAATGTAATAATTGTGTCTGACTAGTATCGACTGATACTACTTAAAATGATTTTTTAATGCTCTAATCTGACAAACATCGATTTTCTGCATTCGTCTGACTAAATCGACATTTACTATTAAAAAGTAAAAACTTCTTAAGTAACTTTTAGACATGACTCACAATATATAATTATAATAAACTTTCAATGAAAAAACTGTTTCCGTAATTATAGAGAAAGAAAAGAAGGACAAAGAATTCAGAAATTGTCTAAAATAATTTCAATTTAAAATAGAAAAAATATTTGAATATTAATAAATATTATATAATCAGATAAAGGGGCGGAGAAAAAAAATGAAGTTTCTAACTTTAGTACCTTGTCTTCGAGGAACAGACAAATACAATACAAGTAAACACTCCAGCATTTCTCAAACTTACTAAATTTATGTTTCAAAGTTAAATTACATGTTCGTGATATATGATATTTCACCGTTGAACATATACATTGGCAAGTGTGGAATTACAAGCTATAGATACAATTTACTTACTTTCTTGTAAATACTTAAGCATGTAATTGTACCAAGTTTCTTTTAACAATGCTTGATATATATATGTATATAATGCCTTTTGTTTTGAGTCCAAGAACTTTCGAGACAAAAGTTTCTCTATAATTCAATAATAACTAATATATGCTTATGTATTATTCATGAAAAAAAAATTACTAGCACGTGTCTATGTTTAGTATTAATCACTGATAATAAACTGCCTTTTTTGTTTATCGAAAAAAGTTATCACCACTCCTTATCATGAATACAGAGAGAGAAAATTATCTCACTAAAGTGAGATTGAAATTTTTAGATTGAATTATAGTTTATAATATTCATTATTCTTATTCATTATTCATTTGAAAAACGTTTTTTTTCATTTTATTCTAATTTTATTATTTAATAATTAATTAATTAGAAAGATTTTATTTTTCCTTAAATTTCAATTATCTCTAAACGATTTCAGTAGTGTCAGATATATGTTTAAAATTTATTACAAGTAGTAAAAGATATTTTTAGTCAGCCAAGTTATTTTTTAATGTAGGAAATTATTTTTAATTAACAAGTTATTTTTTCTTCTAATCAAGCTAAAAATTGGTAAATTTTCACGTTCAGTGTTTACAATCTAAATGACAGTCAGACAATATTGTTAATTTTTGTTTAAATTTTCTTCTCAGTAGAAAAAGAAATTTAGTGTAAGACAAAGAATTTCTTTTTTATTTTTAAAAGTAGTTTTATCTCCTTCGTTCACTTATAGTTTTAAGTAGTAACAATCGAGTTGAGTCAGACAAAATCATTATGTTTGATTAAATATTTAAATTACTTTCTAATTAAAATTAAATTTCTTTTTTTTAATCTAGATGTTTATTTATATCTAATACTTTTTCTTTTTCTCAAAATATTTAAATTTATGGCAAAAGAACTTTGAACACTTTAAAGTTAAGCTCAATCATTTTGAAATTTTATGACATGCAAAATGAAACATATATATTGACATTCTTAACAATGCTTACTAATTACTATTATTACCTGCGTTATTATTATCATTTTCAATCATTAAATGTATATCTATTGAAATTCCTAGTAACGAAAAGGCAGTTCAAATTTACATTTAAAACAATGAAAATGTTTTTAAAAACGAAGTAATAATGAACGTCACTGTTAGTAACATTTCTCTTGTTTCATTATAAAATATATACTTTTAACAATAGATATCTGTTTCCGTTTTAATTGAATGATAGAGAGAAATTTTTAAAATAGTAAAAAAGGAAAAGCTTAGAATTTAAACTCTAAAGCTAAATTTCTAAATTTTTAATAATTATCAATTTTCAAGTATTTTTATAAATAAAAAAGAGAATAATTTGCATAATAATTTTGATCAGTTAAACTAAATTTATTATGGAAAAAAACATATGTATAACAAACAAAATGGATATATTTTTGTTTTGTTAATCATAATTTAAAAAAATTTCTTAATTTGTAATAATATTTTATTATAAATAATGAAAAAATGACAGAATAAATTAAAGAATACGAAAAATAATATTTTTAATTTTTAAGAAGTAAAATTTAGAGAGGGGTAAAGAAACTAATTAATTCTGAATATTTGGTACACATATTCAATATATATATATATATAAAATATATTGTACGTTTAATTTGTGTTTTATATATAGAGACGTTTATATACAATATTGTACATGATTTCTCTTGTTATTGTACTGCTAGGAATTACTAAGCATTCCCCTTGCAATTAACACGCTCGGTGGCGCCCACCCAAGGGTATTTACTGTTGAGTTGCTTCCACATATACATCGAACATATACTTTTAGGATAACTCACTATTTACTTAGAACTCCGGACCGTAGAAGGGTAATTAACTCCCAGCAGTACTCCTATACACCCACTTATCAAAAATACATTACCCAGTTTATGCTGCACTGTTTTAGACACACACACACATGTAAATAAATATATACATGTATGGTTTCTGCTGTTACAAAATTGTCTTCCGTTTTATTCACTGTAACAATATTTAATCTAATTTTATGTTGCTCACTTAACAATATAAGTAAAACTATAAAAAAAATAGAAAAGCAATATTAAATAATTGTATAATAAATTTTATTTATTTATTTGTTTAATAAAGTAATAAATTTAATATTCAAAATTTCGAAATTTCAAAATTTAAGCATTTTTGCACACTTTTTATTATTCGAATCCTAATGAAAACTACGTACTTCAATATCTTCGAATATATAAAAAGCAATTTTTGACTAATTCTAATTAATAAAATACGTGCAAAACTTTTCAAAAGTTTAAAAATATTTTATTTATAATTCTACTAATTTAAATAAGTTTACTGTATTTTTTTACATTCTCACTAATTTTCGTAAGAAATCAGAAGGTCTTATTTTTTCTGTTGTCATGAATTAAAATTCTTTGATAATAAAGATAGTATGAATATGTGGATTATGTAACTTTTTGTTATTGAACAAATTACAAAATATAATAATGAATCTAAAAAAAGGAACAGTTAATTAAATAAACCCAATTATTTGATAAATTTTTTTTCTGGATTTAGTATTTAGGAACAAAAGAATTTTATCAAATAATAAAGTTTTATTTTGTGCTGAAAATTTATTTAAAAATAATTAATGTTTTTTTCATATTTCCCATTCATTATTCACAGAAACTGATTTTTTCGAAGTATTAATTAAAGAATTTTTTTTTAAAATTTAAATTGCCTTTTTGTCTGTATAGTATACGATCACTAATTGATTTAACCAAAATTATAAACATGAATTTTATTTTCAGTAGCAATACTCGATTGTAGTAGAAAAAAAATGTTCGATTTTGTAATATTTCATTTGGAGAAGAAAAAGTCATGGTTCTAGTGAGATAAACATTTTTTTTACTTTCGTTTTCAGTAGAAATTTACATATTTATTACTCAAATTATGAATTAAAACCGATTTCATATTATAACAGAATACAAAGTTTTGACTCAACATTGTTAAAAATTAATTTTTTCATATATGTTGTTTGAGAACATTGTTTTAAACAATTATGAATTAATAAATGAAAATTAAACTGTATTATTCATTTTTTTAATTAAATAACAACGAGTTGTTCAAAAATTTTCCTTTATAAAAGAAATTAAATTCTACATATGAGTATTATTTACTAAATTTCAAATTTGTTAAATTAAAATACAAAACCCATCGCGCTGTAAAACTTTACTTTTTGTACATATTAAATTTATTCGAATACATTTGTAATTAATTGCTTGTATAAATATTTATTTTCCTTTGTGTATATAATGTTAATTAATTATTAAATTTTACTTTGTATAACTTCATGATTAAATTTTAAATTACACTGCTGAAGATAAATATTTTTGTGCATAATTTTTCGTTATAGAAACAACGAAAACTAGAGGTATTGCGAATTTAACAAATTAGTGCCTCCATATAAGTATTTTTTCAGTATTTTTGAGTATTTGTGTAAAATTTAGTCAGACTATAATTTTTTATTATTCTCGAAATGTATAAATAATTAAATATAATTATCTTTTTTCTTGCAGTTTAATAAGCAGTAAAAATCAATTTTCGTCAGATGTAATGAATTTTAATGTTTGTAGTAAAATTTTTACACTATTTTTAGTCAAACAATAATTTTAGTATTATTTAAGGTTAATTTTAAATAGTATTATGTTCTATAAGTTCATTTATCAGTAGTAAAAATCAACTTAGTCAGACAAAATATTAGTTAAATTTTTTTGAGATTTTTTTGTTAAACAAAATTTCTATGATTCTTTTAGCTAAGTTTTAAGTTGTAAACATTTATATTATTTCGGCAAAATTGTTATTTGTCTTCAAATTTATAATGACAAAATTTCAATTATTGTTTTGGAATTTAATTTTTGTAATTTAAGTAGTAAAAACCAATTTAGTCAGACAACATTTCAATTATTCTTTGTTTTGTAGTTCTAGTAGTGAAAATCGGTTTTAGTCAAACTCAAATATTTTGTTATCAGTATTAAAACTAAAATTTTTGGTAGAAAAAATTTTTATTATCCTTTATATTTTTACTTTTAAGTAGAAATAATTAATTTAGTCAGACAAAAATTTTTCATTATTCTCTAAATTTATAATTGTAAGAAGGAAAAATTAATTTTCTGAAAATAAACATTTTTCTCTTACAAAACTTCTATTATTGTTCATTTCTTTTAATGTAAGTAGTAAAACTCAATTTAGTCAGACAAAACTTTAATTATTCTTTAATTCTACCAATTTAAGTAGTAAACATCAATTTAGTCAGACAAAAGTTCAATTACTCTTTTGTTATTTAATTTTTGTAAGTAGTAAAAACCAATTTAGTCAGAAAAAACTTAAATTATTCTTTATGTTTTGTAGTTGAAGTATTGAAAATCAGTTTTAGTCAGACTCAAATATTTTGTTATCAGTAATAAAACTAAAATTTTTCTTAGAAAAAAATTTTTATTATCTTTCATATTTTTACTTTTAAGTAGAAAGAATTAATTTAGACAGACGACAATTTTCCATTATTCTCTAAATTTATAATTGTAAGAAGGAAAAATAAATTTTCTAAAAATAAACTTTTTTCTCTTTCAAAAATTCTATTATTGTTCATTTCTTGTAATTTAAGTAGTAAAACTCAATTTAGTCAGACAAAACTTTAATTATTCTTTAATTCTACCAATTTAAGTAGTAAAAATCAATTTAGTCAGACAAAAGTTTAATTATTATCCTTATTATTATTATTATCCTTTGTATTTTTACATTTAAGTATAGAAAAAAATCGATTTAGTCAGACAACAATATATTCTAGTCTCTTTAAGTCCGACAAATGGTCAAGTTTATTTAAATTATCATTTTCAGTAGTTAAATCGAATTTCAGTCAGACAAACATACATTTCGAGACTAAAAATCGATAAACTCGAATGCAATTCTTTAGTTTGGACTCGAATACAATCGACTGGGTCGTCCCTTGCAGTTTAGGCACCAGATGTTGAATGCCTCGATTATGCGTAAACATTATATTGTACATTGAGGCTGCTTGTTGCAGCTACTTTCTCAGTTCGTATAATCCGGTGATTATTTATCGAATCTCTCTCTCTCTTTTTATCCTCTTCTACTTTCAGTGTATGAAAGCAAACTCCCAAGAGTTTGTCGATAGAAGCAACAAATTTTCAAAAAAAAAAAAAGAAACGAAAAAATGAAAAAAAGAAGATCAATCGACCCGGGTGCGAGCAGTAAAACGTGAACGCTTGCCAGGAAGAGTTGTCGCTGTTGCCAGAAGTAGATGTGGCGGAAGGCAGCATCCATTATAATGTGGAAAAGGATTTCGAAACTCTGCGCGACTCTCAAGATGTTGGTTAGGGGGGGGGAGAGGAAAAGCTAGAAGCTGGGATGCGCGAAGGTCGTGAGAAAAAGGAAGAAAATGGAGAGAGAGAAATATGGAGAGAGTGAAAGAGAAAAGAGAGATAAAGAGAGATAGAGAGAGACAGAGAGAGACAGACAGAGAGAAAGAGTAAGAGGGGAGAAAACTAAAAGGAGAATGGTTTGAGACGCGAGACAGAAGATTTTGGATAGAGAAAAGGTGCTGCTAAGTCATCTGGAAGAGAGCACATGGTCGTTGGAAATTTCGAGTTTGCACCTTACACCTCTAGGGTTCATTCGATCTTGCCAAAACGACCTTCCATTCCTGGTTCAAGTTTACAATGATCTATCACCAATCTACCCCAGAGACTAACCCTTAGACCGAGATGGATGTGAGATGAGGACAATGTGCCCAAAAGCTCATCCCTTTTGCTTTATTACTTTTTCGAAAGAAGAAAAATAAAATTCGACACTGATTTCTTGTTTTTCAAATAAAAAAAAAAAGAGAGAAATGAAAAATGTTCGTAATGTTTCTGTTTCTTCAGCGATCCAATCATTTATTATAAAAGAAAAATTTCTATTTCTTTTAAAAAAAATGTTAAAAAAGGAGAAATCTTTTCATTTTTTCAAAATTCTTTTCGATATATTCATAAATATAATTTTTCGGTAGTTTTTTGATAATTAAAATTTGTCTTTTTCTTTAAAAATGGGTAAATTTCTCTTAAGTTTTAGTTCTTAATAATACAGGAATAACTAATTTTTCGTTAATTTAGTAAAATCTTGATTAACTTTTTATCAGCAATTATTAAAAAATAACTAATTACCCAGCTGAACGATTCCATACAATTTCTACATGAATTCTTCTGATTGAAAAATTCAATTATTATCAAAGCAAATAAAATTCTTCGCAGAAATTCAATAATATACAAAAATTTCTTAAAATTCTTTTAAAAATTTTAATTATCTTTATAAATAATAAAATTCTTTTCCGAAATTTAATTATTTTCAAAAATTTTAATAAAATTCTACCCCAACATTTAATTATTTTCATAAAATAATAAAAATTTTACAAAAATTAAATTATTTACAAATTTTTTATAAATTTCTTCGCAATACAATTCAATTATTTTTATAAATAATAAAATTTTCACAGAGATTCAAATATGTTGATGAAATTCAGGGGCCGTTCAAAAAATACGTAACGCTTTAGGGGGGGGAGGGGGGTCAAGCTATTTGTTACGGTCAGCAGAAAAAATGGCGCTAATGTATACAACATTGCGTTACATGGGGGGAGGGGGGGGGTCCAAATTTCCGAAAAATAGCGTTACGTATTTTTTGAACGGCCCCTTCTTTATGAAAATTAAATTTTAGGAAACATTTAAATATTCAATAAATTATTTTTTTGTATTTAAATAATTGAATTCTAGTAAAGACTTCTAATAAAAATTGATTTAAAAATGAATTTCAGTTAAAAACAAATGAATTTGAAAATTCTCAAAAAAATGTTATAAAAATTATTAAAAATAATGGATTTTTAGAAAAATTTTAATTAACACTAAAAGAAACTTAATTTTTGAGGAAGTTACAAATTATTGCATAAATTCAATTGTTTTCAAGAGAAATAAAATTCTGCACAGAAATTTAATTACATGTTCCAAAATTAAAAAATTATTCTTAGGAATACAATTATTTTCATAAATAATAAAACTCAATGCAGATTTTCAATTATTTAAAAATATATTTATCTTATTTTTTTTAAATAATTATATAATTATAATTTATGATAATTGAATTTTAAGAAAAATTCAATTGTTAAATAAATTATTTATTTTTGTATTGAAATAATTGAATTCTATTAGAATTTTTTAATAAAAATTGATTTAAAAATGAATTTTAGATAATAATTGAATTTTAAAATAAATTTTTTTGAAAAAGTATTTGAATTTTTTTTATATTATTTGAAGTTTTTATTTTCTAATATATATTTAATTGAATAATTTACGAATAATTGAACTTTGTATAATTGAATATTGTAAATAAATGGATTTTGAAAATTGTCGAAGAACTTTTTTGAAAATCAATTCAATTTAAAAAACAGTTTAGTGAGAAATTCTTACAAATAATAATTGAATTGAAATAGTGAAAATAATCTTGAAGAAGTACAATATTCTTATAATGTAAAATAATGATTTTATCAATTTACCATCTTTAGTTATTATAAAACATGAAGAAATCGATCACTCCGAGTCGAAGACTCGAAGTAATCGATATCTTCATGTTTTATGGTTATGAATTTAATTTTAATTTTTATAATTAAAATTACATAAATTTATTTTTTTTTGTAAAAAAATTAAAAGTAAATTTATAAATTTAATTTTATCCTAAAATGTTTGCCTAAAATTTGTCACAGAAATCAAATGTAAAATTTAATTACACAATAATATAAAGTTGAAAAATATTATTTCACAAATTTAAATTCTTTATAATTGAAAATCGCTAGATTTTTTTAAGAATATAAAAATCAGTTTTAAATCAGTTTTAAAAAAGTTACCAACAAAAGTTCCAAAGGTGGTCCATCCCTGACTATGTTACCCTAATTATTATACTATAAGATTAGTTATTTTTAAATAATTTAAATTTAAAGAGGCCGTTAGGTAACCGATGATGCCTAACGATGATGAAGTTAGTTATAATAAGTTTGCGTCAATTGTTGACAATATTTCATTACTAAATTGCATTGACATGAAGGAGACAAATTCATTTTCTAATTATGCGAAATTGCAAACTTTATAAGGGAACATCGATCCTGTATAACTTAGAGTATAACTGCTTGCCTGCTTGACAGTTACAAAATTCTCTACATATTATTAACTTACAGTTAAGTAGTGAAAGTCGTTTCTAGTCAGACTTGAAAAAATCTTGCAATTTGTCTCAAGTAGTATAGGTCATTTTTAGTAAATCAAATTTAAAATAATTAAATTAAATAAATAATAATATTTTACTATACATAATAATTTATAAAATATAATAATAAACAAAATTTAAAAAATAAAATAGATTTCTAAACTCTAATTTAGTTAATTTATTATTTGTTTTTTTATTTATAATTTTCGAAATCAATTTTTAATTTTTGTTTTCAATTTTATCTACTTAAAAATTAAAACTACTATTTTTGGTGACTTTCGCCTTATCTGAATTTTTGAACTTGATATAATAAAAGAATCAGACTGGGTAAATCTATTTTTACTATTATTGTATAATAAATTGTTAAGCAACGTTTTGTTGTGAGAACCTGGAAAAATTACCTTCCTTCGGATTTTTACGCGGTGACCCATAAAACTTGAATCCCAAGGGTCGAAATACTATCTCGGTAACATTTCTTTCTTGTTAATTTTTCACTCTTCTTTATACTCCCTTCTGTACTAAAATAGAAATTATGACAATTGCTCACTGTTAGTTTACGCAAAAGAATAAGAACTGTTTTTTAAATAAAATTAAATTTATGCATTTCCTCAGATTTTTTTAAAACTAGGAAGCAAACAAAAAAATTTGTCCAAAATTTATTAAGACAAAAATCATATTTTCCCAATAAATCTAGAACTAAATCTATTTTCGTTTTGATTCAATTTTCTGTTTAACTGAAATCACACTTTTCTAATTATCCTTAAAAATTTTTAGAGAAATACAATTTTTGTCCAACTGTAAGGGAAATGAAAAGTTTCACCGAATAAATTGATTTTTATTTTTTAAAAATTTTAAAAAGTACGAGTAATAAATACATATTTATAATTTTAGAGAAAAATGAAAAATTATTGTAAATAAATTTATTTTATACAAATACTTACATAGAGACAATAATTTGATAAATTTCCATTTCTCCAGTTTTTGTTGCCAAAAATGAAAAATAATGTACAAAGAAATTTATTTCGAGCATTTTAAATTAAAATTTAATCATGAAATTATACAAAATAAAATTTAATAATTAGTTAACATTAAATACCTATATAAAAAGAAAAATATATAATTATACCAGAAATTAATTACAAAAAGTATCTGAATAAATTTAATATTTATAAACAGTAAAATTCCACAGTTCGATAGGTTTTGTATTTCAATTTAACAAATTTTCAATTCATAAAATAATATTCAGAATTTAATTTCTCTCGTGAAGGTAAATTTTTGAAATGTTGATTAATTATGCAGCCAGTTTACAATTAATTTAAAAATTAATAATACATATTCATTTCCATTTTCTGATACATTTTTGTTTAAAAGCGATAAATTATGGAAGAAAAAATTCATTTTTAACAAAGTAAAGTCATTTACTTTACATATTGTTAAAAATAAATTAATTTACAAAATAATTTTTGTAATAAGTTAATAAATAGCAGAAAGAAAAAAAAGAAAATTAATAAATGAATTATGAATTAAAAATGGTTGATACATTGTTATCAATATCTAGCTAAAAAGGTTCTATAGAATTTTACTTTTTTCTCATTCTATAGAATTATTCTAGTGAAAATTCTACAGAATTTCACTAGAACGATTCTATAGAATTTCTACATGAATTCTACTATAGATTTTAGTGATTTTTAATTAGAAAGAATTTAAATTTGTGAAATAATATTTTTCAACTTTATATTATTGTGTAAATTATTATTAAAATTTATTTTTAAATCAATTTTTAATAGAAAATTCTACTAGAATTCAATTATTTAAATAAAAAAATAAATAATTTATTGAACAATTGAATTTTTCTTAAAATTCAATTATCATAAATTATAATTATATA
Source organism: Leptopilina syphax (assembly GCA_032872505.1). Taxonomy (NCBI): domain Eukaryota; kingdom Metazoa; phylum Arthropoda; class Insecta; order Hymenoptera; family Figitidae; genus Leptopilina; species Leptopilina syphax. The sequence continues at coordinate 7,808,832 of CM065477.1, read as the reverse complement.
ATTATAATTCAAAATGAAAATAAAATATAATAAATATAGTTTTAAATAATTGAATTCTTTTGACGATTTTTTATAAAACTTTTAAGAATAATTACATTATCTGAGAAATTCGATTTAAATTGTAGGTATTAAAAATAATTGAAATTCTGCATTGAGTTTTATTATTTATGAAAATAATTGAATTGCTAAGAAGAATTTTATTATTTTGAAACATATAATTACATTTCTGCCCAAGATTTTATTTCTCTTGAAAACAATTAAATTTCTGGAATAATTTGTAGCTTCTCAAAAATTAAATTTTTTAGTGTTATTAAAAATTTTTCTATAAATCAATTATTTTTAATAATTTTTGAAAAAGTTCTTTAAGAATTTTCAATTTTACTTGTTTACAATTCAATTTTACAAAATTTTAATTATTCGTAAATTTTTTAATTAAATATATATTAGAAAACAAAAACTTTAAACAATTTAAAAAAAAATTCGCAATTAAAGTTTCTCAAAAAAAATTAATTCCACAGAATTGTTAGTTAAAAATATGAAAAATTCAAATTTTTAAAGATTTTAATATAAAAAAGTAGTAAAACCTTTTCAAAATTCAATTATTTCTATAAAAATTTACGCTCTAATGCTTTTAAAACTCAATTATAATCCTAAATTTTAACTGAAGTCGATTTTTAAATCAATTTTTATTAGAAAATTCTACTGGAATTCAATTATTAAAATACAAAAAAATAATTTATTGAATATTTGAATGTTTCCAATAATTTAATTTTCATAAAGAATTTTATCAACAAATATTTAATTTATTGTATTCTTTTGGCGAATTTAAATAAATTTTTTAAAGAATAATTACATTTTTCATGAAATTTGATTAAAATTGTATTAAAAATAATTGAAATTCTGCGATGAGTTTTACTATTTATGAAAATAATTGAATTCCTAAATTGAATGTCATTATTTAGAAAAATAATTGAATCCCTGTAAAAATATTATTATTTATGAAAATAATTGAATTATATTGAAAAGAAATTTATAAAAAAAATTTGTAAATAATTGAACTTCTGTGAAATTTTTATTATTTTATGAAAATAATTAAATGTTTGCGTAGAATAATAATATAATGTTAAAACAATTATTTCAAAAAATTTATATTCTTTCTAATTAAAAATCCATTTTGGATCGCGGGATTTTATGTTGTTAATAAATAAGAAATAAATAAAAACCACTAAAATTTACTAGAATTCATGTAGAAATTCTATAGAATCGTTCTAGTGAAATTCTATAGAATATTCACTAGAATTCATACAGAATAATTCTATTGAATGATTCTAGTAAAATTCTATAGAATTTTTTCAGCTGGGATAGTAATAAACAAATTTTTTTTTTTTTTTTTTTTTTGAGCGAAAAGAAAAATTTTATCAAAGTTTTGTGTTGAAGGTTGTGTTTAAAATTCGCGACGTTATCTTCAAAAAGAAGAAGAAGAAGAAGAAGAAGAAGAGTGTGTTATCAAGGTGCATTCTGAAACAAGCTGAAGTTGTTCAGTGTGACTGTAACAACGAGGTAAAGAAGGAAACTTACTTTACTGGGGGGTTTATTTATTGGCCGCGATAGTTTCATGAAGACAGCTCACGTGTGTAGGGGAACAACTCCTACAGTCGCGGTCTGGCGGTCTGGGTTTCTAGGAGCAACTTCGCCGAAGTTTACGAGCCAAAAGGTGCTGTTGCTGCTACTGCTGTTGCTACTACTAGAAACTGCCTTGTGTTTCACTATAAGACAAGGCGAGAGAGTGTGCTGCGAATGCACAAAGCCAACGCAGCCTGCCTTAGATTCGTAATACGTGTGCTTGGGCCGTCACCATCAACGAGTTTAGTGAGATTGATAGAAGGACCGCTATAGAATTTCCACTCTAGAATCCTATTGCGTCAAGTTATTAAAGCTTAACTAGATACTCTCACTTGGTAATTCAAAACAACTGTTTTGCCCTCGAGCTCTTAATTAAATTTCACGGAAGGGATCGTTATATTTCTTGTAGATTCATTGAAGATATTGCTTCGAGTAAAAAAATTATATTTTTTTTTTATTTCAAGTCTTTTTTCTATTTTTACCAACAATTTTTTCTTTACCGAAATTAATCTTCATATTTCTTGTAAATATATACTGACGAAATATTTTGTCTTGATGAAATTTTCTGTTTGACTGAAATTGCAATTTTTTTTACCAAACGTTAAAAATATTTAGAAAAATAAAAATTTTGGTAAACTAAATTGAATTTTTCTACTTAAAACTTAAAAGAATAAATGTCAAGGATAATAGATATGTTGTCAAGCTAAAAATGAATTTTATTACTGATAACAAAATATTCGAGACTGACTAAAACTTATTTTCACTACTAGAACTACAAATCAAAGAATAATTGAAATTTTGTCTGACTAAATTGGTTCTTACTACTTAAATTACAAAAATTAAATAACAAAAAAGTAATTGAACTTATGTCTGACTAAATTGAGTTTTACTATACCTTAATTGCAAGAAACGGAAAATAATTTATATTTTATAGAACAAAGTAGTTTTTTACCATTTAAACTATACAATAAATATAGAATAGTAAATCTTTTGTATGACTACAATGATTTTTACTACTTAAAAGTTAAAACTAAACTCAATGAATACTATAAATATTCTGTCTAACTAAATAATTTTTTCTACTTAAAAATTAACTAAAAGAAGAATAAATATTTTGTCTGACTAAATTGAATTTTACTACTAATAAACCATACTTAAGAAATAATTAATATTGTGTCAGACTAGAATGAAAAAAATTTTACTAATAACAAAAATATTTTCAGTCTGCTTAAAAATGATTAAAAGTTTATTTTCACAAAACTGATTTTTCCTTCTTACAATTATAAATTTAGAGAATAATGGAAAATTGTCGTCTACCTAAATTGATTATTTCTACTTAAAAGTAAAAATATGAAGGATAATAAACATTTTTTTCTAACAAAAATTTTAGTTTTATTACTGATAATAAAATATTTGAGTTTGCCTAAAACTGATTTTCAGTACTAGAACTACAAAAAAAAAGAATAATTGAAATGTTGTTTGAATAAATTGGTTTTTACTACTTAAATTACAAAAAATAAATTACAAAACACTAATTAAAGTTTTTTCTGACAAAATAGTTTCTTACTATACTTAACATTATAAATTTGAAGACAAATAACAATTTTGTCGAAATCATATGATTTTTACAACTTAAAACTTAGCTGGAAGAATAATAGAAATTTTGTTTAACAACAAAATCTCAAAATATGTTACTAATGTATATTTGTCTGACTGAAATTAAATTTAACTACTGAAAATAATAATTTTAAATTTTAAATAAACTTGACCATTTGTCGGACTTGAATAGACTTAATATATTGTTGTCTGACTAAATCGATTTTTTCTACTTAAAAGAAAAAATATAAAGAATAATAAAATCTTAGCGACCAAAAATCTAGTTTTATTACTAATAACAAAATATTCGAGACTGACTTAAACTAAATTTCACTACTAGAACTACAAAATTATAATAATAATTGAAGTTTTGTCTGACTTAATTAGTTTTCACTACTTAAATTAGAAAAATTAAATAAAAGTAATTGAACTGCAGTCTGACTAAATTGATTTTTACTACTTAAATTACAAGAAATAGAAAATAATTTATGCTTTATAGGACAAAGTAGTTTTTTACCATTTAAACTAAACAAGAAATATAAAATAGTTAATATTTTGTATAACTACAATGATTTTTACTACTTAAAATTATAAATTTAGAAACAAATAACAATTTTGACTAAATTGATTCTGACTGACAACAGAATTAAGTCAGAATAAAATGATTTTCTACTTACTTTAAAGTTTATTAAAGGGCTATTTACTATTGAAGTTAAAATACTTCTGTCTGACCACAGCTGATTTTTACTACTAAATTTTAGAAATTTTAGGAAACGAAAACATTTTGTCTGACTAAAATGATCTTTACTACTTAAAATTACAAATTTAGAAAAATTAAAACTTTGACAAAGTAAATTTGTTTTGTATAGTCTTTTAACTAAAAGTTCCGTTTACTACTAAAAACGGATTAAAAAAAAAATTTTTAATTTAAAACTTACACAAATGACTTATGACCTTATTATACTGATTGATATTATTACTGAAAATATAACAAAAAATACGTTTTTTGATTAAACTATCGAGTTTCTCTTTAATAAACGAAACTAATCAAAAGGCAATCAAACGTAAACTTCTCGTATAACTAAGTCTGTCTGGGTTCGACCTAAAAATGACATACAAAGCACGAAATACCCATCTTGTCTGTCAAAAAATTGACATTTTGTATCTCAAACAATTTTTGATTTAATCAAATTTAAAAAAATTTATTTCGTCAAAAGCTGCTTTTCGATACTGTAAACAAAGATTTAAAGGATAAGTTTAGTTTGTCTGAAAAATAGACGAATTTTTCTAATAGAATAGAAATTCTTTGAAGAATAATAAACTTTCTATATGGTCGAAACAGACTTTCTCAGCTGAAAATATAAAACTGCCAATCACTAGCACTACTGAAGTGGAAATTCAAAGAATAATATTTATTATGGCTGACTTCAACTGACTGTTACTACTTAAACATTATTTTAGCAATTCTACCTTTGTTTCTGTCTGACTAAATCTGAGTTCTATTAAATTAAAAGAATTGTAGAGGAAAAAAAAATTTGTTCGACTGAACGTTTATTTCACTACTGAAAACTATAATTTTAAAGAACAAATTTTTTCTCTTGTGGAAATTGATTTTTACCACTTACAACTAAAGAAAAAAATGTTTGTCTGACTACATTGATTTTTACTACTTAGAACTAAAAACAAAGAATAATAAATACTCTGTCTATGGCTGAATTAATATTCAGTACTTAAAAATAAGTCTGTCTGATATTGACTCTTACTACTTGAATATATATTAAAAATGCACGAAATAATTTAATTTAATATTATTATCAATTAAAATTACACATTAACATTACGAAAATAAAAATGCTGTCTAACTAAATTGATTTTCTAGATTTAAAAGTTTTTATAAATATAAAGAGAAGTAAAAGTGTGTCTATCAATAATTGAGATTTACTACTTATAACAAAATACTTGAGTATGCATTTAAATTGACTTTTATTACTGGAACTCAATTTTAAAATGTTAAAAATATTTAGCCAAGTTGAATTCTTTATTCAACGGAAAGTGACTTTTATTACTGCGATAATAAAATTTAGAAAATAATGAAAATTTGTGATTAAACTTTCACTATTAAAGAGAATGTAAAAACTTTGAGTCTGACCTATACTGATTATTCTGTCTGGCTAAATTAACTTCCGCTACTTAAGTCTACAAGAAATAATGAATAATATTAAAATTTTGTAAATTAAAAAAAAATGTCTCTTGAAAATTTTAGACTCAATTTGACTACTACTACTACTTAAAATTTAATTTAATAAATTCTAATGTTTTTGTCAGACGCCTACCAAAAGTAAAATTTGAAGAGTAATGAATATTTTATCTGATGAAAACTAAATTTTACTACTGAATGAAACAATTCCACCCATTTTGTTCATTAAGTCTGCTTAAAATTACCATTTACTACTGAATTTAAAATTTAAATACTGTAGACATTTTTTATTCCTTTAAAAATATATTCTGTATAGATTTTTTATTTTTTGTAGAAATTCTCTTTGTGCAGCGAAAAAATAATAAATAAAGTTTAACGATTTTTTGAATAAACTGAATTTTAACTAATTTAAGGAAGAATAATATTCTATGTATATTAATATCAAAGGTGGAATACTATGTAAAAAAATAAAATACAAAATTTCTTTTCTAAAATACAAAGGGAATATTTTCTTGTTCACTGAAAAAACATCCGAAACATAGTAATAATTATTTTTCTTGCAACTTCCAATTTCATTATGTTTCGAAATTTTTGTTTTCATACGAAAACTTTGGTTCATAAATAACTTAAAACTTTTCTGGTGAAAATACACTTTCTTTCGGAAAAATAGATATTAACTAAGTTGTATTCACCTTTTCTCATTAAACACATACATATATTTATCTACACTTTAGAGTATTTGTTCTAAGAAATGTTTTATTTTTGTTGCAGGTGAGTTCAATTTCAATGAAAATTTTCCCTTTGGGACTATGTGTAAGTAACCTTATATTTCAAAGTAAGTTTACAATTTACGTGAAAATTAATAAAAGTTGATCTCTGTAACTGTTTATTCGACAATTTCACAAAGTCTAAATAATTTTTTTTTTTTTGAAGGAAATTAAGGCGGTAAGAAGTTAAACTTCGAATTTACAGTGAAACTCAATTAAAAGCTATACATTTCAACGGATCTTGAAGCACAAAGTCAAAGTTCCAATAACGAAAGTTGTTGGGATAGTGCTTCAGACTCTGTTTCTCATCACGGTTAGGCCCTGATTACGTGTAACATTCTCGTATATATATATATATATATATATATATATATATATATATATATATATATATTGTTCTATATACCGCCAATTTGCGGCTAGAGTCCTGTATCGCTTATGGTGTTAGCGTGATATACTTCACTGAAGGATTTATCGAGCGAATTTTAAATTCAAATTCCAGACAAGAAACATTTATAATTACTGTGTCATACGTTTGGAGCATAATTCAAATTTACACGTGTATTATGCATGTTAGTGACAAATTTTTTTTCTCTCCTCGCAAAAGAATGCGCGAATTATTACATGCTTTTAGTGTGGAAAATTAATATGCGAAACTTAATAGAAAATTTTATCGTTGAATTTATAGTGGGAATTTCGGAAATTCTTTTCCTTATTTGTAACTCTATTTATTTATTTTTTAAAGGGATCAATAAATAAAAAAAATATTTAAATAATAATTATTAAAAATCACAAAATTTTAAAAAAATGTTAAAAATGTCACAAATAGAGAAATGTCAAAAATTGAAAAATAGAAACATCACAAATATTCAATTTATATTTTATTATCAAAATAAAAAACTTACAGAATTTCCCTGACTTTTTCCTAATTTCCAGACAAAATTTTAAATTTTTCCCTGACCCTAAAGACTATTATGCGATTCACTCTAAAAATGATTAGATACTCAAAAAAATTATTCTATTACATTTAATAACGGATTTTTTTAATTGTAAAATTATTCCAAAACACCACTAAATTCTTTTTTAAATAATTATTTAATCATTATTATTATTCCATGGGAATTAAGATTTTCAAAAAATTTTAAATTCAAATCTTTATGAAATTTAACAACTTATAATAATTTAAACCATAAAATTAAAAAAAAATTTAATTATCTACAAAAATTTTAATGTAATCCTTTCCAAGAATTCAATTATTTTTACATTATTTATATTTTTTATATTATTTTTTTTATATTATTTTATATTATTTTTACATTTTTCACATGAATTCAATTATTAAAAAAATTGTAATAAAATTCGTTTTAAGAATTCAATTATTTTTATAAAAAATAACATTTTTCATAGGATTTCAATTATTTTTAATACAATTTTTTAAATAAATTAATTGAAAAATGTAATTATTTTTCAAAAAATTTTTGTCAAGAATTTAATTACATTTCACAAATAATGAAATTTTTCGCTGAAACTCAAATATTTTCAAAATCTACTATTTTAATAAAATTTATTAAATTACTTCAAGTATTTAAAAAAAAAAAATATAATAAAATGCGTTGCAAGAATTTAATTATATTCATAAATAATACATATCTTTACAGGATTTTAATTGTTTAAAAAAAAATTTAATAAAAATTCGTTGCAAGAATTCAACTATTTTCATAAATAATAAAATTCTTCTAAGGATTTCAATTATTTAAAAAAAAAATCCAATAAAAATTCATTGTAAGAATAATATAGAATTTTATCAATTAAATAATGAAATGTTTTCAACGAATTTTATTAAAATTGTCAAGAATAATTATATTTTTCGATGAATTCGATTAAAATTGTATTAAAAATAATTGAATTTCTATGATGAGTTTTATTATTCATGCAAGTAATTGCATCTCGGTAAAAAAATTATTATTTTTAAAAATAATGTAATGTTTGCTTAAGATTTAACAACACTTTTTTTAAATAATTTAAATCTTTTGAAAAATTTCATTATAAAATAGTAGATATTGAAAATGATTGAATTGAGAAAAATTCTTTAAAATAATTGAAATTTTGTCCAAAAATTTTATTGTTTTTAAAGATAATTGAAATTTTAACGTGTCATTTTTAAAAAATGTTTGAACATAATTGAATTTCCGCGAAAAATTTTATTACTTTTGAATTTTGCAATTTTTATATTTTTATTATTTATTTTTGCTATTTTAATTCATTTTATATTTTTTATTTTATATTATTTTTTACTATTTTTGATTTCTCTGAATATTTATCAAATCAATGTCAAAAGTATCAAAAATTAAAAAACATCGAAAATAGGCGAATAAAGAAAATATAAAAAAAAAATGTTTAAAATATCAAAAATACCATAAATGGAAAAATATCAAAAATAAGGTAAAAAGGAAAAAATAAAGAAACATTCGAACTATAATAATCAGAAAAAAGGAGAATATTAAAATGAGCAAAAATAGAAAAATATGAAAAGTGGAAAAAGTTAAAAAATACACGAAACAAGTATAAAATTGATGAGGCAATAATTATTCCGAGAGGAACATTAAATATTCATTATTGCAATAAAGAGCCCAAGAGGATATTTTCTATTTAAGGGGGGTGGGGGCAAAAAAGGGCAAATAAATAAATTGATAGTAATGAATTTATAGTGGTTTCTGTTTGAAATTGGTGCGTTAAATTTCTATTCTCATTAATGGCAATTAGCAATTTTGCTGATAATGGGTAGCCAGAATTACCGTAGCGTGAATTCGTGGTCACTGCGTATTCAGATTTCCACTTTTAGTTCTGTCTAAAGGTGGCGTAAATCACTTTTGGCTTTAAGCCAAGTCTTGAGCTCCATCTAATTTATTTAGCTCCTGCGACTGATAAGGGATTTCACTAGATCGAATTATGATGAATATAATATGATTAAAGTGGCTTTTTTTTTGCATAAAGAAATAAATAGAGAAATTAATTAATAACTAATTTTTAGTTGTATTATTTATTTTCAAAGGCTTTTTTCCAATAAAAAAAAAAAAAAAAAAAAAAAAAAAAAAAAAAAATTTCATGGAAAATTATTTTTTTTGAAAAATACATTTTTCTGCTGTAAATTTAAATAGTGAAGCTCTTGTCTAATTGAATTTATTTTCTACTACTGTTAAAATTCTATTGATAATATTTTGTCTGAATGTGAATTTTACTACTAGTATAAATTTAAAGAGAAACAAATATCCTGTCTGACTAAATTAATTTTACTACTTAAAATTGTATGTTTAAATAAGGGTGTAACAAATATTTTAGTGGATAAATTAATTTTTTATATTTGAAACAAAATTTAAAGAATGCTTAAAATTTTGTCCGACTAAATTAAGTTCTACTACTTAAAACAAATTTAAAGAATGTTAAAATTTTGTCCGACTGCATTGATCTTTACTTCTTAAAACTTACATTTAAAAGAAATTCAAATTTTGCCTGACTAATTGTTACTAATTAAAAACATAAATTTAAATAATAAATATTTATCATAACTGATATTATGTTTACTACTCTTAAAAATAAATTGAAAAAATAATAAATATTCTTGCGGACTAAATTAGTTTTTACTACTTAAACTAAAATTTAAGACCACTACAAATTTTGTTTTACTGTTAACGTGTAAATTTTACTATACAAAATATGACTTTTTTAGTAGAAATAGAAATGAAGAAATTAAAATTTTTAACTTTTTCTAAAACTTATCGTAGGTATATTCTTTTTCTCAAAAATGAAATCGACAAAGTAAAAAAGTTTCTATCTGACTAAAATTGCTTTTTACTACTGATCCCTTTTAGTCAGACAAAATCGTAAATTTTGATTAGTTAGTACATAATTAGTAGTAAAAATCTGCTTTATTCAGACAAAATCTTGTGTTTTTATTAGTTAGAAAAATTTAGTAGTGAAAATTTGCTTTTGTCAGACTCAAAACTACATAATTTTTGGAAATTCGGTTTTCAGTAGTAAAAGTTAATTTCAGTCAGTCAAAATCGTGAGATTTGATTACATCTCGTTTCCAAAATAGTAAAAATCCACTTTAGTCGGAGTATATATTTGAGAATTTGTTTTAAATTTTGTTTATAGTAGGAAAAATCAACTTCAATCATCCAAAAGTAGTAGATTTAATTACATTTCGTTTTCAGCAGTAATTAGACAAAATCGTTAGTTTTGAGTACATTTCGTTTCGATTAGTAAAGATCTACTTCAGTCAGACTCTAGATTGTAAAATTTGTTAAATTTTGCTATTTGTAGTAAAAATCTACTTTAGTCAGACTTGAAGCTTTATAATTTTTAAAAATTTGTTTTTGAGTAGTAAAAATAAATTTCAGTCAGACAAGACCGTTATTTTTTAGAATTACATTTCATTTTGAGTAGTAAAGATCTAATTTAGTCAGACTTTAGATTGTAAAATTTGTTAAATTTTGCTAATAGTAGTAAAAATCTACTTTAGTCAGACTTAAAGCTTTATAATTTTTAAAAATTTGTTTTTGAGTTATAAAAATAAATTTCAGTCAGACAAGAACGTTATTTTTTAGTATTACATTTCACTTTGAGTAGTAAAGATCTACTTTAGTCAGACTTTAGATTGTAAAATTTGGAAAATTTTGCTATGAGTAGTAAAAATCTATTTTAGTCAGACTTAAAGCTGTATAATTTTTAAAAATTTGTTTTTGAGTAATAAAAATAAATTTCAGTCAGACAAGAACGTTATTTTTTAGTATTACATTTCACTTTGAGTAGTAAAGATCTACTTTAGTCAGACTTTAGATTGTAAAATTTGGAAAATTTTGCTATGAGTAGTAAAAATCTATTTTAGTCAGACTTAAAGCTGTATAATTTTTAAAAATTTGTTTTTGAGTAATAAAAATAAATTTCAGTCAGACAAGAACGTTATTTTTTAGTATTACATTTCACTTTGAGTAGTAAAGATCTACTTTAGTCAGACTTTAGATTGTAAAATTTGGAAAATTTTGCTATGAGTAGTAAAAATCTATTTTAGTCAGACTTAAAGCTGTATAATTTTAAAAAATTTGGTTTCCAGTAGTAAAAATAAGTTTCAGTCAGACATAATGTAAAACAAACAATTTTTGTTGTACGTAAACAAAAATCTGAATATAAAAATGAATTCTCATTATAACAGAGAAAATTGAATACTGCTAGCAAAACATATTTGCTTATCTTCAAAAAGTAACAATCTTTTGTGAAGTGAAAGCTTAATGAAAAAATTGTAAAGGATTAAAAGTAACAAAGGGAAAAATGGGTACATCCAAAAGCAAATAAAATGTACTACATAAATTGAAGTGAGAGACTTAACGGAATAATTGTTCATTGCCAACAAAAGTTGTTGTAAAATTTTCCCTATCCCTTTAGAATCCTTGCGCGTCACAGGATTTCATAGTTCTGACAGAGGAGAGATTTACTGGATCACGAAACATTGTATATTTTATAGTTGTAGGTGAACATTGTAGATTCCACTCTACGCTAAGTTTTCATCCACCTTGGAAGCAACGTAAAGCATTTTATCAGGACGAGTTTCGAAACTAGAAATACGAAATATATATGTGTATAAACTTTACTCTGAAAAACGGCCCACGATCAAAGTTTGAGAAGAAAAATTTATATCATTTTTTCGACAATGTACCTTTAACATTTTTTTTTCTTTCATTTTTTTTTCTATGAAAAGAATCGTAATATTTTAGAGTAAAAATGAAAGTATAATTGAGTTCGTTGAAACTTGAGACAGGGGAAGGACTTAGACAAAAAAAAAGTTATATTTTATGCATTGCATTTCACTATTATTCATTACAATTTCTTTTTCTACCATTAGTTTTTAACGGAAAAGAAGTGGCGAAGAAATAATTCAATAAATAAATGTCAGGGGGATAAAAATTGTAAATTAATAATATTTTGTGGCTGAGTAGTATTGAAAGTCTTTTTAGAAGAAAAAGAATTGAAGCAAAACTGATAAATTAATCAAGTACTTTTGATGTAGAAAAAAAGTCTTAATAACATGAAAATACTTATCTCCTTCTGGCATTAAGTTTCAATTTAGCGGGGAATTAAATCCTTTAAAGAATTGTCTATATTTCTCTCTCTCTCTTTTTTTATCGACACCATTTAACAAGCTTGAAAATTTTTCATTAACTTTTTTTTCTTTACACTTTTATATTGATTTATGCCTTCGCTTAATAACAACACACAAAAAAAACTCAATTTCTATAGGTGGATTAATTTTATCGAAATACTTTTCGATTCTACTTTTAATTAAATACTGTTTTACTATTTTAATTTGAATAATTAATTTTTATTAAATAAATTGTATTGAAGAAACTATAATATTAATTATAACCTTAACTTAATATTTTTTTAATTTTATTTCAATTAATTTTAATTTCAATTTAATTTTGGTTCAATATTTTTTTAACTTTACTTTTACTTTTAATTTTATCATTAAGTTATTTTTTTTAAATTACTTCCTCATAGAGGAAGAATTTTATTTAATTATGAATATAGAAGGAATTTTCTAATTTGGATATTACAATACGAACTGTAATATAAAGTGGCTATAAAAAAATTGTTGAACGATTTTTTTTTGGTATTTTGATATTAGTGAAGAAACTTGAAATAAATTAAGTATTGGAATTTAATGGCAAGTTTAATGTTTACCAAAGACTAAAATATACCTAGAACAGCACAATTTGCACGACCAGTCGTAACAATTACGATGGCAGCCAGAGTATTACATTTGCATTTTCTACACATTCAAATGTAGATTCGAAAGCGTGTGTACTTCAATAACAAAACAAAGCAAAGCAAATATTATGAGCTGTGCTTTTTTTCTAGATAGTAACATTAATAAGATTCTTCTTCACAATCACGAATTTTATCCAGTTCACGGAAAATCAGTGTATTATTAAGAAACTGAGTACAATAAAATTGAACACCACAATTAAAAAAAATACTTTGAAAAATTACAAAAAAAATTTAATTAGTTAATAACTTTTTAAATAACTATAAAAAATTTTAAAAAATAAAAATTTGCACTTCCCTTGTAATTTTCATTATTTTTCATTGTCAATTTTTTTATACACTTATTTTATGATTCTGAACAAGCAATCGTATGGATTTTAAAAAATTTTAATTTTTTCAAAAAATCGAATTTTCAAAATGGACAAAATTTTTTTTAAAATTTAAGAATGTAGAATAAATTTAGATTCTTAATAATGCCAAAAAAAAAAAAAATTGCCACCTCTAAACCAAGTAAATATCTAAGGGTTAAAATTTCACCGGTCCCTCCCCTTAAGAAAAGTGCATATATTTTTTTTTTAATAATCTTATTTGGAATTTTTATAGAAAATTTGGTTTTTAGTAGTAAAAATAAGTTTAAGTCATAAAAAATTGTTAATTTTATCAAATTTCATTTCCAATAGTAAAAATCTACTTTCGTCTAAGTACAGAGTTTGTAGAATTTGTTAATTTTTGTTTTCAGTAGTAAAAATCAGCCTTAATCAGACAAAATAGAAAGTTTTGATTATATTTTGTTTTTAAAATCTAATAAAAGTCTACTTTAAACAGACTCGAAGATATATAATTTTTAAAAATTTCGTTTTCAGTAGTAAAAATCAGATTTCGTCATAAGAAATCGTTAGTTTTTATTAAAATTTAATTTACAGTAGTAAAAATATACTTTCGTCTAAACTATAGACTTTAGAATTTGTTAAATTTTGATTTCAGTAGTAAAAATATATTTTAGTCAGACTTCAGGGTGCATCATTTTTCAAATTTTGTTTTCAGTAGTAAAAATCAGTTTCAGTCAGACAAATTCGTTAGTTTTTATTAAATTTCACTTTCAATGGTAAAAAATTTTCTTTCGTCTAAGTATAGATTGTAGAATTTGTTAATTTTTGTTTTCAGTAGTAAAAATCTACTTTAGTCAGACTTTAGACTGCATAATTTTTAAAAATTTGTTTTTAAGTAGTAAAAATCAGTTTTAGTCAGACAAAATCGTTAGTTTTTATTAAAATTTCATTTCCAGTAGTAAAAATATACTTTCGTCTAACTGTAGACTTTAGAATCTGTTAAATTTTGATTTCAGTAGTGACAATCTATTTTAGTCAGACTTGAGGGTGTATATTTTTTAAAAATTTGGTTTTCAGTAGTAAAAATCAGTTTTAGCCAGACAAAATCGTTAGTTTTTATTAAAATTTAATTTCCAGTAGTAAAAATGTACTGTAGTTAGACGAGAAGATGTATTATTTTTGGAAATTTGATTTTCAGTAGTAAAAGTCAGTTTCGGTCAGACACAATAATTAATATTTTCTTAAAATTTTAACTACACTTTTTAAGAGTTTTGTTAAGAAAACAACAATTATTTTTTAATTTATCGGAAAATTGTATAATTTATGAAAAAATAAATAAATAAAAAACTTCAAAATAAAATAACTAATAAAATAAGATAAAATAGGATAAAATATAAAAAATATCATGAGATAAAAAATAAACAGAAAAGAAGGTAAAAAGAATAATTTTCAATGTCTAAAATCCAATTACTAAATTTTCATCCCCTCTTCATTTCATCCAATCAAAGCGATATTTTATTCAGTGAAGAATTCTCTGGTTTTGAACTAATTTATATGAGAATGGTCAATTTTGTAGTCCCTTTGGGCGAAAATTCTACTCTCGCGATACTTGTATATGGTGAGAGCTAATAAATCCACGCACAGGAAAGTATATAGTATAATCTAATTTTCTACCGGTATAATACAAGAGGATTCGATATTCTCTATACCTATATATAGTCTATATATACATATATTGTAGTCAATATATCCTCACGTGAATTAAATTCAATTTTTATTGTATGTCCCCTTTAGAAAGAGAATTATTTTTTTTTCAATTTCTAATTATTTTTAAACTTTATCTTTTTTTCTAATTACTCTCCTTCCTTTTTCAGATAAACTTTATATCATAGTTCTCGATCATTTTGTAGCTTTCCAATAGTTGAGAAAAGTTTTAGTCGAGAGTATATATTTCGCACACACACGCCTTGCGAACGACTTTTACGAGTTCTTCAACACGTATCATTGCAAAGAAGAATTAACTCTAGAGAGTGGCAAACTTTAGCGGACAACGATGTTGAAAGCAATCTGTCCCTAATTTGAAGTAGTTGGTCCGCTCGTATAAACTGTGTTAAAGGAAGGCAGTAAACCAAGATCGTATGGGATAAAATTGATCAAAAATATTAAATTAAAAATTTTTTTTTTTGAAACTTGGATAATGATTTATAAATTAATTTTTGTTTTAAATACTTTTTTATATACTATAATATATTATAATATAATGAATTTTTTCGATTTTATTTTTAGTAGTTATTATCTGTTTCTTCAAACAGAATGTTTAATTTTCTTTTCAAATTTAATTTGGTGAGACACTAAACTTTAGAATTTTTTTAGACAAAAATTATTAGTTACATTTACATTTTGTTTCTAGTAGTGAAAATTTACTTTAGTCAGACTAGAGACTGTGGGATTTTTATAAATTTTGATCTTAGTAGTAAAATTCAGTTTTAGTCAGACAGAATCGTCAGTTTTGTTTACATTTCTTTTCCAGTAATGAAAGTTGAATTTAGTAAGACATTTTGTTTCCAGTAGTAAAAATCGTTTTTAGTCAGACTTATTATTGTAGAAATTGTTAAATATTTTGTTTTTAGTAGTAAAAATCGATTTCTGTCAGACAAAATCGTGAATTTTAATTACATTCCATTTCCAGTAGTAAAAATCTACTTTAGTCAGACTCGAAGATATATAATTTTTGAAAATTTGATTTTCAGTAGTAAAAATCAGTTTTAGTCAGACAAAATTTTGATCATATTTTCATATAATCGTATTTTGATTATAAATAAGAGAAAATTTATAAGCTTATTCAATGGGGAATTTTTACATTAGTCACCCAAACAATATAATTCTTTAAATTTTAATTAAAAAAATATTCTAATTTGCAAAGAAAATAAAATCTGATCTACTTTTATGCATTTCCTATTCACACGTACAAAAAGAAAAGAGTGAAAGAAATAAATTTTCATATATGAGAGAAAATATAAAATTAAAGAAGAATATTGAGTCATGGGAAAATGGGCAATGTAAAATGTGTAAACTAGAGTGTTAGAAGGATTTATAATCACTCCCAGTTGCTCGCTTAAGATAAATCCCATGATTTCTACGTGTGTTACGTTTTTCCAATAATAATTCTTCTCCAATATCTATTGAACACGTTTCACGTATAAGAGCTTTTTCGACCCTGAATTTTTTACCACTTTTGTTTCCCTTGATAAATCAGAACCTAAATATTTGTCTTTCTTTTTATACTCAACATAAAAAGGAAATTCTTTTAAATAAAAATAAAAGTTCGAAAAATCGAATAAAAGAATAAATTTATTTTCCTCCTTTTAAATATCAAAGAAAATAAATTTTAAATTCGGAAAAAAGAAACTATAAAAAAAAATAAAAGATATTTTAATATTAGCTGAAATAGACATTGAAATGTAGAAATTTTTTTTTTTAATTTAGAGAAAGGGGAAAATTAAAATTCGAGAAAAAAGCAATGTGCAATTAAAAAAAAAATAAATATGTAAAATGTTGAAAAAAAGAAACTTTTAATTTATAGAGAAAAAAAAAGTTAAAATTTCTAAACACATGATTTAAAAAAAAATACTTGTTTTATTCAACCATAATAATTAGTAATTTTTATAAGACAAAACACCTTAAAAATAATAATTTATCAAAATTTAAAATTTTTTTAAATTTCTGGCACTTGTTTGACTACTGCGGGAAACAAGGGAAAATTATTTGAATTCCGGCCAAGGGAACACATTCATATAGATAACGACGTCTATCGGTCATGAGGTTTTTTGGCAAAAACTTATCAATGCCGGCGCGCTCCCAGAGGCACGTTAACCGATTTCAAAATTATACAAATTACTGTTAGATTAGCATCGAGCATTGACCGGAACAGGAAAACAGAGTAGAGCGAGAGAGAGAGAGAGAGAGAGAGAGAAATAGAGTGAGAAGAGAGACAAAAGGATAGAATATAGACACTCTAGTTCGAAGATGGATGACTCGTGGCCCGTTAAAATTGGAAACTCACCGAATTTATGGTCGTAAACCATCGTGTATATATAAGCTCTTAACGTACTTTCACCTCTTCCCCCTTCCACTCCCAATTTTATCGAACGCCAACTCCTAAACGGTTGAATATTGTTTTCTGATTCAAGACTTAGTTTTAATGACACAAATTTCCCTGTCCATTTCAAACGAAAATTAAATTTTACTCTCGTCACACTGTAAATGAAATTAATTCATTCCCAAAGTGCCTCTCGTTTAACCCTTTAACGACTCACCATTTTACGATATAATGTCATAGAGAAAAAAAAATTAGAATATAAAAAAAAAGAATATTGAATGTTTTAAATATCGTGAAAATATTTAAATTACTAAAAAAAATTCTCTGGAGTTATATTTAAGTAAAAAGGAAAATTAATAAAGTTTCTGTCTGATTTAACGAGTAGTTTTCTACTGAAAGTAAATGATTTATAGAAAAATAATTATTTAGTGAAATTGAAAACTTATTCATAAATTTGTTCACAAAAAACTTGAAAAATTGAATGAACAATTTATACAAAATATAATATAAACATAATTAGTGAAACTCTATAATTAATAAATACATTGTCTGACTAAAAAGGTCTTTCACTACTGAATGCAAAATTCAGTTAATTTTACAGTTGAATGTCTGATTTAGATTCAGCACACGCGACAAAATATTTATTAAAAAAAATATTATAATTTATAAATGACTAAATACGTTTTTTCTACCTTCAAACGAAATGTATATGAAATAAAAGCTATTTTGTCTGACCGATATTGACTTTCACTAATTAGAACGAATTATTACACAAATGTAATATTTACATTTGTGTAGAATTATAATTTTTTTGCTTTTTTAAAAGACTAAAAACAATTTTCACTAATTTTCACTAACATTAAATAATTTAAAGAATAAGAAACATTTGGTCTGACCAAAAATTATTTACACTCCTGTATAAAAAATTTTGAAAATATTTTACTTCTTGTCTGACTAAAACTGACTTGTACTACTGGAATAACTGGAATTTTGAATAATAATAAATTTTTTTGTCAAAATTAACCCCTATTTTTTTTTGTAACCAAAATATAAATTTTTACACAAGCTAATAACTCTGTTTGTGTAAATTTTCAATTTTTCGACGGAGATAAATTATTTTTGCAACTAAAATTAAATTTCAATTACTTTTCAATACTACTAATTTCTTTAGCTATACAATTTCAAGGAATTTTATATATGAAAATCCGATCAAAACCTGTTTTTACAACTTGTATCAAAATTTTAAAAAAATAACACTGTCTGACTAAGTGACTTTAAATACTAAAAATAAAATTAAAATAAAATTTAACAATATACTGTCCGACTAAAACCAACTTTTACCACTGTCAATTTCAAATAAAAGTTTCAAAGTTGTCCTCTCAACGATAAAAAGTGGGTCAAATGTATATAAAATAAAAACAAAATGCGGCTAAAAAGAAAATTTCACCTAATCTTTCGAAAAGAATTTTCTTAAAATTACGAATAAAATTTTCCTCTAAAAAGAGAAATATTATTTTTGAAAACTTGTGACAAAAATGGATGTTGTCCAAAATTTTTGGAAAACTATTTTATTTTATTTTATTTTATCGTCTTTTTAATAAAATAAACAAGGTCACAAAAGATTGGCGTCTGGACAAGTTGGAAAATGAAAAATGTTCCTTTAGGAATAAGTGCGCATCTCACTTTTCGTAATTGGTCTACTTCTTTTGTGACTTTTGTATATTTATCTCTATATATATATATATAAACACTGCTGAGAATCATGAAAAACTTTGACTTATACACCGCAGCTTCGTTTGTTTCCAACAAATGGGACAGTATTTATATGAAACGTCGTTTCGACTACAAGAAAGAGCACTTCTTTTGATTTGAAACTTTAAACAAGTCACTTAGAAAAACTTGTTTTCTGACTCTTTACATTTGATAAAATTCTGTAATAAAAACGTGTTAAAGAATGATTTTTCCCTAAAAATGTAATTTCATTAAATTTTGATAGAATTTTTTTCTGCTCTGTTCAATTTAGAGTTTGACTGTTAATATAGTGAATTTTTCTTTATTTATTATTTTAATTAATATTTTTAATTGAAAAGATACCATGTTGTAAATTGTTTTATTTATTTTTGTTTTTACTTTTTTTAATTTACTATCTTTTTTTTATATTTTTACAATAATCAATTAAAATTTTTTTTTGTATTTCAGAAATTTAATTAGATTTAGCGATTTGAGTGTTTATATTAAGAATCATTTATAAGTTATTCATAATGTTTACTTTTAATTCTGAAATTTGAAATGACATATAACCAATGGTCAATAATTTAATATTCCAGTAGAACATTTCTGTCAAATATTTTCTTCAACAAACCTAAAATAAGATACATGTTCCATGTCACAAGAATACATTGCGCTTTGATTTAAATATGAGTTGAAAAGGTGTTTTATAATTTAAACAACATGGAAATTTTTCTTTCAGACAATATAAAAATTTTAAAATTAAACTATGTTCCCCATTAATTTTGTATTTCTGAACAGTTTATCTATGTCACACTTAAATAAGATAGAGGATATTTATTATTTTAACACCAAGACTCAAGGTGGAATAATAACATTTATGTACACAGAAGAAAAATTTATTTAAGATCAAATATTTTCTTGATTTACATTTTTTTTTTAATCTAAAAACCATGTATTTGATTTATAGTAAATGATTTGATTTACTTAAATTGTGGTTTGAATTTATTTCAATCACCTAATAATCGAATATTATTTCTAATTTTCTAATTTTATCAAAACTGAAAGCAAAATTCACTAATTATAAAACAAAATCTAAAAAATAATAATCATTTTGGATGACTAAAATTAACGTTCACTATTAAATGCTAAATTCAAAAAACTATACAGTTGAAAGTCTGACTAAAATTTAGTTTTACTAATTATGACAAAAAATAAACTCGGAATAAATAATATCTTTATGTTTAATAACAATTTTAATTTCAAGAAAATTTTTCAAAAAAAAATTAAATTATATTTACAAAATTTTTTAATAAAATCCTTCTCAAGAATTCAATTATTTTTACAAGTAATAACATTTTTCACATTAATTCAATTATTTAAAAAAATGTAATAAAAATCGTTCTAAGAATTCAATTATTTTTATAATTAATAAATTTTTCATAGGATTTCAATTATTTATAATAGAACTTGTTAAATAAATTCTTCGAAAAATGTAATTATTTTCAAACATTTTTGGAAATAATTCAATTATATTTCACAAATAATGAAATTCTTCTTTCAAAATTCAAATATTTTCAAAATCCACTATTTCAATAAAATTTCTTAAATCAATTCAATTATTAAAAAAAATGTATTAAAATGCGTTTCACGAATAAAATTATTTTTATAAATAATACAATTCTTTACAGGATTTCAATTATTTTTAAAAAATATAATAAAAATTCTTTACAAGAATTCAATTATTCTACTAAATAATAAAATTTTTCACAGGATTTCAATTATTTTTAATACAATTTTAAGTAACTCCTTCGAAAAATGTAATTACTTTCAAAAATATTTAAAATTCAACTATTTTTGAAAATCTAGACTATAATACTTTTTATATTCAATTATTATGTAAAATTTTAACTAAAATTTATTATTAAATCAATTGTTATTAGAGAATTCCACGAGAATTTAATTATTTAAATACAAAAATTAATAATTTATTGAATAAATAAATATTTTTTAAAATTTAATCCTCATATAGAATTTTATCAACAAATTTTTAAATAATTGAATTTTTTCGACGAATTTTAATAAAATTTTCAAGAATAATTACATTTATCGAGGAATTCGATTAAAATTGTAGTATTAAAAATAATTGAAATTCTATGATGAGTTTATTATACATGAAAAATAATTGAATCTCGGTAAAAAATTCTATTTTTAATGAAAATAATTACATGTTTGCGTGGAATTTTATTAAAATTTTTTTTAAATAATTGAATTCTTTTAGAAAATTTTATTAAAACAGTAGATATTGAAAATTATGTATGACATCCCTGGAAATGTTAAAATTTTTTTAAAATAAAAAACTTACAGAATTTCCATGAAGAAGTTCCATTGAATTTCCAGGGAGTACTTTCATGGAATTTTTCGACGTGGAAACTTGACTTTTACTACTTAAAAAGAATTTTTACACAAACTGAACACCATTTAAATAAAAAAAGTTGGTGAATCAGTAATATTTTCTCTGGCTAAAACTGATTTTTACTGTTAAATACAAAATTCAATTAATTCTATTACAAAAGTCTGACTAAAATTCAATTTTACTACTCACAACAACATACATATACATATATATGAAAATAAATATTTTTGCTAGCTAAAACTGTATTTTGTAACTTAAAACGAAAAATGTATGAAATAGTAAACATTTTGTCTGATCAATATTGACTTTTACTACTTAAAATGAATTTTTACACAAAACTGACAATTACGGATATTTCTTTGTTTTCTGCCGCAGACATAAACTATTTTTTACCACTAAAATTAAATAATTTAAAAAATCAGGAATATTTTTTCTGACCAAGAATTACTCATACTACTGTATATATATATATATATATATATCAAATTTAAAATATATTTCATTTTTAATTGTCTCAGCGAAATTGTCCTTTACGACAAAAAATTAAATTTAAATGTAGTATTTTATTATTGTTACTAATTTTTTTCTTTGTTTCAAAAATTTGAATTGGATACAAATTACTGTTTATTTAATACAATAAAATATCTAAGGCACATAAATATTTATTTGATTTAAATCACAAAAGTTGATTATGAACAAGTAGAAGTAATAATACTCAAATAATATAAGCATGAAAAAATAAGTCGTAACGTTATAGTGATTAAAAATTTTTAATTAAATTTTAGTGGAATTTGGAAAAAACCTCTTTGGCAGAGGCACGATCCTTTATCTCAGTTCAAAAAGAAATTTATTTTACGTTTATAAAATGTTCAGTTACTTTTTTTATATCTTTCGTCATTTTATGTACGTATGCTCTATATATATATGTGAAAAGTTGTGGTTCAGTTTTATATAAAAAGCGAGTCCAATTTCAACAAATGAAATTTCAATGTTTCTATTGAAATGTCATAACGTCAAGTGTTCTTTGAAATATTAGGAATCTTGTGGATTATATACGCAAAGCTTTGAATCAATAATATCAGTATAGGGCGGTAAATTTAGAGGCACTGGGAACGAAAGATAATGGTCGCTTGAGGCAAAGTGTGTATTCCACATTTCTCATTCTCTGCCTCTCTGCTTAGTTCTCTCTCTTTCTCTCTCTCACTCTCTCTCTCTCTCTCCCGAGGCACGATTGAAGGTGAAATGTTTGGTACTGAACCAGTGACGTATCGAGAATTTATCAAAGGACTATATAAGGGAGGGTTGGGGTTTTCAAAACGATTCTATCACCTCCACGAGCACTCGTATTCCCATCCTTGTGTGAAGGAAACGTATTTCGAAGGAGAGATTCTCAAGTGGCACACGCAAACTAGGAAAGGCGGAGTTTCCTTCCTGTGGTTCGATTCAAATGGCAATTGCAATCTCGCGAAATTAATTTACTTGAAATCGTGTATTTAATCATCTTATTTTAAAATAAAACATTTCCCCCTCATTGATATTAGTTTTCCTTTTTGCATTCAATTTTCATGATTTGAATTTTTTTTTCAAGTGTTTGAAATTTACTTGATAAGAAAAAGTTAGCTGTGTTCTAAAAAAAATACTAAATTATTGAAATTAAAAAAAAAGTGAATAAAATCTGACTGAAACTATACAGTATTTACTATAGTGAAACAAAATTTCTTTAATTCTATATTTTTCCAGTCTGACTAAAATTTATTTTTACTACTTCAAAGATAAAATTTCATTATTTTCTTCTCTCGAGTGACATTGTAAATTTTTTTTCCCAACAGCTAATGAATGTGAATATTATTTAAAATTTTCATTTCTTGTAATGGATGGAAAAAAAACTTTTCAATGATAACAAGACAAAGAAAAATAAAAAGTTTTGTTGGAGGGAAAAAAAAATGAGTTCCCCCTGAATATTCAAACTCAGAATTATACGAAATGCTCTCATTTAAACTTAATATTTACAATTCTCCTGCAATGAAACTAAATACCTTTCTGATTCCTTATATTTCATTCTTTATGACTTTTAAATTAAAGTCAAGGCTCGCAACTGATATTTCTCATGTCAGCATAATTTCATCTTTTGATTAAAGTACTATTCTCATTTTGAGTTTGTTTTCTTCATTTACTCAATTCCTTCTTTACATCCGTTCTATTCTATTTTATATTGCTTTAAAAAAAAGGAACGTACTAAATATTTCTCTAAATTTGCATCAGTGAGATATTTCACTGTTATTTTAAAATTCTCTGAAACTTAAGTCATCAATGAAAGTTTATTAATTCAGAAAAATTAATTAAATTTAATCGGAAGAAATAAAAAGAACAAACAGTTGAAAATTGAAAAATAGAAAAACAAAGTTAAAAAAATTAAAAATAAAAATAGAAAAAATTTTTAAAAAAATTTTAAATTAATATAAATTAAATGAATTATAAAATTTAATTTATTATATACAATTTATTTTATTATTCAGTTATTTTATCAGTTTCGTCAATAAGAATAATTGTAATTAAATGATAATAAATGTAATTGAAATCGTTAATTATATATTATTAATGTGTTTCATTTCAATAAATAATTACGTTATTAATGTACTTATTAATTTAATATATCGTCGACAATTATTTATTCAATTACTTATATAAATAGTTTTCCTTTATATTCTTTAATAAAGAAGATGAATTATTTCTATATACGACTTAATTGACATGTCACTCGAAAGAATGTGAAAAGCTGAAGGAAATTCTTTCGAGAAGTAATGATCCTTGGAAAGGATCAGAGGGGCGGAAAACTCGGAAGCTTTCAAATGATGAAGAAAACTGAGAATTCTTATCGTTATGCTCTATAAAAGTCCACAACTAAACGACATTTGTGTAAAAGACGATAGCATACTTTCCCATGAGGTTTAGATGAAATCCGCGAACAAATTTACATTTCTTTGTAGTTTAGAAAAAGTACATATTGCAACTATTATTTATCATTCTGACATAAACTATATGGTTGGACAAATTTTTTGACGTCAAATAAAACCATTAAGTAGATTTTTAATTTAAAAATTTTGTTTTACTTTGATTTTTGTTCCTTTTGTCATTTCTTCGTTCTTTTTTTTTTCTTTTCTTGTTATTTCTTTACTTTTCCTACTTTTTTTCTTTTCTTCCTTTTTCTCTACTTTTCTTACTTTTTTATTTATTTTCATACTTTTTTACTCCTTGTACTTCTTATTTTTTAAAAATATTTTATTATTTCTTTATTTCAATTTTACTACTCTTCGTTTTTATTTAATTTCTCCTCACTTTTATTAATTATTTTTTTTATGCTTTCATAATTATTGTATAAGCTAGAAATTCTGACTGCCTGCAACTGTTAGTAACTCAAAAAACTATTTAGAGAATTCTACAATTTTTTTTTTGTTTTAATAAAACTGACTTATGCTACTGGACTTTTATTTTGCAAGCAAATGGACATTTTATTAAAACAAACTTATTTTCACTGCATAATTCAAAATTTAAGAAATAATAAACAACTTGGCTGTCTGAAACTGACTTTTACTACTAAAGACAAAATTTATAAATTCTATAGTTGAAAATTTGACTAAACTAATGTTTAAACTAAACTGAACTTGAGTTTAATTTTAAAAAACTCTATTTTTCAAAAAACTAAACTAAAAGAAAATTTTAGTACTTTAAGATTGAAAAGTAGAGAAAATGAAAAACTAACTAAGAAATTACTGATTTGTAGTACTGAAAAAATTTAAAAAATAATAATCATTATTTAGTTAAAACAATAAGGCTAAAACTAAATTTCACTACTTAAAAGAAGAAAAATAGAAAGTTGACAATATTTTGACTGAATACAATTGTATTCACTACTAAACAATTATAATAGCTAGAAATGTTTTATTTAAGTTTAAACGAAAAGTTTATTAAATAATAAACGTTTTGTCTGACCAAACTTGACTTTTACTACTTAACATGCATTTTTACACTAACTCACCGCCCTTTAAATTAAAGAAATTTGTGAAGCAGGAATATTTTGTCTGACTAAAACTGATTTTTACTACTAGAGGCAAAATTCAATTAATTCTACTAATGAAAGTTTGACTCAAATTGACTTTTACTACTTAAAATTAATTTTCACACCCATTTAAATTAAAGAAATTTGTGAAGCAGGAATATTTCGTCTAACCAACAGTTATTTTTACTACTAAAGGCAAAATTAAATAAATTCTACTACTGAAAGTCTGACCAAACATGACGTTTACTACTTAAAGTGAATTTTCACACCCATTTAAATTAAAGAAATTCGTGAAGCAGGAATATTTTGTCTGACAAAAACTGATTTTTACTACTAGAGTCAAAATTCAATAAAATTTACTACTAAAAGTCTGACTAAAATTTAGTGTTACTACTCATGACAACATTATACATAAAAATAAATATTTTTACTAGCTTTAACTGTCTTTCGTAAGATAAAATAAGAGGAGTGTGAATTAATAAACATTTGTCTGACCAAAATTGACTTTTACTACTTAAAATGCTTTTTTACATTTTTTTTCTTCCTCTTATTTAATATTCTTTATTAAAAAATGACTTCTCGAAACCTTTTTTAAAATTCATCAACTATATATGTATATATGTGTAATATTTGTTGAAAGATGATATTTGAGACACGCGTGAAAATGGTTTTCTCAGGAAATTCTCCACGTGTCCTGCACATTGAATCTCAAATTTCTTCCCATCGCACATCGAACCTTTTATCACTTGTCATCTATTATTTTTATAAAGTGCCTCAATAATTTCCTCGCAAAATTATATCGAAGAGAATAAATAAATGAGAGTTTACAATAAAAGAAAACAGCAATGTTTTTTTTAATAAATATTTATAAAAAATAAAATATTTTCTTACAAGCACTATTCCTTTAGGAATTTTCTATTATAAAAATTCTTCTTTAAGGAATTTAGTTAGTCATCTAAAAAAATTTAACAATGAAAAATCTCTAGGGTGGCAAAAAATAAAGACGACAAAAGAAAGATAAAAAATAATTTTACGTTTAGTATTTTTCGTTAAAGTGCCATTATAGCTTTAGACTATAAAGGGAATATATTTTAAAGTATCAAATTTTTATGGGAATATTATTTTAAACTTTATATATATATATATATATGTATATAGATATACAATATAAAATATATAATGTTGAGAAAGATAATCAACAGTCTTTCGTGAATACTTGACAATTCACTCACGGAAGTTCATAAACCTGATATCGATTTCGCGTATAATATCTTCATTATATCCTCTTGATACTATCACATGAACTATATAACGAAGCTAAAAAATCGTAACCTCGATTTTTTTTTACTACTTTTCACAATTTTATAGCGTTCCTCTGTACTTTTATACAGCGACTTCAATATAAAAACGGAAATCGCTTTGTTAACTGCTAACAATACTAATGGGACGTACAAACAGAAATTACTTTGTTTCATGTACGTGTGAAAATAGTTTTGCACTTTTATTTTTTTTTCACCTCTCAAATTGAAATCAATGTGTGTACCGGTGTTTAATTGAATTAGAAATTTTCTGAACCAAATAGAAAAAAATATATTTTCAATTTTGTTTCCTTATTTTTCTCTATTGTTTATATTTATTTTATATTTTAAAAAATGTGCAAAATGTTTGAAAAATTTTGAATAACAGTCAATTTTTAATATAAGTTAAAATATATTATTCCTTTATAATGAATAAAAAATATATTCGCAGGAAATTATATTTGTATAATGCGTAGGATGTAAAGAATGTTTTTTCAGGAAATTTCCAATCTTGCTACATAATTAAATTGTATTTTCAATCCAAATTGTGTTTAATCTAGTAGGTAATCGATTGTAAATAAAGATACCGCAGAAAATAAATTCAGGTTTAAAGCACGATATACCGAAAAGCGCGATTATCGACAATTTGAAACAAAACTGTCAATTAAACAGTTTCTAGGCTCAATTTACAACAATTAGTATTTTAACTAGTTTTATCTACACATTCGTTAATTATATCAATAATTAATTGTCATTTATAATTCATTTAATTCATTGATTTGTTAATTAGATTCTTTTTCTATAAAACGTTTTTCGTTTTTTTTTAGTTAATTCTTAGTGAAATAATTCGATATTTTTGCCATAAAAACAATTATTTTTTCCATGGAGAAACTTTAGGAAAATTTATTTACTTAAACAAAGTGAATTTTTTGAATGAACAAAAATTATTTCTCCACTTTTTTGAATAAATGGAAATTTCTTTTTTTTTACCTTTTTAATTGTCCAATTTATAGAAGAACAATCAGCGGGCAGAGAATTGGAAAATTTTCTGGTTAAATTAATTTTAATCAAGAGCATTAATTATCGTGGTAATAAAAAGTTAATTGCACTGAATAATTGTTTATGTAATTTAATAAAAGTTTTTTATTTTGTAGTCGTAGAAATAAAGAAACATTACTGTGATTTGACATAAAATTGTTTATTATTCATTTATTTGGATCAATAATTTTCGAATGCTACTGGACAAAAAAAAATATTTTTTGTTTGAGCGAATGTTTATAGAAGATAAAAATAATTTTTATTTACAAATCTCTTTTTAAGTCTTTTTTTGTTAAAGAAGAAAATTCTGTGCTAGATTTAAATTTTTTCCATCGTCGAAGAGTGTAATTTAAATTTACTAGTTTATTTGCAAATGCTGTCATTATTATTCTGTAATTTTATCTTCTCTAAGACGAATAAGAATTCGATCACCTCAGAGTAATGAAAGACGTCTTCTCGTCAAGCACGTAACTCTATTCTGTCGTTAAAAAAGAAGAAATGCAACTTCTTAATGGAGATGGAACTAGATTTAGTTACTTCGATATCAATCTAAGAATAAGTAATTTTCTCACGATAAATGCGAATTATTCTAGAAATTCTTCTTATCATTTTTAATCATTTTTTTTCAAATACTGTAAAATTTTTTAAAATATCGAAAATATATCTTATCATATCTATATTTTATATAAGTATAAAATTTTTTTTTATATTTCAGAAAAGTATTCTTTCAGAAATTTTGTTTTCTATCCAATTTTTTGTTATCAAATAAAACTCTAAATAAATATATGAATTTAATTTGACAGACATTTTGATAAGATAAAATGCGATATCAAAAGAAAAAGTAAATGTTAGTATTTAATTTTTACGCCCTCGATTTTGTATAAACAGAATTTTTAAAATTATGAAATTTATCAGCAGAAGAATCGTGTATAAACGTGTACAATAATACATTAGGTATGCAGAAGGAAGGACGTAGATTAAACTTGAAACAAGGAGACGTGTTTGTGAACTTTGCGTCGCTTCAAATGCAAGAACGCTCCTTGGTAGGAAAACAGAAACTTTCCACTTTACTAAATCCTTACAAACTCGACCAAATCGAAGTTGAAATTACAAGATCCGATTAGATGATCTTTCAAAGAACATAGTGTCATTTTGCAACGTACATATATATATAGAGAGAGATACATTCAAGCAGGAAGTTTTAATCTCCGTCTGAAATTATTGACTCTCGAGTTCAGGGGAATTCAAATTTTGCTATTTGTTCTCTCATTTGAGAACAATCAGAGACATTTACTATCTGGTTGGGTAAAATGGCGCAATGGAAAATTGGAATTTACTCAACAATTTTTTTTATTATTTATTTATTCATTCGTTTTGAAAATTATATTTAGAAATTGTTTAGAAAAATTGTTTTTAATGAATAGTGTCTAAAAATTGCTAACAAATATTATTTTTTAATATTAGATTTAAAAATTGTTTTCACACACTATTTTTAAAGAATTATTTTCAAAAATTGTTTTTAAATAGTATTTCTACAAATTATTTTCAAAAATTGTTTTTGAAAATAGTTTTCAAACGCTATTAATAATTATTGTAAAAAATTATATTCAAGCACTATTTTTAAAAATTAATTTCAAAACAATTGTTTTCAAAAAACTATTTTCAAGAATTCTTTTTAAAAATGTTTTTTAAATTGTATTTTTAAGAATATTTTGTCTGACTAAAACTGATTTTTACTACTAAAGGCAAAATTCAATAAATTCTGCTACTGAAAGTCTGACCAAAATTGACTTTTACTACTTAAAATGAATTTTTACACACATTTAAATTTTAAAAAAATAATGAAGCAGGAATATTTTGTCTGACTAAAAATGATTTTTACTACTGGAGGCAAAATTCAATAAATTCTACTACTGAAAGTCTGACTAAAAATCAATTTTACTACTTATGACAACAGTAAATATGAAAATAAACATTTTTACTAGCTAAAACTGTCTTTCGTAACATAAAATGAAAAGAGTGTGAAATAATAAACATTTGTCTGACCAAAATTGACTTTTACTACTTAAAATGCATTTTTTACACAAACTCACCACCATATAAATTAAAAAAGTTGGTGAATCAGGAATATTTTGTCTGATCAAGAATTAGCAATACTACTGAATATAGAAGTTTGAAAATATTTTATTTTAAACAATACGAACAATTTATGCACTATCATAAAAAATTTCCAATGTTAATTAATTTTTGTATTTTAGTTACTTTTTTTGATTGTTTTAAATTTTATGTTTAGTTTTATATTTTTTTCTTTTTCATATTTAATATTCTTCATATTAAAAATCGATTTTTCGACACAATTTTTTCAAATTCGCACACTTTTTTTAAGAATTATTTTCAAAAACTGTTTTTGAACACTTTTTTAAATTATTTTCAAACATTTTTTTGTCGGCAATGAATGTTTTAAAAATTTAAATTCATTAATTTATTTCAAACACTATTTTCAAAAATTGCTTTTAAATAATATTTTTAAAAGATATTTTCAAAAATTGCTTTTAAAAATTTGTTTCTTAAAATTAAATGTTTTTAAAAATCAATTTCTACAATTGTTTTGTAACACTATTTTTAAAAATTCTTTTAAAAAATTCTTTTTAAATTGTGTTTTTAAGAATTAAATGTTTTTGGAAATTTATTTTAACGATTGTTTTCAAACATTATAATTAAAAATTCTTTTCTAAAATTGTTTTTAAGAAGTATTTTAGAAAATTAGGTTAAAAATTTATTTTTAAATACAGTTTCCGATATTAATTATGGAAAACTATTTATGAACGTCAAATTCAGAAATTCATTGCGGGTTTTTAATATATTTATTTCAATTGGAATTTATTATTCATATTTATTGATTTATCTTATCAAAAATAAATATCTCTCCTGGATAAAATTTACTTTTACTACGAATGGAATATTTAAAGAAGTAAGTTTGAACACTATAGTATCTGACTAAAATTGGCTTATACTACTAAAAAAGAATCCAAAAAATTAAATTTCTAATTATCCCAATTTCTTCATTGTAATATTGATTTTTTAAAAAATTACTCCTTATTTTCATCTTAAAGTTTTATAATAGTACTTTACAAAATCTCAATTTCAAAAGAAATTCATTAAAATATATATTTATCTCACTAAAAACAATTTAACTTAAAAAGTTTTCTGTTTTAAAAAACATTTACTTCCTGTATATACACGATGTGAGAATATAACTTTACCTTAACAAAGTAGCTTTTAATCAGACAGGAAAATTATATACCTTTTAAAAGGTAATATTGTGAAAACTTTATCTGCTCTCGCGAGTAGGTTATTAGGACTAGCGTGCTCTAGTTACTTGTATAAAGTTTTGAGGAGGAAAATTACAGTTTAACGAAACGAAATTGCCAGTTCGTCATATATAAAAGCATAAAGCATACACGTATAGGTATGGTACCTGTTTTTTTTTTTCATAAAAAGACAACTTGAATATTTCTCTCATTTTTCATTCACATGACACACATCAAGCTTATATAAACTATAAAAAAAAATGCGTTTCTTGCTTTCAAAAAAACTATGGCATTACATATTAGCGCAAGTGGTAAATTTCGATGCACGAAAAGTTGGAATTTCGCCAAGTTTCCCATAGGTCTATGTGCGGAAGTTGAATATCTATAGTTAAAAAGAGCGAAGGGAAGAAAGTTTCGATCGACGTAGAGATGCATTCAGACAGGAAACATTGATCCAAATTCTTTTAAGGTATTCAAACGCACTTCTTTTCAATCAACTTTATCCTGCATGAAAAAACCAACCAACCATCCATCCTTCCATCCAGCCCTGCGTACTTTTTATTCAACACAAAAGAAAAAAAAGGGTGAATTAACCTCAGCTTTTTGATTCAATTTTTAACGACTGTATGCGAGATATGACTGTATATATAGTGTTTATAAATATATATCTTGGTACCATGAAACAATAGATAAAATATTTTTTACATTCATAAAAAATGTCCCATCAGTTTAACATTCTTTTTTGAAATATAATTATAGACTACTTATTACTTATTACTTATAAATACTTATTACAAATTTTAGACAAAAATACATGGTTTGTCTGGCATAAAATTGACTTCAACTACTGAAAGTGAATGTGAAATAAAATAAACGAATTTTGTTTAGAGAATAACAAAAAAATTCTACAGCTGAGGGACTGATTAAAATTGACTTGCACCACTTATTTTGAACATTAGAAAAAAATGCATGTTTTGTCTGACTTAAAATTGACTTTCACTACTGAAAGTGAAAATTAAATAAAAAAATTTTATTCGAATAAAGAACTAAAAAATTCTATTTCATAAAGTCTGATAAAGTTGAACTTGCGCTACTTATTTTAAACTGTAAACAGAAATGCATGTTTTAGTCTGACCTGAAACTGACTTTAACTACTGAAAATAAAAATTAAATTAATTAATTAAACAATCTTGTTTGAATGTAAAACGAAGAAACTCCTATGTTTAAAAGTCTAATTAAGATGGACTTGCACTACTTGAAAATTAGTGAAAAATGTATGTTTTGTCTAAGTAAAAAAAGATTCTAACTAGTGAACTTTAAAACAAAATCAATAAAAAAATAAAATAAAAAAAATTTGTTTGAAAAAACTAGAATTCTGTGTCTGACAGTCTGATTAAAATTGACTTGTACTACTTATTTTAAACTTTAGACAAAAATACATGTCCCCTTCAACTGAAAACTGACTTTCACTACTGAAACTGAAAATTTTATAAATAAATTAAACTGAATTAACTTCTGAAACTGGAAATTTAATTATGTTCAAATTTTTTTTAAATTTTCGTCAAAATTTTAATTATGTTAAAAATTTTAAAAAAATTCTGGTCTAAATTTCAATTATCTTTATAAATAATAAAATTATTATCTGAAGTTCAATTACTTTTAAAAATTATATTCAAATTCTTGGCATATAGTTTCAATTATTTTCAAAAATTTTCCTCAATTCAATGATTTTCAATATTTTCATAAAATAATAAAAATTTTACAGAAATTCAATTATTAATAAATTTCTTCGCAATAAAATTAAATTATATTTCTAAATAATAATATTTTTACAGGGATTCAATTATTTTTTTAAATAATAACATTCTTTTCAGGAATTCAATTATTTTCATAAATAGTAAATAACTCATCGCAGAGTTTCAATTATTTATAATTAAATTTTAATCCGAATTCCTCGATAAATGTAATTATTATTAAAAAAATTATTAAACTTCGTCAAACGAATTCAATTATTTAAAAATTTGGTGATAAAATTCTTTGTGAGAATTAAATTTTAAGATACAGTCAAATATTCAATAAATTTTTTTTTGTATTTAAATAATTGAATTCTAGTAGAATTTTCTACTAAAAATTGATTTAAAAATGAATTGCAATTTAAAATTTTAGAATATAATTGAATATTAAAAGCAATAGAGCGTGAATTTTTTGAACTAATTGAATTTTGAAAAGGTTTCAAATTATAAATTTTTCAAAATCTAAATTTTTCATATTTCTAACTAATAATTCTGTGGAATTAACTTTTTTATGAAAATTTAATTGTCGATTTTCTTTTTTGAAATTATTTCAAGTTTTTATTTTCCAATAGATATTTAATTAAAGAAGTTACGAATAATTGAAATTTTGTAAAATTGAATTGTAAACAATTGAATTTGAAAATTCTCAAGGAACTTTTTCAAAAATTATTAAAAATAATGCATTCATAGAAGAATTTTTTTTAAAAACACGACGAAAAAATTTATTTTGGAAAAGTTAGAAATTATTGTAGAAATTCAATTATTTTTAAGAGTAATAATATTCTTTGCAAAAAATAAATAATTTTTTTTAAATAAATAAATAATTTCTTTTTAAAAAGACTAATAACTGACTTTCACAACTTATTTTTAAAATTTATAATTTTGTTTGTCTGACTAATAACTGACTTTAACTACTGGAAACTTAATATTAAATAAATAGAAAAATAAATTAAACAATATTGATTGAAGAAAACATCATAGACTCTATATCTGAATGTCTGATTGAAACTGACTTTCTCTACTCGTTAAAATAAAAAAGATAGACTTAATTATAACTCTTCAATATTTTTCAGTGAAAATTTTGAATGACATTAGTGCCATCATCTGATAATAGTTTAGAACTTAAGGTTCCTCATTACGCTAGACTGGAACTAAAAGTCGCGTTACTTTCGCGTCTGACTACCTTTGGAAGTGCAGAGCTTGGGTGTCAACTCTCACCCTCTCTCTTTAAACGTTTACTATGAGTGAATAATTCTTTGAATCATCAAGTGAGTTCTTTTATAACAGCAATTGTCTGATGCTATTTCTCTGACAAAACTGGATTTGTTCTTCTAATTGAGAAAATTAAAATTAAATTACTAATTCCTAATATTTGATCAAATTGAAAATGAATTTCTCTCGTCAAACTTAATTCGAAAAAATGATTAACAAATTATTTCATTGTTATTAGAATAATTTACCACTCAGGTAAAAAATATCAAACAAAAAATTTAAAAATAATTCTTTCTTATAAAATTGTTTGAGATGAAAAGTAAACATATCACGAGTTGACTATTAAGCAAAACGATTAAATAATAATTTTATTAAATTTATTATTAGTAAACATTTTCCATATATATACGCTCTCGAAACAAAGACCATATTGATTTACGTTTTGAATTCTGTATATTATACACAAGGACGCTATTTTATAATTGTTTAGCTAATGTGAAATACGCGTAAATAACGTTGCATAATATACCGACTAGCTCTCTTTCTCTTTCCCTCTTGTTTATTAACGGCAATATGCGCAGCTGAAATTTCATAATTAAAAGTATTTAACGCCAATTTCCTCAAACATCAACTATGGAACTATAAATAGAATAGGTGTGTGTATACATACTCTAATTACACTGGATTATTGAACTCGAATACAGAATGGAGAATATAGACTATTGCACCGCCCAGTAAATCAGGGTAATCAGAGGTTATCTGACAGTAGTTTGGTTGGACAGACGAACGAATGGAGTTTCGGGTATACAACTTAATCTAAGTTGGGGGAAACATTTACGCGATTCGCTTTGATCCAATTGGAGAATGACCTCACGCAATTCTATTGGCAAGTGTGTGTGTGTGAGAGAGAGAGAAAGCATATAAATTTACACTAAACAAACAACATTTATTCGAGTGAGCTTTAAATTTCATCAATTTATGTTTACAATGTATCAACTTGATATTTGGAATAATTTATACTTGATGTGATTAGTTTGGCTATGAATTTTGTATCAAGGATTCTAAAGCATTATTATGTTGTGTTTAAATACAATTCGATTGCCATCCATATGGTATTGTTCAAGTGTTTGGAGTTGCAAAATTAATTCTTGATTCTGAGTGAAATTTATGATGAAAGAAATTCACCTATAACGTACAATTCAGTAGAAGTTCAATTTTAAGAAGGTATTATACAATTAATAGCGAATATTTTTACAAGAGATTTTTTCAATTAATTAAGTTTTTAGACAAAATATGATGGATGAAATTCTTCTGGACCAAAAGTAACTTTTGTAGGATTTATATTTCAAGAAAAAATTACAATTGTTTGGGTAATTCTCCACGAAGTGGTAACTTTTGACTACGGTAACTTTTTTTTAAATTAATTTTTTTTTTTAATTTCCTATGTAGATTTTTTTAATTAAGCTTGAAAATAATTATGTTGTTGATGTTTGAGATTACATTTGTGCTTTTTTAATCTTTTATAAACAATTCAAAATATTTAGTTTAGAGGTCACATAATAAATCTGAAAAAGTAAATTTTCAAATAAACAAACACCTTCATAGAAAATAGCACATAATTTTTAAAACTCACGCCTACATTAAAATGATATAAATATGTGATAACAAAAAAAATTAGCCAGTATTATTTTTCTTATTCTGAAACTGTATATTTTAAAAATAATAAAAATTCTATATGACTAAATTGATTTTTACTCTCTAAAACTAGAAATTTAACAAAAGTCAAACATTTTGTCCGACTAAATCCATTTTTACTACTTAAAACTAAACTCATAGAATAATAAACATTCTGTTTAACTAAATCTATTTTTAATACTTAAAACTAAACTCAAAGAATAATAAAAATTATGTATGACTTAATTGCCTCATACTACTTAAAATTATAAATATTCTGTCTGACTAAATCTATTTTTTCTACTTCTAACTAAACTCAAAAAATAATAAAATTTCTTTATGACTAAATTGACTCATACTACTTGAAATTATAAATATTCTGCCTGCCTTAATCTATTTTTACTACTTAAGACTAAACTCAAAGAATGATAAAAATTCCTTATCATTAAATTGACTCCTACTACTTAAAACTATAAATTTAAAAAAAATCAAGCATTTTGTCCGACTAAATCTATTTTACTATTGAAAATTGAATTCAATAAATAATAAGAATTTTGTATGACTAAATTGACTTTTACTACTTAAAATTTTAATATAAAAGAAGAAAAATTATTCAGTCTGACTAAATTGACTTTCACTACTTAAAATTATAATTTAAAGAAGAAAAATTATTCTGTCTGACTAAAATGATATTTACTACTTGAAACTATGAATTGAAAAAAGGACAAATATTCTATTTGATTAAATCCATTTTTACTACTTAAAACTGAACTCATAGAATAATAAACATTCTGTTTAACTAAATCTATTTTTAATACTTAAAACTAAACTCAAAGAATAATAAAAATTATGTATGACTAAATTGACTCATACTACTTGAAATTATAAATATTCTGTCTGACTAAATCTATTTTTACTACTTAAGACTAAACTCAAAGAATGATAAAAATTCTTTATCATTAAATTGACTCATACTACTTAAAACTATAAAATTAAAGAAAATTAAACATCTTGTCCGACTTAACTATTTTCACTACTTTAAATTGAACTCGATGAATAATAAGAATTTTGTATGACTAAATTGACTTGTACTACTTAAAATTATAATTTAAAAGAAAAAAAATTATTCTGTCTGACTAAATTGATTTTCACTACTTGTAACTATGAGTTGGAAGAAGGACAAATATTCTGTCTGACTAAATCTATTTATACTACTTAAATCTAAACTCAAAGAGTAATAAGAATTTTGAATAACTAAATTGACTTTTACTATTTGAAATTAGACACAAAGAATAATAAAAATTCTGTATAATTGAATTTACTCATACTACTTAAAATTGTATTTGGAAAATAATTGTGAAAATTGTAATTAGAAATTGGACACCGGAGTTTACCAATCAAAAAAAATATTGAGTAGTTAAAAATACATTTAGTCAGACAGGATAATGTTTCTTCTTTTAAGTTATAATTTTAAGTAGCAAAAATCAATTTAGTCATAAAAATTCTTATTAATCATTGCTTTTTTTTTTTGTTGTATAAGTCAATTTAGTCATAAAGAATTTTTATTATTTTTTGAGTTTAGTCTTAAGTAGTAAAAATAGATTTAGTCAGATAGAATATTTGTCCTTCTTTCAATTCCTAGTTTCAAGTAGTAAAAATCAATTTATTCAGACAGAATAATTTTTCTTCTTTTAAATTATAATATTAAGTAGTAAAAGTCATTTTTTATTCAGACATAATTTTTCTTCTTTTAAATTATAATATTAAGTAGTAAAAGTCATTTTTAGTCAGACATAATTTTTCTTCCTTTAAATTATAATTTTAAGTAGTCAAAGTCAATTTAGTCAGACAGGATAATTTTTCTTCTTTTATATTTCAATTTTAAGTAATAAAAGTCAATTTAGTCATACAAAATTCTTATTATTCATTGAGTTCAATTTTAAGTAGTAAAATAGATTTAGTCGGACAAAATGTTTGATTTTCTTATAATTTATAGTTTTAAGTAGTATAAGTCAATTTAGTCATACAGAATTTTTATTATTCTTTCAGTTTAGTCTTAAGTAGTGAAAAATAGATTTAGTTACACATAAGATTCGTTGTTTAAAAAAAACTATTTTTAATCAATGTTGTAAGTACACTCACATTTTTTAAAAGTAAAATTTCAAAGCGCAGGGTTTTTAAATCTTCCTACTTTTTTTAATTGGTAAGCAATAGTCAACAATTTTAAATTAAAAAAGCGTTAGTATTTAAACATTATTTTTATATTCACTGCAATCAAGCTCATATATTTCGGAACTCAATTTTCCAAACTTACTTTGATCTTACTCATTTGAAAATCAAGTTTTGTCTTTAATTTTTTAAAAATTATTTTGAATTTTCTTTGAAAACGAAACGAACTCTGTTTCTACTCATTTTAAATTGAACTTTTCTCTTTACTTTCTTAAAATAATTTTGCATTTTCTTTTTGAATTCAAACGAACTATTTACTCTTTCAAAATGAACTTTTCTCTTTACTTTTTCTCAAATTATTTATATTTCTACAATTTTAAGATTTTCTCAAATTAAGAGCCAACAATATTTTCTTTAACTTGAAACAAAAAGTCAATTTTAATAAATTCTCTTCAAAAGAATATTAATTATTTCATAAAGTCTATTAACATAATGAGTGAGTAATATGCCAAATTGGTTTTTCTTCTACATTGTCTATTTATATATATACATATATTATATGTATATATATAGACTGTATTCGCTCTACGCTTAGGGAGATTTATATTCATCTCAGGATTCACCGCTAAAAGAGAAGTACATTTTGAACGAAAGACGTTATGAAGGCATGAGGCGAGGAAAAGAGACGGTCACTTTTTATTTGAACACTGCTTTGCAAGTCGCTTGAAAGTACATAGAGACAAGAACCATTGTATAGAGTTGGAAAACTCCGTCGAGTCGTCCCATGATGCAATATTTCTTTCTTTTTTTTCACCCTCTCTCGCTCTCTCCTCCTTTTGTTTTATTTTTCTTTTCCCCTAACCCTCTCTAGAGGCGAAGAATTAAATCACTCGTATACATAATTGTGCAACTTTTCTGCCCACAACTTTCAGTGATATTTCGCCCTTGGAGTGAGGGAGAGAGAAAAAAAAAGAGTGAGAGAGATAGAGAAAAAGAGAAAGATAAAGAAAGATAGAAGAATAAGTAATAAAATTTATCCAAAAAGTAAGTTTTTTTTCTGTTTGTTTACTTTAAAATAACTTGAATGAAACTTGAAACTAAATCAATTTCCTCTTTGAATGACATTTTGTGTACGAGTTTTGACGTTAAATTGTATAATATAATATCTATACGAGTAATCTTATTTATATATAGTGAACGATTATTGAGATTGGGAAAGGAGATGAGAAGGGGGTGTGAGGGGGGTTTTACTTGTATCGCACATACTTCACTTGACGTTATTAAGGCCTTGCCTCATAATACCTAGCTTATCTCTACTTTAACTGCGAAGCTGCTGAGCATACTTATAACCAAAACGGAAAACTTGCTTCTCAGAGGGATGGTACAAACTTTAATGAAATGATACACTAAAGAGAGAAAATATATTATATCATTAGTTACTAGTGGGGAAAATTTTCAAGATTAAAGATTGCCTAAATATGTTTCGTCAATATTTACCCAAGTTTGCGAATATAGAAATTTCTCTCGAATTTATTTACCGGACCAAATAATAATTCTAGATTCTAATCGTGAAAATATAATTTTCAATCTAGAATATAATTTACCGGAAAGTAAATTAGTTTTATTAACGATTATTATTTTGTTGATGATAACAATATGCTATTAATTAATATGTTATTAATATTTATTTAATATAATAATAGAACGTAGCGACACAATTTGTTGCATGTTATTCGGTGTTAAAATAATATTCTTTATTTTCTGTGAATTATTAATTTATAATATTAACTAGGTATATTAATTAATTATAATAATTTGAATATTCTTTCATTCTTTCATTTATTTACTTT
Organism: Leptopilina syphax; assembly: GCA_032872505.1. Taxonomy (NCBI): domain Eukaryota; kingdom Metazoa; phylum Arthropoda; class Insecta; order Hymenoptera; family Figitidae; genus Leptopilina; species Leptopilina syphax. The sequence goes on along the minus strand of CM065477.1, from coordinate 7,768,853 downwards.
TTCTGCCCCTCACACTCTGAAGTTGTCTTTTGTTTATACTTTTGTTTTTTGTTAACTTTAGATAGATTGTATATTTTATTATTATGTTAAAAATATTTTTGTTTTATAATTAATTCAAAATTGTAATGACAAATAGATATCATCAGAATTTTTTTCACTTCTTTTCATTAAAAGACTAAAATTTTGTTAAATATTATGTTTTGTCAAATTGAAATTATGCAGATTTTTTGTTCTTTACTTTTAAACAAAATTAGAAAATTTTTAATCAACTGTGATTTAAGAAATAGAAAATTTATTTATTTTACATTATTTTTGTTTATCAATCACAATTTTTTTTACAAAATTATTATTTTGTTTTAGAAAAAGAAGAAAAATATTTGCACAATTCCTATTTTTAATCTTATTTTTGGAAAAGGATTTTCCACAGGAATTAAGACATTCAAAAATTTCAAATTCAAACCTTTTTTGAATTAAACAACTTATAAAAGTATTTGTTATAAAACATGAAGATATCGATTGCTCCGAGTCGAAGACTCGGAGTGATCGATTTCTTCATGTTTTGTGATAATTAAAAATGACCGAGAGATAACATTATTATTTTATATCATAAGAATATTGTTACTGTAACTTCATCGAAAATAATTTTCATCATTTTAATTCAATTATTATTTACTAGAATTTTAAATTATTTTTTATGAAAATAATTATTAGTTCCTTAAAAAAAATTTATTATTTATGAAAATAATTGAATTCCTGTGAAATTTTTATTATTTATGAAAATAATTAAATGTTTCCAATTTTGCATACAATTTTATTAAAAATTTTTTTAAATAATTGAATTCTTTTTGGGAAAATTTATTAAAATAGTAAATATTTAAAATAATTAAAATTAGAAAAATGCATTTTATTTTTGAAAATAATTGAAATTAGGACAAGATTTTTTTTGGACATTTATGAAAATAATTTAATTTGAAGAAGAATTTTGTTATTTATAAAGATAATTGGGATTTTTACAAAAATTTTTTTCAAATTTTGAACATAGTTGAATTTTATTTATTTTTTTTTTTGAAGCGTTGCTGGTTAACAGTAATTAAAAAATTATTAAAATAGTAATTATTTATTAATGAATTATTAACTGTATTGAAAATATTATTAATTTATTTATTTCATTTTTTTTAAACTTACCGAATTATCGACCGAAATAAAAAAGCAGAATAAATTAAATCTTAAGCTAATTTTTTTTAATTTCTTGACTTTTCTTTGTTTTTATTTTTTATATTTTAATTCAATCAATTTTTTTTATTGAATTCAATCAATAAATCAATAAAAATAATGAAATATAATAAATATATTAATGAATCAATAGAATAAATGGAAATCATTAAATTTGAGAAATTAAGAATTAAGAATACATATATACTATTTTTTCTACATAATTTATTACAATCTCAAAAAAGTTTCTAAAATATTTATCTTGAAAATAATTTCAATATTTTCTTTTGTTTTTCTTTTATTTTTCTCTTGTTAGAAACTTTTCTCCCTCACTTTTGTATTTTATCCTAACAACAGTGATTTTTCGATTAATTGCAAGGAGAATTCAACTTGAAATACTTTATGTTGAGAAAAGGGGAAAAAGTGAATAAATGAATTAAATTTCACGTTGCATTTAATGAGAAAATTTATTTTTTCTTTAAATAAAAAAAAAGGGAAACAATTTTGCTATAAACCCAATTTGATTAAAGTTTTAGATGTTTATTAACGTTACGGTTAATTTTATCTTGTGAAAAAATTAGTATTAGTTTTATAATTAAAAATCATTATTCATTTTAATAAAATTTAATTAAATTTGCAATTTTGCATTAATTTTAATTGAATTAAATTTAACTAATTTAATTTACATTGATTTTTGTTTATTTCAATTTATGTAATTTTTAATTGAATTAAATGTATGTCAATCTTAATTCAATTAAATTTACATCAGTTTTAATATAACATTTATTATTCCAGTTGATTAAATATTAGATTCTAATTGCTTTTAGTTTAATTAAATTCACATTAACTTAAATTCAATTAAAATTTAACTTGTGTGAAAAAAATGTATAAAATAAATTTACTGTTTTTGTACGTTGAAACCACCTCCTCGAATTTTTATGCATATTTTATTATTTTCAGAGAAAATTTACTTCTGAATTTCTAGTTGTAGTTGCAATTAAAAATTATTTTTGTTTCATAGTGACGCAAAATTATTGTAACAAAAATTTAATTTGAAAGAAAGATAAATAAATTTCATTCATTCGAACGTTCAAAAATTTAGAATTATTTCTCGTAACTTTGTTTAAAATTCATTTCGAAGTAACAACTCGAAACATTTTGAAATTTATTTTCATCTTTTCTTTTTGTTGGAAAAATTTAATAACTAACAAAAACAGAAAATACAAATTGAATATATTTCTTTTTTGCACAAAATTGATGGTTTTGATGAATATAATTTCTAAACAAACGTTTCTTTCTTCCATTTTTTTTTATTATGAAGGGAGCGAAGGTGTAAGTGCCAATTGAACTTGCACGAAAATATGCGAAAAATATTGAAAATGTAGAGTCACAATTTTTATTTTTTTCCACGGACACATATAGAACAAAATAACGCCTATCGATTTCCATTCTTCTATTTCTGTTTATCTGTCGGAACGCATGCGATATAAAAGCTCGTTGAAGTTTGTGGGTCGGGATGCTGTAGTAAATATCACGTTCAGTGCCTATCCCGCGTAGCTGATACCGAAATGGAATTCGATACGGATTACCTGTCACGATATTGTTGCGTAATGGCATGTGACGTACTTTTGGAAAACTCTTTGAATTTTATTGTCAACCATGTCTCAAATAGACAAAAATCGCTGTTTTAAATATGCGTCATACCAAAATAACTGTATTAACGTTTTTTTTCCCCCAAACCCAATATTATATTTGTTTGAATCTAAATCGACTCTTTTTTTCTCTTTTATGAACAAAATAATAAAAATCACTCAATATTGTTGTTCAAAGTAGAGAAAAAAAAAATTTACATCACAGAAATATAATATTCTGATGGAAAATTAATATTATACTGCTTTTATCCTTTTTTTAAAATGTATTATTTTAAGAACATTCGCAGTTCTCTTTTTTATGGAATTAATTTTTTTTTTAATAGAAAAAATAATAATTAACTTTTATAAAAATAAAGAAGAAAACAAAATGGATATAATAATAAAAGTATCGAATATGCTTACAATTTTTAACGAGTCAGTTTCAATCTATTTAACTTTAGCCTCTGCTATCAATTTTAATTAAATGTAACTGCAACCAATCTAGTAGATAGAAATATTTCATTTTTGAATATTTTTCTCTTCGGGGTCTTCCTCCTTTTTTTTGCAGACTATACTCCGATAAAGTTTTAATACCACGCGAAAAATACATTTATACGAAACCAATTTATTGTGAAATAAATGAAATCGTTTAGCAATCAGTCGATATTGTACTATATATATACACACGAAATTTGTAATTTTCTCTAAAGTAATAACAATATTTCAATTTATCTTGAATATATCTGCTTTTCATACATCAAGAGTTGAATTGTAAATATTGACGAGTATACATATTTTATAGAGGAAAATTTTGTTTTAAGGCCAATTTTATATTTACGCTTTGCCAAATAGTGTCAAGATAGGAAACGAAACTTTTTTTCTCATTGAATGAACAAAAATACTGAATAATTTATTGTTATTTTTTACGATTTGCAAATAAATTATTATTATTATTATTATTATTATTATTATTATTATTATTATTATTATTATTATTATTATTATTATTATTATTATTTTTACTATTATTAATTATTTTGAATCAAATACTTTTTTGCAAAAATGTACAACAAATTACAAATAAAAAATAACTAAATAAGAAAGTAAAAACTGACTTTAAGAAAATTACCTCTGGGAAGAATTGAACCCTGGACCCGTTGTGCACACGGTCAGGTAAAGTACCACTAGGCTACGAATTGTAATTATTCATAATTTACTTTTACGAAAAAGAAAAAATTTTTTTTCCATCTTATACAGAGCGTAACAATAAAAATTCACTGAAATTGAGAATGTATTGCAAATTTGCAAAACATTAGAAAACAAATAGAAATAAAAAAGAATATCGCAACTTAGGAGAATAATTGAGGAAAATTGTTATTATGTTGTAGGGAGCAGTGAACCGTGGCTAAAAGTCGAGAAGAGCGCTGAACTTGGTACAGAAGTTCAGCTACCGTGCCGTCTAAAATTGCCACAATGCGTCGGTCTTCACAGCATAAAATGGTATCGTGGAAACACCCGGATTTTTGTTTACAGCGAAGATGTTGGCGTCACGCGTATCGACACCGAAATGGACCCTGGGTAAGTTTATTTAAAAAATTTGATTTCAATTTTTCAATATTAATAAAAATATTAATTGAAATTTTTGTTAAAAAAATGAACTTTTGTTTAAAAATAAATTTTTCATTTAATAATATCTAGTTTAATATTAAAATAAAGAAAGAGAAAAAAAAATGTACATAGTGTTCATAATTTTAATATTAAATTCAAAATTATAATCTAATAATAGTATTAAAACAAAAAAATTGTAATTAATTTTATCAATATAATATAATTAGCATTTATGGCGTAAAAACAAATTCTTTTTCAGAGTAATTTTTTTAAATTTTGACAAAAGTACGACATTATTTTTCCAAATTTTTACAGACTTATAAAAATTTGTTCGCTTATGAGATACCATATTTTCCCAAAGATTGATTTACTTCCGAGATATATTTGAGTTTTATTTTATTGCATAAAAAGTAATTCAATCGTATTTTTCCTCTATACTAAACGTTATTTAGCATCATTATTCAAAAAGTTATAAAATAAAGCGAATTAATAAATTTTTAAATTATTGTTCTCATTATTACCAATTTTAAATTACACTGTAAAAAAAGGGAGTTAAATTTTAACTCCCCAGGGGGGTCTATAAAAGTCGCACCCATTGGGGAGTTAAATAAAGAGAGTTAAAACTTCACACCCAAATGCTAACTCCCCAAGGAAAAAATAACTCGCACGGGTGTTGAATGAAGGGAGTTAGAAATTAACTCTCTTTTGGAGTTGATTTTTAACTCGAAAAATTTCACTCTCAACTCCCGAGTCCGTTAACTCCCTAAATTTTTTACAGTGTACAAAGTAAATTCCCTCCAACAATGAATTTGAAATATGCATGTAATTAATATTTAAAGGCACAAATTCAATTAACATTTGTTCAAAATGTATAAAATATAAAAAATAAAAATATTTGTATTTATTAATATATTAAATTATTTTCGTATTGAAAATTAATAAATTGTAAATTATTCATATTCTTTTAATTCTAATAATTTCTGTTTTTGAAGTTAATAATTAATTACAAAGGTATTTAATTCCACATAAAATAGAATAATGATAATGGAAAAAAATATTTTACTGCAAAAAGAAAGGAAGTAAATCTCGTTTATTTTTTATTTGTCAATAAAAATTAAATTACTTTTATCAATTTACAAATGTGAAGCTACTTTGTAGTTGGAATATAAAGACGGCTACGATCAATGCTAATGACTTTGACATTTTGTCAGATTCAGTTATAATGATATGAAATAAAAAATGTATAGAAATTTTTCATAATCAAAATAAATTACAAGATAACGTAATATATACGATAAATGATAAAAATATCTAAAAATTAAAATTTTTGTATAATAATATTTAGATAATTAAATTAAATCGTTCTTGTAATTAACGTAGGTTAATTACGAGTTTAAAAATGAAAATATTTAATAATAATAAAGTTTAAGTATTAAACGAACAATTCCGGAATAGTATAATAATAATAATTTAATTTTAATATAAAAATGATGTTTTGAGTATGCTTTACAATTTTTTTTACTGTAATTATTTCATTTTTTATTATATTTTTACTTTTTCTATTTTTACTTTCAATTTTTTATTATATTTTAGTCATTATTTTATTTTTTACTTTATTTTGTACCAGCTGATTATTTTTAGAGGTAAATAATTTTTTTCCCTTGTAACAACTTAAACATTTGTTACCTATTCAAAACAAACTGATCAAAGTTTTAACAAATAACATATTCTAATTGTTACTGATATCGTGTTAAGCCTAAGAACATTAAAATATTTCAATTATTTTGAGAATTATATTAATTTTTAACAAAGCAATGAAAATTCAAATTTTTTTGTGACTTAATTTAATTAATGAAGATAATTTAAAAATTAAAGACATCATACTACTTAAAACTGTAAATTTGAAGAAAGAAATAATAAGTACATGTCTGATTATACTAATTTTTACTACTTAAAACTAAACTCAAAGAATAATAAAAATCTGTTTGACTAAATCGATTTTTATTACTTTTAACTATAAATTTAAACAATAATAATCACTTGCCGAGTGATAGCTTTAATCTTTAAATATAAATTTAAACAATAACAAAAATTCTTTCTGACTAAATCTATTTTTACTACTTAAAACTAACTCAAAGAATAATAAACATTCTATATCACTAAATTGATTTTTGCTAATTAATACTATAATTTTAAATAACAAATATCCTGTCTGACTAAATCTGCTTTTACTACTTAAAATTATAATTTTAAAGAAGAATATAAATTCTGTCCGACTAAATTGATTTTTACTACTTAAAACTAAACTCAAAGAATAATAAAAGTCTGTTTGACTAAATCGAGTTTTACTACTTTTAACTATAAATTTAAAGAATAACAAATATTCTGTTTGACTAAATCTATTTTTACTGCTTTTATGACTAAACTGAAAGAATAATAAAAATGCTGTATCACTAAATTGACTCATACTACTTAAAACTATAAATTTAAAGAAAATCAAACATTTTGTCCGACTAAATCTATTTTTACTACTTAAAAGTTTTAAGTAGTAAAAATAGATTTAATCAAATAGAATATTTATTATTTTTTGAGTTTAGTCTCAAGTAGTAAAAATATAGATTTAGTGCGATAGAATATTTGTCCCTCTTTCAATTCATAGTTTCAAGTAGTAAAAATCATTTTAGTCAGACAGAATAATTTTTCTTCTTTAAATGATAATTTTAAGTAGTGAAAGTCAATTTAGTCAGACTGAATAATTCTTCTTCTTTTATATTAAAATTTTAAGGAGTAAAAGTCAATTTTGTATTGCTAAATTGACTTTTACTACTTAAAATTATAATTTAAGAGAAGAAAAATGATTCTGTCTGACTAAATTGACTTTTACTACTTAAAATTATAATTTAAAAGAAGAAAAATGATTCTGTCTGACTAAATTGACTTTTACTACTTAAAATTATAATTTAAAAGAAGAAAAATGATTCTGTCTGACTAAATTGACTTTTACTACTTAAAAATTAAACACAAAGAATAATCAAAATTCTGTATAATTAAATTTACTCATACTACTTAAAACTATAGACTTGAAGAAATAAATAATAAGTAGATGTCTGACTATACTGATTTTTACTACTTAAAACTAAACTCAATGAATAATAAAAGTCTGAGGCGCATGAATAGATCCCAATTTTGATTTTCCAATTCTTTAATTTTACCAAAATTCTTTTTATCTACTTAGAATTAATTAATCGAAAAAATAATTTACAGAAACATTAGATTTTCGAATAAGAAATTGACAGAATAATATGAATGACTATTCGAGCGAAATTTTTTCAAATAAAAACTTTACAAAGAAAATAATATCAATAATTTCTTTATATTTCGATATTTTACTTTATTTTCCTTATTAAAGAATACACAAAGTAAAAAAATTCCTGCTCTTTTTGCAGTGCGAAAAAATGTCTATACTAATAATCGTTTTAATGTCAATTAATCGTTTCGTAATTTGACAAATTCAAATAGCGATTAAATCTTTGATTCAACAATAATTTTGCCTATTGCATACATAAATAATGAAGTGGATATAATAAATCATATTTGAGTATATATCTTCAATATGTGTACATAATGGATGAAATCCTTTAATAGGATTTTAAGCAAAGCTTTCTCTTTCTCTCTTTCCACATATACATATATGTATGTATGTATACATATATTTTGGGTTTTATATTTTCAAATATATTTATTGAGGACAATTTTGTCAATAATTAGAGGAACAAATACGACTATTGGATGAGTTTAATTAATGTTGGCGAATAGTGCTGATGAATATTGAGAAGCTTAAATGACATTTCACATATATATATACATATATATGTGAATATGTATATATATGTATACATATATATATATCGATATATATGTGTTGCATTTACGAAATGTGTGAGTCTCACAAAGCTATATATCACAGAGAAGGACAGGTGCCAGATAGGCATATTTGATCCGTAATCAGTATTAAATGCCACATGTAGTTTGAAGCATAGATATTAATGGGCATATGACACAAACTAGGGAATGGTATTTGTTGGGCTAATGAAGTCGCACGAACTGAATTTCGAAAAAAGACAACATTAATATGCTCTAATTTGTCGTTACCATAAAATTAAAACCGAATAGGCGCGTCGCAATGTTTGTTTATATCCTTTCTCTTTGAATTTGTTTTCAAAAGTTTGCGCCGAAAATTTTCTCCTTGAAATAGAAAGAATAAATAAATACTAAATAAATAAATAGTAAATATATAAATAAATAAATAAATAAATAATAAATGAATAATAAATAAATATTTAAATAATTCTCCTTTAAAATTAATACTCACCTTGTAAATAATGAAATGAAGAAGTAAAAAAAAAAAAATGTTTTTAATTCTCAAAACGGATACAGAGAAAAAGCGTTGGAAATGCAGATCTGGTAGGGAGGAGAGCTTATGAATGATATATTTTTCTTTATTGAGGATTAAAAAAATATGAATTACTAGTTTTTTTTGTTTCTTTTTTTTTTTGTTTTTTATTTCAAGACACTTTTCATGTGAAGTACAATTTAATGTTGTTAATAGAGTCATTCGGACCAGGAATAAAGACAATGGGTCTTGGGCAGGAGCCTAGGGTTTAAACGGCTATAAAAGCACTGGCTGAATAGCTTTAAGCTTTTCAGAATGAAATTTAGTGAATCCAATGCTCAGCTTTTATTACCCTTTGGCTGAAACCATCTTCTTTGCGTTTAAACAACCGCATGCTCGTAATCCACCGTCACACCATCATATATATAAATGTGTGTTTTTATAAATCTCCATTATTGGCAGAATTCAATACATAAACAATATTTTTTATCCATTTTTCCATTTTTTAGGGAGGCAAATACATTTTTTAAAAAAATTTACATTCGATAAATATTTATCCATTGGGTTTAATTATTTTTTGCTTCAATTCAATTTTGAATTTCGGGCCAAATTATTTCTGTAAGTTCCCGCCTAGAGGGCATGAAAATTCGCTCGTAAACGAGATTTTTTGCACGGGCTATAAGTACTACTAAGTCTCCTACTTCTGTTCTATTCAATTTTCTCTATTTTATTTATTTATTTATTATATTATTATCTTTTTATTATTTTAAAAAAAATTACGATTGTAAAATATTCAGTCAAATTTTTCATTGAATAAATATAGAAAAATTATAAGACGAACGTAACTATGTTAAAAATTAAATGGTAAATTTTATTGAAGATGAAAATGTTTCAGTTTCTTAAAAAAAAAATGAATTGAAAATAATTTTCCTCGTGATTTTTATTTCTTGAAATTCTTTAACGCCTTTAGTTGAATCGATAAAAGATGTGAATTCTTTTGAAGAGATTGAATGACATTCAAAAGTTCGGTTGCTTTGGGTAAAGAAAGACGTTTGTCGAAGAAAAATCTGGATTGCAATGCGCTTTCTTCCCTTCTCTTTATTTCTCTCTCTCTTTCTCTCTCTCATTCTTTCTTTCTTTCTTTCTTTCTTTCTCCTGGTTACAATTCGAAAATTCCTTGGGGCTTTCAATTTTTGAGCCAATTGACATAGAAGGGACAGTTGCGCGTTTAAAATGAGAATGAGAATTCGCTAAACGAAGCCATCGATTCTAGGACAATTCCCAGCCGTTTCTGGGTGGGTGACAGAGCGACCTCTCTGCAATACTGGAAACTGCCGTGGGCGACATTACGTGCGCCACAAATCAGATACTAAAAAAAACCGAGAAAAAAAGAGATAAAGAGAGAGAGAGAGAGAAAATTATAAATTAAATCAAAGCGCACTGAAACTCAGAGCGCAAAAAAAAGAACAAAAATGAAAATCTCATAAAAAAGTGAATATTAAACTTTTATGATTATTTCATCGCGATAGATATCTAATTTTTATATTCTTAAAATAAAATAGCATTTCATCAATATTGATAATTTTAACTATATTCAGTGTTCTAATTTTAATGCAGATGGTTCAATTATTATTATCCCTGATATCTGTTTTTCTTTTCTCAAGTCTCAGAAATAAATTTTTCTTTATTAGCAACGAAAAAAAAATGAAAGAAACAATTCTATTTTAATTTTTAATAATTTTTTCCAATATTCTTCATGTTTTTTCGAGTTTCAGAAATAAATGTTCTATTATTGAAAAAGAGAAAGAAATTTAAATAAATACAGAAACAATAATTCATATTTCAGTGAAATATATTCAAGATTTATAAAAGATTATTATGAGAATAAACAATTTTCTGCTAGACAATTAAATTACAGTTTATTTTCATCCTCCTTTATATAAAGCAGTGAATCGAAGTGGTTAAAGTGGAATAATGGATTTAATTAAATTGCCTCTTTAATAGAGCAAAAAGAAGACAATAATTTATAATTCAGATCAAGTAGATTGATTTTTTTTTTTAATAAGTTTATTTTGTATATTGATTTTCTAGATTTGAATTCACCGGAGTAAATATTTTTAGACGAATACGTGAATTTTTAAAAATCGTCCGCCATTTTGAATTTTTTTAATCTGACTTTAATTTAAATGAATTAACCTTAAATATAAATAACTAATTATAATTTTTTTAAACACTTTTTTGAATCGTTTTTTGGAAAATTTTTTAGCTGCAACAAAAATAAAAAACTTTTTGTGTAATAGCAACGTTTAGACATTTTCATTTTCTTGGAAAAATTCTTTTAGTCGTCTTTCATTTAAAATTTAAATTAATTAAAGTCCTGAAGTAAATTATTATCCTTTACCTCATTGTCTTTCATTTTCCATTCAATGAGTAAAAAACTGAAATAGAATTCAGGACGAAAGTTTTATATAATGTATTATGGATTTCTGTCAAGAAATTGTGTAGATAGGAATACTTTAAAATTTTTTCCTACGGTAATATTGTAAGAATCTATTCTGGCTTATACGAAAGAAAAAAAAATAGAGAGAAAGAGAAAGAAATGTTTTTCTTTCGTCTTTACATTGAAGATCCTGAGAATGTAATTCACGTTCGTTTTTTGATTATTTTACTCGAAAATGCATAAAATCCCTTAGTCTCGAGCTTTATGCATTCATCATGTTTTCACAGCTCTGAACTTCACCCCGCACACGACGGATTAAGTTACAGCTTACGAGTTGTAGCATGACCAACCATAATCTGTTACTGCATATGTATGTTCAGCTTCTAAACTCCAGATAAACCATGCAACGTACAGTTTAGAACATCATACGTGCTTTTCACCTTAATTGGCAAAGCTTTCATTTACATAACATACATCAGGCTTCTTGAGAGGTTTTGTCAAAAGAAAAAATTATTTTTATTTTTCACATTTAAAAAGAGACAATCTCTGTCAAAAATATGTCATTTTTCTTTAATATATAGTAAAAGAAAGCAGAATTACGTATTGCTTAGAAAAGTTCTTCTTCTTCATTCAAAAGAAATCATTTTTTAAAACAAGACTTTTTTAAATAAGAGTCCAGGTAGTGTGAATTGAAATAAGGAGTAAAAACAAAAAGTAATTATTTCAGATTAATGTAACTCTAAAAAATTGAAATTCAGGGCAAATATTACAGAAATATATGACATTTCTTACAATACAAGTTTTTTTTTTAAAGAAAAAAATTACAAATATTTTAGTGACTAAATTGATCTTTACCACTTAAAAATATCCATTTATAGAACAATAAATATTTATCTGACTAAATAGATATTTATTTTTTAATATTATAAATTCCAAGAATTTATTTTTACTACACTTTAAATTACAGTTTTAAAGAAGAAGAAATATTCTGTCCGACTAAAATGATATTTTCTACTTAAAACTAAACTTAAAGAATAATTCAACTTAGGTATGACTACATTAAATTGACTTATACTACTTGAAACTGTAAATTGAAAGAAAATTAAATATTCTTTTTAAATAAATTCATTTTTACTAGGTTCAAACTAAACTTAAAGAATAATAAACATTTTATATCACTAAATCGTTTTTTACTAATTATTATACTTATAATTTTAAATTACAAATCTCCAGTCTGACTAAATCTATTTTTACCACTTAAAATTATGATTTTAAAGAAGAATAAAAATTTTGTGACTAAATTTAATTTTTACTACTTAAAATTATAATTTTAATGAAGACTTGAAACTAAACTTAAACATTAATGAAAATTAAATTGACTCATACTACTTAAAACTAAACTTAAAGAATAATAGAAATCTGTATGTATTAATTGACTTATACTTCTTGAAACTGTAAATTTAAAGAATAACAAATATTCTGTCTGACTAAATATATTTTTACTACTTAAAATAATAATTTTAATGAAGAATAAAAATTCTGTTCGACTAAGTGATAAACTAAAATCAAACAATAATGAAAATTAAATTGAATCATACTACTTAAAACTAAAAAAAAGAATTAGTTTTTTTAATGACTAGATTGATCTTCACTACTTAAATCTATTAATTTTATAAAAGAACAAATACTGTCTGACTAAATCGATTTTTACTACTTAAAATCATAATTTTAAAAAAGAATAAAAATTTTGTCCGATTGTATTGATTACTATAAATTCAAAGAAAATGAAATATTATGTCTGACTAAATCTATTTTTACTACTTAAAATCATAATTTTAAAAAAGAATAAAAATTTTGTCCGACTATATTGATTTTTTCTACTTAAAACTAAACATAAAGAATAATTGAAATGACATTGACTCATACTACTTAAAACTGTAAATTCAAAGAAAATAAAATATCCTGTCTGACTAAATATATTTTTACTACTTAAAATAATAATTTTAAAGAAGAATAAATATTCTGTCCGACTACATCGTTTTTTTCTACTTGAAACTAAACTCAAAGAATAATAAAAATCTGTATGACTAAATTGACTCATACTACTTAAAACATGTAAATTAAAATAAATAGAAATATTCAGTTTGATTAAGTTGATTCTATTAATATTTAAAATTGTATATTTTAAAAATAATAAAAATTCTATATGACTAAATGGAATTTTACTGTTTAAAACTATAATTTAAAAAAAAGGAATTACAATTATTTTAATGACTAGATTGATCTTTACTACTTAAATTTATTAATTTTATAAAAGATCAAATACTGTCTGACTAAATCGATTTTTACTACTTAAAATAGTAATTTTAAAGAAGAACAAATATTTTGTCCGACTATATTGATTTTTACTACTTGAAACTAAACTCATACAATAATAAAAATTAAATTGACTAATACTACTTAAAACTGTAAATTCAAAGAAAATTATATATTCTGTCTGACTAAATTGATTTTTACTACTTTAAAGTTATTTATTATTTCATAGATAATTTTAAATACAAAAATACAATAAACGTTCGTTTCAATGTTCAAAATTTTAAGTTAAAAAAATTTAGGAAATTTAAAAAATTAAATAAAATCAATCAGTTTCATGCTTTTAGTGTTATCAACATTTTCTACCACACTATAAAATTGTACGCTTTTTTTCTTAGTAAAAAAATTGTTCATAAAAGTATATTTTTTTAATTTTCTATTATATTTTAAAAGAAGCAAAATAAAAAAAAAGAAAATTAGTAAAGAAATAGTGTAGGAATTTTCATAGATAGAGAAAATAAATGAGAATTATAGTGTCGAAGACTGCATTAAAATCGCATTATTAGGATGCGAAACTCGCTTATATTGAAGTTGAGGAACTCGAAGTATTTCGGCTAGTCCAGGAACCTGGAAATTTCCCCATCGACCTTAAAATACACGTTATACACTCTTCTCTCTCCCCTATTCGGCTTGTAATTTATTTCGTTGCCTCAACGTCATAATATTTTTGACTGATAGCCGTAAATTTCAACTAAAAGAGAAAAGCTGTAAAAAATGTTATATCAAGGATAAAAAATTTTTTCCAATAAACTTTCACTTTTATTCTGTATGCATTTTTTTTTGGATTATCATGAGCTCTCGTTTTTTTGTAAAACAAAAAATTTTTGACTTTGAATACATTGATAGATATATATTAATTAATTTTATACTCTATTTACCGCAGGGAGAATTTCATTCAATTTTACATTTATATTCTACTTTTTTTTCAATTTTTTTTCCTTATTTTATAGTTCGTTTTAATCTAGTTTAGAAAAATTCAAACGAGTTGTAAAAAGGGAAAAAGCATTTTTTTTAGGAAGATGCTTTCATCGTAGAAAGAAATTCTTGAGATTTGTGCTCATATAAATTTATCCTACTATAAGAATGAAAAGAAGCTTTAAGTTGGGAAAATGGGAAAGCTTTTTATGTTTTGAAAATGATGTAGGTTTTCTTCTAATAATATAAAGAAAAACCAGAGAGTGAGTAAGAGAGAGAGAGAGAGAGAGAAAGAGAGAGGAAAGAATTGAAAGGCTCTGAGTTATTCGACGTATTGACTTCATTGACTAGAGAAATCCGCGGAATTCCAAATATGTGAAGGAATGCAGAAAATACAATCGATGCCGAGAAAGCCCGTCTCTTTCTTGAAAAGTACAGCAAACGCCTTTTACGTACGATTTCATTTCTCACCAGAGAGGCAGGAAATTGAAGTTGAAGATCTGCGATCCGTAGGAATGGTTTCGAGAAAAGAGACTTCCTACATGATTCATGTCAATATCGAAACGCTTTCAGTACCTAAAGTCCCTATGAGATCTAGAAAAACATACAAGAGAAAGAGAGAGAGAGAGAGAGAGAGAAAGAATTCAACAGAAGTGTTTATTATCTATTTAATGCTTTAAACATTTTTTTTTTTGCATCAAAAAGCGTTCTAAGTATATTCATATTCTAAAGAGAGATTTATTTACTAGGAGAAAAAAATTTACTGATTTCAAACAAAAATTTTTATTAGCCATTTGTTTATATCTGTTATAAATAAATTATTTCACTTTAATCAAATTAGTTAACAGTTCTATTCAGTAAACTAACATTTAAAATGAAAGAATAACATTTAAATTAAAAAATAACATTTAAAATAAAAAATAACATTTAAAATAAAAAATAACATTTAAATTTAAAAATAAAAAAAACTAACATTTAAATTAAAATTTAAATTGAACAAACTAAAAATTACTTGAAAAACACATATTTATTAGTAACAAAGAAAAAACTTATTAACTGGAGATCGATTATGTAATTTTATTCTGACTTTCATTTTTACTTTCATTTTCGTTCTTACTTTCACTTTAATAGAATTTCATTCTCACTTTTATTTTCACTTTTACTTTGACGCAATTTCACTTTCTCTTTCGTTTTCATTTTTATTCGATAGAATTTAAATTTCACTTGCACTTTCATTTTTATACTTTCGACATAATTTGAAATTTACTTTCTCTTTTAGTTTGATAAATTTTTATTTTCACTTTCACTTTGACAGAAAATGAAAATAAAAATCTGTCACAGTGAAAGTGTAATTAAAAATTACATCAAGTAAAACTGTAAAAATAAGAGTAAAAATAAAAATCTTAAAAAAAGTGAAAATGAAAGTGAAAATAAAAATTTGACAAAGTGAAAATGAAAATGAATGTAACAACAAAAATTTATAAAAGTGCAAATGAAAGTGTATACAAATTCTTTCAAAGTGAAAGTGAAAAGAAAAGTGGAAAAAATGAAATTGCATTACAAATTACAAATCGAGTCCCAGACCATTTACTCCACATTTATTAAATTAGGAAATTTGATTTATTTATTATTTCAAATAAAAAATATAGAATTAGAAGAAAATAAAAAATTTTATTTATTCTACATGAAAAAATATATAGCTTTTTAATAAAATAAAATCGTATATTTCAAATAATTATTTTATTTTTAAATATATGTTTTATTTAAACGAAGAGAGTTGAATTTAAAACACTGGCTGACTTAAAACAGTATCAAATTGCAACGAATTAATATAAAAAAATGTGCTTCAAATAAAAAATTGATCCAACCTTTTGGTATCAATTTGGTACTTTCAAAAAAACTGTAAAAAGAAAAATTGACTCAATGTCTATTTATAATGCGCTACAAAAATATAATTTTTTTGTTCTAGTTTTGCGATAGAAATTTGTCTTTTTTTCTAATTTCTAAAGAAATTTAAAAAAAAATACAATTAAAAAAAAATAATTTTTAATAACAGAAATATTTTAAAAGCAAAAAAACTTATAGTCCGGGAGCTAGCGACCAAAACAACTATCTCATTTCATACCGGCTGGAAATTTGAGTATAGATTACTGAAGACATGTAAATAACAGAAACCCACGTCTGGCAGGCCAGCGCTGGGGCAGGGGGCGGCGGCGGGGGGGCGAATAGGTGAAAAATAATGTAAAATTTTCTGATTTCATACCGCTTAAAACCTTCATAACTCGAAAGTAGACACCCATACGAGTGTAAAAATGTGCGTCTGGCAGTTCTGGGGTGGGGCAATGTACGTCTGGCAAAGGGTTAAACACGCAAAAAAATCGAAAATTTTTTCTGATTTCATACCGCTTAAAACCTTTAGAAATCGAAAGTTTACATCCACACGAGTGTAAAAATGTGCGTCTGGCAGTTCTGGGGTGGGGCAAAGTACGTCTGGCAGCCCTTCGAAGATGCGGCAAATCGGTCAAGCGGTGAAAAAAAAAGTAAATTTTCTCATTTCATACCGATTAAAACCTTCGTAACTCGAAAGTTTACATCCACACGAGTGTAAAAATGTGCGTCTGGCAGTTCTGGGGTGGGGCAAAGTACGTCTGGCAAAGGGTTAAACACGCAAAAAAATCGAAAAATTTTTCTGATTTCATACCGCTTAAAACCTTTAGAAATCGAAAGTTTACATTCAAACAAGTGTAAAAAAGTGCGTCTGGCAGTTCTGGGGTGGGGTAAAGTACGTCTGGCAGCACGTCGAAGATGCGGCAAATGGGTCAATAGGTGAGAATAACCTACATTTTTCTTATTTCATACCGATTAAAACCTTTTTAAATCGAAAGTTTATATACAAATAACTGTGAAAATACTTATGTGTCAGTTCTGGGGTGGGGCAACATACGTCTGGCAAAGGGTTAATCACATAAAAAATCATAAAAATTAATCTCATTTCACATTGATTAAAACCATCATATATCGAAAGTTTACATTTAACCCTCACAGGCTCGAGTTCGATTTTTGAAATGCGCGCACAAGGTGGGTCCGAGGGACCCGGATGTTTCAATGCAATAAAAAATAAAATTTAATAGCAAAGTGCTTCATATTTTCCATATTTAATACAGTTTTAATGATATAATTGCATAAAAAATTTTAAATATTAAAAAATAATCAAGATATAACTAAAATTTGTTTAATAAATTTAATGAGTCATTTTGAATAAATCGAACTACATACTTATTAAGCAAGATTTTTTTAATGTGTATTTTTTGTTCTATTAAATTTACCGATGTATTAAGCATATGTTATCACTTATTATGGCAGTTGCTGATAAAAATACCATAAATAAATCCAATATTGCATAAAAATTGCAAATTTTTAAATTCTTTTTCACAGCCCGGGTCCCTCGGACCCGGCTTGAGCCCTTACGTATGTTCGACTTAAAAGGTAATTTTTCCAAAATATTTTATAAATAAAGAATTGTTTTATATTGATGAAAAATGTGTGTTTTTACGTCCCCAAGCCTAATGTGAAGTTGATTTTCCAATAATATTATTTTAACCGGAAGTAGATCAAAAAAACTTTCCTCCGGGTCCGAGGGACCCGGCTCGAGCCCGTGAGGGTTAAACAAATATAAAAATCTACATCTTCGAAGGGCTGCCAGACGTACTTTGCCCCACCCCACGACAGCCAGACGAGTATTTTTACACTTGTTTGAATGTAAACTATCGATTTCTAAAGATTTTAATCGGTATGAAATGAGAAAAAAAATTTCGATTTTTTACGTGTTTAACCCTTTGCCAGACGTACTTTGCCCCACCCCAGAACTGCCAGACGCACATTTTTACACTCGTGTGGATGTAAACTTTCGATTTCTAAAAGTTTTAAGCGGTATGAAATCAGAAAATTTTACATTATTTTTCACCTCTCGACCGATTTTCCGCATCTTCGAAGGGCTGCCAGACGTACTTTGCCCCACCCCAGAACTGCCAGACGTACATTTTTACACTCGTGTGAATGTAAACTTTCGATTTCTAAAGGTTTTAAGCGGTATGAAATCAGAAAAAATTTTCGATTTTTTTGCGTGTTTAACCCTTTGCCAGACGTACTTTGCCCCACCCCAAAACTGCCAGACGCACATTTTTACACTCGTGTGGATGTAAACTTTCGAGTTACGAAGGTTTTAATCGGTATGAAATGAGAAAATTTACTTTTTTTTTCACCGCTTGACCGATTTGCCGCATCTTCGAAGGGCTGCCAGACGTACTTTGCCCCACCCCAGAACTGCCAGACGCACTTTTTTACACTTGTTTGAATGTAAACTTTTGATTTCTAAAGGTTTTAAGCGGTATGAAATCAGAAAAAATTTTCGATTTTTTTGCGTGTTTAACCCTTTGCCAGACGTACTTTGCCCCACCCCAGAACTGCCAGACGCACATTTTTACACTCGTGTGGGTGTCTACTTTCGAGTTATGAAGGTTTCAAGCGGTATGAAATCAGAAAATTTTACATTATTTTTCACCTATTCGCCCCCCCGACGCCGCCCCCTGCCCCAGCGCCGGCCTGCCAGACGTGGGTTTCTGTTAATTACATGTCTTTAGTAATCTTTACTCAAATTTTCAGCCGGTATGAAATGAGATAGTTGTTTTGGTCGCTAGCTCCCGGACTATTATAGAAAGTACAATTAAAATTCTTTAGAAAATTCAATTATTTTTAATAGAATTTCAGGAAATTTCAAGTACTTAAAAAATTTCGAATTACCTGTTTATAAAAATTGCCAATTATCTTTAAAATAAATAAAATTAAAATATTTTAAAACCCTAATTTTTTCAGAATTTTCCATAAAATTTTTTTTAATTTTTGCGAAAAATTAAATTATTTTAAAAGCAATTTTGATTCTTTAATGTTGCGCTTTTAACACTAACAATCATACGAATACATTTTATTCAATTTCATGAAATTTGATAATTCCCTAATAAATTTTTTTTTTAAATCTATACGCTTAAGTTCTTTTATTAAAATTCTAAAAAAAATTAGAAAACAGAAATTTTAATTTAATTTTTGAAAAATTTACTTAGTTTTAAAAAAATTAAATAAAATTTCTCGTTTTCCAACTTTTTTCAGAATTTTAGTTTTATCACTTTTTGAAATACAATTCTTTTTTTAAAATTGCAACTGATTTAAATAATTTTTTAAAAATTACAATTAATAACTTTTAGGAAATTCATTCTGGAATTTAATTATTTTTGAAACAAATTTAATTATTTAAAGAAATTTGAAAAAATCGAGGTATTACTTTAAAATTCATTGTGATTGTAAAAAGTTTTTAAGGAAAGAAGAAAGTTAAGAGAAATTCAAGATTTTCGAATATTTTAAAAATTTATTTTGATACCAAAGTTCAGAAGTTTTGTAGTTAATTTAAAAAAATTCAAAATGGCGGTTTTAATATGTCAACCAATAATGTTAAAAATTATTCAGAGTTGCTGAAAGCTCGTTAGTTGGGAGTTTGACAGTTACTAAATTTAAAAAATATTATCCGACATTTTAGATCCACCATTTTGAATTTAAAAAATTTGACATTAAATTCGGATTTAATTACTCCAAAAACTTTAAATGTGACTTAATGGAATTTTTTTAGAAACTTTTTTTTTAACCGTTTGTAGCTCGAAAAGGGAATTTTTCACTAGAGTGTGAAGAGGTTAAAACAAAATATGTTTTTTAATAATAAATGAAACTATTTTTAACAAATTAATTATTGAAATATTAAGAAACATATTTTGTTAATTTATTTTCAAATAAATTTTTTCGCATTATGTCAGTAGTTTTCAATGATGACAGCTGTGCAGTTGAAACGTAAAAAATTAAATTTTTATCATGATCGTTCATTTCAACAATTATTTACCTATCAATACAACCGAGTGATAGAATAAATCTCATATTTTGAAATAAATTTTTTTTAATTGATATACATTTTATTTAATTGAAATAAATTTTACATAATTGAAATATATAACTTCTCCGGATGAATTGAAAACTGAAAAATGCTTTTTCAAAAAAAAAAAAAAAAAAAAATACACTGTAAACTAATAATAAAAAAATAATTACTAAAGCAGCTCAAGTCTCCGTTAAATGGCTTTTTCGCGCTTGAGGTTTTCTTTTCGAGCTTCATTGTTCTATAATGCGGTGATAGTTAATTGGAATTTACCGCAGCGCCACTTATAATCTTATCGGATTCATTAATCGACAGGCTCTGGCGAACCCAGATCCGCCAAGTACAATGTCCTTTTGCTCCGTTATCGTAACCTGCAAAGCGAATCTGCTTAATTGGGTTAACGGGACTAGAATGTAAATCGATGTCATTTTATGCCGCGAACGTGCTTCATCCCTTTTATATGAGATATTTCAAAGTTTCTTCCAAGGAAATACATTATATGTTCTTTTCGACACCATCGCTCGTAATTTTGCACTAAAGTTTTTTTTTCGTTACTCTTCTTTTTTTTGCACACTTTGCTAGTTTTTTTTCTTTTGCTATCTAAAATTTCCATTTTCTTTTCTTTTTGCATCAGTTTTCATTTTTTTTTCTCTCATAGCGTCAATTTTAATTTTTTTCTCTCTTATTATCAATTTTAACTTTTTTTTTGTCCTAGCTGCACGAAAAGTATGTCATTTCGGGCACTTAAAGTGGGCGCAAAGTAACTGATTCTCGCCCGGGGCCGGGGAAGCGGGCGCAAAAGTTCTTTTACGCCCGCTGACGTCACACAAGCGGGCGCAAAAGTACTTTTGCGCCCGCTTCATCTAGCCCGAGCAGGCGTAAAAGTACTTTTACGCCCGCTTCGCTCGTGCCCTCAATGCCATACTTTTCATGCGGTTAGGACAAAAAATTATGTTCGCAACATGGGCGCAAAGGTGATTACGACTTTGGCGAGATTTCGGGACCTCGGGGACACTTTCGCACCCTCGGCTTCGCCTCGGGCGCGAAAATGTCCCCTCGGTCCCTTCATCTCGCCATCGCCGCAATCACCTATTTTGCGCCCTTGATACGATAATAACTATTCTTTCTTATTATCAGTTTTCATTTTTGTTTTCTTTTATTTACAAATAGTTTCTATTTTTTTTCGTTTGCAACAGTTTCAATTTTCTTCATTGTTGGTAATTTTGTAATTTCTCTGTTTTCGTTTTTATTCCAGAGCTGGTATGATGATTGCAAAAAATGACACTGAGACTTTTCTAAAAATTCCAAACATCAAAATTGCCGACGAGGGATTGTACAAGTGTGAGGCTACTTATTTGGCAGTGAATCGAGAATGCAACAATGTTCAACATATCACACTCAACGTCACTGGTGAGTTTTTAAAGAAAAGAATTTTATATTTTACAAATTATTTACAAACTTTTTTTCCTGATACAAAAAAAACAATTCATTAAAATCAAATAAAATTATTCATTATCAAAATAAACACGCACTTGGATTAAATAATTTCATAATAATTTTATTACTATGAATCGTAGATAATTAGTAATAAATAATTACATTGAAAACAAAAATTTATTTGAATCAAAATAAACGATTACATGACTCCACAGAAATAATGAAGTTTAATATAGTTTTAATTATCTTAACAAAGCCTATTTTAATCGTGTTTTGTAAACCACTCCAACAAAATAAGTCATATTAATAGCAAGTGTGTGTAAAAATAATTTTATATTTAGTAATTAAAGTACTTAAATGATAAAAAACAATTTAGTCAGACAAAATATTTTTTTATCTCTAAAATTACAATTTTAAGTATTATGACTCAATTTAGTAGTATGGAATTTTTATTATTTTTTTTTAATTTACTTTTAACTTTTAAGTAGTAAGAATAGATTTAATCATATAGAATTTTGTTCTCCTTTCAATTAATAGTTTTAAGTAGTAAAAATCAACATAGCCAGGCAGAATAATTGTTCTTCTTAAAAAATATAATTTTAAGTAGTAAAAATCAATGTATAGTCATACAAAATTCTTATTATTCTAATATTCTTTGTGTTTTTTAAGTAGTAGAAATAGATTTAGTCATACAGAATGTTTATTATTCTTTGAGTTCTGTCTTAAGTAGTAAAAATATATTTAATCAGACAGACTATTTGATTTTCTTGTAATTTATAGTTTTAAGTAGTATGAGTCAATTTAGTCATACAAATTTTTATTATTTTTTGAGTTTAGTTTTAAGTAGAAAAAATCAATTCAGTCGGACAGAATTTTTATTCTTTTTTAAAATCATAATTTTTAAGTAGTCAAAATAAATTTAGACAAACAGTATTTGTTCTTTTCTAAAATTAATAGTTTTAAGTAGTGAAAATTAATCCAGTCATTCAAATTTTTTACCACTTAAAAGTAATAAATTTTAAATAGAACAATCGTTCTGACTGAAGAAATTGATTTTTACTACTTAAAACTGTAAATTTAAAAAAAAAACAAATATTCTGTCAGACTAGATCAATTTTTACTATTTAAAAGTAAAATTAAAGAATAATTCAAATTATGTATGACTAAATTGATTTATACTACTTAAAACTATAAATTGAAAGAAAAATAAATATTCTGTTTGACTACATCTTTTTTTACAACTGCAAACTAAACTTGAAGAATAGTAAACAGTCTATACCACTAAATTTATTTTTACTAATTATTACTATAATTTTAAATTACAAATATCCTGTCTGACTAAATCTATTTTTACTACTTAAAATTATAATTTTAACAAAGAATAAAAATTCTTTCCGAATATAGTGATTTTTCTACTTGAAACTAAACTCAAACAATAAAAATAAAATTGACTTATACTACTTAACACTGTAAATTCAAAGAAAATAAAATATTCTGTCCGACTAAAACTATTTTTACTACTTACAATTTTAATTTTGAAGAAGAATAAAAATTTTATTCGACTATATTGATTATTGATTTTTTCTACTTGAAACTAAACTCAAACAATAATAAAAATTAAATTGACTTATACTATTTAAAACTGTTTTAAAGAATAACAAATATTCTGACTGATGAAATTAATTTAATAATAAAATTATAAATTTTAAATATAAATTTAATTAATTTATTAAATAATAAAAATTAAATTGACTTATACTATTTAAAACTGTTTTAAAGAATAACAAATATTCTGACTGATGAAATTAATTTTTACTACTTAAAACTATAAATTTAAAAAAGAACAAATATTCTGTCAGACTAAATTAATTTTTACTATTTAAAAGTAAAATTAAAGAATAACATATTCTATGTCCGACTAAATTAATTTTAACTACTTAAAAGTTTAAATACATTTATTACAACAACATTCTGTGGATTCTTTCTTCTAAAAACTAACCTCAAAGAAGTATAAAATATAAAATTAAAATTTATTACAATAATTAAATTAAAAAAATTTTTATTTAACCCAAATATATATTATATTTGATTTATACAAAACATTTCTCCGAGTAAAAATTAATTAATTTTCAAACCAATAGAAAAATGAAACAGAAAAGCAAAGAAAAAATTTTGACAATGTCAACTTTTTTAGAAATTCAAGAAAAAAAAATCAAAACCAAATTATTACTTCTTTTTTCACCATCACGATATTATACTTTGAGATATACGATAATATTTCTCTCATTCTCGCGAATCATTTTTCAAGCAAAATGTAAATACACATCTCATTTTTTTTCCGTCTCATTTTGACGTCTTTTTGCATTTTTTTCATCAACACTTTTTTTGCAATATTTCCTTTTTTTTTTTTAATTTTATCACTCCCTCAAGTAAGATAAAATGAAAAGAGTACTTTATAGTGCGAGAAACTATCGATTTAATCTAGAGAAGCTTAACTCTCAAACTATATACAATAGAATGCAAAATCTGAAGCGGATTATGATGAGACTTATGAGTAAGATAGAGAAGAGCGAAAAAGGAAAGATGGAGAAAGGCGAAGAAAGAGAGATTGGGAGAGTGAGAAAGAGAGAGAATGGATGCATCGAAGATCAGAAAGATAAGATACACTCAAATCGTTTACGAGATGTTATATTGTGAATGATAAAATCCAAGTTTGAAATTACTTCTCAACTGCATTATGGTAACGATTACACACAGTTTTGAAAACTATATAGAAAGTCACCGTGTGTTGTTTTTCGTTAAGTCCCTTATTCAATGTATATATATATATATAGTCCTCGTAATATGCGATATAACGAGTTCCTCTACTGGCATAGATATAAAGAAAATACACCGTGACTTTATCGTCGCTCTAGAGTAAAACCGCCGGGATGCATAGTGTAGTTTGTTAGTAGAGGAAGATGGCCCATGTACAATAGAATTATGTTGCCCGGGGCGTCCTTTGCGTTCTCGAATCTTTACCTGGTTATACTCTGACTTTTTTTTGCCCCCTCTCCTTTCACCTCTCTCTCGTCTCGTCCCACTTTACCTTTTCTATTCTTAGTAGTAATTTAGTAGATATAGAGGTGCATTATACGTTTACGCGGAGGCGAATGAATTTTCTCGAGCGAATCTACCCCATTAAAAACTTTTGCATTAAACTTTATGCCCTTTGCGTATATAAGTGTTTTACATATACTTGTACTTAAAATTTGATACACTTATACCATTAGGCACTTGGTGTGTATGTATACATATACAAATAATTTTCCTTAATGGGCCTTTTTACTTCTCGTTTTGCATTAATTATACTCATTGTTATCCATATTATTATATGCTACTGCAAGCTATTATGTTGCATGATTCTTGTTTTTATTATTATTATCATTATCATTATCATTATCATTATCATTAGAGCGACATGAGTTTGCCCTTACGAATTTTTCACGAAACCAAAATAAGCTGAAAGTAGTATTATTAATTTTTTTACTGATAGTAACTAGATTTAATTTGTATGCAACTCAGGGATATTATGATCACTTTACATACCTATACAGACACATACTAAATTTTCCCTTATTGCCCAGCGGTTAATAAAGTGACCATTATTGACCTAGGTCAATAAAGAACCCATTTTTGCGCTAGGTTAATAAAGTATCTATTATTACCCTAGGTTAATAAAGTATCCAACATCACCCTAGGGTAATAAAAAATCCATTATCATCCTAGGGTAATAATAAGCAATAAATAAGGCTTCAAGGAGAAAAAAAAATTTCAAGCAGTCAACAAAGTGCTCATTACCTCCCTAGGTCAATAAAGTACCCATTATTACCCGAGGGCAATAATAACCAATAAATGTTACTTTGAGAAGAAAGACAATTAATTTTTAAACAGTCAAGAAAGTGCCTATTATTGCCCTAGGTCAATAAAGTACCAATTATTCCCCTGCAATTAATATTGATTCAAGAAGAAAATAAAAATTTTTAAGCGTCTAATAAAGTGTCCATTATTGCCCTTGGTCAATAAAGTACCCACTATTACCCTAGGGCAATAGCAGTAAATATTGCTTCAAGAAGAAAGGAAATTTATTTCTAAGCAACATTAACGAGGAATGTCGTATATTATTAATACAATACTGATAAGAAACATTTACAATATTGTCGTGTTATATCATAACTATATTGATGAAATATATTTGCAACCTTCACGTGTAATATTAAAAAAATATTTGTAACATTTTCGTACTATATTGACAAAATAATTTTCGGTAAATATTTATCAACTTTGACGTGTAGTTTTGCTTCAAATAACCTGAATTATTTGAATTATATATTGCTTTGAACCAAATAAATCTTGAATGGATCAAGTAAATAATTAATTGAATGTAATAAATGAATTTATTTAACGTAAATAATAATTAAAATTCAAACTGATCATTTATTTAAACATATTTCATTCAAATATTTAAGTTTCTGATACAAACATAATTTACTTTGGCACAATTAATTAATTTAAATATTTAATTCTTTGACGTAAATAAGAATTATTTATCACAATAAATTATTATTGATTCAACTATAAACTAAATTATTTGAGCAATTATTATTTATGCTCTAACTTAATTATATTGATTCTTAATTTTATTACCTGCACCCAAAGACAAATTTTATTTAAACCAAATGTAAATTATAAGAGTTAATTAAACGTATATTTGTTTCAGAGTCTAATATTGCTTTTTTAATTAATTTTTATTTTTTAATAAAATTTCCATTTTATTTTACTTTATTCCTATCGAAATTTATTTCTGTTTAATTATAATTGATTAAAATAAGACCGATGCTTGAAAATATTAATAGAATTATAGAGCACTTTCTCTAAGTGAATTTAAAGGAATTCTTAGTTTATACCTATAGGTCGTTATTGAATAAATTATACATTACAAACGGTTTTAAACATATTAAAATAACTATATGCGCATTGATAGTAAAATTAGGTGGTTATTTTAATTCTAAGACTACAATATTCAGCTGAATATTAAATTTTCATCCATTTATTTTTATTTATATTTATTATTATTTATTAATTATTCATTATTATCTATTTATTAATGAATAATCAATTATTAATAATTAATTTTTTTATTAATAATTATTAATAATTAATTAATTAATACTTAATTAATTTGAAGTGAAAAAACTTTTTTTTTGTCTAATTAAATATTACTTTTTTTAATAAATAATAATCATAAATTATAGATTTAAATATAAATTAATTAATCTTCTTTGTAGATGAATATAATATTGAAAATAAAATGTAAAAATAATTGTTGACCGGAATTTGTTTTGTAACATAAATTTATAAGGTTATTAAAAAATAAATCGTCTTAAAAAAATTAATTTCATTCGCTCTAAAGCAAATAGAAAAATCTTGTATTGAAAACAATTTTTGTAAGTTTCTTTTTCATCAAGCCTTATTCTTTGGTTTTTTATTATTGTTATTATTTCTTTTTTGTGAAACGAAATTTCCCTGTGAAATTTGTTTTAATTAATATCTTAATTTTCACAAACCGTAAAAAAGTAGTTTTTCATCTAAACCGCAGAAATGGGTGTGTGAGTGTTGAACCTCAATTTTTTTTTCTTCATTTAAGAATTCTAATTAAACACACGATTCTAGAAATTTATAATTTTTTAATTAGAAATATATTTCATAGATATTAAATACAATTAAATTATTTACTCACGCGAATATAATCTATACATATGAGTGAGAGGGAGAGAGAGAAATAGAAATAATTACTAATACAGTGAGTTTATTTATAAATGTGCGATGGAAACATAAACTCCTGTGAAATTCTCTAACACAAACTTGATTAAATATTCAATGACAAACATTGCGCTGTATATATTCCGTTGAGGAAAACAGTTTTCTAACTTTATTTTTTAACAGTTTATATTGTTTTAATTTGCAAACATATAACTTTATTTTGAGAAATTATATAAATGTGTCAAAGAGAGGTGAGAAAAAAGTTTTTCTTTTTTCTTTGACTCTAGAAATATTTAATGTTCATTTCAAGTGCAAAGAGTGTAAAGGAGGTGAAATAACAAAGGTGTATATACATAGAATTAATCACTCAGTGTATAAGATTTAGCATAGCATGTTTGTGTAAATTTTAAAAGCGGCTATAATCCCTATCGGAACATTTCATCTCTACTGGAGAACTTTAGTCTCCGAGGGTAGATTAAATCTTTTGAATAAAGATTGAAAACGATTTTCAGAATATGCAACAATTGGCAATTGTACTTGTTGCCAGGACAAGTTGTCATTGTTTGTCATTGTCGAACTTTGTTTCTTTTTTTTTAAAGGGATTTTTTTCCTATCCTTTTTCTTGAAGAAGAAAATCTTTTTTTTTCTTTTTCAGGCGAATAATAAGAGAAATGAATAATGAATGGTTTGAGAAAGAAGTTGTAAAAAAGAATTCGTTGAAATGCTTCCGCTAACTTAAGATTTAGAGACTATAGTCACAGTTCCATTTAGGCTTGCACTTAAGGTCTTGCCGAGCCAAGAACCATAACACACACGATATATATTAGGTGATTTTCAGCCAAGACAATTTTGTCGTTTCAAGGCATATTTCATGTAAAGCCTGAGAATTTCCATTTTAGTCTGCTCGTTTCATTTACTAGGGGAAAATAATTTTGCTTACTTTGCGACGGCATTATTCTGCAGTATTTTTATTATTTTTGTTTAGTTTTGTATTTAATTATTATTTATGTACATTTTTTTTATTCTTATATTTATAATCAGTTATATTGAAAAAATAAGTAAAAAATTTGAGTATAAGTAGAATAGAAATTTTAGCAAACTTACTACAGCTTTGGGAGAAACGTATCAAAATAAGAAAAATTCATATGTAAACTATTCTGAAATGGATATGAAAATAAATTTAATTAAAAAATTTTAAACTAAAATAAATGTATTTCAAAGTTTATTAAATATTATAAGTAATTTATCAATTTGAAACTATAAATTTTAAGAGGAACAAATTTTCTGTTAAACTAAATTAATTTTTGATATTTAAAAGTAAAATTAAAGAATAACATATTATTTGCTCGACTAAATTGACTTTTACTAATTAAAAGTATCAATATATTTATTATAATAAAAATTCTGTTGATTTTTACTACTTAAAACAGTAAATTTGAAATTAGGATTAACAAATATTTGTCTTACTAAATTAATTTTTACTACTTAAAAGTTAAAACTAACCTCAAAAAATTATTTTGTAAACCACTCCATCAAAACTGTGTCATATTAATAACAGGTGTGTGTAAAAATAATTTTACATTTATTAATTAAAGTAGTTAAATGGTAAAAACAATTTAGTCAGATAAAATAATTGTTCTTTTTTAAAATTACAATTTTAAGTAGTATGGCTTAATTTAGTAGTACAGAATTTTTTATTATTGTTTACGTTTACTTTTAAGTAGTAAGAATATATTTAGTCAGACAGAAATTTGTTCTACTTTCAATTAATAGCTTTAAGTAGTAAAAATCAACATATCCAGACAGAATAATTATTCTGCTTAAAAATTATAATTTTAAGTAGTAAAAATGAATTTAGTCATAGAAAATTCTTATTATTCATTGCGTTTTTTTAAGTAGTATAAATAGATTTAGTCACACAGAATGTTCACTATTTTTTGATTTCAGTCATAAGTAGTAAAAATGGATTTAGTCAGACAAAATGTTTGATTTTCTTTAAATTTATAGTTTTAAGTAGTATGACTCAATTTAATCATACAGAATTTTTGTTATTCTTAAATTATACAATTTTAACTAGTAAATTTAAAGTTTTAAGTAGAATGAGTCAATTCAATCTTTTTTTCAAATCTCTAGTTTTAAGTAGTATGAGTCAATTTAATTTTTATTATTGTTTGAGTTTAGTTTCAAGTAGAAAAAATCAATTTAGTATGGCAGAATTTTTATTCTTCTTTAAAATTATTATTTTAAGTAGTAAAAATAGTGTTTTAGTCAGACAGGATATTTGATTTTCTTTGAATTTACAGTTTTAAGTAGTATGAGTCAATGTCATTTCAATTATTCTTTATGTTTAGTTTTAAGTAGAAAAAATCAGTATAGTCGGCCAAAATTTTTATTCTTCTTTAAAATTATGATTTTAAGTAGTAAAAATAGATTAAGTCAGACCGAATATTTCATTTTCTTTGAATTTACAGTGTTAAGTAGTATGAGTCAATTTAATTTTTATTGTTGTTTGAGTTTAGTTTCAAGTAGAAAAAATCAATATAGACGGACAGAATATTTATTCTTCTTTAAATTTATAGTTTTAAGTAGTAAAAATTAATTTCATCAGTCAGAATATTTGTTATTTTTTAAATTTATAGTTTTAAGTAGTATGAGTCAATTTAGTTATGCAGATTTTTATTATTCTTTGAGTTTAGTTTTAAATAGAAAAAATTAATTTAGTCTGACAGAATTTTTATTCTTTTTTAAAATTATAATTTTAAGTAGTGAAAATAAATTTAGAAAAACAGTATTTGTTCTTTTTAAAATTAATAGTTTTAAGTATTAATAAAAATCAATCTAGTCATTCATAGTTTTTACCACTTAAAAGTAATAAATTTTAATTAGAACAAACATTCTGTCTGGTGAAATTAATTTTTACTACTTAAAACTATAAATTTAAAGAAGAACAAATATTTGTCCGACTAAATTAATTTTCACTGCTTAGAACTAACCTCAAAGAATTTTAAAGATCTGTATAACTGATTCTGACTACTTTAATTTATAAATTTAAATAAAAACAAATATTCCGTCTTGACTTAATAGATTCATACTACTTAAAAGTAAAGTATAAGAATAAAATATTTATTTCCTGACTAAAGTACTTTTTACTACTTAAAACTGTAAATTTGAAGTCAGGATTAAAAAATATTTTTCTGACTATAAATTAATTTTTACTACTTAAAACTGACCTCGAAGAATTGTAAAAAATTCTGTATGACTAAATTGACTCATACTACTTAAAACTATAAATTTAAAGTAAGGACTAACAAATATTTGTCTAACTAAATTAATTTTTACTACTTAAAACTGTAAATTTGAAGTCAGGATTAACAAATATTTGTCTGACTATAAATAATTTTTACTACTTAAAACTATAAATTTAAAGTTATGATTCACAAATATTTGTCTGACTAAATTAATTTTTACTACTTAAAACTATATTTATATTAATAAATGAAGAAAAGTAATGAAATATTTATTATTAATAAATTACTTTTATTCGTCTCTATTAACTTTTACCAAAAAATTATTTAAAATGTGTTAACAGTATTTTTCCCTTTCGTGTGAATCAGAACAGTAGAGAATGCATAAAATCTTGATGTTGTCTCTGAGCAAAATCCTATCTCTGCTTAAAATTCCACAAGCTCGTACATCAACATTCGTTTACCGAATTTTCCTCAATTCTACAATTGCAATACACATTGTAATCATTGACAGTGGAGAAAATTTACAAGTGCTATATGGTAAATTTTCATGAACTAACAACACAGTACAATTGTAAATTATACAGAGACAAAGAGAGAGAGAGAGAGATAGAGAGAAAGAGAGAGAGAGAGAGAGAGAATTGTACCTGTATACTTTTTAGGAAAGTAAAGTGCCATAACTTACTGCTTTGGCGTTTATAATGGAAAAGGAAATACATTAGCACTATAGTTCTCCCTTATTTCTCATCTAAATAAATAGCATGAATTGAGTTTACTAAAGTTCGAAAGGGACTTCCTTTATACTAATGTTACTCAGATGAATTATTCTATATACAGTTGTATGTGCTCTTAAGGGCAAACTTCTAACATCCGGAATTCAAATGCCGATCGCTGGTCCACATTGAATCGATTTAACATCAGTAGCTCGTCTTTAAGCTCCACTGTTAGCAATACTAAAGGAACAATGGAAGCTTGCCATTCGGCTGTAACAATACCGCACTTTCCTTTCCAAAAGTTCACCAACAGTTCACTGTGTGTGCCTCTAATGTCGATTTGATAGGAAATGTCATTGCATTCAGTGCGCCGATCGACTTATAAATCGCATCTCGATACAACAATTCTTCCTCTCTCTCTCCATTGCAGTTCCTGAATTAATATCTATTCTCAATTATATTAAAATTAATTAACTATATTAATCATCGTATTCTTTCATTCATCTCTCACTCTAAAACAGATTTGTATCTCATTTGGAAAAGATTTAAGAATTTAGAACTAATTAGAAGAAAAACGGGTAATTTTACATCTGAGGCCGTTTTTTTCTTTAAATTGAAAGAAATAAAACTTATGCTTCCTGCTCTCTCTCTCTCTCTCTCTCTTTTTTTCTTTTTTAACCCCGGAAAGATTTGTGAGTTTGTGCACCAGTCGTTTAAAAGCTGTCCTGATGCTTGTAAACCGTACGACCAACACTGCAGTCGGATTACAATGCTTTCTCGAAAAGCGCCTTAACAACAAGGAAGCGTAGATCCCATTACGGCCTTTTAGGATAACGCCATTGCAGACTTGTAAACATTTAATTAAGCAAACTAACAATTAAAAAAAAATCTTTTTGAAAGATTTTTTCCAAACAAAAAAAAAAATAAAATAAAATCCTTTCTCTTAATTAATTGATTGATACCAATCAATGTACGATATTCAGCGAAAGTGTTCCTCCTTTTTAGATCTTTCGAACAATGTAACTCAATTTATTTTATTTACTTATTTATTGAAATAAATCCTACAATTGCCTAAATTTTTTTTAAAAAAGTTTTTTCAAAAAGTTAGAAACAAAGTTCAAGAGGTGGTCCAACCCTGACTTTGTTCTCTATTCCCCTATGAATTGATGTTTTTTGTTGTTCAAAAAATCCTCTCTTAACTTTTATCAAAGTTGTATAAAAACCAAAGAAAAAAAAGTTTATCGAAGGAATTCCGGTGTGTCTCAATTTTTTGAATTCCAGCCACATTGTCAGGAGAAATATATTTTTCCCTCTTCTTTCATTTCTTTTTTTTTATATATTTAGTGAAACTTTATAATAGAAAAAATAACCCGTTTCCTTGTATTTTGAATTTTAAGCATATTTTAAATTTTATGAATTGAAAATTTATAAATATCTATTTATTTATAAATATTTTTAAATATTTAAACTGGAAATTCTAGAAAATAAAATTTCTACAAATAAAAAAGTGGTGAAATACTAAAAAATTTATTATTATTTTTGTTTTTATTTATTCATACAAGTTATGAAATCTAGAAAATGTCAGAAAGAAATTGTCACATCAATTTCGATTGGTTTTTAATAATTTTTACTGATTATTTTGAAATTCGTCTATCATTGCTTTCAGTATTTTTCATGGATAGATTTCATATACATTTTTCATTATTTTAAATAATTAATCGTATAAATCGAATGAATTTTTGTTACTTAAAATAAATTCTTTTGTCATAAAAGGTCTTTCATTTGAAAGACAAAAGAAATCTTTTATTCTTTTAACTTTTTTCATTTTGTCAATAAACGTCAAACAATTTTAAATTTAAAAGATTCCTTTTACAATAAAATCAATTTCATTTATCATTAAAGGACTTTTTTTAAAAGAAAATTAGTTTTGTTTAATAGATAATTTATCTCAGTGTGTTTATAATCATCTTAGATATTTAAAATTGAATAAAAATAAATCAGAATTTTTTTAAAATCAGTTTTAGAATCCAATTTTAAAAGCAAATATTATTTTTGGAAAAAAATTTCAAACTTGTTTTTTTTTTTTTTTTGAAAAATTACTATATTAGTCAAGAGATTCAGAAAAAAAAATGTAAATGCATAAAGAAGAAATATTATTATTGATTTATTTAATAAAGTAAACTTGAAAATTACCGCTTCAGTTGTCATTGCGGTATGTCGATGGCATGTTATATCGAGCCGTGGAAGGCAATAACTTCTCGAGAAATCGATACGAGAAATGGGTGGGACACATGGATTGAAAGGCGGAGAAATGCAAAAAACACGCACAACTGAACTTCTTTCTACTCTCGGAATACCGTATATATAAAGTCGTTTATTTTTCTTTGTAAAATCTGCAAGCTCTTGCAGAAATGTTCCTCTATATATATTTTTTTTTTTTGGACCTACCGAGAGACCATACGCTGTCTGCTGAATTTTTTTGCACCGAGCATATTAATGGCGCATTGTGCAAACATAAATAAATGAAGAAAAACGTACCGTACTTTGCTGAGCTTTCGAACAAAATAAAGTAGAACTTGTCCATATATAGAATACAAAAAAATGAACGGCAACACACAATAGTAAACATAATCTCAAATTAATTTCTAATTTCTGAAAAATGAAAATACTTCAACAATATTTTTATACCAAAAGAAAAAATTTCATCCAATTATCATTTCTCTTTTCAGATTAAAAAGCAAATAACAGATTTTCTCATTATATTTGTTCTGTTTCGTTTAAGAATATAAATAAAATTTATATTTTTATAAAAAATTAAATAAGTATATAAATAAAAAATGATGTATATTTGATTCACTAAATTAATGACAAAAAAGAATGTGAAAATTATTACATTTTTTCAATTTAAAGAAAAAAGTTTCTTTTTTAGTTATTTAAATTGATTTAGAGCTTTGAAATGCTCGGCTTCATTTGACTATATAATATTTCCTGGGCAACTAGGTTAGGATTTAGATTCGAAATGGTAAACGTAATCTGCCGCTGAATCTGCGTAATATGCCATTATCCATAACTAGGAGTTACAACTTTACAAGCCCTCTGAGTAATTCAAAATGCCAAGATTGTTAATTTCCCTCGCAATATTAAAGCACTAATATTCCGATTCTGACGATAAATTTTTCCCAAGCAAAATTCATGGAAATTAAAAGAAAAAAACAAAAATCAACAGATAAAATTATAGAATTCATTAAAATGGGGATTGAAAAATTTTTTTATTTAAACCATTAATAATTTGTTTTCAATAATTTTAGTTTAATGGACTTCTTTTTTAATGGATCGTTCATATACCATGTGGACAGTTTTAAAGGGGGAGAAGGATCAAAGCAAATGTCCACGTAGATCCAGTAAAAAAATCTCATATTTTGTTTATACTACTTTCAAATTTTGCACCAATGCTTTATTTAATTTTAAAAAGATTTTTTATCAAAAAAATTATATTTAATAATACCAAGCCTCAAATATTACAACTTTTTCTACTTATTTTCAAAAATTAAAACTTTTTCGACTATTCTTCCAAATATTGCAATAAAATACCCCAATTTTTAAATAAAATGCAATTTATTTTGATTTTTATAGTGTTTAAAAATAACTATTAAAGACAAATACTTTAAAATTACATTTTTGAATAATTTTGTACAGTAATAACATTTTTAAAATAAACATTTAATTAAATAATTTTAAAATTAAAAGTTTGTAAAATTTAATTGAAAATAATTTGTATTTTTCAAGTATTTTTATTACAATTTTTGAAGAATTTTAATTGTAAATTTTGAAAATAATTGAATTGATTTAAAAATTTTGATTACAGGACAAGAAAACCAATCCAAAAAATCAAGACCGAAAAATACAAGAAAAAAAGTTCAAAGTACAAAAAATTCAAAATAAAAATGTCCAAAGTCAAAAAATCCAAAATAAATAAAAACATCCAAGATAAATATAATAAAACACGTGAAAAAGTCACGTTTTTACTTTTTACGCTATAAAATCTTAATTTAAAATGTTAATGTTAAAATCGCAGGATTTTAATTATTTACATAAATAAAAATTTTTTTACAAAAATTCAATTATTTCCATAAATAAAAAAAAAATTTTTAAACAATTATTCCAGGAAATACAATTATTTTCAACAATTCAGAGAAAATTTATAAAATTTATTATTTATATCTCAATTTTTTCATTGGTTTTTAATTTTTTGGACTTTTTGAGCAGGACCAAAAATCCAAAAAATAAGTCCAAAGTGAAACTATTTTTTTTTACTTTTTTGGATTTTATTTACTTTAGATTTTTTTAGTTTAGACTTTTTATTTTGGACTTCTTGTCCGGATACCAAAAATGTTAGAATAATTGAAATTTTGTAAAATTTAATTGAAAATAATTAATTTTTTCAAGTAATTTATAAACATTTTTAAAAACTAACTTTTGAAGAATTTTAATTGCAAATTTTGAAAATAATTGAATTGATTTAAAAATTTTGGAATAATTGAAATTTTGTAAAATTTAATTGAAAATAATTAACTTTTTCAAGTATATTGTATTAGAATTTTTGAAGACCAACTTTTGAAGAATTTTAATTTCAAATTTTAAAAATAATTGAATTGATTAAAAAAATTTATAATAATTAATAAAATAAAATTAATATAATAAAATCTTTTAAAATTTAATTGAAAATAATTTATTTTTTTTCAAGTATTTTATTAAAATTTTTGAAGAATTTGAATTGTAAATTTTGTAAATAATTGAATTGATTTAAAAATTTTAGAATAATTGGAATTTTGTAAAATTTCATTAAAAATATTTAATTTTTTCAAGTATATAAACATTTTTGAAAATTAACTTTTGAAGAATTTTAATTGCAAATTTTAAAAATAATTCAATTCATTATCGTTTTTTAAGAATCAATTATTTTCAATTACCTATTTCCGAAAATTCAAATATATACAATAGATAATAACATTAACATTTTTTAGAATCGTTTTTAATATTTTGGAAAAAACAATCATGCTGAAAGTTTTTAATTAAAATTCTTTAAAAAGTTGATATATTTTGTTTAATTTTTTAAAAATTTAAT
Organism: Leptopilina syphax; assembly: GCA_032872505.1. Taxonomy (NCBI): domain Eukaryota; kingdom Metazoa; phylum Arthropoda; class Insecta; order Hymenoptera; family Figitidae; genus Leptopilina; species Leptopilina syphax. The sequence goes on along the minus strand of CM065477.1, from coordinate 7,731,988 downwards.
CATTTTTAAAAGATTTTACCAAATTTTTAATGTTTGGAAATTTTTTAATTGTAGGTATATAATTAAGAAACTATCATCTTTCAAAAACTGTTTTAAAAACTTTTTAATAGATTAACTTTAAGAATTTCTTTATTATAATTTTTCGAAAATATTATGCTCTAATAACTTAAAAAAAACATTGACAGTTACAGTTACAATTATAAAAAATTGAATTTTAGTATTTAAAAAAATTAATCTCTTGGGAAACTTTCAAAAAATCATTAAAAATAATTGATTTAGAAATGAAGTTTTGATAAAAATTGTAGGAAATAATTGAATTTTAGAAAGGTTATGTTGTGAGTTTTAGAAAATTATTGAATTTCAAAAGGTTCTAAATTGAAATTCTTATTTGAAAATTGAAACAAATAAGATGTGATTAAATATTGATTTAACAAAATTATTCAATGTTTGTATAATTCAATTTAGAAATCAGTGAAAGGTCGGGCAAAGAAAAAATATAATTTTTGTGACAACATTGAATTAAATAAACAAATTTTTTCGAATGTTTTTTTATTTTTACCCGACTAAGGATAATTTTTTAGTCTAAATTCGAATTTAACAAAGCAAGACATCAATTTAATAATTGAACTTATTAAACGAACACTTTGGTGAATGTTAGCAATACATTATTTAAATATAATATACTATTGAAATTAATATAATATAATACAAAATATAGTAATTTAATTTAATACCTACAATATTTAAATTCAATGTGTCTTTTTCGGGACAAATTTGGACAAATTTAAATTTACCTAAGTCAAATATACTTTTCTTGAACTAATATAAATATCTATTCAGCACTAAAATAAATATTTCCAGTGTCTATAGAATATAATAACAGTATATATTCTAACATAATAATGTTAATATACAGACAATGAATAAACTGAATTTGCTTTCTTTTTCATTCCTTTTTTTTATAAAGAAATTTTGTAGAAGAATATTTAAAGTAATTAAAAAAATATTTGCCCAGCAATTTTTCGAAATAAAAGATGGAAATTTTATGTTGAGAAATAAAGACAGAACGAGAAACACGATAGGGAAGAAGACTACTTTTATATATATGTACACATATATATATATACATATACGCACTCACTCGGGTATTGTTCGTTATAACGAGGTAGAGTGTTCGCTTCGCAGAAAAAACACAATAACATTACCGCACCTATATAGATTAATAAAAGGTAACTGGTGGTGATTGCAGTAAAAAGAACTGCTCGTCAACGTTACACGAGAAGAGACAAATGTTCTCGTATTCTTTTTTAGCATTCCTCCATAAATTCATATATGTTTTTCATTCTTCACTTTTCATCATGCACATAATTGTTGCATTCAGAAAAGAAATTCTTAAAATTCTTTTACTGAAGAATGTTCTTTCTTTTTTTATCAACGAAAAATTGTTTTGTCTGATTTATATTTTTGTTTCATATTTACTCATTTAGAGAAGGAGTTATTTGAACTTTTGACCTAATTTAAAATTATTTTAATAATCAAAGTTAATTATCATTTATTTATTTGGCCAATTCTCAGTTCTTCTTTTAAATTATTATTTGAATTTCGCGCCTTGACAGTTCCGAAAATTCCCGCCTAGAGGGCATAAAAATTCTCTCATAAATGAGATGCAGTGGAAGAAGAGGAAAATTTTCTCTCTCTCTCTCTCTCTTTTTATAACTAGATGAATTTTTCAATAAAAGTCTCGTTGATGGGGAAAATTTTTATTATTTGTACTTTATAAAGAAATCAAGTTTCGGACGATTTCGCAAGTATAGGGCAAATAAATAAGATTGAATATAAGTGGTAGTCTATCACCAGTTCTTGGAGAAAGTCGGTCCGTTTTACAGTTGGGATAGAGATGTTCAGAGTTTTCGAACGATCGAAGCGAGTTAGTGCTAAGGGATAAATAAGATTCGATCATCGAAATGGGAACTGAGTGAAGCATACGGTTCAACTTTGGAAAAAAGTCAGGGGTCTCATGTTCAGGAGGATGAGTGTAAAGGGGGATAAAAGAACAAAACGAGTTTTTGTGGAGAGAAAGAGAGAGAGAGGGGAAAATGGGAAAGAGAGAGAAAAAGCAGAGTAAAGAGAGAAAAAACGAACTTTACTCAAAACTTCCTCACGAGCGTCGACGGGTAGCGTATAAATACGTGAGGAAAGTTTCCGATATTAACCTCTTGAGAATTTATTACTTTCCCATACAACTGTAACACGGCCAGGTAAGATTGCAACTCATGTAGGATTTCAACTCGATATCAAATAAATCTTCACATGATTTTTATATGTGACTCTCTAATCTTTCATAAACTTTGACATTTATTTCCGATTTGTTACAATTCATCCTCTATAATCAACGTTAAATTATTCAAATAAAAATAACGTCTACATTATGCAAATTATGTTTTGAAATTATTACATTATTATTATACGTCTATTATTATTCATTATTAACTGCATTAAATTATGAATAATGAATAGAAAATAAAAATAATAATGGAAAAATTTAGAAATAGAATTCAGAAATTAAAAGAAATTTCTTTAAAAATATAGAGAAAAAATTATCGATTCAATTACTTTCGAATAATATTAACAATCCTGACTAATAAATTTAACTAACTTCAAATTAAATAGAGAAACATAGTCAGGGTTGGACCACATTTTGAATTTTGTTTATAACGTTAGGAAAGTTATAAGCAATTAAAAAAAATGTAGTGAAGAATGGACCTTATAGTCAGGGTTGGACCATGTTCCATTTTAAAACTGAAAAAAATTTGTTCTAGAAAAATAGAACAAATTGGAAAAAATACAGCGTCAATATTTAGTTTATTTATTATAATTTTTAATAGCCAATAAGCATCCAATATACATTGCATTTTATTATACAAAAATGTATCACAAACAAAATATTATATTCCATTTTCATAAATTTGATGGCGAAGGTTTTTAAACTTAATTTTTCCATTTAATTCCACATTTTTTTTAACAAGAATGACAGAGAAATATATATATAAATTGAATTCGTTAATAAAAACAATTGGATTCCATTTAAGCACTTAGTATTGAGTAGATTTTTTTTTGAAATATTAATAAATTCACTTCAATCGAATTTGCGCGCTTAATCCACATTAAACAGATTTATTTAAATATATATAAAAAAATTGGTTGATGAAGATAAAAATTTCTCTTAAAAATTAAATAGTACCTGTCTGTATCGATAAAAAGTAATTTTTAAAATTTTATTTTTATACCTACTTTTTTTAATTCTAATAAAACTTTAATTTGATTGCAATTTACGAAAGGTATAGGAGAATTAATAATTTATTTTACACTGTTCTTTAACATTTATCTCCGACTGGAATTTAAATTAAAAATAAGATGTACAGCATAGATGTTAAATAATTTCTCACCAGTATGAATCAATTGTAATCCAGACAGATTTTATGTTGAATTTACGAAAATTGATGAATTATGTTTTACCTTCTTAAAATCCATGCAGTTATTGAAACCAGTGTGATGAAAATTTATTATTATTACTGCATTGTTAACTTCTTCTCTCTGAAGAAACTATTTTTATAACATTATTATTATTATTCGAATATAGGACAAAAAATCAAATCCAATTTTTATTTTTTTGGAGTTCATTAACTTTTGATTTTTTGTCTTGGACGTTTTGGTTTGGACTTATTGTCCATATGCCTTATTATTCTAATCAATTAACAGAAGTTATTGACATTATAATTATTATAATAATTATTAAAAATATTATATAAAATTAATAATAGTTATAATTATTATTAATATTATATTTTTGCTTTCTACATAAGTTTCATTATTTTCTAGGAAAGTGATTATTTTTAGGAAAAAGAAATTTATTAACTACAGAAATAAAATTTATTTGGTTAACAATAATTTGATTTTTAATTATTAATAATAATAATTATTATTATTTTTTTATTATTAATTATTATATTTACTAATATTAATAATAATAGTAATAATAATATAGATCACCTGAGTGACATTCATGATCATCAAAATTGTTAATTACCGCTAAGTGATAAATTGAAATTTTATGATTATTAAACTCGTTACTACTCTCATCATTTTTAAATATAATTATTTAATTTACATTATTGAAGCTGAAATAAAATAAAATTTCTTTTTCTCAGAGAGGTCATTTTTATGTTATCTAGATGGTAATTAATCGAAATTTAAATTTAAAAAAAATGAAAAAGACTAATGTTAAATGAAAATTAATAGAATTAGTTTTCTAAAACTAAACTATGAAACCATAAACAATTCAGGCCCCTATACATTATAATAATCGTAAGTTTCCCTTCCGTTAGCAAATTATCTGCATTCATTTGTTTGTTTTGAAAATTAAATTTTGTGGGTTAAGTATTGGCATTTTTTATACATTTTTTAATGTCAAACTTTTTAATGTGGAAAATACTTTACTTATTAAATAGTCTCGACTCTTTGGTAAAAAATCTAAAATTATCGAAAATTATCAAAAATTCAAAAATCCGAATTTCTTAAAATTCAACATTTTTTCCTCTCTTTTATGGGATTTGGCTTATTTATTTTTGTGCTTTTGGAAAATACTTTACTTATTAAATTGTCTCGATTCATTGGTAAAAAATCTAAAATTATCGAAAATTCGAAAAAATTCAAAAATCCGAATTTCTTAAAATTCATCATTTTTTCTTCTCTTTTATGGGATTTAGCTTCATTATTTTTGTGCTTTTGGAAAATACTTTACTTATTTAATAGTCTCGTCTCTTTGGTAAAAAATCTAAAATTATCGAAAATTATTAAAAATTCAAAAATCCGAATTTCTTAAAATTCAACATTTTTTCCTCTCTTTTATGGAATTTAGCTTTATTATTTTTGTGCTTTTGGAAAATACTTTACTTATTAAATTGTCTCGACTCTTTGGTAAAAAATTCAAAATTATCGAAAATTATCAAAAATTCAAAAATACGAATTTCTTTAAATTCAACATTTTTTCCTCTCTTTTATGGGATTTAGCTTTATTATTTTTGTGCTTTTGGAAAATACTTTGCTTATTAAATTGTCTCGATTCATTGGTAAAAATTCTAAAATTATCAAAAATTCGAAAAAATTCAAAAATCCGAATTTCTTAAAATTCAACATTTTTTCCTCTTTTTTATGGGATTTGGCTTATTTATTTTTGTGCTTTTGGAAAATACTTTACTTATTAAATTGTCTCGATTCATTGGTAAAAAATCTAAAATTATCAAAAATTATCAAAAATTCAAAAATCCGAATTTCTTAAAATTCAACATTTTTTCCTCTTTTTTATGGGATTTGGCTTATTTATTTTTGTGCTTTTGGAAAATACTTTACTTATTAAATTGTCTCGATTCATTGGTAAAAAATCTAAAATTATCAAAAATTATCAAAAATTCAAAAATCCGAATTTCTTAAAATTCAACATTTATTCCTCTCTTTAATGGAATTTAGCTTTATTATTTTTGTGCTTTTGGAAAATACTTTACTTATTAAATTGTCTCGACTCTTTGGTAAAAAATCTAAAATTATCAAAAAATCGAAAAAATTCAAAAATCCGATTTTCTTAAAATTCAACATTTTTTCTTTTCTTTCATGGAATTTAGCTTTATTATTTTTGTGCTTATGGAAAATACTTTACTTATTAAATTGTCTCGACTCTTTGGTAAAAAATCTAAAATTATCAAAAATTCGAAAAAATTCAAAAATCCGATTTTCTTAAAATTCAACATTTTTTCTTTTCTTTTATGCCATTTAGCTTCATTATTTTTGTGCTCTTGGAAAATGCTTTACTTATTAAATTGTCTCGACTCTTTGGTAAAAAATCTAAAATTATCGAAAATTACCAAAAATTCAAAAATCCGAATTTCTTAAAATTCAACATTTTTTCCTCTCTTTTATGGGATTTAGCTTTATTATTTTTGTGCTTTTGGAAAATACTTTACTTATTAAATTGTCTCGACTCTTTGGTAAAAAATCTAAAATTATCAAAAATTCGAAAAAATTCAAAAATCCGATTTTCTTAAAATTCAACATTTTTTCTTTTCTTTTATGCCATTTAGCTTCATTATTTTTGTGCTCTTGGAAAATGCTTTACTTATTTAATTGTCTCGACTCATTGGTAAAAAATCTAAAATTATCAAAAATTCGAAAAAATTCAAAAATCCGAATTTCTTAAAATTCAACATTTTTCCTCTCTTTTGTGGAATTTAGCTTCATTATTTTTGTGCTTTTGGAAAATACTTTACTTATTTAATAGTCTCGACTCTTTGGTAAAAAATCTAAAATTATCAAAAATTATCAAAAATTCAAAAATCCGAATTTTTTAAAATTCAACATTTTTTCCTCTCTTTTATAGGATTTAGCTTCATTATTTTTGTGCTTTTGGAAAATACTTTACTTATTAAATTGTCTCGACTCTTTGGTAAAAAATCTAAAATTATCAAAAAATCGAAAAAATTCAAAAATCCGATTTTCTTAAAATTCAACATTTTTTCTTTTCTTTCATGGAATTTAGCTTTATTATTTTTGTGCTTATGGAAAATACTTTACTTATTAAATTGTCTCGACTCTTTGGTAAAAAATCTAAAATTATCAAAAATTCGAAAAAATTCAAAAATCCGATTTTCTTAAAATTCAACATTTTTTCTTTTCTTTTATGCCATTTAGCTTCATTATTTTTGTGCTCTTGGAAAATGCTTTACTTATTAAATTGTCTCGACTCTTTGGTAAAAAATCTAAAATTATCGAAAATTACCAAAAATTCAAAAATCCGAATTTCTTAAAATTCAACATTTTTTCCTCTCTTTTATGGGATTTAGCTTTATTATTTTTGTGCTTTTGGAAAATACTTTACTTATTAAATTGTCTCGACTCTTTGGTAAAAAATCTAAAATTATCAAAAATTCGAAAAAATTCAAAAATCCGATTTTCTTAAAATTCAACATTTTTTCTTTTCTTTTATGCCATTTAGCTTCATTATTTTTGTGCTCTTGGAAAATGCTTTACTTATTTAATTGTCTCGACTCATTGGTAAAAAATCTAAAATTATCAAAAATTCGAAAAAATTCAAAAATCCGAATTTCTTAAAATTCAACATTTTTCCTCTCTTTTGTGGAATTTAGCTTCATTATTTTTGTGCTTTTGGAAAATACTTTACTTATTTAATAGTCTCGACTCTTTGGTAAAAAATCTAAAATTATCAAAAATTATCAAAAATTCAAAAATCCGAATTTTTTAAAATTCAACATTTTTTCCTCTCTTTTATAGGATTTAGCTTCATTATTTTTGTGCTTTTGGAAAATACTTTACTTATTAAATTGTCTCGACTCTTTGGTAAAAAATCTAAAATTATCAAAAATTCGAAAAAATTCAAAAATCCGAATTTCTTAAAATTCAACATTTTTCCCTCTCTTTTATGGAATTTAGTTTTATTATTTTTGTGCTTTTGGAAAATACTTTACTTATTAAATTGTCTCGACTCTTTGGTAAAAAATTCAAAATTATCTAAAATTATCAAAATTTCAAAAATCCGAATTTTTTGAAATTCAACATTTTTTCCTCTCTTTTATGGAATTTAGTTTTATTATTTTTGTGCTTTTGGAAAATACTTTGTTAGGTTATAATAATTATTTCTTTAAAATTTTTTAAATTGTTTAAAATAAGCAGCCCCATACAACATTCCCGCGCGGATAGTTTGGCTAGTTAATTCCTTATTTTAAATTTGGAAAACTAGGCAAATTTTCACAACAAAAATAATTACAGTAACTTTCAATTTTACACATGTTTCAAAAAACATGTATGTTGGTTGTGATAAAAAAAATTTTCAAATTAAAAACAATATGTATCGTTCAATATAATGTAAATTGATTAAAATTGGCAATATCATTAAAAATACTTACGTCATTATTTTCTATGGAAAAATTCCAAGGAAAGAAAATTGCGAACGCTTAATAAATATATATATATTCGTTCTTGAAAACTTCATTGGATCTCATTATACATCGTTATACTTAGGAATGAGGTAGAGGGGTGGATTATCAGAAAAAGAGAAAACTCGACAGTCTATATCGCAATTGACGGTGCGCCATTATCGAGGTAAGGAGGTATGGTTGCAATCTTACAATGGTACAAGATATGAGGGAAGAGAAATAGTGAAGAGGGGGAGTGAATTCGTGTTCTTATCTTATATCCTATCCCATGCATCGCAAGAGAGGCGCTTTAAGGGTCGTCATAAAAACCGAGAATAGAATGAAATGTCGTCGGAAGCTTGTAACGGGCTATATTTTTCTTACACATTGCGGAAGTGAGGTTCGTCGCATTATGCACAATAAGACTTCTATAGTCATGATCTTTTTATTATTAAAAAAAAAGAAAAATATAATATTAAACTTTTTTTCATTCACTATATATAGAGAGAGATTTCTCCAGTTTCTTTTCATTTACATTTTTTCTCACTTTTAGCAAAAAGGTTTTTTTTTAAAATCTGCGTTACGAGAAATTCCTTTTTTTGAAATAAACATTGAAAAAGTTAATAATTCCGGTGGCGTATTTACATTTACAACTGTACTCCACTATTACTTTATTCAAAAAGAATGTAAAAAATGATTATGAATTTTTTACTCTTTTTATTTGGGAAAATTTTTTTTAATATTTGACACTCTAATAGGAATTAGCCTGATGGTTCTGATCGAGAGAATAAATTCCTATTAGAGTAGACAGTAAAACGTGAGGTGTTAAAATAACACCAGAATGGATTAAAATAATCTGCAACAGTTTAATCTCTCTAGGATTAAATTAACACCAGAAAGGATTAAAATAATCTATTTTGGTGTTATTTTTAACTATGAATGGAATTTTACTTTAAATAAACACCAAAGTCAACGATTTGTAAAAATTCAACGAATTTAGCTTCTCCAGGAAGAATAGTAAGTTAATAAGTTAGTTACTAACTTAGTTACTAACATTATACTAACTTAGTAACATATTTACTAAATTCAATTGTGATCAAAAATTTTAAAAAATTCTCGTCAAAATGTCAATTCTCTTTATAAATAATAAAATTCTTCTCTGATATTCAATAATTTTACAAAATTGTAATGAAATTCTTGTCAAAATTTCAATTATTTTCAAAAGTCTTCTAAAATTCAATGATTTTCAATATCTACTATTTTAATAAAATTTTCCAAAAGAATTCAATTATTAAAAAAAATTTAAATAAAATTTCACTCAAACATTCAATTATTTTCATAAATAATAAAATTTTTTACAGGAATTCAATTATTTACAAATTTTTTTATAAATTTCTTTGCAATAATTCAATTATTTTCATAAATAATATCATTTTTACAGGGATTCAATTATTTTTATAAATAATAAAATTTTTTTAGGAATTCAATTATAAATAATAAAACTCATTGCAAAATTTCAATTATTTTTAATGCAATTTTAATCGAATTCCTCGAAAAATGTAATTATTCTTAAAAATTTTATTAAAATTCGTCTAAAGAATTTAATGATATAAAAAATTTGTTGATAACATTTTTTATGAGAATTTAATTTCAAGAAACATAAAATTAATCAATTATTTATTGTTGTATTTAAATAATTGAATTCTCGTAGAATTTACTAATAAAAATGGTTTTGAAAAAAGGAATTTCAGTTAAAATTTTAGATTATAATTAAATATAAAAAGCATTATAACGTGGATTTTTAGAAATAATTAAATTTTGAAAAAGTTTCAAACTAAAATCATTAAAATTCTTAATTTTTCATATTTTTGAAAAAAAAATTCTGTAGAATTAATTCTTTTTAAAAGTTGAATAGGATTTTAATTGAAATTATTTCAAGTTTTTATTTTTTTATATATATTTAATTGCAGAATTTCCGAATAATTAAAATTTTCTAAAATTGAATTGTAAACGAATGAATTTGAAAATTCTCAAAGAACTTTTTTTAAAAATTATTAAAAATAATGTATTTATTGAAGAATTTTAGTTAAAAACACTAGAAAAAAATTTAATTTTAGAGAAGTTACAAATTATTGCAGAAATTCAATTATTTTCAAGATTAATAAAATTCTTCTTAAGGATACAATTATTTTTACTAATAATAAAAGTGATCGCAGCGTTTCAATTATTTTTCATACAATTATAATTGAATTTCTTGAAACAAGTAATTATGTTCATGCAAGTTTTAATAAAATTCGACAAAAGAATTCAAGTATTTAAAAATTTGTTAATAAAATTCTTTATGAGAATTGAATTTTGAGAAACATTTAATTATTCAATAAATTATTTATTTGCATTTTATTTGTATTTAAATAATTGAATTCTAGTGGAATTTTGTAATAAAAATTGATTGAAAAATTAATTTCAGTTAAAATTTTAGATTATAATTGAATATTAAAAGCAATATAGCGTGAATTTTGAGAAATAATTGAATTTTGAAATTAATTTTTTTGATAAAGTTTAATTGAATTTTCTTTTATATTATTTCAAGTTTTTATTTTCTAATATACATTTAATTAAAGAATTTAGGAATAATTGAAATTTCGTTAAATTGAATATTGTTAACAAATGGATTTGAAAATTGACAAAGAACTTTTTCGAAACATATTAAAAATAATTGATATAAAGTAAAATTGTAGTTAAAAATTTTTGAAAATAATAATTGAATTAAAGTAATGAAAATAATTTTGAAGAATTATAATATTTTATAATATAAAATAATGATTTTATTATAAAATATGAAGAAATCAATTACTCCGAGTCGAAGACTTGGAGTTATCGATATCTTCATGTTTTATAGTTATAAAAAATTTAATGAACCAAAATTTTATTCATTGTAAAAAACAACACCAAAATTAATTATTTTATTTTTTTTGGTGTTAATTTAATCTGCAATACTTTTTAATACCACACGATTTACTGTGATGTATTATGTATAAAAATGTTTTTAATTTATTTAAAAATAAATTCTTTTTACAGTAGAAAACTTATAGTCTGGTAATTCTATCTCGTTTACGAGCGAATTTTTATGCCGTCTAGGTGGCAGTTTACTGAACTTATAAGACGCGAAATTCAAATTTAATAAGGGTTGGAATAATTAAAAATTAATAGAAACCAAAGAATAAATAAATAAAAACTAATTGAAAGGAGAAATCGGTCAATAATATTCAAAATCCGATATTAAGCAGCGTTAGATTCAACAAAAATAAATTCTCTCTACATTAGGAAATGCAAATGTCGAGACAAACTTTTGTCGTGCTTGTCTAGGAACGAGGACAAATTAAAACAAAAGGGGTATACTAATGCCAATCAGATATCCCACAGTTACAGTTGTCGTTTTCAACACCGTAATTTTCAAGTTCTTAAACTCCATCGTATCGAGTTGACTGTACGTTACATTTAATGTCGGCGGTTCTACGATAAACTTTATCGTATATGTTCTATATGTACAATCATTTCGACACGCTGTTACCGTTAAAATCGATTATATGTGACCCCCCCCCCCTTTCATCCACCCACATTTTCGCCCTACACGCTACTATCAAAAATAGTCCCCGAAACTTTAGGAAGTAACAAAAATCCCTGGGATTGTAAGTGCAACGACATGAACTCGGACTTTGGGCCACTTACCTTCTAACATAAAGTAACTTAAACACTTTTACCGTGATATATAGGCTTCTAGCCGACCTATGAGCCATACACAGCTGTGTGTAATACTGCAGCTTGAAGTAAATCACAGACCCTTATCCTTCCGCCATCTTATCCCATTTTACCCCCTTTTCTTCTCATACATACATACATACACACAGAGGAGTAAATAAAGAAAAAAAAGAAGGAAAATATCTCAGATTACCAACAAAGGTCTCACGAAAATTATTCTACTTTCTCAACACAAAATACTTTTCGTCCATTTCAGCTAAAGTGCCTGTTTATCATTTGCACTCACTCAGATGTTGATAAATCATTTTTTTTTCTATTCTTTATATTTACTTGTCCTGTTTTTATTTTTCGGATTTTTCGATATATTTTATATTTACACTTTTTTTATGATTTTCGATTTTTCTTATGGTATTTATGTAACTTTTGATTCTCTCGTTCTTCACTTTTAGTTCGTTTATGACTTTCTCAGTTTTTATTAAAATTGAATTTCGCGCCATTATAATACGGGCAATTGCCGCCTAGATGTCATAAAAAAAAAGAAATTTATTATAATTTTAGCGTCTTTTTTTAATACTTATTCAATTTTTGGTTTCCTCGTAATTGTTAAATTCAAATTTCGCGCCAATATAATTCGATAAATTGCCGCCTAGGTGGCATGAAAATTCACTCGCAAGCGGTAGAAGAGCGGGTTATAACTGTCACCAACTCCGGAAATTCCTATGCTTAATTTAATTTATATAAAATAAATTATCGTATTGTTATTTATTAACAATAATAATAATAACAGGTAATACTAAAAACAATGATAATAATAATAATAATAATAATAGAGATTTTTTAAAAAATTTAATATCCTTTTCCTAAAAAATAAAAGAATATTTTATCAATTTTTTTTTCTTTCAATTTTGGTTTTTCTCACTTTTATTAAATTCAATTTTAGCGCTAATATAATACAGTAAATTCTCACCTAGATGGCAGGAAAATTTGCTCTTTAATGAAAAGAAATGCACGAACAATAATAATCAATAATGGCGACTATATCAGCGTCGTTTTTCAAGACACAAATTTGTTCTGAATCGAAAAAAGCTCTTAAAAAATAAATTAACAATACTATAATATAAAAAATTTTTTTTAAGAATATTTTATAATATATAAAAAAGCTCCAATTTGATAAAAAAGCCCAAATTTGATAATCGCCTCCAAAAATTGTTAAAAAAAAAATTCACAAGACCAGTGTCGTTTCTCAAGACACAAATTTTTTCTGAATCGTAAATAAATTCTAAAAAAAATCTAAGTAATTCCGTAATTTGGAAAAAGCTCTTCTTTAATAAAAAAGCAGTAATTTGATGAAAAAAGATATTCGACTAAAAAAATTGTGAAAATAAATTGTCAAAACCAGCGTCATTTTTCAAGACACAAATTTTTTCTGAATCGGAAATAAATTCTAAAAAAAAACTGAGTACATCCATGTTTCGAAAAAAAGCTCTTCTTTAATAAAAAAGCAGTAATTTGATGCAAAAAATTCCAAATTGTATAATCGACTCAAAAAATTGTAAAAAATAATTGTCAAGACCAGCGTCGTTTTTCAAGATACAAATTTTTTTTTAATCGGAAATAAATTTTGAAAAAGATTTGAGTACCTCCATGAATCGGTAAAAGCTCTTCTTTCATTAAAAAAAGCTCCAATTTGATAAAAAAAATTCCAAATTTTATTATCGACTCAAAAAATTGTAAAAAAGAATTGTCAAGACCAGCGTCGTTTTTCAAGATACAAATTTTTTCTGAATCGGAAATAATTTCTGAAACAGATCTAATTACCTCCGTGTTTCGGAAAAAGCTCTCTCGTTCCTGTGAAATTTGAATTTTTGCGCCAATAATAACAATATAATTAAAAAGAAAGTATTATTATTATCTGTACAATAATTTTCTTGAGCTGCAATTGTTTAATAATTTAAGTGCCTGTTTTTAAATATTTTTAAACTAATAGTTTTTGAAAAAAAACTTTTATTTACATTTGAATTTTTTTTTATATGAAAATATCCATTAACTTTTGCTTTCCTAGGGAAAAAAATCGAATTTTTAAGACAAGAATTTGCTAAAATTGAATTTGTAAATAATAAGTGGATAAAAAAAATAATAAGAAATAAAATAAATAAATGAAATTACGTTTTATTGTAAGTTTCCCTTGATATTTGATCTTTTATTTTATAGATAAACTGAAATCTTTATTGGCACATTGAAGAAAGCTTTTATTCGATGATAATAAAAGACAGACACACGTATACAGTGTGTATACAGAGAGAGAGAGAGAGAGAGAGAAAAAGATATAAAAGGCGGAAAGTGGCAAAAATTGCGCCTAGGTCAGTGACAAAATATTTTTGTCATTTTAGTCGATCCCTTGGGAATGAAGAGAAGGTAAAAGAATTTAATTTCACGGTCTCGCGGGAAACCAAACGATTCACCTCTCTTCAAGAGACCCCTTTTGGCACACTCTTTTCTTTTCGCCCTTTTTCGTTTTCTGGTTTCCTTCAACGGCTATAAGCGCTTTTCTCAATCTACCCTAGTTTTTTTCCAAAGGCCCTCGACATCAAGCCAACCTTCCTTGAATCTTCTTCTCTTTAAAGAATTTTATTTTTTTTCTTCTTCTTTTCTTTTCTTCTTCTTTTTCTTCTTCATCGTCTTCTTCTTCTTCTTCTTCTTCTTCTTCTATTCGCCTAATTCGATATTTGCCATCCTTAGAGTGTAATTTATCACAAATGTACTCTATTCACTCTCTGTCTCTTTCTTTCTCTATCTGGTTCTCATTTTATTTCTCCATTTTATAAAACTTTCTACAGTTCTGAGATGTATATCAAACTGAATTTTTCAGTAGATACCTTTCTACAAGAACCATTCCTTAATGGATTCTTCAATCAAAAATCTTTCTTTTTTTCTCCTCCCTTAATGAAAAATAAAGTGAAACGAAAATGTAAACATTTCATGTGTATTTTTATCTTTATACTCGCCACTGGAGTAAAGGAAAATCTCTTAAACCTTTTATCTTTAAAGGGATTTTTTTTTCTTTGACATTATCTGTGGACTATTAAACCCACCTTTGGGAGGGGGAAGTTTTTTTTGGTCCAATTTCAAAAAGATTGATTCTCAAAGGGAATTTATTTCATTTATTAATCAGGGGAAGAATTTTTCTACTTTTTTCTTCTTTTCATTGATTCAGGGCACGAACCAGTGAAAGTATTTTAAGATACGGACTTTACGGACCAAAAATTAAAAATTACTGACCAATTCAATCAATTATTTAAAATAATTAAAATTAAAAAAATTATCTAAAACCAATTCAATTATTATCCAAAATTTCTACTGAAATTCATTTTTAAATCAATTTTTTTTAGAAAATTCAAGGAGAATTCAATTATTTAAATGCAAAAATAAATAATTTATTGAATAATTGAATGTTTCTGAAAATTCAATTCCCATAAAGAATTTTATCAACAAATTTGTAAATAATTAAATTCTTGCGAGGAATTTTAATAAAATTTTTTAAATAATTACATTTTTCGAGAAATTTAATTAAAATTGCATTAAAAATAATTAAAATCCTTCGATGAGTTTTATTATTTGCAAAAATAATTGAATCTATAAGAATAATTTTATTATTTTTTAATAATATTTAATTTTTGCGAAAAATATTATAACTGTTGAAAATAATTATGAATTTCTGCAATAATTTGTAACTTTTCCAAAATTAAAATGTTTTTTCGTGTTTTTTACTAAAATTCTTCTATAAATGCATTATTTTTAATAATTTTTGAAAAAGTTTTTGGAGAATTTTCAAATTCATTTGTTTACAATTTAATTTTACAAAAATTTCAATTATTTATAAATTCTTTAATATTAAATAAATATTAGAAAATAAAAACTTGAAATAATTTGTCGAAAAAAATTAATTCCACAGAATTGTTATTAAACATATAAAAAATTCAGATTTTCACGAATTTTAATTTAAAACCTTCTCAAAATTCAATTATTTATTTTTAAAAATTTAAGCGTTAGAGCTTTTATTATTTAATTATATTTATATTCTAAAATTTTAGCTGAAATCCATTTTGAAATCGAAATGTTTATTAGAAAATTCTACGAGGATTTAATTATTTTAATACAAAAAAAAATATTTTATTATATTGAATGCTTCTTAACATTGAATTTGCATTAAGAATTTTATCAACTTTTTAAAAATAATTTAATTTCGAAGAAAAATATTATTATTTATAAAGATAATTAAAATTTTGACGAGAATTTTTGTAAATTTTTCAACATAATTGAATTTCTGCGAAGAATTATATTATTTTTGAAAATAATCAAATTCTTGAGACGACTTTTATTACAATTTCTATTTAAATAATTGAATTCTTTTGTAAAATTTTATTGAAATAGTAGACATTGAAAATAATTGAATTTTGACGAATTTTTGAAATTAATTAAATTTCTATGAAGAAGATTATTAAAATTATTTTGAAAAAATTGAATTGTTAGAAAGAATTTCATTAAATTTTTTGAAAATAATTTATTTTTTTTGAAGAAATTTAATTAATAAGCTGTATTGAAAATAATACTTAAATTTTAATAAACAAATTGTAGCAAAGGTATTTAAAATAATTGAATTTTTGTGATAAATTTTAATATAATTTTTAAGAATAATTACATTTTTCGAGGAATTCGATTCAAATTGTGTTAAAAATAATTAAAATTATGCAATGAGTTTTATTATTTACAAAAATAATGGAATCCCAGTTAAAATTTTATTATTTATGAAAATAATTGAATGATTGCAAAGAAATTTATAAAAAAATTTTAAATAATTGAATTTCAGTGAAAATTTTATTATTTTATGAAAATAAATAATTAAAGGTTTGCGTAGAATTTTATTAAATATTTTTTAAATAATTGAATTCTTTTGGAAAATTTTATTAAAATAGTAGATAATAAAAATCATTGAATTGAGGAAAAGTTTTAAAAATAATTGAAATTTTCTCAAGAATTTTATTAAAAGTTTTTAAAATAATTGAATTTTCGAGAGGAATTGAATTATTTCTAAAGATAATTGAAATGTTGACGAGAATATTTAAGATTTTTTTAAACTCAGTAAAATTTTTTGCAATTAGTGAATTTTCTCTTGTAATCTAGAAAAAATTAATTTAATTCACTTTTGGTTGGGATAAATTTTGGCTTAATTTAAAATTAGGGAATAAATGATTTTTAATGCTTCTGTAATGCTTTAATCGACTTGAAGTAACGATTTGCATTTTCGCTCTTGTTCCTGAAGAGAGTTAGTGAAACTGAATTTCATTTGGCGTGCGCGCGCGTGGATTACCGCTTTCCCAGTGTTCGGTCAAATGGTTATTCCATGGAGAATGATTTATTGGTTTTCATCCATCCGTCCCATTACCTCACCGGATTGCCGGCCTGCTCTCGTATAGGCCTTCTACACGCATTGCAACTCGCGAATGCATTTCCTGCATTGTATTTCCGATTCGCATAGCCTTCGTGCGTTATTCACGTAAATTTATATATCGTTAATTCAAAGCACGAATCTCAATGTTCAACATTGATTCTAAATTATAAATATATGTACACACATATATAGTATAGTAAAATGCCATTAAATGCCTCGCAATTCTCTCGTAGATTCAATTTTAGTAAAAATGATACGAAATTTGAATGTGAAATTTAATTTTCTTTAATTTAGCAGATTTTTTATTTTTTTTTAAATTGAGTTTATAGACATTTTTTTTAGAGATTTATTTATGTATGCGAAATTTCAGGACTGACAATTGGTTAAAAATTTGGAAAACACTTTACTGACACTTTATTATTAGCCTATTTCAGTGAATTTTTAAACTAAACTCGAATTTGAATTTTAGAAGAATATTAAAGCAAAATTTTACAATGACTTTTAATAATTAAAAAATTAAAATAATAATTTAATGCTCAGGGTTGATAATAGGCTTAATAATGGATCAAATTTCATCGACATTATTAGTCCAAGGCAGCGAATTATAAAACAAAAATCAATTTTAAATATTCAGTGTTGCCACAAAATTTTAATTTATAAAAATAATTGAATTCTTGTAACGAATTTTATTAAATTTTTTTTGAAGAATTAAATTCCTGTGAAGAATTTTATTAATTTTTAAGAATAATTTTATTTTTCGAGAAGATGAAAATTGTATTCTTTCAGAGTTTTCAAATCCTTTTGTTTACAATTTAATTTTACGAAATTTCGATTACTCTGATATTCTTCAATTATAAATATATTAGAAATTCAAAACTTCAAATAATTAAAAAAAAATTCCACTAAAATTTTTGAAAAAAATTAGTTTTACAGAATTCTTAATTAAAAGTATGAAAAGTTAAAATTTTCAAAGATTTTAATTTGAAACTTTTTGAAAATTCAATTATTTCTAAAAATCCACGTTTTCAATATTGAATTATAATGTAAAATTATAACTGAAATACAAATTTAAATCAATATTTATTAGAAAATTCGCTACGAGAATTCAATTATTTAAATACAAAAATAAATATTCTATTATATTGAATGTTTCTTAAAATTGAATTTTCGTAAAGAATTTTATTAACAAATTTTAAAATAATTAAATTCTCTTGACAAATTTTAATCAAATTTTTAAGAATAATTACATTTTTCGAGGAATTGTATTAAAAGTAATTAAAAGTCTGCGATAATTTTTAATATTTATGAAAATTATGAAATGTTTGAGTATAATTTTATTAAAACATTTTTTAACTAATTGAATTCATTTGGGTTTTTTTTAATTGACGAAAATTTTTTAAAATAATTAAAATTTTGCCAAGAATTTTATCAAAATTTTAGAAAATAATTGAAATTCCAATTAAATTTATTATTAAAAATTGAAATTCTGCGATAAGTTATGTTATTTATGAAAATATTTGAATTCTTGCAACGAATTTTATTAAAATTTTTTAAAAATAATTGAATTCCCATTGAAAAAATGTATTATCTGTGAAAATAATTGAATTCTTAAGAACAATAATTGTATTGTAGACAATTGAATTGTATAGGAAAATTTTATTAAAATTGCAATTTTATTAACTAAATCTTGTAAAGAATTTTGTCAAAATTTTATAAAATAATTTTATTTAATTTTTTCGAAATAATTGAATTTTTTAGAACTATTTTTTTCAATTCTCTGAATATATTTTAATTCCTTGGAGAAACTTAACTAAAAAATTAAAAATAATTAAATTGGTGCGAAGAAATTTATAAAAAAGTTGGTTAATAATTAAGTTCCTGTTAAATTTTTATTAAAATTTTGTTTAAATAATAGAATTATTTTGGAAAATTTTATTAACATAGTAGATATTAAAAATAATTGAAGTGAGTTAAAGTTTTGAAAATAATTGAAATTTTTCCAAGAACTTTATTAAAATTTTTCAAAATAATTGAATTTCAGAGAAGAATTTTATATTATTTAAAAAGATAATTGAAATTTTGACGAGGATTTTAAACATTTTTGAACATAATTGAATTTTTGCGAAGAACTTCATCACTTTTGAAAATAATTGAATTTCTGTAATCAGTTGTTCTTAAAATTTCTATTTAAATTCATTAAAAATTTCTTATAAATTCTAAAAATTAAATTTTTCAGGCCCACAAGTAGCTAAATATTTGAATAAATTCCTCCGCCATTATTTGTCCAAGTTAGCAAATTTTAATCCAAGCTCGAATTTAAATATTGTAACACTCTTAGTGCTTTGTACGACTGGGCTCTGCTAAAAACTTTGCCCGTTTATGAATAAATAAATAAATATATTGAATTAAAATTGAAATAAAATTTTACAGTATTTATTTTTCAATCATTAAAATAGTAATTAAATTCTCAGGTCTAATAATTAACTAGACAGAACAAATATGATCGCCAGTATTAATACTCAATGTTGAAACAAATTTTACCACCAATATTGACCCAAGGTAGTTAATTTGTTCGAAATGTAAATTTGAATAGGGGACGAATATTATTCCAGAATTTTGTAAAATGATTTATTTTTTCTTTAACGAAATAATAATTTTCTTGACAAAGATAACAAGTGGATAAATATTATAACAAACTTTATCGCCAATATTGGCCCAAGAAATAAAATTTTAAAACCATGCTAAAATTTTAATATTTCATCAAAATTGATTCAAAATTATTCACTGTATTTTAATACAAAAAATAATTAAATTCCTAGAATTATTAATTAGTTAAATTTAGAAAATTTTCATCGCCATTATTGGGCCAAGACTGTAAATTTATTGGAACCAATTTTAAATTTCATTTTTATGTCAATATTGGCACAAGATTACAAATTTCGTTCATGTGTTTCATTTTAAATCGGAATTAGTTTCCAATATTTCTATTGTTTTTCCAAACTCGATTGAAAATTTCCAAATTCACAGTCTTGTGTCAATAATGGCCCAATCTTGGAAACTTGTGTATAAAAAATTCCTCACATCTCACGCAAACCGTATTTCAAAGAAAAAAATTTCTCCTTGTTAGCAGAGAAAAAATAAATTTTTATTTCCAATCTTGTAAAAATTCAAAGGAATGACAATAAAAAAAAAATTATTTTCAAGAAATTATTTTTTTCTGCAGTATTCGCCACCAAAAATAAGTATTTTAGTAATAATTTTATTGTCTGTCAGGAGATGTAAACAATTCTTTTACATGTTCAACATGACTTTTGTGAGCTTTTAATTTTTTTTTCCTTTGATTTGCAGTCGAGTAATTTCTGTTTTTTTATTGACTACTTCTATCTACATACATATAAATGCATCAAAGAGTCACAGTATAACACTGTAATACATCAAATGTCGACATAACTGTCTCAATGAAAAACTTTTCTTTGGGAATATTCCTATATATAAGTTGGAAAGAACGATCATAAAATGTTGAAGTAGGAAAATGCCAGGTAACGAGCCTGGTGCGATCAAAACTCTTCCATATCAGAAACCACATACAACGCAATGTATACCACATGTATATATACGTATATATAGTTGATAAAAGAATATTTCCAATTTAAATTCTGCCGGGTACAATGTGTAAGATATAACAAAGAAGAAAAATAATGTTGCCGTCAGGGAACTATTCAAAATCATAAAGCCCACACGATCTCATCAAGTTAGAAACATTTTCAGTTGCGGGGATAATATATTTTCTTCCTTATTTTCAAATATACAAATTGTTCTCTTGAAAATTTCCTACTTGAAAATTTATAAATTGTAGTTTAATTTTTCTTTTTTTTTTTTGTTGAAAATCAATTTTTTCTCTGAAAAGAATTTTTGTGGATTTTATTTAAAATAGAGTTCTATTAATTAATAAAATTTAATTTATCAATTTATCCAAAAATTAATTTTTCATTTAAGTGGCAAATATTTTTCTCTCCTTGAAAATTCGTGAATTTTACTTTTTTAATTTTCCTTTGTTTGTTAAAAATCTATTTTTCCTTGACAAAAATTTTTATAGATTTTTATTAAAAATTGGGCTTTATAAAGTGATCAGTTTTCCTTGTTTATTCATTATTAGGTATTTTTAACCTATCAGTTTTCGTAGTTTGGATATTTTTCTGAAAAAAAAAATTTTTTTTTTTCATTTAAAAGAGAAATATTTTTAAATAAAGTTCTTATAAGTGTGAAAAACTAAAAAACTATCCACACCCTTGTTAGAGCCCCATTTCAAGTTGAATATGAAAAAAAATCCCTAACTGGAAAAAAATTGCGAATTTAAAGGTAATTTATATTAATTTATCTGTATATAAAGCGATGAATAACAATTTAATCTTGTGTGAAGGAGATAAAATTGAGTGGAACATTGAAAGAAAATAAAGGCTCCTTGAAGAGATGAAATTAAGAAAGTTGTCATCGTCAGGTTTTTACCCTGGGGATACAAAAATCCAATATCGTCAAACAGACGCCCGTAGAAATGGGTTCAACGATTTCTTATGTATCAAATGACACATAAAAAAGGATGTAGAACCCCCAAGTAATACTTACGAATAACCTGACTTTTTTCCTCTTCTCTTTTTTTTTCTTCTTGAGGGGTGAAAAGTATGTTTACATAAATCAAAACATTTGTCACTTTATAAAGAAGAGAAAAAAAGATTTTTCCATTATTAGAATATTTTCGATTTTTATTTCTCTAATTAAGTGTAATGGCAAAAAGTTACTCGAGATTTTTCTATTTAAAATAGGGTCTAAAGTTATTGTATTTATTCTTGAAATCTAATTTTACCTCAATATTTCAAAATTAATTCAATTTTAAAAGAATTGCGTTATAATTTTCATAAATGGATGAACTTCTTCAAAGGTTTCAATTATCTTTATAAATAATATAAAATTCTCCTCCAAAATTCAATTATTTTGAAAAATTTTAATAAAATTCTTGGAAAAATTTCATTTTTTTTCGAAAACTTTCCTGATTTTAATTATTTTTAATATCTACTATTTTAATAAAAATTTCCAAAAGAATTCTATTATTTAAACAAAATTTTAATATAAATTTAACAGGAATTCAATTACTTACCAATTTTTTATAAATTTCTTCGCACCAATTTAATTTTTTTTAATTTTTTAGTTAAGTTTCTCCAAAGAATTCAAATATATTCAGAGAATTAAAAGAATAGTTCTGAGAAATTCAATTATTTTGAAAAATTTAAATACAATTATTTTACAAAATTTTGACAAAATTCTTTACAAGATTTAGTTGATAAAATTTGCAATTTTAATAAAATCAATTATTTTCATAAATAATAAAATTTTTCTTGAGAATTCAATTATTTTCACAAATAAAATTTTTTACAGTAATTCAATTCTTTAAAAAAAAAATTAATAAAATTCGTTGCAAGAATTCAATTATTTTCATAAATAACAAAACTTATCGTAGAATTTCAATTTTAAATGAATTTAATCAGAAATTAAATTATTTTCCTAAATTTTTTTATAAAATTATACGCAAACATTTCATTATTTTTATAAATATTAAAAATCATCTCATTGTCAGACTTCAATTATTTTTAATACAATTTTAATGGAATTCCTCGAAAAATGTAATTTTTCTTAAAAATTATATTAAAATTTATCACAGAAGTTCAATTATTTTAAAAACCTTTGCTACAATTTGTTTATTAGAATTTAAGTATTATTTTCAATACCTACAGTTTAAATTAAATTTCTTCAAAAAATTAAATTATTCTCAAAAAATTTAATAAAATTCTTTGTAACAATTCAATTTTTTTCAAAATAATTTTAATAAAATTCTTCATAGAAATTTAATTAATTTCAGAAATTTGTCAAAATGCAATTATTTTCAATGTCTACTATATGAATAAAATTTTACAAAAGAATTTCAATTATTTAAAAAGAAATTTTAATAAAATTTATCTCAAGAATTCAATTATTTTCAAAAATAATATAATTCTTCGCAGAAATTCAAATATGTTGAAAAATTGACAAAAGTTCCCGTCAAAATTTCAATTATCTTTATAAATAATAAAATTTTTCTCCGAAATTCAATTATTTTTAAAAATTTTAATAAAATTCTTGTCAGAATTTCAATTATTTTTAATACCATTTTCATCAAATTTCTCGAAAAATAAAATTATTCTTAAAAATTTTATTAAAATTTGTCAAGAGAATTCAATTATTTAAAATTTTGTTAATAAAATTCTTTATGAAAATCCAATTTTAAGAAACATTCAATATAATAAAATATTTATTTTTGTATTTTTAAATAATTGAATTCTCGTAGAATTTTCTAATAAATATTAATTTAAAAATGTATTTCAGTTATAATTTTAGATTATAATTGAATATTAAAAGCTTGAATTTTGAGAAATAATTGCATTTTCAAAAAGTTTCAATAATTAAAATCTTTGAAAATTTGAATTTTTCATACTTTTAAATTTTAATTAAGAATTCTTGTAGAATTAATTTTTTTACAAAAAGTTTAGTGGAATTTTTTTTAATTATTTGAAGTTTTGAATTTTTAATATATTTATAATTATTGAAGAATGTCAGAGTAATCGAAATTTCGTGAAATTAAATTGTAAACAAAATTGAAAAAATGAAGAACTTTTTAAAAAATTATTAAAAAACAATTTGAGTTGAAAATTCTAGTAATGAATAATCGAAATGATGAAAATAATTTTTGCCGAATGTTACATTAACAAATTAGCAAGTTTTAATTATTATATAAAAGATGAAGAAATTTATTTTAAATTTATTTTTATTTATTTATTTATTTTTTTATTATTATTTTTTTATTATTATTATTTATTATTTATTATTTATTATTTATTATTTATTTTTTTTATTATTTATTTATTTATTTATTTTTTATTTATTTTTTTATTTTTTTATTTAAAATTTTTTTTTGAAATTTATTTTATCTTCATCTTTTATAATAATATTCTTAAAATAAAATTTATTTTATGAATAATAATAATAAATATTTATTTATTTGGTTAGTATCAACTGACTTCTAATATAGAAATTAAATTTTACGAACAAAATTGTGTTAAATATTTACTTTCGCATTAAAATTTGCATAAAATTTTGCAAAAAAAAAAACTATAAATTTTTTATTTTTACGAATTTATTCTAAAAATAATTAAGTTTTGTAAAAAAAAGAGAGGAATGTCATTGTGTATTAATGTGCGAAAGGAATGTGAAAATAATGTCTTCGAAGGAGTTGGAAAATTTGAGAAATTTTTAACCTTCTGAAGGTAACGACGCTCTTGAGTTGGACTCGTCGTTTAATATTCAACGACTTAAGATTTAATATTCAGTAACCTGACCTACATTGACCCTCTCCCCAAAAGTCCTGAGGGTGCAACATACCACGTGCATCACTCTCACATATACACTAACACATTCATATTATATTCTTTCACAAGAATGTCCCTGAAAAGAAGTAACTTTTAGAAAGGGAGGACCATTTATTAAACAGTTTATTCATACATATATAGAAGACTTTATTTTTTACCTTGAGAAAATAAGGTATTTTTATTCTTTTCAAAAACATTTTTCTCATCTTTTTTTCAACTTGAGAAAACAATAGATTTTTGCCCTTCTCTTTATCTTTGGAGGGAGAGAAAAAAGTGGAAAGAAAAAAGATAAATAGAAAAAATGATTTCTAATTAAATGCTCAAATTAATCTTTATTTCTATAATGAAAAAAAATAGAATTGGACAAAAAAGGACAATTTCTTCGCAAACGATTTATTTATTTATTTATTTACTTTTTTTTATTTAAATTACTTAATTTACAATTTACCTTTTTTTTGACAATTATATGACAAACACGGTCAAAGTTCGACAAAAATACTTTTTCAGGAAACAAAAATTCTTTTTCGATAAAATCCTCTTTTTTTCGTTTATCCATGCAACAGATTTTGGAATTTTTTTACCCCTTTTTTTCAACATTAGTACGTGTCGAGTTTTGAAAGCTTTTTTTCCTCTTTTTTTTTAGAAAGCTCGATTGCAGAACTTTTCAATTTTCCCTCTTCAATTTTCACTTCCTTGTTTTCCTTTATCCGTGAAGGTTCTTTTGTTTCTTTATTTTCGTCCAATTTATTTTATTTTCACTTTTTTTCCGTGCTTTTTTTAGAAATAAAAATCTAAAGCTCTTGTTACAGAATGTAATTTCAATTGTAATAAATAGTTATTGTCGATTATTGTAAGAAAAAATCTATATAGAAAAAAAAATTTTATACAGCTCTCAAAAATTTTTGAAGAGAATTAAAAATTTTTATATGATAAAAGAATTGAAAAATATGAAAAAGAATATAAATATTTTTTATACAGGGAAAATTTGTATTTTTTTTCATAGAATTTTAATTTAATATTTGACCATGACAACATGAAATGAAAATATTTTCTATAATATTTGTTTTTCTATTTTTGTTTCAGTTCAACCAGTGTACGTTCGTGTTATCGACGAAGATACAAAAGCAACTCTCGAAACAGGAAAAGTCTTGGGACCAATAAACGATGGTACCAAGATTTCCTTGAGGTGCGAGAGTAGTGAAGGTCGTCCCGTTCCAATCGTTGAATGGTACAACGGCGATAAGCTTCTTGAATGTAAGTTTTTCTTTTTTATTTTTACTTCCTTTTTTTCTTATTATTATTATTTTTTTTAAATTTTCATTTTGTTTCAAATGTAAACCATCTCGATTTTTCAATCGACCTTAAAAGCGTCTTTTTCTCTGTATCTATGAAATTGCCTTTTAAAAATTCATTATTTCGATTTTCACACTTTCATTGAGTTTCATCGTAAGGAGAAAACGTAAACTGAATTAAATTTTGTTATTTTTATACATATGGGAGGAAATATTGCCTCAATATTTGAGGGAACATTGCAAAAATTGTATTTTGTATAAAGAAGAAAAATGAAAATGCAAAAAATGCAAAATAAAGTATGAACTTTATTTTGTATTTTTTGAATTTTCGTTTTTCTTTTTTTCCATTTCTTTACTTTTTTTTATTTATTTGTTTTGTATTTTATTTATCTACTAGCAAGTGATACGTGCGCTATCATGCGAAACGTGATATTCAATTTATTATTGTTATACAATTACAAAATTTTTTATTTTATAATAAAATTTTTTAAATAATTTCATAATCAAAATTTAAATAATCCACTTAAAAATTCAATTATCTTTGAAAATTTTAATAAATCCTTCGAAACAATTCAATTATTTTTATAAATTATAAAGCTCTTTCGAGAAATTCAATTCTTTTCAAAACAATTTTAATTGAATTCCTCGTCAGAATTAAAATATTTTCAAATATTTCCATAAATTCAATTATTTCCTAAAATTTTAATAAATTCTTCGAAACAATTCAACTATTTTTATAAATACTAAAATTCTTTGCAGGAATTAAATTCTTTTTAATCAAATTTAAATAAAATTACACGAAATAATTTAATTATTTTCAAAAATTTCCATAAAATTCAATTTCAACAAGAATTTAAAATTCTCTAAAAATAATTCAGTTATTCTCAATATATTTTTAAAAAATTCTACATGAAAATTAAATTACTTTTAATACAATTTTTAAATTAAAAATACAATTAAAATACAATTAAAATCCAATTATTTTGAATATTCTTAATTTTAAAATAACATTCTTTACAGAAATTCAATTATTTTCGAATCAACTTTAATTGAATTTTTCGAAATAATTTAATTATTTTCAAATATTTCTATAAAATTTTCAAAACAATTCAACAATTTAAAAGTTTAATAAATTCTTCGAAACATTTTTATTATTTTTATAAATTTTATAAATTTTAAAAACCTTTGCACAAATTCAATTCTTTTCAAAATAATTTTAATATAATTCCTCGAAATATTATTTAATTATTTTCAAATATTTACATAAAATTCATTTATTTCCTAAAATGTTAATAAATTCTTTGGAACAATTCAATTAATTTTATAAATAGTAAAATTCTTCGCAAGAATTAAATTGTTTTTATAAAAATAAAATTTTTCTTAAGAATTTAATATTATTCTTAATATAAAATTTTAATAAAATTCAATTGCTTTCAAAATTTTAAATTAAAATTAATAAACAAACTCCATTATTTAAAAAAATTGAAAGCAATTCTTCAAAAGAAATTAATTAGGATTTTAAAAAATTTTAATAAAATTCATCATGAAAATTCAATTATTTTTATAAATAAAAAAATTCTTCGAAGAAATTCAATTATTCTCTTCAAAGTTTTTGATAAGATTCTTTGCAAAAATTCAATGATTTTCAATACATTAATTTTAAAATTGATAATATTTAAAAAGAAAATTTTTTATAAAGTTAGGAAACAAAAAAGCATTTTATTTATTTTTGTAGTATTTTATAAATTATTATTTTTCAAGTAATATTGCAGCAATGTTAGGGCAGTATTATTTTAATATTTCGTGCAATATTATTTTTCTATTTAGTGCAATATTAACTTTTTATTTTTTGTATTTAATTTTTAGAAGGTAATTTTTTATTTATTTTTATTATTCAATTATATTTTTAGCAATATTGCAGCAATGTTTAGGCAATATTATCCTAATATTTCCGTGCAATATCACTCCAACGTTGCCATGCAATAGTGCCCCAAATTCGCCTATGTTAATTTATTGAAACTAAAAATTAAAAATAATTGAAAAAATAAATGAATAGTGAAAAAAGAAAAGCATTTAAGTTGTTTTTTTTTTTGCAAAGCATTTTTTATTGCAATATTGCGGCGCAATATTCCGAACCTAGCGGAGCAATATGGAGCCAATAATTATTTTAGTGAATTTTTTTAATTTATTTTTTTTATTTTATTTTTTTTTTTTTTTGAGATAATTTGATTTTGAGGTTAATCAATATTATCAGTGATCCTCTGTCAGATATTGAGCGGTCAATTTCCTGAAAATTATTTTTTACTTTTATTGCAGCGGAAAGCACGTCGCAAGTTGAAGAAAATGGAATCGGCACCGGAAGCAGCCTGTTGAATCTGCAGGTTACACGCAGTGAATTAGGCGCTAACCTTACTTGCAAGATCAGCAGCAGTCTTACTCTTGCTGAGCCTCTCACAATTGACATCAGATTAGACGTTCACGGTGAGTACATTTCTGATATTTTCTCTTCCCCGGAAATTTCTATTCGACAAAAATTCTGATCATGTTGAAAATAATATTGAAAATTAATTTTCAAAAAGAATTTTCAATAATTATTTCAAAAATATTTTTAAATAATCAATTTAAGAGTATTAGGTAATTTAAAAGTGAGACAAATTTATTTGCGTTTTTTGATTTTAATCAGTTTTATTACTATTAATAGTGATTAAAATTAATTAAAAATGGAAATTTGTAAAAATGTTTTATTTAAAATTTTAAACCAAATATTATTTATTTGAGTAAAATGAATGTGTATTTATCTCAGAGTCTACTACAATATTCGTTTTTTATAAGAAAACATTTTATTTCATAAATATTTTTTAAGAAAACAATTTTTATGTAAATCAATTAAAATTTGAAATAAATTTGAAAGTATATTAATAATTTGAAATAAATAATTTAGTCGGATCTAATTTGGAAAAGAACATTAAAAAGTAATTTTCAAAAATAATATTAAAAAATAATTATGAAAGATAATATCAGAGAATTGTTTTAAAGAGAAATTTGAAAAACAGTTTTAAAAGTATTAATCGAAAAATAGCTTTTAAAAATTAAGTTAAAATATTAATTTCACAATTTTTTTATTTGTCTCGTAAGTTAAAAACTTTTATACTGTCATATTAACTGTTTTCTGTTTCATTTTTTTTTAATATATATATATATATATATATATATATATATATATATATATATATATATATATATATATATATATATATATGCATTTTTCTTCAGTATATTCCCTCATATTAAAAAGTTTCTAGTTGAAACTTTAAGAAAAGAAAAGTTAAGTTCTCAAAAGGTAATTAATTTATTTAACTTGGAGAATGGCATGAAGTAATTACTTTTTGTCATTTTAAAAGAAAATAATAGTTCAAGATTTGCGGTGAAGATTCTCCGGACCATTATGTAGTTTTAAAGAAATTTAATTAAAACTTTATTTATCGGTCTAAAGGTACGTACGGCGTAGGTCGTTCAAATGATCGAAATATATTTTATTAAACTGAATTTTATTTTTGTGTTTATTATAAAACTGAAGAAAACAGAAAATAGAAATTCAAATATAAAATTATTTATTTTGTATTAAATTTTTTTTCTATTTTGGAAATTTGTTAATTTATTTGTGAAGTATTGAAAAGCAATTTCTAATAATAAAAGAAAATACTACAAAAAATTTTTTTGAGTTCTAGAAAAATCCCATTCTTTGGATTTTCTTTTCCCAGTAAATTTTAAGGAAACTTGCAAAAAAAAAAATTGTCAGCAAAAATTGAACGTTACTTTATTTCAAACAGAATTCTATATACATATACATAAAAGGGGAAATGAAATTTCAAGTTTCACAAAGAATTCATGTTATCAAACTGTTAAATTTGAATAATCCAATTTTCATAAAATCAAGGTAAAAATTTCGATTGGAAAATATTTTACACTTTAGATTGCGTAAAGATTTTATAAAAGATGAAAGAAGGGGAATTTTTTTTTCTTTTATAATGTACACATGAAGGAAATTTGTCAAAAATTTTCAAATTTTAATTAAGTCGAAATTCATTAAGAAGAAAATTTTCGTCAAAATATTAATTTATAATTAGAATATAATTGATTGATTTAGATCTAAATGAATATTTTTTTAAATAAATATTGGACTGAATAAAAATTCCTCTAAATAACAAAACTTCAAAAAAACTAATAAATTTGTTAATTTAAAATTCGGTTTAATTAAAATTCGACTACATTAAAATTTACCTATTTAAAATTTACCCTAGTGAACTTTTAGAACTAGAAGAAAAATTAAAACAAAAGAAAATTTCATCAGATGTAAAATTAAATGACAATAATTCGTCTATTTAAATCATAATAAGTAGTGCAAAGTAGAGAAATGAAATAAAAATCAATTTTTCCAATTTCTGCAAAAATCCAATGCACTAAATCCATGATAGAAATTAAAATTTCACGAGGAGTTACAGATATTTCAGTTATTTTAGAAATATTGTTGTAATGAACTATAATTAGAATCTATTGAATTTCGCAGATGAAGTAGAAGACAATTTTTCTTTATTAATTTTCTGTCATTATTTAAAAAGTGAGAAATAATTATCCAATTTTCATCAATTTAAATTAATGAATTATTAAAGTTTCAGTAGTGTTTGAATTTGACATTTTGTAATAATTAAAATTCATCTTGATTAATTGGAAAATGTAATTAAAAATTTATATTTTATAAAGTTTTTATGAATTAAATCCAAGGACGATTGAACTTTGCATAACTTAAATTTTAAATGGTTCTAAATCTAGAACTGTTTCGATTTGAATTGATTTAAAATTAATAGAAATTGAAATAATTTGAAATTTTTAGTTTATTTATAAATTATTAAAATTTACATACGAATTTTTATATGATCAAGTATAATTGAGTTTGATCAAAAGTAGAATACTTAAAATATTAAATATTAAAAACTCAGGATTAATAAAATTGAAAGTCAATTAAAATTTCAATCGATAAATATTTTAGAGGACAAAGTGAAATACAACAAAATACAATTTAAATCATATTATTATTATTATTAAATTACATAAGAGACGTTTAGTAGAATAAGATTTTTATTGTAAAATTTTATTCAAAGAATTTCGAATGTAATTTTCAATAGTAAATTTTTCATTTTTCAGTAGTAAAAATCCCTTGTAGTCAGACTAAAATTTTCTTTATTCATTAAATTTAGTTTTTTGTAATCAAAGTCTTTTTTAGTTAAACAAGATTTTTCAAATTCATTAAATACAGATTTCAGTAGTAAAGGATAGTTTTAGTCAGACTCAGGTCAGCTTTATAGTAAGTAGTGAAAGTTGTTTTTTTTGTAAACAAGATTTTATTAATATTTTAAGTAGTAAAAATCAGATGTAGTCAGATGCAGGTCAGTTTCGTAATCTGTAAATTTTTATTTTAATCAGACAAAATTATTTTTATTTATTAAAATTAATCTTTTAGTAGTAAAAATCTGTTATAGTCAGACTGAAATGTTTAGTTTTATTTAAACTCATATTTCAGTAGTAAAAGTAATTTTTAGACAAGCAAGATTATTATTATTGTATGACTATAGAATTTAGTAGTAAATTTCATTTCTAGTAAGACTAAATTTAGTTTTCAGTAGTCAAAATCAGTTTTAATTCAACAAAATTTATTTAAATAATTCATTCATTACATTTTAGTAGTATAAAATTAGTTGTAGTCTAAGAATTGTACTTAGTAGTAAATTTAAATTCTTGTCAGACGAAATTTCGTTTTACTTATTAAAATTTACTTTTCAGTAGTAAAAATCGATTGTAGTCAGACTAAAATGTTAATTTTTACTTGAATTCTTATTTAATTAGTAAAAGTCATTTTCAGACAATCAAAATTATTATTATTCTTTAACTATAATTTTTAGTAGTAAAAGTCAGTTATAGTCAGACTCAGGTTAGTTTTCTAATTAGTAGTAAAGTTTAGTTTTCGTCAGACAAAATTTTTTTTATTCTTAAAAATTCACTTTTCAGTAGTAAAAACCACTTTTAGTTGAAATGAAATTTTCGTTATTCAGTAAATTTAGTTTTCAGTAGTCAAAGTCAGTTTTACTTGAACAAAATTTTTTTAATTAATTAATTTTATTACTTTTTAGTAGTAAAAATAAGTTGGAGTCAGACGCTTCTAAGGATTGTACTTAGTAGTAAATTTAAATTCTTGTCAGACGAAATTTCGTTTTATTTGTTAAAATTTACTTTTCAGTAGTAAAAATCTATTGTAGTCAGACTAAAATGTTAATTTTTATTTGAATTCTTATTTAATTAGTATAAGTCATTTTTAGACAAGCAAAATTATTATTATTCTTTGACTATAGTTTTTAGTAGTAAAACTCAGTTCTAGTCAAAGTCAGGACACTTTTGAAATCAGTAGTAAATTTTTGTTTTCGTTAGACAAATTTTTTTTTATTTATGAAAATTCACTTTTCAGTAGTAAAAGTAATCTTTAGACGAGCAAAATTCTTATTATTATTCTTTGACTATAGTTTTTAGTAGTAAAAGTCAGTTCTATTCAGACACAGGTCAGTTTCGTAATTAGTAGTAAATTTTTATTTTAGTCAGACAAAAATATTTTTATTTATTAAAATTTACCTTTCAGTAGTAAAAATCTATTGTAGTCAGACTAAAATGTAAATTGTCATTTAAATTCTTATTTAATTAGTAAAAGTCATTTTTGGAAAAGCAAAATTATTATTATTCTTTAACTATAGTTTTTAGTAGTAAAAGTCAGTTCTAGTCAAACTCAGGTCACTTTTGAAATCAATAGTAATCTTTTGTTTTCGTCAGACAAATTTTTTTTTATTTATGAAAATTCACTTTTCAGTAGTAAAAGTAATCTTTAGACGAGCAAAATTCTTATTATTATTCTTTGACTATAGTTTTCAGTAGTAGAAGTCAGTTCTGGTGAGACACACGTCAGTTTTGTTATCAATAGTAAATTTTTATTTTAGTCAGACAAATTTTTTTTTATTTATTAAAAGAGGCCTCTATTTAAATTTACCTTTTAGTTGTAAAAATCATTTGTAGTCAGACTGAACTGTTCAGTTTTATTTTAAACTTATATTTCATCAATAAAATTCCTTTTTAGACAAGCAAGATTATTATTCTTTGACAATAGTTTTTAGTAGTAAAAGTCATTTCTTGTCAGACTCAGGTAACTTTTGCGAAAATTATATCGAAATGCCACCAAATAATTACTGAATAAGAAATGAAAAAAAAATTGTAAAGTAAATTATGCGCGACAAAAAGTTAATAAAATTTAATGAGGCAATAAAACATGTATACATTATTTTGAAATAATTTGCATGAAATAATAATTCGTTGTTTCTAAAGGATTATTTTCTGCTCAAGTTGTGTATTAAATATTTACACATGTAATAACCAAAATGTGTACTTGTAATTTTGATTTGTCTAAAAGTTTTCGTTGAATGATAAAACAGAGTTGAGTGCGCATACTTATGTGAAATTCAAGACACTTGTAATTACGTCTGAATGTTAGAGCTATGCAGCATAGATAGCAGGCAATTTCGGAGTGTTTACCTAGCACGCGTACTACTCACTCTCTCTCTCTCTTACTCTCCCTCATAGGATGGTGTTAATTAAATAAGTTTGTTCTCTTATCCATGTGCTTAGCTTTTAGTGCTCTTTACGATATATTCTCTAAATGCCTGATTTTCAGTTTCAACTACCACCGTTTTGGGGTTAAATTTTACAGTGTTTCCCCTGTTTTAATAATAGGTTTTCTGCAGCAAATCTCCTCGCAAAAGCTATTCCACAACTATACTTTTATGCTTTAGTGACAATAAAAGAAATGACTTTGGACGCAACGAGCTGTTCGAAGAAAGTCATATAGCGCCAGTTTCATATCCATAAACCAGAAAGGCAATTTATTTGCCAACTCGTGTGCGTATTTTATGCAATTTAAAGGAAAAAAAATCAATACATTTTTTCAAATTAGTTTTCTACTTATTAAATTTATTATTATTTTGATAGTAAAAGAAATTTATTATTATTTTGCAGTAAATTTTATCTAGTATATAATTGACTTAAGCAAAAAATAGAAAAAAAACTAGAAAGTTTAGTGCTCATTGTTATAGATATAAAAACTTTCTTTTTGACATTTTGTGATTACTTTTTTTAAAAAAAATATAAAATAAAAATATAATATATAATATAATTTTTAGAAATAATAAAATTAAATTCTCTCAAATATAAAATTTTAATTTAAAAACCTTTCAAAATTTAATTATTTTTTAAATCTCCTGTTATAACGTATCTAATATTAAATTATCTTCTAAATTTGAACTGAAATTCGATATTAAATCAATTCTTATCAGAATTCAACGATAATTAAATTATTTAAGTACAAAAACTTTTGTAAAATTTAATTATTTTCCCTATTTCTAGTTATAATTCTTCTTCAGAAAATACAATCGTATTTAAGTACAATTTTTTAAAGTGAAAAAATAATATTTTTTGAAATATAAAATGTATTTTAAGAAAATTTGAGAAACATTCCTATATTTACAAATTTTTAAAAATTATTTTCGAAAATTTAACTATTTTCAACAAATTGTAATTAAGATTTTTTAAAAACTAATTTTTTTTAGAATTTCTACATTAAATTCTTCAAAACTAATAATTTTGGTTAAACAAATATTTAAAAACTTATTGTTATTTATTTTAATTGAAATTTCAAATAATTCCAATGTAAAACCTTTTGAAATTTAATTATTTTTAAAAATTACAAATGCAATTTTTCCAAAAGTCAAATATTACTTAGAATTTTTAATAAAATAATTTAAAACTTTAATTACTTTTACAGAAAAATAATATATGAATATTTTTTTAAAATAAACATTTAAATATTATTGTACTTCTAGATTGATTAAAATGTTAAAAAGATTTCAATTTAAAAACATTTTAAAATTGAACTATTTCTCAAAATCCCTGTGATAACGCTTCTAATATTCAATCATTTTGTTCAAAAATCTTTTTTACTTCAATTATTTAGTTAAATAATGTTTCTTATTTTAATTATGTATTTAATTATTTTTCAAAATTTTTACTGAAATTATTATTTAAATCAATTCTTATTAAAATTCAACAATAAAAGAATTATTTAAATTCAAAAACTTATTCAAAATTTAATTATTTTTCAAATTTTAAGCTGTAATTCTTCGAAAAATACAATAATATTTACAAATACTTTTTTTAAAGTGAGAAAATAAAATTCTTTCAAATATAAAATTTATATCAATGAAATTTAAAAAACTTTCCTATTTTTTCAATGTTTTAAAATTATTTTCAAGAATTCAACTATTTTCAAAAAATTTTAATTACGATTTTTTAAAAACCTCTTTTTTCCGAATTTCTAAAAAAAATTTTTCAAAATTCATTAATTTATTTTTAATAAATATTTAAATACATTGTTATTAATTTATCCACTGCAGGAATTAAAATATAAAAATATTTTTAATGTAAAACCTTTCGAAATTTAAATTAAATGTGAAAGAAGTTAACAATTCTTTCCTTTAATTAACTTTTGATTTTTGAAATTTAATTATTTCTAAATATTAGAACTGCAATTCTTTCAATTCTTTAAATATTTTCTAAAATTGTAATTGAAATTCTTCTTCAAATAAATTCTCAAGAAAAATTAATACATGAATTCAATTATTTGAAAATATAAATAAGTAATAAAATAATTATTTCCAAAAATTGCAACTGTAACTCCACTTACGAATTTTTTTTAATTTGAGAAAGAAAATTCATAGATTTTCAATAATTTGATATTTTTTAATACTTTGGAGAAAATTTCCTTAGTATTTCCTTGTCTCGTAAAAATCTTGTTATTGTCAAAATTCTGAAGGAATTAATTTTTCTAAAACACTAAAAACTCTATTTACAAATTATTCGACAAACTTTTTACACGACAATTGATCTGTAAAACAATTTGAGGTCAAAAATAAATATTAAATAAATATTTACTTAAAAATCTTGAATATAAAATCACTAAATTTTATTCTCCGGAATTTACGTATTTTATTAATTGTTAGAAATTCTCTGAAAAGATTCTTTTTTTAATTATCTAATTTTCTCCAATCGAGAATTTAATAATCTCAGGAAAGAGAAAAATTATTTTTCCATCGTTTATTTGATGATTTCTTTTCTTTTATCCACTGAAAGAATTCAATATTGTTTATTAGTTTCAAAGTCTTTGACAATTAAATCAGTGTGCAATTATACTGCTTACATGACTTTATTGTTTGATCCTTCACCTCTTGGGAAAACAGTGCCGTGACAGAAGTTTTGCTTTGAACCCTCATCCGAAAGTGCTGAATAATGTTTCATTAGCATAATACCACAACATGTAATTAACTTTTACTAATTAGTTATCAATTACTAATTACTGACACTAATTAGTCAATTTTTTTTTCTCTTTAATTTTCTCTCTGCATAATTTTCTATATTTACAATTTGTAACCTTTTTATTTTCCAATTGTACGATTTTTATTTTTCTAATTTTCTATTAACATTATTTTCTTTTAAAGCTCATTTTCTCTTGCATAAAGAAAACATTGTTTTTACTTTTAAATTGAAAATTTAATATCAAAGATTGTGTGAAAAGAGAAAGAAAGAGGGGGGAGAGGAGGGATTCTTATAGGAATATCAGAGAGTTTAAGAAAAAGAAATGCTATTCTACAGATGGTCCCTGTTTAATGGTCCAACTTCGGTAATAACGTTTGTCTTCTGCATTCGTAAAATAGATTTCCCAAACTACGCCCCTTTAATCTTTCGTTCACTATTCAAGTATAATACGTAAAACATTTCTCGATTTTCCGTCTTGATAAATAATTGATCGAAGGAAGGAAGAAAAAAAGAAGAGAGAGAGGGAGAGAGAAAGAGACTAAATCTAAACTTTCAATTCAAAGAAAGCTGATCCTTTTGAAATAAAAACGTTGGGGGATTTTAAAATAAATGTCTATACCTGATTCACGTAGACCAATATTCCTCTTCCAATGTCATTTCAATGGGAGAAAAAGTTTTTTAAACTTACTTTCTCATTACCTCTTTTATATCAAAACTTGATTGCAGTGAAACATCAGAAATACTTTTCTTTTTTTTTCCACCATCTAACAATTGGAGTCGGAAATCAATTTACTTTCTTTTTCTCCTAGTAATTGCAATTTTATAAAAGTCACATGATATCTTTTTTTTTAAATCTATAAAATCTTTATAAATAAATTTATATTTATTTGTTGATTGTTTTTAACTTGAGGTATTTTTGTGCAGTAGTAAAAGATATTTGCAGTCAGACGAAGGGAAGTTTTTTAATCAGTAGTAATTCTTAATTCTAGTCAGCCAAAATTTTCTATATTCCTTGAATTTTTGTTTACAGTAGTAAAATCCCTTTCTAGTCAGACTGAAACTCGTATCATTCATTGAATTTGGTATTCAGTGGAAAAAGTCCGTTATGACCAGACATTATTTTTTAAATATAGTTTTAAGCAGTTAAAGTCAGTTATAGAAAGACTGAGGTCAGTCTTTAAATCAGTAAATTTTAATTTCCGACAGACAAAATTTACTTTATTATTTGAATTTTAGTGTTCTTTTCAATAGTAAAATTCAGCTTCTGTCACACTAAAACTTTTATCATTAATGGGATGTAGTATTCAGTACTAAAAGTCATTGTTAGTCCAACAAGATTTTTATTATTCTTTGAATACTATTTTCAGTAGTAAAAGTTAGTTAGAGTCAGACTGAGTTTTGTTATCAATAGTTAATTTTATTTCTACTTCGACAAGGCTTTTTTTATTTATCAAATTTTTATTTTAGTCAGTAGTAAGACCCAGTTGTAGTCAGCCTACAGTTTTCATTATTCTTTGAATTATATTATTAGTAGTAAAAGTAAAAGTCTCACTTTTGAACATACTCAGATCAGATATTTGTCAGTAGTAAATTTTAATTTTAGTCAGACAAAATTATCTTCAGTAATTAAATTTTAATTTTCAGTAGTAAAAATCAGTTACAGTCAAACTCAGATTAGTCTTGTAATTAGTAGTAAATTTTCATGTTAATTCAGTATTTAGTGGTAAAAGTTAATAGCAGTAAGACTTTATTATCTTTTGAATATTGTTTTCAGTAGTAAAAGTCAGTTATAGTCAGATATAAAATTTCCAATATTAACTATTTTAATTTTTAAGTAGTAAAAGTTTATTGTAGTCAGACGGAAAATTTCATTATTCTTTAAATTCAATCTTTAACAGTAAAATTTAATTTTTAACTAAACAAAATTTTTGATTTCTCTATATAATGTTTTTAGTAGTAAAAACTAGGTGTAGTCAGTCTCAGGTCAGTTTTGTATTTAGTAATAAATTTTCATGCTATTGAGTAAAAATTTCCTTAAATTCATTAAACTTCTCAGTAGTAAAATCGAGTTTTAGTCAGACTAAAACTCTTGTCATTGCATGAAATCTGTATTCAGTAGTGAAAGTCACTTTTAGTTCAATAGATTTTTTATTATTTTTTGAATATTATTTTCAGTAGTAAAATTTTTGGTATTATTAGAGAATTTTAATTCTAGTCTTGTTTTAAATAATTAAATTTTAGTTTTCAGTAGTGAAAACAGTTTTAGTCAAACTCAGGTTTTATTATTAATTTTAATATGAAAAAAATAAGAAAACTTTGATGCGCTTAATTTTACAATAGTTTGAGAAGCTTCGATTATGTTTAGCATTTGATAAATTGAAATAACATTTTATTAGAATTTCTGATTAAAAATACAAAGAAGATAATAATGAAATAATTTATAAAAACCTATTTTCTCTATTTTTTAAATATAAACATTCATTTTTTCTACATTCATGGAATATCTGCCCCTTTCCACTTTTTCCATTTGGAAAATAATCTTTATCAATATAATGAATAATACACTCTTCCATAAAGACTGTGATCTACTTTCAAAAATATTTTTAATCCTATTTCTCGTATCCATATTCTCTTGTCAAAGTATACGTAAATGAAAAAAAAAATTTTTTAGTTACTTATTAACGATGAAGATAATTCTCATTAAAAATTGAAAGCTCCTGTCAAGATAAGTCGATTTAAATATTAGTCGATTTTAATCCCTTAAAATTCTAAAAAAGAAAAATACTATATAGTGAAGATAAAGTTTAATTGGTGTTTTTTTTCCATTTTCTGTAAAAATAAAAAAAAAAGAACAAAACGCACATATATTTCATTATCGACCTGCTGACATTTACGAAATGCTTTCAATTTATTTTTCACTGGTCAGATATTCTGAAAATAGGGATATACATATAACCCTTCTCAAAGGATAAAATGCATGAGCTTCATGTCAGATTTTGCTTTTCGGTTCGTTCCACAACTGTCTACTCTTGTTAAAGCACTAAATCTCCGGCTGCTTTTTGAACGCGAAAAAATATCACGAAAACTTGCGTGAATAATAGTATCGTTTTCGTTCATGTCATGCGCTACATTAAACTACATTTCGCCGTTTTATTAACCATCTGCTACAGAATGATACAGTGTATGGTTAATTTTATTTATCTCTCTTATCACTATAGTTGTCACTTATTTTCTTTTTTCCCCTCTCTTCTTTTCTATTTTGATGGAAAAAAAAGGAATAAATAAAAAATCCCTGCCAAGTTGAAGTATGAATTTCTTCCTTCTGGAGATTTTTTGTTTTTCATTTACAATAAGTTTTTTATTAAAATAATAATTCTATTCAAAAAGGAGAAAACAGAGTTTTAAATTATATTTAAAGTGATTTGAAATAATTTTATTGCAAATCAAGCAAAAGTAATGACTACATTAAAAAATCAATGAAAATGTTTAAATAAAAATTACTTTTGTTACTAAAAGGTGAATTCAAAGATTAATGATGAAATTTACGGTGCTTACTACAACTTACTTTTACTACTAAAATGTAAAATTTGATAAATAATAATCTTGGCTGAATAAAATGAAAATTTACGAAACTCCCTTGAGACTGACTATAACAGACTTATACTACTGAAAACTAAATTTAAAGAAAAATAAAAATCTTTTAAAACTGACTTCAACTACTGAATACTTAATTAATTTTTCACGAAATTGATCTTATTCGTTAAATTTTAGTTTTCAGTAGTGTAAGTCTGTTATAGTCAGACTAAATTTATGTCGTTCTTTGAAATCTGTATTGAATGTTGAAAGTATCTTTCAGTCGAAAAAAATTTTGTATTATCCATTAATTATTATTTCCAGTAGTAAAAGTCAGTTAATGTCAGACTGTGGACATTTCTGTTAATCTGTAAAAAAAATTTAATTCCAGTCATACAAAAAATTTTTATTATTAATTAAATTATAATTTTTAGTAGTGAAAATAAGTTGTAGTCAGACTGAAGTCAGTTTTGTAATTAGTAGTAAAATTTTGTTTTTATCAGACAACATTTTTATCATTTATAAAAATTCACTTTTCAGTAGTAAAAACCACTTGTAGTCGGACAGAAAGCATTATTTAGTAAATTTAGTTTTCAGTAGTCAAAGTCATTTTTAGTTAAAAAATATTCTTTTAATTAATTAATTCATTACTTTTTAGTAGTAAAAATTAGTTGTAAAAATTAGTAGTAAAATTCAGTTTTAGTCAGACTGAAACTCTGATTATTTTACTAATTCCGCATTAAATAGTGAATGTAAAAATGACCTTAACAATTAAATAGTTAATTTAAGAAGTAACGAAAATTGCTGTCTGACTACAACTGGTTTTTACTACTGGATAATTTATTCAAAGAAAGATGAAAATCTTGTTTAACTAAAAATAATATCAATAAGTAGAAAAATATTATTTATTACTATTCTCACCATTAACAATTTATAATAATTTAATGTATTCAAATTCAAATAAAAATAATACCTTATCTCTTGATGAGAAATGAGAATGTAAAATAGAAATTGCAAAAGTTTTAATTGTCACGTGCATGTCACAAGAAATATAATCTAAAATAATATATATATATGCACTACATGTCCAGCTATAGTAACAATAGATAATTAAATAATAGGTGTCAAAGAATTAATGCTTTATATGTGTATATGTTTTATATATATATATATATATATATATATACAAGTTAGAAGTTCGTTAGGAAATTGAAAGGAGATTAATTAATCCTTTGTAAGGCATGATGTAGAAAGTGGGTTCGACAAAAGCGCGTTGATCGTTAGAAAGACAAAAGCATTGGATCTCTCGTGGTTGTGAGAAAAACCCAACGTTAAAGAGGAAGCGAGCCGTGAATCTAATATGAGGAAATTGCATTTGCGTTCGATCGACTCACCTCAACATTGAATCTCTCTTTCTCTCTTTCTATATATATACATACATACAACATTCAATCCTAGCATATGCTAAAATATGACAAAAGGTCAAGTCCGCTATCTACAGCATAGCGCGAATGCTTTTCTGCGAAATATGCTGATGTATTCGTTTTCAACCATCCTCGATCTCAAAAATTCTCTCTTTCTATGTAATTCTTTCTCTCTCTTTTTTCCTATATTTCTTTCTCTCTCTCATCATTCTGTCTATATGTTTCTCTTTCTCTCCCCCACTCTATCCTTTTCTCAGTAAACGTAACTTCTCTCAAGCGTAAATCCAAACACGTCTGTCAGTTTACCCTCTCTAAGAAAAGTGTTTTGCAACACACAAATTCGCCACATCTTCTATTTTACCTTAAAACTTTTTAGGGGTGTGAAGCACAACCATCACGTTATTGTCGTGTAGCAAGAGTCGTCCATGAGAGAGAAAAAGATTGAAATAAAGATAGAGATAAAAATTATTAACTATATCAATCTCCGTATTTTTCCAATTCATTTGTTTACAATTCTGAAAATAATTAAATGTTTGCGTACAATTTTATTAAATTTTTCCAAAAAAAAATAATTAAATTCTTTTACAAAAATTTTATTAAAATAGTATAGATATTGAAAATCATTGAAATACGGAAAATTTTTTAAAATAATTGAAATTATGACAAGAATTTTATTGACAGTTTTGAAAATAATTGAATTTTGAAGAAGAATTTTGTTATTTATAAAGATAATTGTGATATTGACGAGAATTTAAAAAAAAATTTGAATACATTATTCAATTTTGTGAGAAGAATTTTATTACTTTTGAAAGTAATTGAATTTCTGCAATCATTGTTATAATAATATTAAAACTATATATTCCAATTTATATTGCTTCCTCATAAAGGAAGCTTTGTATTAGCAAAATTTTGGATTGTCATTTTTTGACATATTTATAAATTTTTTTTTATTATGCCTAATACTTTAGTACTTTATATATGCACAGGAACTCCCCGTATAAATGTTCTAAATAAATAAAAAAAAATTTCGACGTATTTTGACCTCCGAAGTCCAAAAAACGAATTTTAAAAATTTGTCCCGATGTGTGTGTGTGTGCACTAACATTACATTTGCCTCAATATCTCAGACCGAGAAAGAGCTAAAGGCCTCAATTTTTTTTTAAATTGTAGGTCTCCCTGGGGGACATAAAATGAGAGTATTTTCAGCCCGATTCATGAAGTTTAACTATTTTATTTTTGCATTTTTCATTTTGTAAAAAAACGTTTTTTTGGACATAACTTAAAAAAATGTAAGGACACTTATAAATGTTTTTCTTTAGTTTTATAAAGTTTTTTCACACGCATCTTTTGAGCCCTAATTGAACATTTTTCGTTCATATTAACCGGAAATATTAAACTTTTAAAAATCTAAAATTTTGAAAAATAAGACTTTTATAAAAATTTTTTTAAATTATGTAAAAGTAACTTTAAAAAATTATTACCAATTTGAAGAGCATTAAAAAACGCTTCGATTGACCTACTTTTTAACCTGATTCGGGCAGAAATTATTAAATTATTGGTATTTGAAAAATTAAAAATTGTGGAAAATATCATTTTTTCAACATTCTTGTTTATTAACTTATGTGTAATTATTAAACTATTATTACCATCTTATAGAATATATAAAAACACATTTTTTGGTCCAAGATTTAATGATTTTTAACCCTCTTATAAAAAGTAATTCTTATATTTCAATTATTATTATTTCTATGAGGAAGCAAAGTGTTCATGAAATGAAAACCAAAATTATAAAAATGTACAACTTGGCAGCGGTTTTTTATTTTTATAAACAAAAATTTGAATTAAAAATTCTGAACTACTATTCTTTTTAAAATTGCTTATATCACTTAAAAAAGTAAGTAAGAAGTTATTGTTGTTAGTACATATATAGAGAGAGAAAGAAAGAGAGATACAAAAAAATAAAAAAAAGACAAAGAGAAAGAAAGTGATAGTGAAAGAGGGAGAGAGTAGAGAGCGAGAGACAGAGAGAGAAAAGATTTAGAGAAAAGAAAATGTTTAGCGAAAGAAGAAAATGGTGTAAAAGAAAAGAATAGCTAGTTAGCGAAGGGAGTTTTGTTGAAAGGTGAGGAAATGGGTCGTTGCATATTTCTTCGACGCCACTGCGGCCTTATCCAAAGCTCTTAAAAAGCGACATTCTTATTATCTTGCTGTCTTTTTTTCTCCCTCATATCTATTCGCTATCCGTGAATTTTCACATGCGTGTTTTTTGCGTAATTACTACATTGTATCAAGTTCCTTAATTAGAGTAAAAAAAAGAAGTTTATTTAGAAGAGAGTGGATTATAAAACAAAAAATCGTCATTTAACACAGTTTTAGATTTTAGATTTCAATTATTTTTAATACAATTTTAAATAAATTCCTCGAAAAATGTAATTATTTTCAAAATTTTTTTGTAAGAATTCATTTACATTTTACAAATAATGAAATTCTTTTCTGAAATTCAAATATTTTCAATATCTACTATTTTAAAAAAATTTCTTAAATGAATTCAATTTTTTTTTAAAATGTAATAAAATTCTTTACAAGAATTTAATTATTCTTCTAAATAATAAAATTCTTCGCAGGATTTCAATTATTTTTTAATACAATTTTAAGTAAATTCTTCGAAAAAAGTAATTATCTTCAAAAATATTCAAAATTCAATTATTTTTGAAAATCCATGCTATAATGCTTTTAATATTCAATTATTATATGTACAATTTTAACTGAAATTAATTTTTCAATAAATTTTTATTTGAAAATTCGACGAGAATTTAATTATTTAAATACAAATAAAATGTAAATAAATAATTTATTGAATAAATAAATGTTTATTGAAATTGAATCCTCATAAAGAATTTTATCAACAAATTTTTTAATAATTGAATTTTTTCGATGAATTTTAAATTAAAGTTTTCAAGAATAATTACATTTTTCGAGGAATTCGATTCAAAATTGTATTAAAAATAATTGAAATTCTATGATGATGTTTCTTATTCATGAAAATAATTGAATCTCGGTAAAAAATTTTATTATTTATAAAAAAATTAAATGTTTGCCTGGAATTTTATTGAAATTCTTTTTAAATAATTAATTCTTTTGGGAAATTTTATTGAAACAGTAGATATTAAAAATTATCTATGACATCCCTGGAAATGTTAAAATATCTTTAAAATAAAAAACTTGCAGAATTTTCATGGAAACTTCACGGAAATTCCATGAAAAAGTTCCATGAAATTTCCAAAGGGGTACTTCCATAAAATTTTT
Source organism: Leptopilina syphax (assembly GCA_032872505.1). NCBI lineage: Eukaryota > Metazoa > Arthropoda > Insecta > Hymenoptera > Figitidae > Leptopilina > Leptopilina syphax. The sequence goes on along the minus strand of CM065477.1, from coordinate 7,687,291 downwards.
CGACGTGGGGACTTTATTTCTAGTTGTCAACAGTAGAAGTCAGTTATAGACAGACTGAAGTCCATTTTTTAATCAGTAGTAAATTTTAATTCTAGTCAGTCAAAATTTTCTTTATTCATTAAATTTTAGTTCTCTTTTCAGTAGTAAAATCAAGTTTTTGTCAAACTGAAACTTTTGTTCTAGATTTTTATGCTCATGAGAGAAAATTTTCTTTATTCATTAAAATTTTTCTTTTCAGTAGTAAAATTCAGTTTTAGTCAGCCTAAACTTTTCATTTTTTTTTTTCAAATTTTAGTATAGCGAAGCTTATTTTTATCATACAAAATTCTTATGATTCTTTGAATAAAGTCTTCAGTAGTAAGAGTCAGCTATAGTCAGACTCAGATCATTTTTTCAATCAGTATAGTAAATTTTAATTCTAGTTTTCTAGTCAGTCAAAATTTTCTTTATTCATTAAATTTTAGTTTTTTTTTCAGTAGTAAAATCAACTTTCTGTCAAACTGAAACTTTTGTTCTAGATTTTTATGCTCGTGAGGGAAAATTTTCTTTATTCATTAAAATTTTACTTTTCAGTAGTAAAATTCAGTTTTAGTCAGCCTGAACTTTTCATTATTCTTTGAATTCAATTTTCAGTATAGCGAAGCTTATTTTTATCATACAAAATTCTTATGATTCTTTGAATAAAGTCTTCAGTAGTAAGAGTCAGCTATAGTCAGACTCATATCTTTTTTTAATCAGTAGTAAATTTTAATTCTAATCAGACAAAATTTTCTTTATTCATGAAATTTTAGTTCTCTTTTCAGTAGTAAAATCAAGTTTTTGTCAGACTAAAATTTTCGTTACTCTGTTAATATTTCCGCATTAATATTAGTTGCATAAAAAGAAAGTTTTCCAAAAATACGAATTAGAAAACTTCTGTAAATACAATAATTTTTCTGTTCCTAAATTTTTCTCCCTTGTTGTAAAATATCAAATTTAACGAACAGTGGAGTAAATTTTTTTCATGTTTTGTTACAGAAGAATTTTATTTTATTTTTTTGTTCTAGTAAGTGTAGTTTTTTCTAAATTGCTTGTTAGTGTTTTTATGGTGAGAATTTTTATAATGACACGTTCTTTTGAGAGAAATCCGTTTTAATTTGTAAGCAACCATTATAAAGTTTCATGATACGATTAGAAAGCTGAGAGGGGCTACTGAAACGAAACACGCGCGGGGAGGGGGGAGCGTAGAGTCTCTCTGTGTATATAGAACTCACTCGAACTCAAGTTGGATTAGCTCGCCACTAGTAGAAGCTGTCGAGTCACGACAGCGTACTTTTTTACCTCCCCCTCAACTATAGTTAGAGAATACGACTGATGGAAGCTTTTCCTTTATCCTTTCTCTTTTTTTCTTCTTCTTTTCTCTCTAACAAATGACTATCGTCTTAAAGAGAAAGACACGCTTGTTCTCATTAACTTTTCTAAGCTCTCTTTAGATAAAATATTGCTCCACGATACACAATTCCTCCTTTTTCCTCCTCATTACTTATTATTGATTTTCAGATCAAATTTATTTCTTACTGATATCCTAGTGAACTTTCTTTATTTACTGATTCATTGATAACATTTTTTTCTCTATTCACTTAATCTCTAATTAAAGTTTGTTATATAAATAAAGTTTTTATCATATATTTTTTATTGGCCAACAAATTTTCATGAAACAAAATTTTTAGATAGAAGCTTGATAAAAAAAATACCTCCAAATTTTTTTTTCGTTAATTATTATAAGAATGTGACTTTATAAATTTTATCATAAATTCTTCAAATATTGAATACAAATTTTAATATAAAGCAGAAAATATTTTCGATGAAATTGAGAAAAAAAAATTGTAGATGAGAGAATTCTTTTTTTTTCTTTTTTGAGGTATATTTTTTTCTATACTAAATTATTGAACTTGTGTAAAATGTTTTTCGACCGGAAGTAATGCGAATTGACGCATGAATCATGGGCGAAGTGGAGGAGAGCGGTTTTGGTCAGCCAACCGCTTAGTCAGTAGGTCACTTTAGTTAAGCGAATCTATTATTTTAAGTTGGGTGATTACTTTGTAATTTATATCCTTCTCAACTCAAAGAAGATTAGCGATAAATGAAAAATAAGTTTATGTTTGATAATAAAACTAATTAACTAATATTCGTAAAAAATTTATTTCCCAATTTTCACAGAGTATTGAAAAATTTTTACGAACTGAAAAAATTCGTGGAATTTTTCGAAGTAAAAAAAATATTACTACATTTTTATTTCTTTTTTATATTTTTATCGTTTATTGTTAATTTTATTTTATTATTATATTTTATTATTATATTTTATTATTATATTTTATTGTATTATATTCATTACTTTTTCTTTAATTTTTATTTCAATTTTTATATTTTCCAACATGAGGAATGAGTGATTTATATTTTATTGTATATATTTACTTTTTTAGAAACAATAATAAATTTATTGTAATTTTTTTTTTAAGTATAAGTGTTGGAAAATATCCTTTAGTATAAATATTAAACTGAATAAAATTTTAAGTCTTTTTCTCCTTAAATCAATACTTGAGCTTTTCAGAATTTATTTATTTAAGAAAATACCACTACTTGTATGCATATACATAAAATAGTCTCTTTGTTGTCAGATATATATTGAGAGCCATCAAACAGCATAAGAAGCTTTCATAAAAGGATTTTGCAAGATTTTACTTATTGAATTAAAGATATTCGTAATTTCTGTTTTTAGGGCAAAATTTCAATTTTGCATAATATATGAAACTTATTCATTTCTGATTTTCTGATCTAATTTTCAACTATTTAAAATTTTAATATTTATTAATTTTTACTATTTTTTAATAAAAATTTAGAAATTTTTATTAGAAAATAATTATTTATAATTATTAATTAATAATAAATAATATTATTTCAATTATTAATAGTTTAATAATAATTTTAGTTGCAAATAATATAATTATAATTAATAATAAATAATACCTAAAATTATTGTAATTAATAATAATAATAATAATAATTTTTTTTTCAGTTGCCCCATTAACGATGAATATACGAAATAATAAACGAGGACAAGCGATTCGAGGCTCTCAGGTTTTGTTGGAGTGTTCCGTTGGTGCTGCGAGACCTGCTGCCAATGTCACCTGGTTCAATGGTACAACACCTGTCAAAAATGACAGCAAAAGATTGGACATGCTTGAAACAAAAATACTCGAAAGTGTAAGTAATTTTTTTCCTTTATTTTTAATTTTAAAAAATTTATAAAAAAATGTATAGGTATAAAAAATGATATTAAAGAATATTAAATTTTTGAAGAGACAATAAAAGATTGTTTCAGAAGAAAAACAAATAATATTGATAATAAATATATAATATTCTGTTTTTATATTAATTATTTATATTAATTTATATAATTTATTTTATAAAAAAAAATTTCTTTTTGTATCTTCATTTTTTTCTTTTTTATTGGATATTAAAACTGAATTTTCGAGAAATACGTATACTATATATATATATGGAGAAAACTAAAAGTTGAAAGTTTGTGTTTTCTCATCAATTTGTCATGTCCGAGTTGAACTGGAGTAAAATCTTTATAAATGGTCGAACTCACTTCAATACTTTTTCATTTTCTACTGAGGAAAGAAAACGCAACCTTTCACAGAGCATCTAATGATTTTCCCGTTACAATACCGGAGCTCAACTCTTTAAAGTTATAAAATCATTCATTACTCTTTTATATTTCTTTTTCTCTAATTTTTTTCATTTTCTTTTCGCTAAATTGAGAATAAATATATAATATTAAAAATGACATTTATTCATACTATATGTACATTTTTGAAATATATATATATATTCTGACAGGTAATTTTATTCCCGTCTTTGTGAAATAATTAAAGAATTCGACAATGTTGATAAATTTGAAATGCAGATAAGAAAGTAGAGAATTTTAAAAAATTTATAAATTTTATAAAACAGAAGTGAAAATCGAATCTTGATTGATGAAAATTTATAGGTATCCGGACAAGAAGTCCAAAACAAAAAGTCCAAATCAAAAAATCCATAGTAAATGAAATCCAAAAAATTAAAATAACAAATAGTTTCACTTTGGATTTATTTTTTTTTTGATTTTTTGTTCTGGTCAAAAAGTACCTTTCCTTTTTTTGAAACATTTTATAGAATAATCGAAATTCTTCTAGAAATTTTTTTATTTATGAAAATAATTGAATTTTTGTGAAGAATTTTTTTATTTTTGAAAATAATTGAATTTTTGACTTTTTGTAAAGAATTTCATAAAAATTGGTGAAAATAATTGTATTTATGGGAATAATTGTATTAAAAATTTTATAGAACAATTGAAATTCTTCTAGAAATTTTTTTATTTATGAAAATAATTGAATTTTTATAAAGAATTTGATTAAAATTGTTGAAAATAATTGTATTTCTTGGAATAATTGTATTAAAAATTTTATAGAATAATTGAGATTCTTCAAGAAATTTTTTTATTTATGAAAATAATTGAATTTTTGTAAAGAATTTTTTTATTTTTGAAAATAATTGAATTTTTGACTTTTTGTAAAGAATTTCATAAAAATTGGTGAAAATAATTGTATTTATGGGAATAATTGTATTAAAAATTTTATAGAACAATTGAAATTCTTCTAGAAATTTTTTTATTTATGAAATTAATTGAATTTTTGTGAAAATTTTTTTTATTTTTGAAAATAATTGGATTTTTGTAAAGAATGTTATAAAAATTGTTGAAAATAATTGTGTTTCTTAGAATAAGAGTATTAAAAATTTTATAAAATAATTGAAATTCTTCGTGAAATTTTTTTATTCATGAAAATAATTGAATTTTTGTGAAGAATTTTTTTATTTTTGAAAATAATTGAATTTTTGTAAAGAATTTTATAAAAATTGTTGAAAATAATTGCATTTCTTGGAATAATTGTATTACAAATTTTATATAATAATAGAAATTCTTCTAGAATTTTTTTATTTATGAAAATAATTGAATTTTTTTATGTTTCAAAATAATTAAATTTTTGTAAAGAATTTTTTTAAAAATGTTGAAAATAATTCCGATTTTATAGCGTAAAAATAAAAATGTATCTTTTTCACAAGTTTCATTATTTATTTTTAACGATTTTATTTATTTTTGATTTTTTGACTTTGGACATTTTTATTTTAGATTTTTTGTACTTTGGAATTTTTTTCTTGGACTTTCCGGTCTGGATTTATTAAATTGGATTTTTTGTCCTGTAATCAAATTTATAAAATTGAACTTTTCAGAAAATGAATTGTGTATTTCGATTGACTATCATATTTGAATTTTTTTTAAATTTTATAATAACATGTTAACCGATTTCGCCCCAGAAGTTCGTTATTTCCATTCCATTGTGAAATAATAAAATTAAACAATTTTTATCTTCGAAATTCATTGGAAAAAATAAAATAAGAGGGATGTGAAAAAAAATATCTTTGTCAATATTTGTGTCTTTTAAATCATAATTTGTTTATAAAAATTGTTTTGAAATATTGTTAAATATAAGTTAGTATAGTAGAATGTTATCAAAAAATTTTGTTTCACATAGAGTTTAGTCATGTGAAATGAGAAAAAATATGTCAGCAATTTGTTTTTCTGACTATTTAAAATTTTAGTTATTTTATCCGACAATTTTGAATTTTGAAAAAATAAAAATTTCTTATAATGTCTAAAAGAAAAGTCATAAACAATAATTTCTGAGTTAGTAGAAAAATTATCTCTTTAGGTGTAACGTTTTTTCTGAAAAAGAAATACTGGAAAATTAGGGAAAAAAAGGAAAAATATTATTAAATTTTTTATTTAGGTAAACGTTAATTTTATTCAAGAAATTGTATTTTCCATTTAGTAATTTACTCTCCACAATCATGCACTTTAATCAAATGTAAAATTAATACACCTGAAACGTTAGTTACTCCTTTTATGAATCGTGCTTCAAAATTCACCGCATCCCACAAAGTAGGACACATTTCCACAAATGCAGTAGCTCGAAGATACAAATCGAAATGCAAAAAACTTAATTACAAATATATGTTTGAAAAACGATGTCAATTTAGTAGAAAATTTTTTTTTTTAAACTAAACAACAAACTTCTTGTCTTGAAATATTTGAATACAATTATTATAAATAAAATACTGTCGCTTTGCAATAATACACAGGGAGAAATTTATTGAAGCGTTGATTTTCAATTAATCCGTGGAATTATTTATGAAAGCTCCTCCCCCCCCCCTCTTTGTCCCTCTTTATCCCATTATATATTTTCGAACAGAATGGAAGGCAGAAAATTGGCTCAAGTGAATAACAATATTATTCACATAGTGATGGTATTTATAGTGAATCTGTATGTGTGTAGAGTAGACAAAACTGATAGTCACCAGATTATTATAACGAATCAGCATTGAGTGTGGTCGCTTTATCAAGCTTAGCTCACCACGATATTCCGATTATGGATTTGTATTCCTACTGTTTGCCTTTCATATTCCCCCAGAGCATAATTAGCTTTGTTTGCTAAGTGTCTGATTACCTGAAGGCTAACACACAACGATTTGACTACGCAATGCGAAACGAACTCGTCTGTTGCCGCAGAATTTACTTATTACTTGCTAATTACAAAGTGTATCAAATAGAACTAAATTTATCACGCCTCAGATATTATGACTTTGTCGACTATAATTATTATTTCGATAAAAATTCAACTTTTTTCACTAATTTTCGACAATATTTCTCTTTTTCGATATATAGAAAAAATAAAATGTACCGTAAACAGTCCCGACTTACGAGTTTTAAGTAACTTTGGAAAATTTTTAAAATTCTTGTTCTCCATATTGGATCCGACATTTTGAATTTTTAAAATATGACATTATATTCGGAATCAGCGATCTAAAAAACGACCAAGTGACGCATTTTAATCGAAATGCATCAAAATTTTAAATTTTTCCCCATATTGAATCCGCCATTTTGAATTTTTCAAATTTGAGTTGTTTTGCAAAAATTCTACTCTGTGGTGAACTTTGAAAATATATTGGAAACTTTAAATTGCCCTTACATTAATTTTCTCACCTTAAAAAAACTTTTAAGAAACCTTAAAGAGTTAAAGGTCAAATAAAATTTTTTTGGAAATTAGTTAAATTTTTTTTATATAAATACACAATAAATTGAAAAAAATCCATATAATCATAATTTTGAAAAATTTAAATTGTATTTTAAAGTGAAATTTGTTTTCTTTTTTGAATAATTCAATTATTCTTGATAAACTTTCTAAAAAGTATTAAAAAATCAAAAATAATTAACTATAATAATTCGAATGTTCTTTCATTCATTTACTTTTTCTGTCCCTCACACTCTGAAGTTGTCTTTTGTTTATACTTTTCTTTTTTGTTATCTTTAGATAGATTGTATATTATATTATTATGTTATAACTATTTTCACTTTATAATTAATTCAAAATTTTAATGACAAATAGAAATCATCAGAATTTTTTTCACTTCTTTTCATTAAAAGACTAAAAATTTGTTAAATATTATGTTTTGTCAAATTGAAATTATGCAGATTTTTGTTCTTTACTTCTAAACAAAATTAGAAAATTGTTAAACAACTGTGATTAAGAAATAGAAAATTTATTTATTTTGCATTATTTTTGTTTATGAATCACAATTTTTTTAAACAAAATTATTATTTTGTTTTAGAAAAAGAAGAAAAATATTTGCACAATTTCTATTTTTAATCTTATTTTTGGAAAAGGATTATCCACAGGAATTAAGACATTCAAAAATTTCAAATTCAAACCTTTTTTAAATTAAACAATTTAGAAAAGTATTGTTATAAAACATGAAGATATCCATTGCTCCGAGTCGAAGAAAAAAAAATCTGAGGGACAGAAAAAATTCAAAAATTTCAAATTCAAACCTTTTTTAAATTAAACAATTTTAAATTAAATTTTAACAATTTTAAATTAAACAATTTTTAAATTAAACAAATCTGAGGGACAGAAAAAATTCAAAAATTTCAAATTCAAACCTTTTTTAAATTAAACAATTTAGAAAAGTATTGTTATAAAACATGAAGATATTGATTGCTCCGAGTCGAAGACTCGGAGTGATCGATATTTTCATGTTTTCTAATAATTAAAGATGACCGAGAGATAAAATATCATTATTTTATAGTATTAGAATATTGTTACTTAAATTAACTTTTTAATTATTTTTTATGAAAATAATAATTTAATTTCTTAAAAAAAATTTAGTATTTATGAAAATATTTGAATTCCTGTGAAATTTTGATTCTTTATATGAAAATAATTAAATGTTTGCATATAATTTTATTAAAATTTCTTTTAAATAATTGAATTCTTTTTGGGAAATTTTATTAAAATAGTAGATATTGAAAATCATTGAAATTAGAAAAATGCATTTTATTTTTGAAATTAATTGAAATTAGGACAAGAATTTTTTTGACATTTATGAAAATAATAATTGAACTTTGGAAAAGAATTTTGTTATTTATAAAGATAATTGGGACTTTTACTAGAATTTTTTTTTTCAAATTTTGAATATAGTTAAATTTTATAAGAAGAATGTTATTTTTTTTTTAAATAATTAAATTTCTGCAATTATTTATAATTTCTCCAAAATTGAATTTTTTTTAGTGTTTTCAGCAAAAATTTAAATTTGAAAATTTTTATATTCTATTATTTTTAAAATTGCTAATTTTATTTTAAAAAGGTAATAAGTATTGTTGCTAGTTGAATTAGAAAATAAATTGGGTTTGAAAATTCAGGAGAATAATTGAATATTGACAGTGTCACATGTGGCAGAAAAATTCATAAATAATTAAATTTCAAACAGTTTATTTTTAAATTAAAATTGTTGAAAATTTGAATTTTATTTTTAACTAAAATATTATCGTTTACAATTAAAAATAAAATTTATTTAATGCAAAATTATGGAAAATAAAATAATTTCCAAATTTCTCGTAAAAAAAATTAGTATTGCAAAATTTATCATTTGAATCTGAATTCGTAAAAATTTAAACTAATTAGAAGAAAATAAGTGATAGGAAATTTACAAAAAATTAATTTTTTAATTTTACATAGAACAGTAAAAGTTTACTTTATGTCTTAGAATGTTAAATTGAATTTACATTTAAATAATGTTTAATAATAAAATATTTATTTTACAAAATTATAAAGGGCTTTTTGAACTTCCATTAAAAATTCTAGAAAATATTTGTATTTTTTAAGAATTAGTTACTTTAGAAAGAATTAATTAGTTTTTAAGAAATAATTAAATTTTTATTATTTAAATTTTTATATTTCAACAAATTTTATTACTTTTTTTATTACTTTTTTTCAATAGTAACGACGGTTTTTGAGGAAAAATGTTAAAAAATATATCAAAAAAATATTTTTAAATAATTTAATTTTACAAAAACTTATAATTGTATTTCCCATTCAAAATGTCTTTTGCGACTATTTGTGTACTTCGAATTAAATTGAATTTAAATGATTAATAAAATATAATTGAATTGAAATGAATTTACTTATTTGAATTTAAATTTGATTTTTCATAGACTAATTGGATTGACTAAAACGTCTTTTTTGTGCCTTGAAGTTAATTCGAGGTTTGTATATTATACTAATTATTCCAGCGTGAATAAAAAAAATAGCAAAGAACAATTTAGCCATCGTCGAAAAAAAAAAATTCACGACCACATACAACTACGTTTCTGTGTATATATGAGTTGAATTGGATTTCCCTTTTTGTCATTTTGGAATGCTTCATGCTTTCTCTTTCTCTCAACAAAACTTTATTACCATATAGAATGAATTTTTTTCTTCTTTCATTTTTCCAGAGAAAGAAAATCGTTAGGGACATACGACAAGAAAACTTTGGCATTCCAAACTAACTATAATACATTAATTTTTTTTCTTTTGTTGCAAACGAAAAAAAAATTGTATAACAATCTCTATATACAGAGGATTATTAAAATCAGAAAATGTCTAAAGAATGTTGAGAAATAGAGAGGGAGAAAAAATTCTATAGAAATTATTATCTCTGTAAACAAAATTTTATATAATACTCACAGACAAAAATTCCATCTCGAAAATTAAAATACACAAAAATAAGTCAAGGGAAAAAAATTGTCACCGTCTTTTTCCAATTGTTTTACTTCTTTTATTCTTTTTTTATTTTTTTCTAATTAATTATTTTTATGCTTTTTTTGTAATTAAATTCCTTTTCTAATTATTTAAGGAGAAAATTTTTTAATTTAATTTTTCAATTTTTATTCAAAAGAAGTTATCAAAATGGTTCGTTTTATTTCTTTTTAAAAACAATAGAGAAAGATCTTTCTAATCAATATTTATATGTATGTATATATGTACTTATTAAGATAAATGACTAATTCGGTTTAACGCACTATTCCCATTAGCTAATTAATTAAGTTTGGCAAATAAATCATCCAATGCAAAATATGATTCGAGAATTTACTTTATAAACACTTCCATTAGTTCCATTAGAGTTCCATCAGTAATTGAAACAGTAATTAGTGGCTGATTGGAGCGACACTTAATGTTAAAGCGACCTGAACGTTCAGAAACGAATAATTAAAATCAACTTGAGAAAGAAATATTTTTCCCGTGGATGGAAAACTTTAGAAAATCTACTTTTTATTTCTCCCTGACAAAGAAAAAAAAAATTGAAAATGAAAAAGAAGAAGAAAGAGAAGAAAAAAAGATAAAAAGAAGTTTTAAAATATTTCACGCGATATTAAATCCAGAACGTGTATATCTTTTACTGGAAAGTGATATTTGAAAATTTGATAAGAAATTTCATTTTTGTTACTTTAGTTGAAGTTGGAAAAAAAAATTGAAATTATTTTCCATTTTTTGTTTTTCTTTCTAAATTAGGAATTTTTATTAGAAATCTAAATTATTTCTATATATAAATAAATTTTTTAATCGTAATATTAATTTTATTAATTATTAATTACTGAAATGAATAAATACAGAAATTTTTTTTTTATATTTGTTTTTCTATAGATTTATTTATTTAATGTATAAATACGGATTAATATAAATATTCTTTTTGAATGTAGGTATTTTTTTCTATACATAAGTCTTCTTTTTTGAGATCTCTGCTTTTTATAAATATGAAGTTTTTCTCTCAATATAAATATTTTTTCTTTATATATAAATCTTCTTTTTTTAAATATAAATGTTTTTTCTAAACATAAATCTTCTTTCTAAACTAAATTTTTTTTCTAAATATAAATATTTTTGCTAAAAATAAATCTTCCTTTTAAATATAAATTTTCTTCCCAAGTGTTAAATTTTCAAAAAACAATTATCTTTTTAAATATAATTCTTTTTTTTGTAAATATAAATTTACTTTCTAAAAATAAATTTTCTTTGCAAAAATTATCTTTTAAAATATAAATTTTGTTTCGAAAATTATTTTCTCTTTTTTTTCTTTCTTTCTTTCTTCTTCTTCTTGTCAAAATAAAAAGGAGTTGAAATTTAAAAAGCAAATTTTTTTTTATTAAAAAATTGAGTAATAATGGAAAATTTTTACCAAGAATCTCCTTGGTATATAATGTTGTGCAGTTATGATGTGAAATATTAGCACGTACAGAGAAAATGATGGAAAAGAAAGATAAAAGTGATAGTAAGCCTGAAAAAGGGACAAAAGAAATTTTTTTTTAAAGAAAAATCTGGCGAACGAAGGCACGCGCGCTTCACGAGCTTGTGCCAAAACTTTTATCTTTCGAAGACTTTAGCAATTTAAGAGGGGAATGGGGGGGAGAGTTTGAGGTTTTAAAGAAGGAAACATGCAGTTTACTGGCAAGGAGAAGCTAAAAATGTATTGTGCACCTAGACGACATAGGAAAAAAAAATGTTAAACTGAATAAGATACTAAATACTAAGAATAAATAAATACGAACAGAAATAATAATAAAAAATATAAATAAAAATAGACCACATTTAGAACCAAACAATAAATGGACCATATTTGGAAATAATTATATTGAGTAATTAAAATAGATTATATTGACAGCTATTAAAAGAATGATATATTTGGAAATAATTCTATATTGAATAATTGTTATTGTTCTGGAGAAAATGTCTAAACTAAAAATAATGAAGTAATACAGCATTAAAATAACGATGATTGGAAGTAATTATACGAATAATTAGTTAAAAAATAATTTTATTATTAGCAATTGATATTAATAAATAAAGATACTTACGAGACTAATGATAAACATAAGAAGAGGTCATACAAAAATAACTTCAACTCTTTAGTGAACTTTAAAAATATCGGAAACCATTTCCAAAACACAGGAAACGAAATAATTAAACATTAAATTAAGGACACTTGGAAATAATTATAATTATATGAATGAATGAATTCATTAATTGTTAATTTAAAACTGGTCTATTATTAACAGTTCATAGTAATAAAATAATCCTCCTTAAGGATAAAATATAAAGAAAAATTTACAATAAATACAAAAATATACAATCTTGATATTGAATAAATATTTCATATTATTGATTTTAGTAGACTTTATTCCTAAAAAAAATTTGTAACAAAATAAATGAAAAAAAAACGAAAAAATAAATAAATGGAGAAAGTAGTTTACCATACAAAAAGAAATATTACGATTTTCCCGCAGATTCACGGAAAATCAAACTTATATCTTTGGTTTTCAACTTTTAAAGCCGCAGTGCACGTGTACCACTGAACAGCAACTGACTAGACATTTGAAAGTTTTAAATTATTTTACAACACTTTTGTAAAGCGGTGAAACGAAGTTTAAAAAATTTTGTTTTCTCTCTCTAAACTTTTCTAATACTTAATTCTATGGGACTTAAAAAGTTTCAAGAGAGATTTTCGTAAAATTAAATTTTTTTCTGCGAAAATAAAGGAAGTTTTTTTTCACTTTTCCCCCAAAAAATTTATGCCAACAACCGCTTTTACTGTTGAATTTTTTTTTTAAACACAAAAATAGTTTTTAAACATAGTTTTAGAAAAAAAGCTTCACTGTAAAATTAAGCCAATTTATAAAGAAAAAATTTTCTAATTTTTTGTTTAATTTTTATAATAATAACTTATGTATAATAGCATAATATACTAATAATAACTTAATTTCTTTTTAAATTAAAAAGTAATTAAGGCTTTTTTGAGTTTTATAAATATTAATTTTTTTTATTGAAAATAAGGTATTTGATATTTGAATAATTATTATTTACTCGATTTATGTCCAAATTTACTGAATAAAAATTTTAGTAAATAGTAAAGTATAATTTTAATTCTAAAATCGAAATTTTCTTAATGTTTGGTTAAGTGAGCTTAAATTTTAAATCTAAAATAATAAAAGAGTTTTTTTTCTTTTAATTGAATTATCAAAGTGTTTATGTAGAATAATAATTATTTACTAAAATATTAAAATTTACTGAATAACAATTTTAATAATTTTGTGTTTTTATGTATATTTTTACACAAATTTAAACAAGAAATCAAAACTTTGGTCTGACTAAAATTTATTTATACTACTGGTAAAGTAAAAATTTAATAAGATACAGTAGTAAACATGTTTTTTAATAAGACAATTTCCAATATTTTATAAATTTTCGGAATTTGAATGAAAATCTTTTTAACACTTATTTAATACGAAAATTCAAAACATGTGTCTGACTAAAATTGATTTGTACTACTGAAAAATAAAAATTCATTAACTTTAGTAAAAAAATATGTAAAGTAATAATAATTTTTTACTAAAATCTAATAAATAAAGTAGTAAAATGTTTTTCTACTGCTATTTTTTCTAATAGTTTTACGATTTTACTTTATTTTAACTAATGAATTATTACAAACACTTTTTTTATAATTATTTATTAATTATTAGTAAAATTTAACTAACAAACCAGTAGAATCTTTTGTCCAATTCTGACTATGTTTCCCTATAAATATATTTTCCATTACTATTTTTTATTAGAATTTAAATTAATTCAGAAACAAAAAGTATAAAATAATTGTATAATAATTTAAAATAATTTATAATAATTTATAATAATTTAATTTATAATAATTGTAAATTATAAATTTACAAATGAAATAATTTTATAATTTACAATTATTATAAATTATTATAAATTATTTTAAATTATTATAAACTATTATACAATTATTTATATTTTATTATTATACGGATATAATTTTTATAAATTAATAATTTTTTTCAACACTTGAGATAATTTTTAATTTTTTAAGTGCTCAAAATTTTTAATCTAAAGTCATAAGAGTGTAATTTACAAAGAACAATTATTATGTAAATTAGAGTAAAATGAGTATATATTTTATAATGAGCTTCGAGGGTAAATTAGACATAAATATATGTAAATTAGACTGCGCTGATATTTATACGATTATTTCTTGCGAGATAATGTGAGAGTGAGTGAGAGAGAAAGAGGAGGAAGAAGAATAAGTGAGATTGTAAGTTTAGTGTAAAAGAGATCATCCGGAATTGCAGGTCATGTTACACATTCTTATCTGTGATCATTTGCTTTTGTTTACAGCCTGACGGAACGGCGGAAACGAAGAGTTACTTTATTTTTACAGTAACAGAATACGATAGTGGAATTCCATTTAGTTGCCAGGCTGAGAATTCGGTCATGCAAAAAGAAGGAACAAAACCTTTGAAAGAAACAACAACAATCGAAGTCTTATGTGAGTAATTTTCATTTCTAAACATGTCTACATTTATATATCATCTTTTATCATTTTCATGAATGGATCATTGTCTCCTTATTTCTCATTTAATATCATCCATCTAATTACTTGCTCTATTTTAAATTATTTTTTTTTATTATACATTCTAAAATTAACATTCAATGCCCTTTTGAGTAATCTTAATGGATAAAATTTTCGCATACTATAAATTTTTATATACGATAGTAATAATATTATTAAACATTTTAATCTACATTTTTATTATTTAAATTAAATTATTTTGTATTATTTAAAATATTCATTACATATTTAAAAATATTTAAAAATAAGAAAATATCAATAAAATACAATCAGGAATGAAAAACAAAATTATTTCCCTCGAATAAACAGGAAATCTATTTTTTTTTCTTATTCAATATATAGAAATCATTCTTTTTCAAAAAATCAAAACAAATATAAGTTTTTGTTTATGAAAACAAAAGGTTCGTTAATAAAATAACATTTATTTGAAATTAAAAGGAATAAATATTTCTTGAATACAAGAAAATATGAGAAAATGGAATATGTAGGGTAATAAAGAGAAACTGAGAGAAAAGATTATTCGTTATTGATCGTCTATTCCAATATTTTCCCTATAGATACAAGAAAGAAAAGGATATAGAAAACTAGTTAAAGCGCAGATATATAAAGTCCTCATCGAAGAAAGGTTACGTGACGGGCTTTAGAAATGCGTATTTGCATGAGGAAAGCGATGTCATGACGAGTAAAAGCTTCGCAAGTCTACAAGGGAAATGAAAGCTGAATGAAGTCTCCTAGAACCACATTTCACTATAAGTCACGTCCCCCTCCATATACTCTATAAAATTTAAGACATTTTTTTTCACTTTTTTTGAATCAAGTTTTAAAGTATATATATACTCCATATAATGTAGTATGTTGCAATTTTCAAAAACTACTTTAACTTTTACTTCTTTAGATATAAATTATAAATTCCTTTTCAACATCATCACTGAAAATTATAACACACGTGTGTTGCGTGCTTAATTTTCTAATAAAGAACTTTATTCGATGCCACTGCTTTGTTAAATAAGAAGTTTAATTTTCCTTCAATATAATCTTTATGGTTGCGCATTCATCAAAACTTTGCACATATTTGATCGTTGCCAGGGGAAAATTAGTTGATAAGTTGCTTTTCAATTAATTATCTTTACCTAAAGTTGTATAGAGTTTATTAAAGTTTTAGAATGAAAAGTTCGAACGATTTTCTAGTACTAATTATATTATAATACGCATTAAGGAAAATTTTACATTTTACAATATTATTTTTCTTATACTATTTTTTATACCATTCTTTTACACAACAATTTTTTATACTATTTTTTAAACTATTTTTTATACTATTTTTTGTACCATTTTTTTTACACAACAATTTTTTATACAATTTTTATACTATTTTCTATATCATTCTTATACACAACGATTTTTTATACTATTTTTTAAACTACTTTTTTTACTATTTTTTTCACTATTTTTTTCACTATTTTTTATACTATTTTTTATACTATTTTCTATACTATTTTCTATACTATTATTTTTGTATTATTATTATTGTTATCACAAAAAAAATAATTATTTATTTAAAGGAAATAAAGAAACAATTATTATTTCTGTCATTTTCAAACAATTGAATGAAAAAAGACTTAATTCGTTACCACGACAACTAAAAATATTCATTTCAACAGAAGTTTAGTTTTAGTCAGTTTTAGTTAGTTTGACAAAACGTCTCGTCGTGCGGACACGAAAATTGTATACCGAATTTGTTTTCGAATTTAATTTATTTTATTTTATTTTTACTTCACTTTTCCCTGATTTCAAGTTTTCAGGATAGAATTATGACGTTTTAATATAGATTTTAAGGTTTTCAATAAATTAAAATTAGTAAAAAGTCGTCAACTAATTTTAATTATAGTAAAAATTTCTACTAATTTAAAGAAACTTTGCACTAAAAATTTAATAAAAAATTTGAGAATTATAGTTATAATTAAGAATTATAGTGGAAATTTTTACTAAAATGAGTTAGTCGACGACTTTTCACAAATTCAAATTTAGAAAAAATAATTTAAAAGAATTGTTACTGTAGGCTTTCCAAAATTATTTTCATGATTTTAATTCAAATATTTTCTACAATTTTCAACTAAAATTGTCTTCAATCGTAATAAATTAAAAAAAAAATTTTATGATTGAAGTATTCAAAAAGAAAAAATTCAATTTGAAATCATTTAAAATTCAATTATTTATAAAAATTGTAAACACAAATTGTAAACACTCTTATAAAATTCTTTAATTTTTTTGAATTTTTAAATTCTTTATTATATAATTTATAACCGAATAATTTTATGATAGTTTTTCAAGAAATAAATTTATCAAAATAAATTCAATTTGATTTTCTATAAAATTCAAATATTGTCAGAAATACAAAAATTTAATGTTTTTAATTTTTTTTTTAGAGTGATTTTAAAGTTTATAAGGCAAACAAAAAAAATACAAGAAGAATGAAATCTTTTTGATATTTTCAAAAATTATTGTTTAACACAAAAATCTAGAATTATCTTATGAATTCTTAAAATTTAATATTTTTCCAGTACTATAGTGATAAAATTTCCAGACTTTTCGCTGATTTCCCAGATCAATTTTACTTTACCTGATATTTTTCTGAATTTCCCGATTTCCCTCACATATGGCAAACATATAAATATATTATAAAAGTAGATTTAATTTTATTAGTGAAAAATTGATTTTTATAAGCGAAAATTTTTTCCCCTAATTTATTTCTGCAATAATATTTACGTATTTTAAAGTTTCAATATTAATATGATTGAATATTTCATAATAATAACAACAACAAATTTTTTTGATTTCAGACGAACCGTTAATAACATTAAAACCAAATAACATAACAGTGAATGAAACAGAACAATTTACAATGCTTTGCGAGTACGTTGCCAATCCAGCCACATTGACGAGTGTAAAATGGTAAGTTTTCTTTTTTGATAAATTATTTCCTAAATTTTTGTAAATTGTATGAAAAATTTTTTAATTTAATTGTTAAAAAAATTAAATTCATGAAAAATTATTTTCAAAAATTAATAAAAAAAAAGTGTTTAATACTAAAAATAATAATTAAAATAGTCTAATAATAAAACAATTCAATAGAAAATGTACAGAGATATATTTTATTTATACCAAATATAATTTATTTCAGTTAAATAAAAATTGTATTCGAAATAAATAAAACTTTTATTTGAACCAAATAAAATTTTATTCATGACAAATAAAATTTTATTCATGACAAATAAAATTTTATTCAATCCAAATAAAATTTATTTGAAACAAATAAAAAGTCTAGTTGACTCTCTTTTTTCTGAATGTAATAAAATGATTTATAAAATTGTAATATTTTTGTAATTATTATTACTCTTTTATCATTATCATTAAATTTACAAAAAAAAATTTTGAAAATAAACAATGTAAAAAAAAGTACGTAATAATTAAGACTTTAAAAAAA
Source organism: Leptopilina syphax (assembly GCA_032872505.1). Taxonomy (NCBI): domain Eukaryota; kingdom Metazoa; phylum Arthropoda; class Insecta; order Hymenoptera; family Figitidae; genus Leptopilina; species Leptopilina syphax. Next base: position 7,668,927 of record CM065477.1, on the reverse strand, counting down.
TTGTAATTAAATTATAAATTATAGAAAAAAAATAGTTGGTGTATAAAATTATATTAGCCAATTAAATAATTTTATCATTATGCTAATTTTTTTGCATGAAAATCGTGGGAGATGAAGAATAGGCATTATGCGCGACAGTTTTTTTTTCTATTTACATTGAAAGGGTAATTATTTCTGTTATCGTATTATTTAAACACGGTTGGGTTTATTAAATAATGAACGATTATATACGGTTTACGAGAATCCAATACCTTCATGATAAGTGATCCATAAAATACGATTTTGCGAGCCGAGTTTATATTTTGCGGAACAAGCAAATTTTTAGTCATATAACTTTGAGCTCGGTCATGCACCATCAAAAAGACTGCTACAAAAAGCAATGTTGAAGGCAATATCAACAGTTTACGAGCTTCATTGAAGGTCCTCTCTTTTTTTGCCTCCTATCCTTTTTTTGTAACCTCCGTTTAAATGTTGATGTCCAAATTAAAAGCGGGTTATTCGCACCGAATGGTAGAAGGTTAAATAATGATTATTTATTTTCACGCTTTAATTATCAGTTTTCTTTTGAGCATTTGTATAAATTTTTTTTTTGCTTTTTCTTTTGCATTTGTTTTTTCTTTTCTTTTGCAATCTTTGATAAATTTTCCCTTTTTTTGTACATTATTTGTATTTTTTTATTTATTTGTATTCCTCCTCCGATTTTTTGATTGAATATTTTTTTGTAATTTTATTTTTTCCTTCTTTTCTAAATAGTTATTAATTCATTTTTTCTCTTCATTTTCCATATTAAATATCAATTTGTAATTACTAAATATTTATCAAGGATGATCTTTTTTTAATTTTTGTTTTTCTTTTATATTCGTCAATATTCAATATTTTTTTATAGGTTTTATTTTCTAAATATTTGATATTTTTTTATTCGTGATATCTCTCGTCACTATGGTGAGCTATTTTTTTATTGTTCTCGATGAAATAAAAGTAAAAAAAAAAATAAATAAATAAAAAATTCTCCGCTAAAAAAATTTCGTTATTTAATGACAAACAGGACATTTTAAATCCACAGGTTACGTGATGGAGAAGAAATTGCCTTAGATCCATTAATTTATGAAGGTGGTTCCATACAAAAGACGGATCTTACGATTAAAAATTCCACCTCTGAACATATGGGAAATTATACGTGTGTTCTGGAGAATACAGTGGGAAAGGGCAATACATCAGACTTTGTTGTTGTTTCCGTATTGTGTATGTATTTTTTCTCTCTCACTCCCTCTCTCATTCTTTAATGTATTAATTTACAATATTTTAATTAGAATAATCATTAATAAAATTAATTCATTACAGGATAATTCATTTATTTTGATAATTAATACATTTAATAATGTAAATTAAATTAATAATTAAAAAACAAATTTCTATCAACTGTTTTCTTAAATGTATGGTAAGGTATCAAATTTAAACCAAATTGAATCCAATGGAATTTAATTGATAATAAACTGGATCAAATTGAATCAAATCGATAACAAATTTGACAAAATTCATTCAAATTGATAACAATTTGGATCAAATTCAATCGAATTAATAAGAAATTGAGTAAAATTGTTAAGAAATTGTATCAAAATTAAATAAAATTGACTGATAAAAAATTTGATTAAATTTCATCACATTAATAACAAATAGGATGAAATTAAATAAAATTGAATCAAATTGTTAAGAAATTGGATTAAATCCAATCAAATTAATAACAAATTGTGTCAAATTGATAACAAATTGTGTCAATTTTAATCACATTGATAATAAATTAGACCAAATTGAATAAAATTGAATGAAATTCAAAAATAAATTGAATCAAATTGATAACAAATGTGAACAAATTGCAACAAATTGACTGAAATTGGATAAAATTGAGTCGAATAAAATCTAATTAATAACAAACTGGACCGAATTGATAACGAATTGAATGAAATTAAACAAAATTGTTAAGAAATTAGATTAAATTCATTCAAATTGATTAAGAGTTGATTAAATTAAATTTAAATTATTATTTTTATTAAATTATTATTACAAATAAAAATTGAATGAAATTGTTCACAAATTTGCTCAAATTCAATCAAATTGGTAGCAAACTGGATCAAATGCAATTAAATTGAGTCAAAACCATAACAAATGGGATCAAATTGTATAAAAATAAAAAACAAATTTGAAGAAAATGGATCAAATTAACTAAAATTAGATAAAATTGAGTAAAATTGGATGAAATTAAATAATATTATATCAAATTAATAATATATCGGATCACACTGAATTAAACTGATAACAAATTGGATAAAAATAAATAAAATTGAATTAAATAGAATCTAATTGATGACAAACTGGTTCAAATTGAATCAAATTTATAAAAAATTGGATGAATTAAAATAAGATTATATCGAATTAAAAATAATTTGGAATAAATTGAACGAAATTTTTAATAACAATTAAATCATATTCAAATAAATTCAATTAAATTGCTAACAAATGTGAACAGTAAAACTGGTTCAAATTGAATCAAACTTTTAAAAAATTGGATGAAATTAAATCAGATAGATAATAAACGTGATCGAATTGAATAAAATTGTTAAAAAATTGGAATAAATTCAATCAAATTGATTCCAAATTTGTCTAAACCAATTAAAATAATAACAAATTGCATCAAATTGATAGTCAATGAAATCAGATGCAATTAAATTTTATCAAATTGGTAACAAATGTGAACAGAATGAATCAAATTGTCTCAAATTAGATAAAATTGAATGAAATCATTAAATTGAATTTAATACAAACAAACTGGGTGAAATTGAATCTAATTAATAACAAATTAGATCAAATTGAATAAAGTAGACAACAAACGTGTTTAATTTGAATAAAATTGTTAATAAATTGGATTAAATTTAATCAAATTTATTACAAGTCGATGAAACTCAATTAAAATAATACGAAGTTGAATAAAATTGATAACAAATGGGACCAAATTGAATTAAATTGCTATAAAAAATTGGATTAAATGCTATTAAATTTAATCAAATTAGTAACAAATTGTATCAAATTGAATAAAATTAATGAAAAATTTGATGAAACTGATACCAAAAGAGTTTTAAAGCAATTTGAAAAGAAATTCTTTATAAAAGAAAATATTAATGATTTGATACATTTCTCTTTTAATTGAATTACAATTTAATTATTATATAAATATATAAAAATTTAATTTAATTTAATTAAACCGCAATAAATGCAATCTTTATAATTTTGATTTCTTTTAATTTTTAATTAGAAAACATAATATTAAATTACAAGGAGAGTAATATAGAAAAGTTGATAAATCCTCTCCTTGGAGAAATCGTAAAGGAAATGTTACTATTTTCTCGGTATATTTGAAATGCTACAAACCGATAAAGAATTTCCTTTCACCGAGTCAGAATGCAAGTAATCACATAGACACTTTTCTGATTTGACACACTCAAAAGAAAAAAAGAGAAGAAAAAAAGGAAGAAATGCATTCCTAAAATGTAATTTTATTTCAAGAATATATAAAATCAGATTTTTATCGTATTTTTTTGTCAATTCTTGATTTTTTAAAAAAGAAATTTTCTCTTTATTTGTTACAATAAATAAAAAAAAAGAAGAAGAAGAAGAAGAAGAGAATTGAGAAAAGAATGAGAAAGGAAATATTTGAAATGTAATCAAATTTTTTTTTTTCCCTTTGGATGTCCGAGGGGGAAAAGTGTATTATTTTATATTGAAGACGGAAAAAACATGATTTGAATCACAGATAAACCGGAGGTGGAAGTTAGTATGGAGCCGAGTGGTCCTATCAATGAGACTGACCGTGTGAACGTTTCTTTGACTTGCGAAGTCACCGACGGAAATCCGAGGACCTTGATTGCTGTCCGTTGGTATTTGGATGGGGATCTACTGAAGGAACTTCCGGATTGCACTCGGAACACGACTCCAGTGACCACAGATGAAATAGCCACCTTCTGCGACATTGATCCAAGTAAATTGCTCCTGGAGGCTGTCGGGAGATCATTTCATGGAAACTATTCCTGCGAAGGGAGAAATGAAGCTGGATGGGGACCCATATCTTCAAGCACGCCAGTTGTTGTAAACTGTAAGATTTTTTCTCTTATTTTTTTTTCCTCGAGATTTCCAATCATCTTCCATCCAACTTTTTTTTTAAAAAAAATTTTTTTTATTTTATTACTTTGTACTATATGGTAAAATGTAATAAAATAAAAATTTTTTTTTCAAACTTTTTTTTTACTTGTCTCATATTTGAATAATTTTAATTCTCATAAATGTAATAACGTGAATTTAAAACAAAATGTAACTGGGAAAAATTTAATTAGGTTGTAGTCACATTCGAGTACTCTAGTCAAGTTTTTAATAATAAAATATAGACGAAGTGGAAAATTTTACTTCATGTTTCGCTTGTTTAATTATTTTTCAAAAGAACTCGAAATTATGGAAAGAATGTTACAGAATAATATTTCTTTTGATGTAAAAACTTGTGTAACTGCAAGAATTAAAAGAAGGGGGGGGGGATTTATTCGACTGAAAGAAACGGTTACTTTACTGTTAGCAAATATTTATTTATTATATAAAATAACCATGTACACTAATTATTATTTTGTTTATTATGATTTATTTTATTTATTCTATTTATTCCATTTATTCTATTTATTCTATTTATATTATTTAACTGATGCAGATATAGAACGTTATTTAGTATTTTTAATTGTTTTCTTCATTTGTGTAATTTCATTTTATCTCAAATCAAATAAACCGAAATTTTATCTCACTAGAAATAATAATTATTAGTTTTGAGTAATTTTTATTTAAACCAAATGGAAATTTTTTATTCGAAAATAAAAAATAAATTTCTATTTCTAGGATAATATAAAATAAAGATTATTAGGCTAGAATTATTCAAATTAAATACCTACAATTTGTTAACAGAAAAAAAGAAACAGAAATTGAGGGAAAATAAACTTTTATTTCTTGTCGAATAAAAAATAAAAATTATTAAGCTAGAATAATTATTATTTAAACTAAATGTAATTTGTTAATAGAAAAAAAAAATTAAAGCAGATATTGATTAAAAATAAATTTTTATTTTAAATCAAAAAATATTTATTTAATTTGAAAAAAAAAATTATAAGTCTATAGTAATTATTATTTATATTAAAGTATTTCGAAGTAAACATTTTCAGGTTGAGTAATTATAATTTTTATCAAATGACTTTTATTTTAGAAAAAAATTCATTTTTATCTGATTGTAAATAAAAAATCCAAATTTTTATTTGATTAGAAATTAAAAAAAAAATTTCATTCACTTAGAAATAAAAAAAAAGAATTTTTATTTACTTAGAAATAAAAAAAAGAATTTTCATTTACTTTAAAATGAAAAAAACAAATTTTTATTTGCTTTTAATTTTATAAATAAAAAAATTCGATTTATTATTATTTGCTTAGAAATAAAAAAAAACCGATTTTTATTTGCTTAGAAATTAAAAAGCCGATTTTTCGTTTGCTTAGAAATAAAAATCGAATTTTTATTTGATAAAAAATAAAAAATTCGATTTTTATTTGCTTAGAAATAAAAACCGAATTTTTATTTGTATATAAAATGAAAAAACCGAATTTTCATTTAATTAGAAATAAAAATACCGATTTTTTTTATTGAACAGAATATGAGGTTTTTTAAATCAAATGAATGAATAAATTGTAAAAATTTTTAATTCATTTGTTAAAAAACTTTTTTTTTATTACAAATTATAAATTTCTAATTAATTTATTATTTTCTGAAAAAATACACAAATGAAAAACTGAAATTTGAAATTATTAAATTTTCTCTCTTCTTATTTGACATTTGAAATAACATATGATTTTACTTTTGAATCTGATTTTGAGAACCGAATGAAAATGAAGATTAAATTTGAAATCGTTTATAACAGATAAACCGGGACCAGCCTCGATATCATACGAACCCCTTCGAGTGATCAAAAAACACAGTTTAACTATTACATGCTCAGTGGAAGATCCAGGACGACCGGAAATTGCAGGCTTCAAATGGATGCGTGGTCTTTATAGATTACCGGATGAAAATAAATCAGTTCTCAAAATTGAATCGGCAAATCTTGAAACTGAAGCTAATTTTACATGTATGGCATATAATTCAGCAGGCGATGGTGATTCGGCAACAACTTTCGTTGATGTTCAAGGTGAGAAATTTAAAAAAATTATTTTTAAAAAAAATTATTCCTAATAATAAAAAAAATCCCCTTATAAAAATTATTTAGAAATTTTCCCTTTAATTAAAAGAAAATGTCCTTTGTAAGAATTAAAAAAAAATTCCTTATATAAGTTATTTGAAAATTTCCCCCTATAATAGGAAACGAAATAGGAATTTTTATTTAAAAATCAAAAAAATTGTTGAAATAATAATATAAAATTTTTAAAAAAGTTCCCTTATAAAAATTATTACAAAATTCCATTGAGAAAAATGATAAAAGTGTATTCTTTTAAAGAGAAAATAAATAGAAAATAAAAATAAGTAAGAAAATTTTCTTCTGTAAGAATTATGAAAAGAATTCCACCTTACAAAGATGAAAAGAAAAAATAATTATAGACATTTTCGTAATTGTTGAAATAAGGTAAAAATTTTTTTTTTTAAATTCTTTTTTTATTAGTTTAAGAACTGAGTTACTGAGAACTTAGTAAATAAATAAATTAATTAGTGATGGTAATATGACTAATTAATTGTTAAAAAAATAATATTAACGATTTTTTTTTAGCTCCTCCGGCATTTATTAAGAAACTTCCACCATACGTGGGTTTTGCCTACAATGCATCGAGTGTGAGCATTGAATGCATTGTGGAATGTGCGCCAATTTGTAATATTTCCTGGAAAAAGGGCGATAAATTAATTGATTTTTCCGAGTCGAAACAATATTACGTTAATAATTTTTATCGTTCACCGGATTTACGAACTTTCGATTTTGAAAGTATACAGTCGACTTTAATTTGGAATCTCACTGCCTGGCCGAATGGTCAACTTGATAGATTAGAAGATAATGGAAGATTCACCTGTGAAAGTACCAGTAATGGCGTTGGAAAAGCCGTTAACAGTAATACCACATTTCAAGTTGAATGTACGTTTCAAGAGTTTTTTTTAATTTTCATTTCAAACTTTCATTTTTATTTGAAATTTTATTTTTATTTTAATTTTTGTTTTATTTTAATATTTTACATTCTATTGAAATTAGAATTTGAATTGAAAATTGAAATTCAATTAAATTTCAATAAAAAATTTATATTCAATTAAACAATTAAAAATTGAAATTCTAATTTTTTGTTAGCTTTCGTTATTATTATTCTTTTTACAATGTGGAAAAAGAGGAAATATTTTTTGAAAAATTTATTCTGAGACGTAATTAAATATTTATTTTCTTTATTAGTTTTCATTAGCTTCGTTCTTCTTTTTAAAAAAAGAGGAAATATGTTTTTTTGGAAAATTATTCTGAGACTAATTAAATATTTAAAAATGTTCCTCTTTTTAAACAAAAGATTGTAAATTTTTCTCTAAATTATTTGAAATCCATCACACAAGACAGGAATAAATATTAAATATCATTCTTCTCGATGTATTGTCATTAAATTTTCATTTCAAATTAAAAGTTTCATACGTTTTAAAAGAATTTAATTTCATTCCTAAAATTAATTTTAAAAAAATCACTAAGTAGAAACTTAATGAAAATTTTAAAACTAATTTAGAATTAATAACGAATTAAAAATCAAACCCTATTATCAAAGAATTGAAAATATGGTTATATTTTAATTCGTTTCATTCACCAGATTATGTAAAGGAATAAGTGCTTCTTAATAATAAGATTTAATATTTTTTAGAGTTTATTATTTTATTATTTTATTATTTTATTATTTTATTATTTTATTATTTTATTATTTTATTATTTTATTATTTTATTATTTTATTATTTTATTATTTTATTATTTTATTATTTTATTATTTTATTATTGTATTATTTTATTATTTTATTATTACGAAGTATATCCTACTATTCAAATTTCTTCAATTACTATTTTTAGTTGATTTCAAATTTTTGTCATTTTTTGTAAGAAAAAATTTTATTTTCTTGATTTCGAAAAAAATGTATAAAGAAAATAATTTCTTTTAAAATTTATTCTGGTAATTTAGATCCACCAGAGAATCTAACGATATCAAGGGAGAGAATAAACGTCATCGTAGACCATATACCGGAAAAAATAAGTTGCTCGGCAAAGGCTTATCCGGAACCACAATTTGAATGGTATCGTGAAGGATCAAATGAAATTCTAGGAACTTCGAATACACTTTCATTTGAATATACATTTCCAAAAAGAAGTAATGGAACGTATTACTGTAGAGTTAAAAATCGTCAAGGAGTTAATAATATCTCGACTTATATAAACGTTCAATGTGAGTTAACAAATTTTTTTTCTTCTATCAAAATAATTTTTCATCTATGCTTTAAAATTTTTTTTCAATTAATTTTCAATTATTTATTATAGTAGAAAAACAAAAATTAATTTACATATTAAATTTTTTTTCATTTAGTTTAGAAATTTATTTTATTAACTGGAATAAATAATTGTTATTCCATTAATTTATTGATAATTAATAAATTAATATTTATTCCACTAATTAAATAAAAGAACGAATAAACAATTTTTTCACTAAAAATTAAATTAAGAATTCAGTTAAAAATTCGGTTAAAAATTGAATTAAAAATTGAACTAAAAAATGAATTGAAAATTGAGCTGAGAATTGAATTTGAATAATACATTTAAAAATTTAATTAAAAATTGAACTGAAAAAGGAATTGAAAATTGATTTGAGAATTGAATTTGAAAAATTAATTTAAAAGTTGAATTCAAAATTGAATTACAAATTGCATTAAAAATTGAGTTAAGAATTTAAATAACTGAATTAAAAATTAGACTAAAAATTGAATAAGGAATTGAATTAAAAATTGAATTAAAAATTGAACTAAAAAATGAATTGGAAATTGAGTTAAGAATTGAATTTAAAAAATCCACTGAAAAATTGAATTAAAAATTGAACTGAAAAATGAATTGATAAATGAGTTGAGAATTGAATTTGAAAAATTCACTTAAAACTTTAATTAAGAATTGAATTAAAAATTGAATTTCAAATTGCATTGAAAATTGAATTAAGAGTTTAAATAACTGAATTAAAAATTGAATTTAAAATTAAGTTAATAATTGAATTAAAAATTATATTAAAAATTGAATTGAACATTGAATTGAAAATTGAGTTAAGAATTGAATTAAAAATTGTATTAAACATTGAATTGAAAATTGAGTTAAGAATTGAATTAAAAATTGTATTAAAAATTGAATTAAAAATTGATATATGAAAATGGAATAAATAAATTACAACCAACATAAATTTTGAATAAATGGTAATAAACAAAATAAAAATTATTTAATCGAATATATTAATTGAACAATTAATTTTTATGAATTCCATTATTATTGGAACATATTTAGATAAACCGGAATGCCGAATAGAAAGAGAAAGAAGAGACGGTCAGGATTACATCGTTTGTTCGGCTGAGGGAAATCCGAAGGAATCGGATTTTACTTGGACTTTAAAAGTTGGTAACGATACTTTCGATCAAAATGCGGAAATACACGAGGGCAAAAGTTATATTTTATTGGAGGACCTTAACAAATTTCGTACCTATATATGCGTCGCCAACAACTCCATTGGTTTTTCAAACGAATGCGAACTCGACGTTCCAGGTCAGTATTCAATCTAAAAACGATTAATTATTTTTTTAACTCTCTTTATCCGCTTTTACTTTTTTCTCTCCTCTTTTTTTTTAATCTTTTTTCCCTTGGGATGAAGGAGAGAGGGAGAGAGAAAGAGAAAAAAACAAAAAAAAATTCATTTACATTCAAATGAAGAACTAAATTTATTTTGGAAATTTATTTAGAAAACTTTTTAATGATAATATTTATTTATTTTTAATACTAATTATTTTTCGTATTATTTGTTTTTCATACTATTTATTTATTTTCGATGTTTTTTTTATCTATTTTCAATATTATTGATCTAGTTTTAATATTATTTCTCGATTATTATTATTATTTGTTGTATTAAATAATTATTATTTACTATTTAAGAATATTAGAGAACTTTTTTTTACTTTTTCCTTTTTTTATTTTGTACTTGAAAGTAATTGACAAAAAAAAGGTTTCGTTATAAACCGTTAGAGACTTAATCAAAACTTTTAATGTACCTTTCTCTAGAGACTGATAATTTTCAAGTTCTTTTTTTCTTCGTAAATTAAAAGTTCTATGTTGAATATTATAATTCTTGTTTAATTGTTCGAGGGAAAATATTTAAAATAAAGAAAGAAGTTTTTTTTATAATAATTATTTAATTTAATTAATTTATTATTACTATCATCATTATTTATTCTTTAATAAATATTTATTTTTTCATTCATTAAAATTATTTATCAATTTAGAAAGTATGAATTATTTATCTCCAAAATAAACATTTATTTTTCATTATTATTATTATTAAATATTATATCGAAATTGAATTAAAATTTTCACATTTACATGAATTCAATTTTCATGAATAGATTTATACCCCTATTAAATAGAACATTTAATGTTGATTCTCAGGCATATAAATCTTTCATATTTCCTTAGCTCGCCTGGGATACGACGGTAAGTTTAATGGTATTATGAAATATCACTTTTATCTTCTGTGTCATCAGAAATTTTAAATATTTTCTGAACTCATTTTTTTTCAATGCATTTTTTCTCCAACATGAATATCATTTTTTTAAGGGAAAAAAAGAATTTTTTTCTACCCCCACTTTAAAAATATGTATATAGTCGTTGATTTATCGTTTGCGATAAAAAAAATTCTACTTTTTAAGATTAAAAAAAAGAAAAAAAATTATGCGAAATATTTTTTCTTCGGAGAAACTTTCATTTTTTGAGTACCACTAAATATTCTCTAAAATAGTGTGGAATGGAAATTGAAAAGTTTTGATAGATTTTTTTTTACATGGGAGAAGAAAACTAACTTGGAAATGATTGAAATTATTTCTTTTTTTGGATTTTTATTTCTTGCTTTTCTCTTTTTTTCGGATTTTGAATTTTTTTTTGGCTAAAGTAAAAATAAAGAAAGGGGGAAAAAATAGGTAAATGAAATTCAAAACTTCCTGATGTAAATTTATAAAGATTTCATAATACGATGCAAATGTGATTTCTGTGTGCAAGTAACGTAAACTTGGTTTATATAAGATTCTGATTTGAAACTTTTGGTATACGAAACCTTTGAATTTTCAAGTTACCCTCATCTCTAAATTTTCGTACGTCTCTTCTTACATCCTTGTAGTATACATATATCTTAAATGGATCAAATTTCAAGAATGTTTTTATTTCTTTTTTTTTTTTTCTTTTTTTTTTGAGAATGATGTTTTTCCAAGTTCTTTTTGAAAGTAGAGAGAGTTACACTTTGTGAGTTGGCATTAAACAAACTTTTGCCATAATGCAGAAGCATACAATATAACACTGACGTGTGTAAAGCTTTTGGGAGTGGTGTACATTAGTGTATTAAAACGTCCATTGAATGAAAGTGAGTTCAGTATATATAAGTCCAGGTTCTACTCTAGAAAATCAAGTGCACTTTTTTTGTTTTGTTTCACACTTCTATTTATCAGAATTTTTTTTCTTTTTTTAAATTACTTTCCCCGTCATTTATGTTTCGTGGCTGCAAATAGTTTCGAAACAAGTGGTAAACAATTTGTTTTGTCATTTTATTATATTTTTTTGTCTTTTAAATATATTTCAATTTTTTTTTCTCAATTCTTTTAGTGTTGAGAAATTTTATTCAACATTTTCTTCGATTTATTTTGTAGAAACTTATTTCTTTCAATTCTTTTAGTGTTAAGAATTTTTACTCAATATTTTCTTTTTAATTTTTTTTTTTACAAAAATATTATCAATATTTCAATTATTTTCAATTATTTCAGAATTAAGAATTTTTTCAATTTCTTTTTCTAGAAAACTTAATTAAATTTTTTAATTAAATTTTTCAACTTTTTCAATTCTTTCTTTGTAGAAACAATTAAATATTTAATAATTTATTTTTTTTATTGCTTGTCGTTGAAATAAATACTTTTTTTTATTATTTCTTATGTAATTTTTTAATTCAAGTAAATTTAATTAAGTAAACAGATAAATTAAATAAAAAATTCTGCAAATAGATTCAGTTAGTTTTAATGGATTAAAATTGTTTCTTAATTAGAAAAAAATTGCTCTATTTTTGATAAATTTCGATCGAAAATCGTTGATTATATAGTTTAATTTCTGCTTTGACTTTCTTTTTCACTCTTATAGATTTTTTATTTTCCCTTTTATTTTCATTTTTGATTTTAGTTTGATATTTTTTTATTTTCACTAATCATTTTCGCTGTAAAAGATTTTTTATTTTCACTTTTTTGTTCAGTTTGAAAATAATAATCTATCAAATTGGAAGCTGAAATGAAATTGAATTTAAAAATCAATCAAAGTGAAAATGACAGTGAAAAGAAAAATCTATCAAATTGAAAATGTAAATAAAAGTGAATGAAAACTTCCTGTATTAAAAAAAATGTTTTATTTTTGGTAAATTACAATCAGCAATTTTTTATTTCAAGTTTTTTTCAATTTTTTCCTTGTTACACATTTTTATCACTATATCAATTTTTTTTTGTATATAGAAAATTGTATTTCAGAAAAAATATTAAAGTATTTAATGTACATTTCATTATCATCCAAAAAAATTCAAATTTTTTAAATATATTCTGCTTTTGCAAATACAGATTAAAAATGTTTTTAAAGTAAAAACAAATTCTCTATTTTTTTAAAATTATGATAAAAAAATATTCCGTTCATATTTCAATTTTTTTCAAAATTTTTTTAAGTTTACAATTTTTTATCCACTGTTTAAATTATTTTTGTCTAAAAAAATATTTTTGTAAAAAAATATTTAAATATTTAATTTATATTTCATGTAATGTAGTTTAAATAAATATTTTTCGATTAAAGTAAATTTGATTGAAGTAAATAAATAAATAACACATTTCTAAAATAAATCACCATTTTTTTAATAGGTTCAGATATTTTTAAAAAAATTAAAATTTATTTTCTTTTTTGCAGAAGAAAATAATTGCACCATTTTTTGTAAATTACATTCGAAAAATTTTCTATTTCAATTTTTTTCTGATATTTACATGGAAAATATGTAGATTCAGATTTTTTAAATTGATTAACATTGTTTATTTTTGTAGAAGAAAATAATTATCTTTTTATCTTTTTATCTTTTTGAAGAAAAAATCTTTTTGATGAAAAAATTCTTGATGAAAATATTCTAATTGAGGAAAAATATTTAAATATTTAATTTATATTTAATTATTGTTCAAATATCGCTTGAATAAATATTTTAATTTTTTTATTCAATTATTTGTTTCTATTTCAATTGAATGAAAGTAAACAAATAAATTAAATAAAATATTTTCCAAACAGTTTCAAGATTTTTGAAAATAATAAATAAATAATGTCACCATTTTTCGCAAATTACGATCAACACTGTTCGTAAATTACGTTTGAATTTTTCCTAGTAAACATTTGTTTGACACTTTTAAAAACGTTATACTTTGTTGGGATTTGGGAGAAAATTTAATATTTTTTTTTCGTTAAAGAGAATTGAATTCCGTCATTGATAATAAAAAATTTGCATGATCTCGTAAAAAGCGAAATTGTAATGCCTTCGTCGCTTTAAAAGAAGTGTAAATTTATCAATTTTGCGCGCGCAAAAAAAAAATTGAAAAAAAGGATGGAAAAAGCATGAAAGTGCATTTTTATGGGGTAAATTTTATGTTTTCCCCATTTTATTTGCTATTATGTTTTAAAATTCTAATTGATTAATATATTGATGACTAAAAGGAGAGAGAAAGAGAGAGTGGCAAAAAAAAAGTTTTTGAATTTTCTCTTTTTACAGGAAGTACTCCATGGTGGTTGAGGATTTTAGAAATGCCCACACTTGCGATCATTGTCGCGGTGGTTGTTCTAATTGCGATCATCATTGCTGGCACTGTCATTTTCATAGTTTGCCGACGAAAGCGCACTCCGGGGAAATGTGAGTTGACTTCAGTTACTGAATATCGTTAACGCTTAGTGTGAATTCAAATTTGCATGCTTTAGGAGTAATGTGGAATTCCTTCAAAACGAGCATCATCAGAAGTTCTCCAAACTTCTAAATCCAATTTTCCTGAATTACCCATTTAATAAGATTTAAGAATAAGTTTACATCTTAAATTGAACCTCATCAAAATGAATTTTTTTTTCTACTTTCGCAAAATATTACAGTTCCATTTTTATTAATTCAATTCTATTTCATTTAATTTTCATTACGAATTTTTTATTTCTTTTCTATAATTTTTGCTGTTCTTTTCTATAAATAAAAACAAACTTTTGAAGGTATTCCTTTAGGAAAAAAAAACTTTTCTGAAACACTACTTTCGATAGAATTAATCGACCATGGATAGCAAAAAAGCAAAAAAAAAAAAAAAAAAATAATAAAAGAAAAATCGAATTGAGTGAAGGAAAAAAATTTATCGATCGTGTGGTTTGTAAGAAGGAAAAAAAAATTGTTTCAAGACTTTCAGTACAGTAAAATGCATTTACAAGTGGATAAAACTTTTAAACACTTGGTAATAAGACGTTCATTTAGGTTTAATAAGAAGCAATAAAATATTCACGGTAACTTTTTTTCTTTTTTTTTTTCTACACTTCGTGATTTGAATATGAAATGAAAAGAATTTTTTTTGTCTTTCTCTTTTTTTTTTTTGAAAAAAGCTCGATAAACTCCCTAATCGTTGTTGGCAATATCCACACACCAGTGACTGTGTGAAACGAACGAGAAATTTTGCTAAACTCATTTATATGCGTGTCACCTTCTTTTGTAATTGTAAGATTTGTATGCACCCGGTCGCTTCGATTTAACGCGACGTAAAATGTTTTATTTAAATGCCATTAAATGGCACTTAGGCCGTGTAAAAAAAAAATCCCTTTCATTTCGAAAAAAAAATTTCCTTTCTTGTGCACCATTACCTTTTTTGTTTTGTTTTAAAGTCCAAAGGGAAAAAATTATAATTTTAAAAAGAATTTAAATTGTTTTTTTGGAAAATAAAGGAAAATAGTGGAGGTTTTAGTCTCTCTGTTTTAATTTAAATGAAAACAAGTTTTTTTAAACTTAAAATATTCTATTTAGAGAAATAAAAATTCTACTTTATTATAAATTTATTTACTTTTTTGTTTTTTTATAATTTTTAGTAAACTTTCTGAAAATAATTCCATTGTTTAGAAGAATTTTATAAAACTTTTTGATAATAATTAAATTCTTTCAAAAAAAAAAATTATTAAGATTTTTGAAATAATTGAATATTATTACAATCTTTTGAAATAATTAAATCTCTACTAAAATTTTTTAAAATAATTAAATACCTGCAAAGAATTATACTATTTCTGAGAATAATGTAATTCTTCAAAGAAATTTATTCAAAATTTTTGAAAATAATTGAACTTCTTTGAAGAATTATATTACAGTTTAAATAAAAATAATCGAATTCCTGATAAAAATTTTACTATTCATGAAAAAATGGAATTCTTGAAAAAAATTTTACTATATTTATAAAAAAATAGAACTTTTGAAATGAAATTTATTATAAATTTTCTACAAATAATTGAATTATTTCTAATAATTTTATAAAAATTTTAGAAAATAATTGTTGTGTGAAGAATTTTATGAAAATTTTTGAAAATAATTAAATACTTGCAAAGAATTGAACTGTTTATAAAAATTATTAAATTTCTATTAAGAATCTTTATTAAAATCTTAATGAAAAATAATAGAATTTCTACTAAAACTTTTACTGTTCATAAAAGAAAGGAATTCTTGAAAAGAATTTTACTATATTTATAAAAATAATTGAATTATAAAGAATTTTATGAAAATTTTTAAAAATAATTGAATTTCCGCTAAGACTTTAAAAAATTTTTTATAAAAATAATTGCATTCTTACTAAGAATTTTATTAATTTATGAAAATAATTGAATTGCTACAAAGAATTTTACTACTTTAAGTAATTGAATTCTTAAAATAAAATTCATTAAATTTTTTTAATAATAATTAAATTCTTTGGAAGAATTTACTATAGAATTTTATATAAATTTCTGAAAATAATTTAATTGTTTCCAAGAATTTTATTTCAATTTAAAAATAATTGAATTTTTGCTAAGAATTTTATTAAAATTTCTAAAAACAATTAAATTGTTTCCAAGAATTTTATTAAAATTTTAAAATAATTGAATTTTTGCTAAGAATTTTATTAAAGTTTAAAAAAATAATTGAATTTTTTTAAGAATTTTATTATTTATAAAAATAATTGAATTATTACAAAGAATTTTACTACTTTAAGTTATTGAATTCTTAAAATGAAATTCATTAAAAATTTTTAATAATAATTGAATTCTTTGGAAGAATTTATTAAAGAGTTTTATATAAATTTCTGAAAACAATTAAATTGTTTCCAAGAATTTTATTTCAATTTAAAAATTTTTGCTAAGAATTTTATTAAAATTTAAAAAAATAATTAAATTTTTTTAAGAATTTTATTATTTATGAAAATAATTGAATTATTACAAAGAATTTTACTACTTTAAGTTATTGAATTCTTAAAATGAAATTCATTAAAAATTTTTAATAATAATTGAATTCTTTGGAAGAATTTATTAAAGAGTTTTATATAAATTTCTGAAAACAATTAAATTGTTTCCAAGAATTTTATTTCAATTTAAAAATTTTTGCTAAGAATTTTATTAAAATTTAAAAAAATAATTGAATTTTTGCTAAGAATTTTATTAAAATTTTAAAAAATAATTGAATTTTTTAAAGAATTTTATTATTTATGAAAATAATTGAATTATTACAAAGAATTTAATTCAGAATTTTTTCGATTTATTGAAAAGTATTGAAAATAATTGAATTCTGACAAATAATTTAATTAAGAAGTTTTTCCAATAATTGAATTCTTTCGAACATATTTATTTAATTTTCTAAAAATAATTGAATTTTGTCAAAGAATTTTATTAGAATTCTGTAAAAGAATAAATTATAATAAATAATTAGAAAGAATTTAAAAAAAAATTTTTTATTTAAAATTGATCAAAAATTCAGGTTTGTATTTAAAATGAAATAAATTTTGTAATTTGCACATAATAATAAATTAAATGCCGTGTTTCGCGCGCTGGTCTGTGTAACACATTTCATTGTAAATGATAAAAGAGTAATTAATAATAAATAATTATTTTTATAAACAAATAAATAATAAAAAAAAAATTTTACAATTTTACTCTCTTTTATTTTTTATTTATAATTATTATCATTTATTATAATTTTTTAATATTTCTTTCTAATAATACAATAAAATTTATTTCTAACATCAATAGTGAATCGACTCTGACATATTTTATTTCGTTACTTGTTAATTTTCGGGTTACTTTAACACACAAGGTTATACAGAGTGAATTTATTTCACGATTTGGTTCATAGAACGCGAGAACATGAAAATTCACTCAAAATGCATTAGCAAAACGAATGTGTTTTAGTAATAAATATATATTGAATGTCCAATAAGACATTGTAAAATTGTAATTTATCTATCCATGTAAATCAATCGGGGAAAAAAAATTCCGATGCAAAAAACTAACGAAAGTGGTGTTTCTTAAAAAAAAGTTATTTTTTATTGAAATGAAGACATTAATATTTTTTGCACACAAACACAAAATTTGGGCGATGACAAGAAAAGAAAAAAAAAATAAGAAAACGAAAAATATTTTTGAAAAATTTGCCCGCAAGTATTTAACATATTCTATATAACAATATTTAATTATGATATTTATTTTTTTTTCAACACTGCATTTTTTGCAATTGTTTTTTTGTGTTTTTCAGTACATCTAGAGAGTAAGATTTTTTATACATGCTTGCTATGAGCATGAAATGTTATTGAATTAAAAAGTTTTAATTTTTCTTTCTTTTGTTTTTTGACCATGACTAATTGAGCAATTGAGTCAAGTGATTTTTTTTTTTTGACAATACATCTCAGAAGCAAGAGATGAAGTAAATATATTTAAGCATGTCATTGTGCCAAAACTGCTGTAATGTCGAAGACACATTCATTTAACGGTAGGTTAAATTTGAAGAATTTCATTGAAATTTTGAACATTCAATTAATTAATTAATTAATTAATTAATTAATTGTTAATTAAAAGTTTAACTTCTTGGTAAAAATTCAGTATTTGTTGTTTTTACTATCATTTTAAATTATTTACAGTATTTCAAATTATTTTTTATTAAAACTTTATAATTATTATTATAAATGAAAATTATCAAATATAATTACAATTTATTTTATTATTCAACACTGCGCAATTTTTACTGTTTAAAATATTAATTTATAGTTAATTATTTAATAACTTTTACATTTTTACATTACAATTATTATTAAATTATTATTTAATAGCTTCTAACCTTTCTTGGCAGCGCGTTGCAATTATAATTTAATACCTGATAAAATTTATACTGATACTAAATAATAATTTATAATTATTGTTTAATATTTTACAATTTTCGTTGTTATTAAATTAAATAATAATTTATAATCATTGTTTAATAATTAAAATTTTTTATTGACATTAAAATATAGTTTCATTTATTAATAAGTAACAAAAACTAATTTGTTATAAATTATTTTTTAATATTAATTTGTAATTAATTATTAACTAATTTGTAATTAATTTGTAATTAATTTGTAATTAGTTAAATTAATTAATTGTTATGTACTTATTAATTGACTATTACTCAATTAATTATTCTTTTAGTGTTTATTGATTAATATTTAATTGATTAAATGATAACAAATAATTATTTATTAATTTAGTTTTTAATCATAAATTGATAAACATTTAATTATTAATTAGTTATTAATTTCCAATTTAATAATAGAATTTTTATTCGTTGTTAAATTTTTATTGCTTCATTGTATGGAATTATTTTCTATAGATAATTTCAACGAGCATTTGCCAACTTTTAGAGAACATATAATAATGTATTATTATTTCCGTTTAAAGGTGACATTTACGTTCTCTTGCCTCGCATATAAAGGCTATTATTGTAGTTAGAGCGTTAATTAATTTTGCTAATACGAAACAATAGGGTAATTTTGATTAGAAACATGAAATATTAAAGTACGATATAATTGTAGTAATAATTTGTTTTTTTCTTTTCATTTTGTTAATTTGTTTTTTTTTGTGTTTTTTTTTCTTTTGTTTATTCGTTTGTTTGTAGTTTTCGACATTACAGTAGTAGACACACGCTAGCCAACCTCACTAACACAAACTTATTTGTTTCTCTTTCTGCTTTTTAATTTGGACTTACTAAACAAAACACAGACAGTAACCGGGTGGTTGAACTGGAAGAACGCGAGCAGTAAGTACTCAATATTTTTTTAATTACTTTACATTCTTTGTTTATAATTTATGCTGATAGTTGCTTTTGCATGAAATGCTTTTTCATTTTTAAAAATAATTGTAACAATGGTAGTTATAAAAACACCACCACTATTTTTGTGCATGTTTTGAATGGACCAAATGATGGAGCAGTTTTTTTTTCAATGATTAATTAATTTTAACAATTAATTAATCAGTGTTGCGTGTCGATTCATTAAATTAAACTAAATATTATTTGTGGCAAAACAATCAGCGGGTAATAAATAATTATTGCAATTAATTATTCAACAAACAAATTAATTATCGTCATTAATTGATCAACGTTTAATTATTAATATTAATTTATTCGTCAAAATTAAACAATTATTAGAATTCATTATTCAAGAAAGAAATTAATTACAACAATTACATGTTCAAAAAAATGAATTATTTATTTATTCAGTGAAACACGCTAAAAAAAGTTCTACTAAAGTAGAGATAACATTCACTATAATAGCTATAAGTTTCACTGATTTGGCTCCATCGATAATCCATTTTCGCTGATCCAGCGAAAATGATATTTCTTGCGTTACCTTTTGAAAACAACACAACCTCAAAATAACTTTTGAATGAAAACATTTTTAAATTAATGTTCAAAGCGTATATTCAAATTCTATTAATTATATTTTTATGTTATAACTAATAAAATGTAAAATTAGTAAATTAATACGTATTTAGAGGTAAGAAATGTAAATTTTACATTTGTGATTTTAGAGAAATTTCTATGAGAATGGTAAACTGTCAAATATTTCCAATATGGCTGACCAGTTATATTTATTTTCTCTATATCAGAGAAACAGTTTGACTACTGCATTGGAAATCATTCACTGAATTAGTTGCATAGATTCTTTATATTATTTATTTTCGAAATTAGCTGTATCCCACAGTAAAAATTTTTTTCCGTGAAGAAAAATAAATTATTCGCTAAAATGAAATAATTATTACAATTCATTATTCAACAAAAAAATAAATTATTTAATTACTTCGCGAAAAAATGAATTACTTCATCATTGAGCGAAGAAATAAATTATTAAATCATTTAATAAGGAAATTTATTATTTATTAAAGAAGATTTGAAACATTCTGACGTCACAGATTGTGCAAAGCATAAAAAGTTAGTAAATAATTTATTATACTTATTAATTATTAATAATAATATTAACTAATTTTATAGTAAAAACTAGTAATTGAAATAGAGGATCGTGATTTTTAATTATTTTTATTCGTATAGAGTTATACAATAATTTTAATAATTAGATCGATAATTTAAAAAGTATATTTTGCTTCTATAAAAAAATCAGGAGGGAAATAAACAGAATAAGAAGACAAAAATTATTGACTTTGCATTTCTAAAAATTTGTTCGAAAAAATTTTAATTTGAGTGGCAATTTTGAGACATATTTTTTTATGATGAAAATTCACAGTTAAATTCATAAAATTATACTTGAAATATGTGGCAGATATTCGGGTTGTAATTAACACTGTATAGTAATTGCATCAGTAAGAATTCTTTTCAAGTATACAAGTGACTCTATGGAAGATGATGGAACTCAAAATATTCTGAATATTTCATAATTAAGTGCACTTGTAGTTCAACGTTTCTTTTTTTTTTTACTTTTTTTTAATTCTTTTTTACCCTACTGCGGAAGGTACGCAATATTTGTCCAACCGTCAGCGTAGGCTAATGAAAGTTAATGCAAACTTTCATTAAATATTTCTTTTTCAATCTTTTTTTTTTTTTGCTTTTTGTAACAAAAATTCATAAACTCTCATCTTTTTCTCTTTTTTTTTTAAAAAAACATCCCTTTCACGTTTTTGAAATATTTCATTGAAACATTGGGAATATTTCAATCACATTTTAGAAATATTGAAATTTTCGGAATTTTGGAATATTCCATAGGAATATTAATTTTTTAAATTAATATTGACTTTTCAATATTCCTAAAATGTAGATGGAATATTCGAATGAAATTTTCTTGATGTTCCAATGAAATATCCCAGAAATGATTTTTAATTAGAAAGAATTTATATTCGTAAAATAAGATTTTTTCATAACTATAAAACATGAAGAAAGTGATTACTCCGAGTCTTCGACTGGGAGTAATCAATTTCTTCATGTTTTATAATAATTAAAAATTTCAAATTGATAAAATCATAATTTTATATTATATTATATTTTCAAAATCCATTTATTTAAAATATTCAATTTTACAAATTTCAATTATTCGTAAATTCTTCAATTAGATATATACTAGAAAATAAAAACTTCAAATAATATGAAAAAAATTCAATTACACTTTAAAAAAAAAATAAATAATTTAAAAATTCAATTATTTCTAAAAATTCACGCTATATTGCTTTTAATATTCAATTATTATCTGAAATTTTACCTGAAATTCATTTTTAAATTAATTTTTATTAGAAATCTCTATTAGAATTCAATTATTTAAATATAAAAAAATAATTCATTGAATATTTGAATGTTTCTCAAAATTCAATTCTCATAAAGAATTTTATCAACATCTTTTTGAATAATTGAATTCCTAAGAAGGATTTTCCTATTTTTGAACATAATTACATTTTTTTAGTGTTAATTAAAATTTTTCTATAAATCCATTATTTTCAATAATTTTCAAAATAGATTGTTGAGAATTTCCAAATTCATTTCTTTTTAACTAAAATTCATTTTTAAATCAAGTTCTATTAGAAAATTCTACTAGAATTCAATTATTTAAATACAAAAAAATAATTTATTGAACATTTGAATGTTTCTCAGAATTCAATTCTCATAAAGAATTTTATCAACATATTTTTTAATAATTGAATTCCTAAGAAGAATTTTACTATTTTTGAAGAAAATTAAATTTTCTTAGTGTTAATTAAAATTTTTTTATAAATCCATCATTATAATTTTTGAAATAGTTTTTTCAGAATTTTCAAACTCATTTATTTTTAACTGAAATTCATTTTTAAATAAATTTTTATTAGATAATTCTAACTAGAATTCAATTACTTAAATACAAAAAATAATTTATTGAATATTTTAATGTTTCTTAAAATTCAATTCTTATAAAGAATTTTATCAAGATATTTTTAAATAATTGAATTCCTAAGAAGAATTTTACTATTTTTGAACATAATTAATTTTTTTAGTGTTAATTAAAATTTTTCTATAAATCCATTATTATTAATAATTTTTGAAATAGTTTTTTGAGAATTTTCAAATTTATTTGTTTTTAACTAAAATTCATTTTCAAATCAATTTTTATTAGAAAATTCTATTAGAATTCAATTATTTAAATAGAAAAAAATAATTTATTCAATATTTGATTGTTTCTTAAAATTGAATTCTCATAAAGAATTTTGTCAAAACAAATTTTTAAATAAATGAATTCGTTTGAAGATTTTTAATGAAATTTTTAATAATAATTACATTTATCGAGGAATTCGATTAAAATTTTATTAAAAATAATTGAAATTCTGCGACGAGTTTCATTATTTCTAAAAATAATTGAATTCCTAAAATGAATTTTATTATTTAGAAAAATAATTGAATTCCTATAAAAATGTTATTATTTAGAACAATAATTGAATTATATTGTGAAGAAATTTATAAAAAATTTGTAAATAATTGAATTTTTGTGAAATTTTTATTATTTTATGAAAATAATTAAATGTTGGGGTAGAATTTCATTAAAATTTTTTTAAATAATTGAATTTTTTAGCAAATTTTATTAAAATATTAAATATATTGAAAATCATTGAATTGAGTAAAATTTTTGAAAATAATTGAAATTTTGCCAAGTATTTTATTAAAATTTTTGAAATTTTGTCAAGAATTTTATTAAAATCTTTAAAAATAATTGAATTTTAGAGAAGAATTTTATTATTTATAAAGAAAATTGTAATTTTGAAAAGAATTTAAAAAAAATTTTGAACATAATTGAATTTCTGCGAAGAATTTTATTATTTTTGAAAATAATTGAAATTTTTCAATGAATTGTAATTTCTCTAAAATTCTTCAAATTATATCGTACAATTTACGAATTTTTTGTTCTTTTTTTAATCAAATTACGAACTTTACGGACCTAGTTCGAGCCCTGCAGTAACCATACAATAATATAATGTTAAAAAAATTATTTCACAAAATTTATATTCTTTCTTATTAAAAATCATTAAAATTTAGTAGAATTCATGTAGAAATTTTATAGAATTGTTTGAGTAAAATTCTATAGACTATTCTATAGACTATTCACTAGAATTCTTATAGAATGAATCTATAGAATTATTCTAGTGAAATTCTACAGAATATTCCCTAGAATTCTAATATAATGATTCTATAGAATGATTCTTGTGAAATTCTATAAAACTTTTTCATCACGGAGGGAGTATTAAATATTATGAAAGAATCTACATTAATAAAATGTTGAATAATAATAAATACAAGTATATTAATTAAATTTTAACAAATGTTAAAAAATCCATATTTTATAAAATATCGATTAGTAGTTAGTTATTATAATAGTATCACAATTTATTTGACAATAACGAAAAATATTTTCCAAAATAAAAATTGTAAGGAATATCGGTCCTGATTGAGCATTAGAGAATTTTCGTCCATTTAATGAAGAAACTTTATATATAATATTATATATATATATATATATAATATATATAGAAGGAGAACATGTATATAGTGTATAAGAAACTCTCGAGTAGATATAAAGTTGGCATCTTGGATTTCCAATAATTTGGACGTTCATTAGGTGGAAGGGAATCGGCTTTAGTTTATCAAGCATGTGTTACTTACTGCTCCATCGTTTGAACGGAATTCGATTGAATTCGGGTCACGTTATAGAAGAGAAGAGAAATGTTGTTTGCATGATGAAATATATTATATGAAATACTATATATACTTTAAAAATCAATTTTCTTTCTTTCATCGGATAAATAATTCTTCTAGTCCGACATTTTTTTTTTTTTTTTTTTTTGAGTTAATGCGTGCATGCTCTCGCAACGTTATACGTTATTTGCACGAGCAATGGAGCGTTTGTTTGGCTCCAATCTCACTTGGGAACGTTTTGGTCCCAGTGCTTGAATGCGAGTTTCTGTTGCATAATTTAGTGATCGCCGCCGCCATGGTCTCTCGTAGATCTAGTCCTCTCGTCGTTCTCGTTCTCGTCCTCGTCGACGCTTGAAAATCCAAGTATTCACGATTTCAGTAAAATTCAGAGGTAAGGACTGAAACGTACACACACACACACACACACACACACATATACACACACTTACACAATGATATATCCTATTCAAAAAAGGGAGTCTCTTCGTATTACTCTCGTTTTCAAGCACTACATTATTGTACGCAGCACGAAATCCTGAATTGTCGTTGGACAATTTTAGGAAAGTTAAACGGCTTCTCCATTATATTATACGGTTCATATAGCTGTTCCGTTTTCGCATATTAATCATTCCAGATAACTGAGAGGTATATAGGAATCCTCGAGGTCTCTGGTGAACAATAGAGCTTCAGATACCAAGCTCGGGTCAATTCGATGCGTCTCGATTTGTGAAAAGCCAGTAACGATGGTTTCAAATAGTACCCCCCCCCCCTTCTCCCCCTTCCTTCCCCTCTACTATCCTTTCTCTATCGTTTGTCAAATCGATTCAATCCTTCTATATATATATATATTTTTTTTTTTCTCTCTCTCATCAGACAAAAAAAAGGAAATACAACTGACAAAACTTCACTCAAGCTTTTCTAGCTAAATAGTGCTTTTACTTTTCAATTACTTTCCGAGATTGGTGAAACACTTTATCAAAGCGTATGGATCGAAAATTTATTTTATAATTCATTTGTTTCGGGAAATTTTTCCTTCGCAATTATTGGATTTTTCGTTATTTGTTTTTAATTTTAGTATCTTTTGTATCTATACGATGGTATGCAATGAAATTTTCGATTTTTTTATAATTCAAGTATTACGTGAATGTTTTTTTTCACCTTTTCTATTGGATATTTTTCGTTTAGGGGAATAAAAGAATTAAAAAATTTTATTATTAATAGTATTATTAATAATTAAATGAATAGTATTATATAAACCAACTATTTTGATTTGGGTCAAATTTATTATTAGGAATATTTTTTTTATTTATTAGGATATTTTATTCGGACAAGTCATTTTTCGTTCATTATTCATTGTTATGATGTCAGTAGTCAAAGTCGAGTAAAAACATCCAGAATTTTAATTTCAAATAAATTTAATTTGATTACAAAATTTTTCCTTTCAAATTTTAAATTCATATCTGCAATATTAGTAACAGGGTTGCCACAGATCAGGAAATTCTGGGAAAATTCAGGGAAAGTAGAATTGGTCAGGGAAAAGTCAGGGATTTTTATTAAAAGTACTGTAAAAAATTAAACTTTTAGAATTCATAAGAAAATTCTGAATTTTTGTGACTATTTTGTTTGCTTCATAAACTATGAAATTATCACAAACTCTATAATACAAAACTTAAAATTTTTTCTATTTCTAACAATAATTTCTTGTTAAATAAATTCTTGAAGAACTATCATATATAATTATTATTTATAAATTATTTAATAAATAATTTTACCTAAATTTTTCAAAGTTAATAGAATTTTAAATGAGTCACATTTACAATTTTCATAAATAGATTCAACAGGTTTTAATTACAAATTTTATAAAATTTCAATTTTCAATTGGCGATTCAAACAGCTAAACTAGCGCCTCCGGTGGCCGAGTTTAAACTAATATATACACGACTCCCTGCATGGTGTTCAATGTAAATATCAACGTTTTTATAGTTTTTCAGTTTTATTTTCACTATTAAATCAAGTTTTTTTTTAATTGTTCTACTTGTTTAAATATTTATTAAATATATTATAATAATTTTGAAAGAGCATCGTTACTCGCGGACAGAAAGAAAAGAAAAAACGGGAACGAAACAAATGTTATTCGCTCTGAATTGAAAAAAAAACAGAAAATCTTTATCAGCTTCCAAAAAATGTTGTAAGACGTAAACAGTAGGCTATTGCATTTAAAACAGGAAAAAAATTAACCGACAAAATGAAACTTTGCAGTACAAATTTTAAATCTAAAGATTACATATCAACTAGAAAGAACATTTTTTGGTTATGTTTTTATATGTTTGACAAAAATTCTAATTTTATATTACTTCTAATTATATATTATTAATTTAATCTCTATAGACATTAAATTAATAATATAAAATTAGAATTTTCGATTATTAGAAATATAATATTATTAATATTAGAATTATTTAATTATTAGAATTAGAGCGGAACATAATAATTGTTTCGATCCCGTTTTTTCTTTTCTTCTGTTCATGAGTAACGATGCTCTTATCCATATTTATTATAATTTATTTAATAAATATTTAAATAAGGTTAACAATTTAGAAAAAAAATTGATTTAATATAATGAAAATAAAACTGAAAAACTTTAAAAATGTTGATATTTACATTGAACACCATGCAGGGAGTCGTGTATATATTAGTTTAAACTCGGCCACCAGATGCGCTAGTTTAGCTGTTTGAATCGCCAATTAATTTAATTAGAAACATTAAAAAATTTATAAATTTCTGAAAAATTTTAATAATTCAAATTCTTCTGAATTTAGTTAAATTTTTCAGTATATATTTCATTTAATACAATTTTAATCAAATTCCTCGGAAAAATGTAATAATTCTTGATAATTTTATTAAAATTCATTGAAAGAATAAATTTATTTAAAAATTTGTTATTCTTTATGAGAATTTAATTTTAAGAAACATTCAATTATTCAATAAATTATTTATTTGCATTTTATTTGTATTTAAATAATTTAATTCTTGTAGAATTTTCTGAAAAAAATTCATTTGAAAATGAATTTCAGTTAAAATTTTAAATAATAATTGAATATTTAAAGCATTATAGCGTGAATTTTGAGAAGTAAATGAATAATTTGGAAAAGGTTACCTACAAATTAAAATTTTCTGAACATTAAAATTTTTCATCCTTTTATCTAATAATTCTGCAGAATTAATTTTTTTGAAAAAGTTTAATTGAATTTTTTTAAAATTATTTGAATTTTTTATTTTCAGTTAATTGAAGAGTTTCCAAAAAATTGAAATTTCGCGTAAAATTAAATTGTAAACAAATAAATTTAAAAATTCTCATGTTTTATAATAAATATTCTTGTAAGTTATTGAATTTCAAAAGATCTAAATTTAAAGTTTTTGAAGGTCTTAATTCCTATGAAAAAATAATAATGATTAAATATTTATTTTAAATAAAGCTATTCATGTTTTTGAAGAATTTTACAATTATTTTTAGAGTAAATTAAAATATTCTTTAGAGTCAGGGAAAAAGATAAAATTTTGTCTGTAAATCAGGGAAAAATCAGGGGAAAACGAAATTAAATTTTTGTGGTAACCCTGTAGTAGAAATAGTTTTTCCACAAGTTTTCAATTTTAATATTAAAATTTAGTTGCAGTTGACCAAAACGTTATAACAGAATTAAGTAGAAAAACCTGTTTGTAGTCAGACAAAATAGTTTTACATTCCTTAGCTAGGTCCAGAAATAAGTAGTATTCATCAGTTTTTGTCAGGCAAATTTTTTTCCATCAGTTTTATATTTTTTCAATATTAACAGTAAGTTCAGTTGTAGTTGACCAAAATGTTTATAACTTATTATAAACATATCAGTAGAAAAACTCAGTATTGGGTCAGGCAGAATGTATAAAAATTAATCTAAAATCAGAATTAAGTAGTAAAAGTGGTTTCTAGTCAGACATCATGTTTCTGCATTCGAGTGATTCGTATATATAAGTAGTATAAGTCAGTTTTGGTCAGACAAATCATTCAGATTACGAATTTTTTAAATATTTCCAGTTTAGTGGTACAAATCAGTTCTAGTCAGACAAAATAGCATATAAATCATTTTAAATGTGCCAGTAGTAGAAGTTAACTTTAGTCAAACAAAACTGAATTTTAGGTCAGTTGGAAAGTTAACGATATTTTTTTGAATTAAAATTAAGTAGTAAAACTGGTTTGTAGTCAGACATAATAGTTCTCCGTTCAAGTCCCTCTGATTTAAGTAGTATAAATCAGTTTCGTTCAGACAAATCATTGAGATTACGAATTTTAAAAACAGTATTTTTAGTACTGACATTATTAGTGATGCAAAGCAGATACAGTCAGACAAAATGGTTATAAATCCTTCTAATTTATGTATATGTAGTGGAAGTTAATATTAGTCAAACGAAGCTCAATTTTAGGTCCGTCACAAAGTTGAAGGTAAATTAAGTAGTAAAAGTGATTTCAAGTCAGACATAATGTTTCTCCACTCGAATGGTTCAGATATAAGTGGTATAAATCAGTTTCGGACTTTCGGTTTGACAAGTCATTGAGAATAATATTGTCTTTAATTCTAGTATGTTACACATAAGTAGTATAAATCAGTTTTGGTCAGACAAATTAGTTATAAATCTGTATAATTTGAGTATCAGTGGTAGAATTTATCTTTAGTCAGACGAAGCGTTAAAATATCGATTAATTAATGATAATGAAAATAATTATTTTTTTTTAATCAGAAATAATTCTAATTCTTAATAATTTTAAAAACAAGTGGTATAAATTAGTCTGGGTCAACTGTTTGTTATATTTTTTTAATTTCATATATATTTTCATTATTAGTATCAGTAGTGTGAGTTCTGCTGTAGTCAGACAATGCGTTAAAATGTTAATTCAGAAATAATACGAAACGGGAATTGCGGTTAGTTAGAGTAGTTTCAAAATTCGATTATCTAAATGTCAACCGTATAAAGTGGTTTTTAGCAGGAAAATCTTGTTTTAAAAATTTTTAAAATAATTTTTAGGATCTTAAGTGAAAGATAGGAACACATTTGGCTCTGAATGTTTTTTTTAAATTAAACTTAAAGTAGTATAAATCTTTCTAGTCAGACAAATCTTTCTGATTTCAAATTACACAGTTAATATTAGTAATTAAGTAGTGAAAATTGTTGCGGTCAGACAAATTGGTTATAAATCCTTATAATTTAAGCACCAGTAGTAGAAGTCAATTTAAGTCAGACGAAGCGTTAAAATATCGATTAAACGATAGTAGTAAAAGTGCATTTTTGGTCAGACAGAATCATTCTCAATTTCCGGCTTTTCAGAAATCAGTAGTATAAATCAGTTGCGATCAGACAAATTTTTGGGGTTTGAATTTTTTCCGCATATTTTCAGTATCAGTAGTAAAAATCAACTTCCGTCAGACAAACGGTATAAAATTCTCGTCGATTTGGAATCAACTGGTAATCAGACAATAATTTTATGTTTTTAATTAATATTTTATTTTATTAATTATATTTTATTTTATTTTCTCTTTTTGATATTTATCTCTATCTAGTAAAAATCAATTTTTATCATATATGACAAAATCCTAATAAAATAGGAATTAAAGAATAATTCGAATTCTCTTTATTTTGAAGTGAAAATAAATGCTTGCGTAATACTTGAATAATCCCTAATTTAAAAATACGTTTTCGAACCTCACTTGCATTCATAATCGAAAATCACAGGAAAATCTAGAAAAAATTGATTTCCTCCCATCTGAGATTGTTCAAATGTTATTGACAAAAGTTTTTCGAGTGGTAAAATCAAATTTGTTGACCACATTGAACCATCATGTCACGTTTTAGTTACTTCATTCTATAAAGTTTAAAAAATCATACCTTTTACCTCTCTTTCTCCAAGATAAATCGAATTACTTCTCGTTTCACATCCACTTTTCTATATATATGCAAAAGTACCAATTTTGCGAAAATATCGATTAAAAAATTCCCACTGAATTTTCTCAAAAAAAAATTCTAGTTTGAAAAATCTCTTGGTAATTATATTCTTTTTTCTTAATATGAAAATTAAATTAAATTAATTAATTAAATATCTTCAATTAAATTTCCGTAAATATGGAGAAAATGAAAATATAGTTTTTATTATAAGAAATTCGATTAAGATTTTATTTTATTAAGTTTGATTGAATTTTATCAAGTTATTGGACTACCGTGAAGTATCATAGTAATTTTAATTATTTAATTTAATTACACTTTGTCTGGACACAATGTCAGTTTTGCATTGTTTATTAATTAATTCAGGAAAATTAATGCAAACGTTGTCACTTGTTATAGTGTAACTCGCAAGGGTCACATAATCCTCGCAAGTATAACATTGTTATTCCTCCTTGGCTATTCACATAGTTTAAAATGTAATCAAACTTATTCCATTGTGCTTTTTATTGTAAGTTTCAACCGCACAAGAAAGTTTTTGCTGATTTGAAAAGTATTTCAAACTTAAATGTGGGTCAAGGTTCTTGTTAAAGTTCGAAATTCTCGAAATTCCCCATCGTACTCTCATGTAATATAAATTACCTCTTTTCTTCAATAAAAGGAATGTTTTTTTTTCTAATAAAAAAAAATGCTTTTTGTATAAAAATATTTTTACCTCTTCTTCTACAAAAGAATTGTTTTTTATGAAAAGAATTTTTTTGCAAAAAAATATTTTTCTTATAAAACATATTTCGTAGAAAAAATATTATTTAAAAGAAAATTTTTGTATAAAAATAGTTTTTGTAAAAAATATATTTTGTAAAAAAATAGTTTTCATACAAAAAATACGTTTTGTATAAAAAATAGTTTTTGTAGACGAATATTTTTGGTAAACAATACTGATTGTACAAAAAACATTTCCAAAAAAAACTGTCAACCATTTCTCACAGCGAATATTAAATTATCGTTAAAAATTATTATTAATAATATAACCGTTGAGAATAATTATTATCAATTTTTGTCTAGACTATGTATTTTCTTTCCCTTGTTATCATTTCTTCTCGTTAACAAATTACTGCGTCGTAAGTAAATTATTGTATAACAAAATTCTCACTGTGAAACGGTAATTATAATCGATCGTTACTTAGATAGTAAAATTATAATAAATTTCCCTTGCGAAATGTAATTGTAATTAATTATATCTGAATTAATGGAAATTATAATAAATAGTGCTTTGAAATAGAGAAGGAACGAGGGAATGTTTATTCAAAAAGGAAAATAAAAAATAAAATAAAAAAAAAAATTGTTGATCAATGAGGGAAATTTAGTTTCCGCTCGATGAATAACTTATCACAAGATTTGAAAATAGAAAAAATCCCTGTAGAATATTAAATTCAAAGTAGGAAGAAATCAGACAAGTTTAATTAAAACTTTGATAGATTTTCATTTCTATCCCTGGAAAGGTTTCACATTACCTATATATACATACAATATATATAGAAATTGATCAAGTTTTTAAGCGTTTTCAAAGCTCAATAGAATTTTTCTGATTAATAAAGAAATGTATTTGTAGTGATTATTTTTAATTATCCAGAAAGGAAATTATTTTTAACTTATATATTAAAAGTTTTAACGGATTTCTTTAATTTTTACTGAATTGAATTTCTATAAAAACGAATTCTCATGTAACAGAATTTTTAATTTAGGACAATTTTTTATTTTATGGATTTTTATTTAATTGAAACTTTTAATAAAATAAAAATACTTTTTTCTAATTTAATTTTTAGCAAAGAAAGATTTTAAATTAACGACATTATAATGAATAAAATAATTTTATTTATAAAGTAATTTCTATTCTTTACACTTTTTTTGAGAAAATTAAAATGCAAACTAATTCAACATAATTTTATAATGTTTTATTATTTTTTATTTTTTTATAAATTGTAAGTAAAATTTTTTAATAAAAAAAAATTTAATTTCACTTAATCTTCACTTGTTGACATTTTTTATTTTGAGGACAAATTATAATTTAATAAAATTCTTAAAAAGTCGAATTTTTATTTTACCGAAATTATAAATAATCGAATAAAAGATGTTAAGAAAAAAATTCCTCTTAAAATTTTACAATGAACTCATCAGAAAATATCAAAAAAATTTTTTTGCTACATTTTGAAATTAGTGACGCAATTTTTTGTCGATTGTTTGTTCGACTATTTGGAAAGTCGGTCAAATGGAAATTCGTGAAAATAAAAATTCACCCAAATGATTCTTCGGTGAAATGGAAATTCTTGCATTTAAAAATTTGGCTCAGTAAAAATTGTGTCAAAAGAAAATTCCACTAAAAGTGGAAAATTTTTTAAATAAGAATTGTTTTTAATTAAAGTTAAATAATTATATTGATAACAAAGGCTTTTAAATTAAAAATTATAATTGTTAATAATTCGCTTAAGTAAAAATCGAATTAGACAAAAATTCTTTTAGATAAAAGTTCCTACAAATAAATATTCAACTTAAATGTAAATCCATTTATCAAACATTTTATTAATTAAAAATCATATAAATTAAAAAGTACATAAATTAAAAACTTGATTAAAGAAAATTACAAAAAAATTCTATTGATTAAAAACTCTTTTAAAATTTCAATTTATTATAAAACTTCCATTAGTTTAAAATTCCACTAATTAAATTTTATTAAAATTTCTATTAATTAAAAATTCCATTAATTAAAAAATTTATTGACGAAAAATTTCATTAACGAAAAAATCTATTGATGCAAAATTCATTAAGTAAAAACTTCATTAGTTAAAAATTCCAAGTAATTAAAAATTCTATAAATTGAATGTTAAAATTCAGTTTAGTTTCGTATCGAAGAAAAATTTTTAAATAAATGAAAATTCGTCCAAAGGGAAATTCCATTTTAAAATGAAATTCTGTCGAATCGAAAAGTCAAACAAATGAGTTTTATATTTTACGGCATATGCAAACTTGGGAGTTTTATGTGTCTCAATTTTTGTCACATTAGATGATAAGTTAATGCTATTGGTTTTTTTTTTTTGCAAAAGGTGATTGGTGGTGGTGGTGGTTGAGAGTAAGAAAAAAGGATATAGTTCAATTTCAGTATATATAGTTTTTCTCTGCCTCAACGAATAAGCGAATCTTGTAATAGGAGCGAGAGGGTTAATGGTGAAAGAGCGTAGAGTAGAGAAAATGGCATGGCCTACGATAGCTGCTAGATTAAAAGTAAGGGAATGGGAAACGTTCTTGATTCACCAACCATGAAATGGCTCGATCTCTTTCTCTGATCCTCACTACTATATATACTCATTCAAACGTTGTTATTTCTTTTCTACTTTCTACTTAAAACTATCGCGTGTGGAAGTGTGTAACTACTAAGTTTCAAGGAGTTTTGCTACTTTTTCTTCATTCTTAGCGCTATTCCTTCATCGTCAAACTAAAAAAAAAGTAAATAGTAAAAACTTAAAGTAGAATTCACTAGTCATTGATTCACGCTTTTCAATTATAAACCTTTGAAATCACGGAATTCTCTATCTCTCTCTCTCTCTTTCCTCCTACAAATCAATTTCTGCGTATTTAAAGTTTAACTCTGATATCGTTTCATAAGGAATTTTCGTTTCATTTGCCACATCGTAATTCTCACTCTATAGGATTGAAAATCCAGTCATTAATTTAAAATTTGATTGGGTATTTTCAAATTGCCATTTTGTTCAATATTTTTTAGTTTTTTTTTTCTACAGTTCAATAAATAGATAGGCGGAAAATATTTTTATTTCCGTGTTTTCTATATTTTTAATTTTTAAGTAGGTACTTTAAAATTTAAATTATTGTTTTCTTATTTAAACAAGTGGGAAATAATTTTTTTCTATTTTCCTTATTTTCTTTATTTTATTTTTGTTCCACATAACGAAAAATCGTAAAATATATTTTCATCTACATTTTCTAATTTTTCTTCCTTTAATATTAAACAAATCGAAAAATATTTTCCATTTCGTATTTTCAATATTTTAAAATTCAATTCAATTCTGTTCTATATTTAATTTATTTCTTCTTTCACCTATTAACGGATGCAGTGTTTTTTATAGAACAGAAAATAGAAAATAAATTTTTCTCTCCGTATTTTTTCATTTTAAAAATTTATTTTCCATTCCTTGAATTTATATGAAAAAGCGGAGAAATAATATTTCTGGAAATTTCATAATCACACTTTGGAAATAATTAATATTATCAACGTTTGTCATCGCATGTATGCGCGGTAACATTAGACAGTCTCTCCATGAACGTCAATTCAAGGAAAGATGATGAGAACCTAAGCTAACTGAAATTTAACCCAAATTGACGTGTGTAGAACAAATTTATCAAATTTTACATATAATACGTGATGAAAAACTCTGATAATTAAAATTGAATTCAAATTCATTTTTTATTTTTGATACAATAAATCTAAAAAAGAAAAATTAAAGTGGAAAATAATTTTTATACGTTTATTGTATTATATAAAAAATATAGTTCTGTTAATTAATTAACTTTGTTTTCTCTAAATCTAAATCAGTGAACTTTAACTGAAGATCAGTGAAATATTATTAAAAATCAGTGATTCTGTATTTTTTCTCTGACTCTATATTTGCGATTTTAAATTTTAATCAATAAAATTTTAAAGGAAATCAGTGACACTCAGAAAAAAAAGATATATTTGACTCAGAGAATATATTTTATTTGGTTCAAAAAAATTATATTTGTTGGGAATAATTTTTATCTGGTTCAACTGAATGTTAATTGAAACAAATAAATTTTATTTGGTTTAAACAAAAATTTCATTTTAAAATAAATTTTATTTGTTTCAAAAAAAAAAAAATTCTGTTTGGTTCGAACAAAAATTTTATTTAGTTCAAAGATAAAAATTTTACTTGGTTGAAACAAATATTGACTTAAATAAATTTTATTTAGTGGAAATATATTTTATTTGATTCAAATAAGTACTTCATTTGTTTCAAATCAAATTTATTTTATTTAAACAAATACTTCGTTTGTTTATAATAAATTTTATTTGATTCAAAAATAAATTCTCCTTCGTTCAAACAAAAAATTTTAATTGGTTCAAAGAAAAATTTCATTTATATTTTATATTAATTAAAAAATTTTATTTAAAACAAATAAATATGTATTTTCGTTCGCTCTGCAAAAAATACATTTCTATTTTACTCAAATAAATTATATTTGGTTTAAATAAAACATTTATCTGTCAATTGGAGGAAATATATTTTATCTATCGTGGAAATATATATTATTTGGTTCAAGTGAATTTTAATTGAAGTAAATAAATTTTATTTGGTTCGTACAAAAATTTCATTTGTTTATAATAAATTTTATTTGGTACCAAAAAAATTTTACTTCGTTGACGCAAAAATTTCATTTGTACTAATTAAAATTTTTATTTACAATAAATAAATAATTTAGTACGCTCTGCAAAAAATACACTTTGAATTGACTTCAATAAATTATGTTTAGTTCAAATGAAACATTTCTCTGTTTACAAGAATAATTGAATTACCACTAATTTCTCAGTTTTTCTAAAAAATATTTTCTAATTTTTCATTTTTCAAATTTTTTTTTTTTTCTAATAAAGGTGGATTTTTTAAAAATTTCTTTCTAATGAAGGTGATTTTCTAATTTTCTTTCTTCTAATAAAGGTCATTTTCTAAAAATTTCTTTTATTAGCAATATTCAATTTTTGTAATGACGATCAATATAGGTATATGATTAAAAAATAAAATTTACGAAAATTTTTTAATTCTTTTAAAAAAATACTTGAGATTTCGTTAAAAAATGTCACTGATTTCCAATCGTGTGAGTAGTAAACAAATTTTACTGATTTTTTTTTTATTAAACCGCAAAACAATAGAGACGTAAATTTGAAAAAATCAAAAACATAAAGTATAGCAATAATTGCTAATTATTTATATTTAATTTTTTTATTACCCAAATAATAATAAATTTAGCGTATATGAATTAGGTGAGTGATTACGAGCAAATGAAACAGTTATTAGTATTCGTCGCAACAGTAGTTTTATAGTTCGAAAGTTTAAATTTACGAGATGATAAGAGTTACGAGCAGGAGATGGTCATATATATATACTATATATAACTATATACATTTCTGTACATATATATGAGATGTATATATATTTTTTTATATATATGTATACATATATCTATATTGAGAATTTTGAAATGAATTTTCACGACGAATAAAACGCCATCTTCGCGTAAATGTGCTAGGAAAATTTAGTTCTTCGAGATGCAAGTTTTCATAATAAAAGACGATGAAATTCGTTGACTACGTGTCGTATTCCGGAAATCGTGTCACGTGTTTGTGACTTGAGAAAAATACGACATCAGAAATAAAACATGAAGAAAAAAAAAAAATACTACAATACTTGTTTTACTTTTCTATGTCTGTAAGGGAGGGAGAGAGAGAGAGTCAGACAGACAGAAAAAAAGAGAGAGTGAGAGAGAGAAAGACTATGTGGATACTTTACGCCTGGATTATCGAAGATCCTATCGATAATCTTGTTCGACCTCGTCGTAAAACATCCTGGCTTTCTGGGTTGAGTTTGCAGAGGCACTGATTTATTCCCTATTGCAATCGCATGAATCGCTTTTTGGTTTCACATTCAAGTCGTTTGATATCAAAGTGAACGGTTCACACAAAAAAAAAATTCACTGTTTTGTTCCCCTTCTCTCAGAGTAAAAAAAAGCCATTCAGGAAATGTATTGTTTTTCTATATTAAAAACGTTTGATTTCTGTCTCTATTTTTTGGTGTGGGGTGGGGGAAATGTTTTCAATTGTAAAAAAAAGTTCAGTTAGAGACAATACAAATATACTGTTTTATGTAAACTGTAAATTGACTGAAACGAGTTAGAATTTTTTTTTAATAAAAATATATTCGTTTAATTTTCCCTCTTTTTTTGATGAGACAATTTTTGAAAAAATTTATTAAAAAAATTACAATTTTTTCAGAAAAATTTGGTGAACAGTTCTGGAAAATGTTATTTGATTACAGAACAAATAAGTTCGTTATAAATTGACAATGACTTTAGTTTTAAGGGAGAGATAATTTTTTTGTCAAAATATTTAATAAACGAATTTTTTACTGAAATAATTAAAAAAATTTTAAGTAAAATTAAAATTTTTAATTAACTATTAGTTAATTTAAAAATTAACTGTTAGTTAAATTCTCACTACCGGAATTTTAATTTCAAAAGAGACAATTTCATTTGGAAAATATTAAACGAAACAATTTTCTTACTTATTCAAGTTACATACCTATGCTAAAAAGTTCCGAAAAATCAAAATGCCAACGGAAAAAATAAATAAATTATATGGCCCTTAAAGTTCTTTAAATTTGTATGTGAAAATTTTTTAGTAAACATTTAATGAGCAAAGAATATTCAATTGAAGTTATTTTAACAAATTTTTTCTCCAAATAAGTTTCGTAAAATAATTCATAAATAATTTATCAGATAATTTTGCTTAAAATTTATTATCCTAAAGTGCTGAATATGAAAGTTTAGTTTTTAACTTTTACTGCAATTAGCAATTTATGAAAATGTTTTCAATAAAATACATTTCGTTCATTTGAAAGTCATAAACTATTCATTATATATATCTAAATTATTAAAAAGGTTTTAAATGTTTGGAAAATTTTGAATTCCTGAGAGAAAATGATGATTAAAAATATATTTTTGAAAAAAATAGTAATTTTACAATTGAAGATATTTACAAATTAAATGGATGGATTCGTGTATATTTTTAACTATGTCAAAAAAAATTTATATATTTAAATAAATTTAAAATAGATAATGATTAATTTAAAAATTGATAGACTTTAAAATCCATCCGCAATTTTGTAGAAAATATGTCTTTGTATCCACAAAAAAATTTCCGAATGAAAAATTGATTTTTTACCATTATTGAAGCATTTTTTTAAAAATATTATTTTAGGCGGAAAATGTTAGAGAATACCATTATTATTCAATTTTTTTACTTGCAAATACAATTGTTTATTTTAAAAATAATTTCAAATCATAACTTTATCATAATTTTTTTATATTTCTTTTTTATATTTCAATTCTAATAATTATTATTACATCGAATTAGTATTTTTCAAAATTTTTATAATTTCTAATAATTTTTTATAACAATTTTCCTCATTTGATAATGACCACTTTTTATAATTTTAATTTATTCGAATAATTATTTTAAATAATTTTTTAATAAACTTATGAATCTAAATAAATAAATAAATTACTCGAATTTTTTTTCTATTTATTTTTACAATTAATGATTTTTTTTCTAATTAGTATTTTACATAATATAACATTAATTCTAATTAGATAAAAAGAATTTCGGTAAAATAAAGATTCGAAAAATAAAAATTCGATTCATGCGCCTTCTCAAAAATAATAAAAATAAATGTTTTTATTAGTCAATTTTTTTTGGACACAAAAACAAATTTTCTACAAAATTGCAGGTGGATTTTGGTCTATAAATTTCTAAGAATAATATAAATTCAAAAAAGGTCAAAGTATTTTTCGACCACTGAATTTATGTCAAAAAAAAATGCTTTAAATACAATCTTATGAAATATTTAAATCATTTTCTTGTCTGTCTAATCAGGTTTATAGAATAAATCCGAATATTCTTTTTTGGTAAAAGTCAAAATTCTTTATGAAAAAATCCGGAAAGAGGAAAATGGAATTTTAGTGGCAAATTTAATTTT
Organism: Leptopilina syphax; assembly: GCA_032872505.1. Classification (NCBI taxonomy): domain Eukaryota; kingdom Metazoa; phylum Arthropoda; class Insecta; order Hymenoptera; family Figitidae; genus Leptopilina; species Leptopilina syphax. Next base: position 7,629,549 of record CM065477.1, on the reverse strand, counting down.
TTATAAATGAAATTAAAAATGAAATTAAAAATGAAAATGAGGGAAAAAGTTAAGAATATGGTAATAATTATAAAATTGTATGTACATAATTGTAAAAATAATTGTAGAGTAACGTAATTTATTTTAATAATTTATTTATTTTATTTATTTGAACATAAACATATTGTTGAGTATTAATATTAGTATAAATTATTATTAATATTTACTAATGATAATGAAATGAAACTAATATCTCATTATATAGGTACGTTATACAAGGTTTCTACAATTTCCTCTCAATTACTAACAGATATTATTATCATAGTTATTAATTATTGATATTTAATATATATTCTACAATTATATGTACTTCATTAATTGTTTGCCAATTATTTATCAAAAAATTTTTTTTTCCTACGTTCCAATTTTTTGATAATTAGGAAAAGCCGGATTTAATTCGTTGAGGTCAAATTACAGGGTACATACACACACAATATATATCGACTCAAGAATCCTAAAGCAGATCAATTTCCCGAGTGGCTTTAGCTTATATCCTCCTCTTTGATAATAATCCATGTGTACACTTACAATTAGTCCCGACGGTGGACCTCCGAGTCCAACAGCGTCCTCATACTCGACGCAAAGCCCGAGTCATCCTACACCCGCTCCGAGATGGCCACTCAAACCTGGCGTTCTCGTACACGTCAATCGCACTCACAGTCTCAGATCGGGTTTAAGCTCTCGATCCAATCAGGCATTGAGAATCCACTCGGACACCTCCTTGAGCGAACCATTTACCACCGAGAGAGATAGTGGGAATTGTCCTTCACTTATGAGAACGCCAGTGAGGCCATTCCGTCGTGGAAAGGATACAAATAGACAAAGGCCAATGAATGGAATTATTGGCATTCAAGATGACGGTATGTTTGCAAGAGCCAATAAAATAAGAGCTATTTTCAATGCGCAAATCAGCAAGGAGCAGGATTCATTTCCAGGAATATCGAGAGGAAAAACAGGTATGAAAATTATTGTCATATTTATATATTAGGGTGGTTCAAAGAAAAATGAATTTCATGCTCTCGCCTTGAGAATTTGGAGAAAATATTTTTAAAAATTAAACAGTATTTCTTTTTTTGTTTTAACCTTCGCGGTACCAAAATTTTTTTTTGTATCTTTAATACTATACCCCGGGGAGACGAAACATTTTTTTTTAATGCAAGGTGTAAAATTTGCCCCACATGTTCAAAAATAGCACTTTTAGATAATAGACGACAGTATTCTACTGACCCAGCTGAAAAAGTTCTATAGTATTTTACTAGAAACATTCTATATAAATTCTAGTGAATATTCTACACAATTTCACTAGAACGATTGTACAGAATTTCTACATGAATTCTACTAAATTTTAGTAATTTTTAATTAGAGTCAAATAAGAGAACATTTTACTTAAAAGTATGAATTAAATTTTTTCATAACTAAAACAGAAATCGAGTCTTCGACTCGGAGTAATCGATTTCTTCATGTTTTATAATAATTAAAAATGGCAAATTGATAAAATCATTATTTTGTTAAAGAATATTGTACTTCTTCAAAATTATTTTTATCATTTCAATTCAATTATTATTTTTTAAGAATTTTCCACTAAAATTTTTCTTTAAATCAAATAATTTTCAAAAAAGTTCTTCTACAATTTTCAAAATCCATTTATTAACAATATTCAATTCTACAAATTTCAATTATTCGTAAATTCTTCAATTAAATATTATATTCGAAAATAAAAACGTCAAATAATAAAAAAAAATTCAATTACACTTTTTCAAAAAAATTAATTACAAAAATTAATTATTTCTAAAAATTCACTGTATATTGCTTTTAATATTTAGCTATTATCTAAAATTTTAACTAAAATTCATTTTTAAATCAATTTTTTATTAGAAAATTCTACTAGAATTCAATTATTTAAATACAAATAAAATGCAAATAAATAATTTATTGAATAATTGAATATTTTTTAACTCAATTCCCATAAAGAATCGTTCTATAAATCCAGTATTTTTAATAATTTTTGAAAACGTTTTTTGAGAATTTTCAAATTCATTTGTTTACAACTCAATTTTACGAAATTTCAATTATTCCTAATTTCTTCAATTAAATATATATTAGAAAATAAAAACTTTAAATAATTTCAAAAAAAACCACAATTAAAGTTTCGCAAAAAAAAATTAATTCCACAAAATTGTTAATTAAAAATATAAAAAATTCAAATTTTCAAAGATTTTAATCTGAAACCTTTTTAAAATTCAATTATTTGTCAAATAAATTTTTATTAGAAAATTCTACTAGAATTCAATTATTTAAATATAAAAATAAATAATTTATTAAACAATTGAATGTTTCTTAAAATTCAAATTCTCAAAAAAAAATTTATCAACATATTTTTAAACAATTGAATTCTTTCGACGATTTTTAATTAATTTTTTAAGAATAATTACATTTTCCGAGAAATTTAATATTATTGTATTAAAAATAATTGAAATTCTGCATTGGGTTTTATTATTTATAAAAATAATTGAATTCCTAAAAAGAATTTTACTATTTTTTTAAATAATTAAATTTCTGAGAAGGATTTTATTACACTTAAAAACAATTGAATTTCTGCAAAAATTTGTAACTTCTCCAAAATTAAATTTTTTAGTGTTAACAAAAATTTTTCTATAAATTCGTTATTTTTAACAGTTTTTGAAATAGAATCTTGAGAATTTTCAAATTAATTTGTTTTTCACTGAAATTCATATTTAAATCAATTTTTATTATAAAATTCTACAAGAATTCATTTATTATTTAAATACAAAAAATAATTTATTGTATACTTCAATGATTTTTAAAATTGAATTCTCATAAAGAATTTTGTCAACAAATTTTTAAATAATTGAATTCGTTTGACGAATTTTAATAAAATTTTTTATAATAATTACATTTATCGAGGAATTCGATTAAAATTCTATTAAAAATAATTTAAATTCTTCGATGAGTTTCACTATTTATGAAAATAATTAAATTCCTAAAAAGAATTTTATTATTTAGTAAAATAATTAAATCTCCGTAAAAATGTTATTATTTATAAAAATAATTGAATTATATTGCGAAGAAATTCTAAAAAATTTGTAAATAATTGTATTTCTGTGAAATTTTTATTATTTCATGAAAATAATAGATATTAAAAATCAGTAAATTGAGGGAAATTTTTGAAAACAATTGAAATTTTGCCAAGAATTTTATTAAAATTTTTGAAAATAATTGGATTTCGGAGAAGAATTTTATGATTTATAAAGATAATTGAAATATTAATAAGAATTTAAAAAAATTTTTGAATATAATTGAATTTTTGCTAAGAATTTTATTACTTTTGAAAATAATTGAATTTTGCAATAATTTGTAATTTCGACAAAATTTTCCAAATTATATCGTACAATTTACGAACTTTTTGTCCTTTTTTAAACAAATTACGGATTTTTTAAAAAAAAACTGACTTTTACGGACTTGAAACAAATTCACGGACCTTATTTACTGGATTTACGGACCTAGTTCGAGTAACCTTATAATAATAAATGTTAAAAAAATTTTTTTATGAAATTTATATTCTTTCTAGTTAAAAATTACTAAAAGTTAGTAGAACTCTTTTACTCTTTTACTTTGTGTCTGACTTAAAATGACTTTTACTACTGGTATCAATTGTACAATTTTATGCCAGAAAACGTCTGACTGAAATTGACTATTACTACTTGTGGAAAAAAAGAGTAGAATTGAGGAATAATCCGTCAGACTAATACTGAAGTTTTATTATTTATACTAACAGTGCATAATGTCTGACCATAAAATACGTTTACTACTGAAATTTTAACTAAAAATATTCATTAAAATACAACAAAAATTTACAATGTTCAGACAGATCAAAATTGACTTTTACTACTGTCACTGAAATTGAAAAGTTCATTACCTTGCGTCTGACTAAATATAACTTTTACTACTAGAAACCAAAGTCAAAATCTACGTTAAATTGTCTGACTTATAGTAGCATATACTACTGATTCCAAAGAATAATATAAAAAATGTATTGAAATAAATTTTTTTTCATTTCACCACTTGTCGGACCAAAATTGACTTTTACTACTGGGATTAAAATTTAAACAATTATGACTGTAGGTCTGACTAATTATATCAACAAATTTTGATCCTTCAATATTTTTAATAACTTTTGATATTAGTAGTAAAAGTCAATTTTCTAAGTAGTGCAAGTCAATCGTAATCTACAAAATTTGGTTAAAATTCTTGTAATTCAAAAAAAGATAAATCTTACGGATTTAAAATTTTTTAATATTATCTAAGTAGTACAAGTCAGTTTGATTCAAAAAAATTTTTTTTCAAATTCCTGTAAATTGAATATCAATAGTTCACTACAAAATCTAGTATCGCACGATGAGTAACTTTTATAAATACATTTTGGCTATCCGGGGGTATTTTATTAATTTAAAAGAAAAATACGTTTCGCTTTTTTTCATTTTTCACAATTCTTGGCGGCGACAGTGAGAAAATTCTTAAAAATTTATTTTCCTGTGTATTTTTTGCGCCACTCTAAATTATACATTCAATTTATTATTTTAAAATACCACAAACACATTTCCTTTTTCTCCTTTTTTTTTATTACCAAAATTTTATTTTCCCTTCCTTTCTCACACTTTCCAATTACCAAAAGAGTTTTTCTCACGACATCACGTTTGACCCCATTCTTCTATTACGACCATTAAAAAAAAGAAAGGATTTTCCAGCTCCCTATCAAATTACGAAACGTTTTCTTTAATGTCTCACTTCCTTCACGAATATTCCCTTGTGACTTGGACAGAATTTTTTTTATACCTAGAATGAAAATACAATACTATTGTTTTACAAACATTTTAAGGTATATTATACCACCTCTCGCCTTTGAAACATTAGCTACTTTCTGGAATTTTTTTTTAAATCCCTATGGACTGTCAGGTAAAAGATTTTTAGAAGAAAGATTTTATTAAAAAGACTTTTTTTAAAATAAACTATTACTATTTGTAAAATTAAACTTAACCTGTTTAAAATTTCTGAAAATTTCTACTTTTTGAGAATTTTCATTTCTTTTCAAGTTAATTTTTACTACACGGTAAATTTTACTATAAATTAAATTTTATTATAAAACAAATTTTACTATAAAGGAAATTTTTAGAAAAAATTATTAAAAATTTTGTACAGAAAGGAAATAAATAGTATAAAATAGTTTCAGCTTGACAAAATGATTTTCTTTAGTAAATTAGTTGGAATTAACTAATTATTATTTTTAGTAGTAAAATTTAATTATAGTCGCCCAGAATTTTTTCAAATTGTGGTTATTTAATCATCAGTCATAAATTCATAATACCTTTTAATTCAGTAGAAGAAACCAAATTTGGTCAGATAATTATTCTCCTTTAAATTTCCAGTATAGAAATAATAAAAGAAGTTTAAACACAGTCAAATATAACACAGAACAACAAGACAAATTATTCCAATATTTTTTAATGAATTAAATTAAAATTAATTTATTTTATCCATATTTCTATTTTAAAACAAGATAAAAATTTTTTTCCTTTACCAAAACGAACAATGGATATTATAACTTTTTGATTCGGAAAAAAAAATTTTATATGGAAAGTACTGAGAGATATGGAAATCTGTCTTTTGTCATGTTTCTAAAGCTTTTGAAACGCTTATATAAAGATTTTTACCAATGCTTTCCTTTCTCATGTTTTTTACTCTTTTATTTTTATTTCATATACGTCAAACAGTTTCAAACTGAAGTAGGTATCATTCATGTAAATCCGATTGAGCATTAATATAGCAAGCATAAATTTTAAAGGCTTTCCATTACACATATTACGAAACTTCCTTATTTTTCTTCTGCTATCCATTTATGATATATATTATATACATATATATCGTGTTTGAATTTCATTTTCATATTTAGTTTCTAGAAGCATTCAATCAAAAAATTTTTATTTTTGATATTTATTTTTAATTAAACTGTATTCAATTAGTACACACATTTTAGTAAAATAAAAAATTGGTAAAGAATTTTTTTTTTAAAGAAAAAATTTGTACAATTTTCCAATATACAACACACAGTTTTCTATAAATATTATGATTAAAAATATATGTAGAATTTTATTAATGTAATATAGAATGAAAAACAAATATTATTATAAATTTTCTAAAATAATTTTTGAAAATGTGAAATTACAATGTAATTAAATTAAAATTTACATTTCATTTAAATGATTATAAAATATTTTCAAACTATTGAGAATTTTGTTAATAACATGTGCATATAGAAGAACGGATAATATTATTATTAAATAATAAGTTTAATGTTCGAGAGAAAATGAACATTTTAATAATAACTGTGCAAAAATTCAATAAATTCCATTGTTGGAAACAAAGTATATATTAGGAGATGAATATTTGAGTATTTTATAATAATATAATGCAAATAATTAAACCAATTAAATTGATAGAATAATTATTTTAATAATCAAATAATTTTAATCGTATTTCTAATAAGCAGAATTTATAAAGATTCATTTTTTTTCTGACTAAAATTGGTTCATACTTCTGAAACTAAAATTTTAAACAATTTCTGTCTGACCATGGCTAGTCCTTACTACTAACACCAAAATGTTTAAGAATTTAATATATATTACTGCCCGTATAAAAAAATCTATATTATAATTTTCATTAATAGGTGTAACATTTTCAGTACAATTATTTTTGCCTGACTAAAACTGACTCTCACTACTGACAGGGAAAATACCAGAAATTTTTTTACTTTGTTACGGACTGTGAATATTTTCACTACTTATTTATGTTTACAAAAATATACCCTACTTTTCGTATGACTATTATTGACTTTTACTGCTGAATCGACTTGAAACGATAAATTTTTCTAATTTTGTCTGACTATAACTAGTTTTTACTACTCATGTTGAAAATAAAATGATTTTTTAACATTTTCGTCTGACTTAAATTACTTTTTACTACTGATTCTAAATGTATCAGATGTACATTATTTTATTAGAAAATTATTCTTACTATAAACGACACTCACTACTAATTTTTATAAATATAAAACAATTTCGTTTTTTACTTATGTCTGACTAAAACTGCTTCCTACTACTAATGACAAAAAATAAAAAAAATTTCATTTCGTTTTGAATAAATATTTTGACTACTAATTCAAATTTAAAAATATATATATTGTGCATTGTCTGACTATTACTGACTTTTACTACTGAATCGAAAAATATTACAATGAATATTACTTTAAACGACTTTCACTAAGTTTTTATTAATACAAAAAATGTCGTTTGACTAAAACTAGTTCCTACTATTAATGACAAAAATGCTAAAAAATTTCACTTCGTGTAGAACAATAAATATTTTGACTACTAATTCAAAATTAAAAAAGATATATATTAGGTCTCGCGTCTGACTACCACTGATTTTTACTACTGAATTAAAAAAATCGTAGGTTTCATACAATTATAAATTTATATATTTTTGTCTGACTTAAACTACTTTTTACTACTTATACCGAAAGTACAAAATTGTTATGTCACAAACTAAAGATTTTTTTTCATAACTAAAAGTATAATTTTTTTTCAAGTCAAGAAAAATAAGCTTCAATTTCACTTAAATTAATTTTCACTTTCCTTTTCTATTTTAATTTTCACTTTTGATTGTTAATTTTCTTTCCACTGTTACGTGCCCTTTAAAAAATTTCCACTTTAACTTTAATTAATTTTCATTCTCCTTTCTAAGTGCAAAGAAAAGTGAAAATTAATGAAAGTGAAAATGAAAAGAGAAGTGAAGATTATAAAATTCTCACTTTTCTCTCCACTTTGAAAGGTAAGTAAAAATTTACTCAATGAAAAAAAAAATCAAAATACTTTAATTAATTTTCACTTTTATTTTCTCTTTGAAAGAGAGGGAGAAATAAATTAAAGTGAAAGTGGAAAGGGAAATTTTTAAAGTGGAAGTGAAAAAGTACTTGAAAATTAATTAAAGTCAAGTCAAAAGCGAAAAGGGAAAATAAAAATTATTAAAAGTGCAAATTAATTAAAATGAAAGTGGAAATGGAAATCGAAAAGGTGAAGAGAAATAACATAATCGACCATTTGGACTACTATTCTCCTTTCATATTTACGATTTCCTCTCATAAAACAACAATTCCATTTCCTTTATTTCCTCCATCAGTTTATTAATGTTCTATAATTTTTCTTTAATTTCTTTTATTTTTAAAACAAAAAATAAGAAGACAGATTTCAAGCCAAGTAACAAGTTGAACTCTACTGCCGCACATTTTAATCCCATCTCATTAATTTTTTGTTTGTACGATTTAATTTAATTTCTTAAGAAAGATAATTTTTTATTTCATTCTTATCGTGACTTTTTGTCATCTCTCTCTTTCTCTATTAAATACGTATTATAAAAATAATTCCTTTTTTTCTCTTCTCGTTTCAAAAGCGCAAAATATTTGAAATAGCAACTTGGAAAAATATTAAAATAAAAATGAGAGCTTAACTGAACGAAATGTACTTTAATCGTTTTCCAATTTTTCCCCGAAGTCTTTACCTCTCTCGGTGAAAGTTGGATTATCGCTGAAATAGCAAAACCTGCAGTGTAGAGGCCTTTTCATGCAGTACCGAATTTTGCCAGTCTAGCGGCAGTAACTTTAGCTTATTTTGCTACTTCAACGGTCTCTCCCCCCCTCTCTCTCACACACTCTATTTTTCTCATTCTCCGTTTTTCTCTTACTCTCTATTACTCTTTCGTTCCGTTTTAATAAAAAGCACATCGTCAGTAGTGTCGAAAAATTGAATTCGATCGCGTTTCTTTTTTGACCCCCTCGAACACGACATATTAGGCTATACGCTCTCCTCTTTCTCTCATTTTCTCTTTTTCTCCTTTTTAGTCCTTCATGTTAAAAACTTTGAAGCGAAGAATTTCATTTTAAGTCTCGAGGAGAGGAGCAAAAAAAGAAAAGAAAAAAAATATGTATAACGTGAGAATGATTTTTAACAACACGAAAGTCTCTGGCAATAAAGTTCAACAAGCTTTTCGGCTAAGTGTTACTTGGGTTGAAGAAAATGTCACTTTGCTCTCTCTCATCTTACCCAAAAATGTGTCGTAGCGTGTATATGCGCGCATGTGACAAAGCTTTATGTGTTGTGACTGTCTTTGTGATGGCCTTTCGTGTTATGTGTTTTCCTTTAGCCGTGACTTACAAGCGAATAGCGCCACGACAGAGGATCATGCACGATGCTCTTAAAACAACAGATCTAAACAAATCCAGGCCCAATGTTTCTCGTAAGCGTAAAAAACCCGGTTCAGGTATGTTCATTTTTATCATAAAAAAAAAATTTATTTTCTACTCTCTAATTTTTTAACATTTTATATTAAGCACATTGCATGAATGCTCGTATTTATAAAATATAGTCGAATTTATTTTTCATTGTCATTATGATGAATTTTTTTTTGTTGCATACTTTCTAAATGTTCATTATTATCTCATAATTATTTCGATATAAATTATATTTATAATAACTAGTAAATTATAATGAGACAAACGAAGTAGATTATAATTTATGGTAGATATATTATAATGTAATGAAATATTTATAATAATATATTTTATTTATATAATAATACATTACTCCCAAATAAGGGTAATTGGGGTAATATTATGTCATATTATAATTATTAATTAATTACTATTAATATTATTATTATTATTATTATTTACTTTAATTATACATTGTTTGTGATCCTTTTGGCTATGAACGAGCTTCCGGCATTATCTTTTTTAATATTATTGATTATAAATTTATAATTCTAATTCTATTTATTAATTATAATAAAATAGAATATAATACTATAATTTTTCATAGTATAAAATTAGTAATTGTAATTATGTGGGTGATTCTTCTGAAAGTGACATTTTTTATATCTCGATTAACTTTACAAAAATTAACACTATAATAATTATGGATAATTTCCATAGTAAAAATCAGGAGAAGCGAAAATAGGAAAAAATTTAAGATTTTGTTACATTACCTATATTAAAATAAAGAATATTGTAAATTTGAATTTTTTTTTTAAATTTATAAATTTTTAGAAATACTTGAATACGTTAAATACTGCAGTTAAAATTTTTATATATAAAAATTGCAGTTGTAATAATTGCAAACCCAATTATTCTTGAAAAATGAATATTCAAAACAACTAAAATTCACAAAATTAAAATTTCAAAACGGCTAAATTCAGTTATTTATAAAAATTGCAGTTGTAACACTTCCAAAATTAAATTATTCTTAAAAATTGAAGATTTAAAACCACTAAAATTAAATGATCTTTAAAAATTAAATTTGCAAAACTGCAAAATTCAATTGTTTTTAAAAATTGAATATGCAAAACACCAAAAATTTAAAAATTAAAATTTAAGAACTGAAAAATTCAATTATTTATCAAAATTACACTTGTAATAATTGCAAAGTTCAATAATTCTTGAAAATTGAATATTGAAAACAAACAAAATTCAATTATCTTCAAAAATTCAATTTGCAAAACTGCAAAATTCAATTATTTTTAAAAATTAAATATATGCAAAACATCAAAAATTCAAAAATTTAAATTTAAGAATTGCAAAATTCAATTATTTCTAAAAAGTGCACTTGTAATAATTGCAAAATTCAATTATTTGTAAAAAGTGCACTTGTAATAATTGCAAAATTCAATAATCTTAAAAAATTAAATTTGCAAAACTGCAAAATTCAATTATTTATAAAAATTGCAGTTGTAATAATTGCAAAATCCAATAATTCTTGAAAATTAAATATTCAAAACAACCAAAATTCACAAATTTAAAATTTCAAAACGGCTAAATTTAGTTATTTTTAAAAATTACAGTTGTAACACTTCGAAAATTAAATTATTCTTAAAAATTAAAGATTTAAAACCACCAAAATTCAATTATCTTCAAAAATTAAATTTGCAAAACTGCAAAATTCAATTGTTTTTAAAAATTAAATATGCAAAACACCAAAAATTCAAAAATTAAAATTTAAGAACTGAAAAATTCAGTTATTTATAAAAATTACACTTGTAATAATTGCAAAGTTCAATTATTCTTGAAAATTGAATATTGAAAGCAAACAAAATTCAAAAATTAAAATTTCAAAACGGCTAAATTCAGTTATTTATAAATTTTGTAGTTGTAATACTTCAAAAATTTAAATATTCTAAAAATTTAATATTTAAAACAACCAAAATTTAATTATCTTGAAAAATTAAATTTGCAAAAATTAAATTTGCAAAAATTGCAAAATTCAATTGTTCTTAAAAATTGAATATTCAAAGCAACAAAAATTCAAAAATAAGAATTTTAAAACTGCAAAATCCAGTTATTTATAAAAATTACAGTTGTAACACTTCCAAAATTTAATTATTTTTAAAAACTGAATATTTAAAGCAACCAAAAAAAAGGTTAAAAAAACTAAAGCTTCCAAACTGATAAATTCTATTATTTATAAAAATTGCAGTTGTAACACTTGCAAAATTCAATTATTCTTAAAAATTGAATATTCAAAACAACCAAAATTCAATTATCTTTGAAAATTAAAATTGCAAAACTTACAAAATTCAATTATTCATAACAATTGAATTTACAAACTTATGATAAATGTGAACTTCAACTCACTCAAAAAAATACAAAACATACAAAAACTTTTGTTGCATCAGTTAAAATATTCGATTATTTATAGAATTTTTAAGAAAATCGACAAATTATCAGAAAAAGAGTTAATATTTTTAAAGAATTCGTAAAAATATTTTATTGCAACAAAAATAATAAATTTCAAATTTATTTTGTTGGAAATGTAAACTTTAATGACATAACTTCTTATTGATAAAAAATTGTAATTTCTATTAAAATACAACGTTTAATTGGTTTAAGTGTTGAAAATTAAATTCTTAATCCTATCACCAAATCGAATTTAAAATTTAATTTCTTTCTTTCTCCTCTAAAATACAAAATTATGACATTCAATTAACTTTTGTTTACTTATTACTTTTGTTTATACTCGTATTGTTTTGACAAAAATTAACCCAATAAACAAAATAAACTCAAAAGCAAATAGAGTATAATTGCCAATGTATAATTAAATTGAAGTAAATAAATAAGTAGAAAAATGAAAATACAAAATTAGCACCTTAAGAATAATCATCCACATATTATTCAGTTTTTTTTTTTTTTTTTTGAAAAGTTTATATTCATTTATATTCTAAATAAAAAATATTTACAAACATTAATAATATTAAAATGTACTGTTTGATTGGAAATTAAGTTTTATGAATGTTTACAAAACAATATTTCAAAAATATTTGACACTAATTGAGGAATTTCATAAAGAAGAAAAATAAAATAATCTCTTTTTATTCCAATGCGTGATGATAGTAAATTAACAAATATCGAAATATACATTTTTATTTTTCATATTTTCGATATAATTAAAATATTCATTAAAAAATAGAATCTGTAATGAATCAATTTTCAACTTAATTGCTTTTAAGTGATGACGAGCTCGTTTCCATTTCCAGTTGTGCAAAAGAGGTTAATTAGAATGCTAATTCGTATTGACACTTTCCGGGTGTAATCAATGACAGTAAATTATTCGTTATCCATAATATATTCAGTCACTAGTTCACATTCAGGATATTTACATCATTCAAAACTCGAAATGTTTCCATTTCACATATATATTTCTTTAATTAAATATTCTTTAAACCAAAATATTTCCCAAAAAAAAAAATTCATATGCACTTATTTTATTTACTTGATTTTAAAAATATTTTTTAAAATTATTATTAAGATAAACAAAAGACAAAATAATAGTTAGTAATTTTGTTAAAAGATTAAAATTAATAATAAAACACAAGAAAAGAAAGAGGGGGGAATATACTATAAGAAAGCAAATAGTAATATAAGATTTTAAATAAATAAATTGATAAATAATTTTATTTATTTTGTTTTCTTAATAATATTTCAGATCCGAATCAAACGACAAATAGCAATCACATGGGTAGCCTGTCAGAAGGAATGACCGATCCCGATACGAAAACATTTTACGAAAACTTACCATTTCATGGGATACAGACTCCGCCCAATAAGGTGAGTGATAAAGGGAGAAAATTATTTTTCATACCGTTTCTTCTTGAGTTCAGTTTTTGCATGTTTTTCAGTATTAGTTGGCAAGAGATTTTTTTTTTACAATAAGCAAAAAGTGCGAAGCGTGTTTATTATTGTTAGTCGTAATCGAGATTGAAAGAAAAATTCATTTAAAATATATAAGATGAACAAATAATATGTAATCATATAATCATAATAATCCATGCCAAGGGAATTAAATGCGACTGGTTTAAATTCTTTGGTGGTAAAATTCGATTATGTCGGTATTATGAAAGGCGATGAAATAACAATCTAGTTTAATTAACTCATAATCGTAAAGCTAAACTGTTCAAACAGAGTTGTTCGGTTCCTTTTATGTTCAGTGTATTTTAAACCTTTTTTTCTTTATCTAAAGTTTAACTAATTTTCTAAAAAGAGAAAATTTGTTTTTTTAACATACAGTATTCTACAATTTAGCTAATTTACTATAACAATTTGCAAAATTTTTATCGATTTTAAAACAATAGTAAAAGTATGGTTCTAGATCGGAAAAAATTATTCACAATTTTTTGTTAGACGGAAATCAGTAGTATAAATCAGTTTTTATCAGACGATTTCTTTAGGTCCCGTATTTTTTTACATGTTTTCAGTAACAATAGTACTGTTTTCAGTAAAATTTAGTTGCAGTAGTAAAAAATGATTATAATTTGTCCCAAACATTTATATTAGTAGAGAACCTTAGTTTTGGTCAGCCTAACGTTCAAAATGATTTTTGGATCAATTGTTTCAAACTCCGGCTTCTTAGATTTTATCCGTAAAGTCCTTAAATTGATTAAAAAAGGACAAAAAAATTCGTAAATTGTACGATATAATTTGGAGAATTTCAGAGAAGTTACAAATGATTGCAAAATTCAATTATTTTCAAAAGTAATAATATTCTTCGCAGAAATTCAATTATGTTAAAAAAAATTTTTTAATTCTCTTCAAAATTTCGATTATCTTTATAAATAATAAAATTCTTCTCCGAAATTCAATTATTTTGAAAAATTTTAATAAAATTCTTGACAAAATTACAATTATTTTCAAAAAATTTCCTCAATTCAATCATTTTTAATATGCCTATTATTTTAATAAAATTTTCCAAAAAATTCAATTATTTTGTAAAAATTTTAATAAAATTCTTCCACAACATTTAATTATTTTCATAAAATAATAAAAATTTTGCAAAAATTAAATTATTTGCAAATTTTTTATGAATTTCTTCGCAATAATTCAATTATTTTTTATAAATAATAACATTTTTACAGGTATTCAATTATTTTTATAAATAATAAAATTCTTTTAGGAATTCAAATATTTTTATAAATAATAAAATTCTTTTAGGAATTCAATTATTTTCGTAATTAATAAAATTTATTGCAGAATTTCAATTATTTTTAATAAACTTTTAATCGAATTCCTCGATAAATGTAATTATTATTAAAAATTTCAATAAAAATCATCAAACGAATTCAATTATTTAAAAATTTGTTAATAAAATTCTTTATCAAAATTTGAATTTTAAGAAACATTTAAATATTCAATAAATTATTTTTATGTATTTAAATAATTGAATTCTAGTAGAATTTTCATATAAAAATTGATTTAAAAATGAATTTCAGTTAAAAACAAATGAATCTGAAAATTTTCAAAAAACTATTTTAAAAATTATTAAAAATAACGAATTTATAGAAAAATTTTTGTTAACACTAAAAAATTTAATTTTGGAGAAGTTACAAATTATTGCAGAAATTCAATTGTCTACGAGAGTAATAAAATCCTTCGCGGAAATTTAATTATCTTCAAAAATAGTAAAATTCTTCTTAGGAATTCAATTATTTAAAAATATAGATAAAATTCTTTATTAGAATTGAATTTTAAGAAACATTCAATTGTCCAATAAATTATTTATTCTAGTATTTAAATAATTAAATTCTACTAGAATTTTCTATTAAAAATTGATTTAAAAATGAATTTCAGTGAAAATTTTAGATAATAATTAAATATTAAAAGCATTATAGCGTGAATTTTTAGAAACAATTTAATTTTGAAATTCATTTTTTTGAAAAAGTGTAATTGAATTTTCTTGTATATTATTTGACGGTTTTATTTTCTAATATATATTTAATTGAAGAATTTACGAATAATTGAAATTTGTGAAATTGAATATTGTAAATAAATTGATTTTGAAAATTGTCGAAGTATTTATTCGAAAATTAATTGATTGAAAGAAAAATTTTAGTAAAAAATTCTTAAAAATAATAATTGAATTGAAATGATGAAAATAATTTTGAAGAAGTACAATATTCTTATAATATAAAATAATGATTTTATCAATTTGCCATTTTTAATTATTATAAAAAATGAAGAAATCGATCATATCGATCAATCGATCGATATCTACATGTTTTATAGTTATGAAAAAAATTTAATTTATACTTTTAAGTAAAATTTTATTCAGACAAAACATTTAATGGGTAAAAATCTAATAACCAAAAAACATAAAAAAAAACGAAATTACTATTGTAGAAAAGAATTTCGTTTCTTTTTATTGTAACTTTTTTTTGGTACATTTTTAACTTTTGAGATGAAAAGGAAATAAAAAAAATGTTTTTCTCTGATTTTTATCAAACTGTAACAGGAATGACAACATTTTTCTAAACGCACAGAATATTGGATAACCTTTTATCTGAAAGTAAAGCCATTCGGTCAGTCTGATAAGAGAGTACCGAAAAGAAATAGCATTGTGAGAGAGAAGCACTAAGTGAGAAACCGATACTCCATTCCTATTGTCTAAAGGAAAACTAAAGAGAGATCTTGAGAAATCCTTTAAGTCAAGGCGAAAAAGTCATCTAGAAAATTCCATTAAATATTATTTCACCGTAGATTAAGAAACTCGTTTATCGACTTCTTTTTCATTCTTTTTAAAAATAATTTTTCTAATTAGAGCGGAAGGACTTAATTAACCGTATTAATTATTTTTTGGTTCTTTTATGTATATACATATATATATACTAATAGAATAATAAATTACTGTCCATTTAGAAAATCGGAAATTTTATTCATATTCAACAATGATAAATATTGAAATAACTTAAAAATACAAATAATCTAGAAATATTAGATAAATATAAAGAATTGTACATAAAATATATAAATATGAAAAATGGAAAGGAAAATTCAAAATTTAAAGAAAAAATATATTTAAAAATTATACAGAGTAGATAATAAATAATGGATGTAAATATAAAAAATAGATGTTTCATTAAATATTAAAAATCGAAACTCTTTCGATCACTTTTCATGAATGTCAAAATAATTTCATCCTGATGTCTTTACTAATATATATATGTGTATAAGAATCAATCATTACGGATGTTGTGATTAATCATAATATTCGATGACTTGAAATTGACAGTTGTGATTGATAGTAATGTATGATTAAATATTTCTCTCGAATTTTAACAGAAAACGATAATGAACCTTATATTTAATATATTGGAAGAAACAAACAAAAATATCACTTAGAAAACGATTTATTTGATTCAAACAAATTTTGTTTAAATCAAACTTAAAATATTTTTGCTATACAGTCAAATAAATTTAAGTTTAATTCAAACATATTTTTTGGTTCATGTATAGAAATAATATATTTAACCCCTTCACAGTCAAGTGAAAATAAAGTTTTTGTGCCATAAGTGTTCAAAAAAAAATTTTTTTTTAAAATCATGATATTGTCATATTTTATGTTTTTGAGGTCACTGATTCAAAATCCGTGGTCGAAAAGTCAAAATTCAAAATGGCGGCTTCAAAATATCGAGCAAAAAAATTGAAAAGTTAACGAATTCGTTAATTTAAAAATTTTTTTTTGTCGCCTTTTTAAAGTTGCAATTTTAAATTTTGAATTTTTGACCACGGATTTGAAATCAGCGACCTCGAAAACCCCCGAGTAGGCATTTTAAGGCATTTTAAAAAAAATTCGTAAACTTAAAAATTTTTTTGGGCGCCATTTTGAAGCCGCCATTTTGAATTTTGAATTTTCGACAACGGATTTGGATTCAGCGACCCCGAAAACCCCCGAGTAAGGATTTTTAGCCAGATTCGTTAACATTTAAATGTCTTTTTTTCCGATGGCCCTATAGAGCCCATGGACATACAGGGCACGACATTTTTATGGCTCTATAGAGCCCACTGACAGTGAAGGGGTTAATTTAAACATAATTTATGGTTGAATTTAAATTATTTATAATCAATTTTTAAATTTAAATCAAACATAAAATTTTTAAACATATTTTTTGTTTAAACCAAGACAAAAAATATGTTTGAATTAAACATTACTATTCAAACAAATATTATTTTTCAATCAAAGCAAAAAAAATATTTTTTATATATTGGAATGAAGCTTACAAACTAATTTCAATTAAACAAAATCACTTAAAAATATTTTTTTACTTGAATCGAATATAATGTTTTCTCAGTGTATTATCAAACTTGTAAAATATGCAAATCTTTCATTTTTAATGTCACACAATTTTCTTACGACAAATTATACATAAATAAATAGTAGTGAGTTTGGGGAAAAAGGAAATATCATTACTATTCAATGACAGACAATTCCATTTTTCTCAAAGTTCACATTATACTTTTTATCTTACAGCCAAAATATAGTTATTCAATTGTTAATTTTCATAGACGATATTCTATAGATATATGTTAATAATTATAATAATTCCGTTCTCGAATTATTATTCAATAATAATTTCGATTCAAAGACATTGTAATTCGATAATGATTTTGATTCGAAGAAATTGTAATTCAATAATACTTTCGATTCAAAGACATTGTAATTCGATAATGATTTTGATTCGAAGAAATTGTAATTCAATAATACTTTCGATTCAAAGAAATTGTAATAAAATATTAATAATTTTGATTCAAAGAAATTGTAATTCAATATAATAATTTCGAATCAAAGAAATTGTAATTAACTTTTATTAGATAAAAAGAATTTTGGTAAAATAAAAATTGCAGTCTATTCATGTGAATTTTTCAGTGTTGTTCGAGTCTTATATTATGGCTTTTTTTTTAGTGAAAGATGAAACGATTTTTTAGGATGATCAGCAATTATATTTATCAGTTTTTAAATAAATATTTTCACTGCAAGTCGTGAAGTGTATATGCGTACTATATAAACAAAGATAAGTTACTCCTCTCTTAAAAGGGTCTAACTCATTTGGCGAACCGTGATAAATGACTCGGTAATATTTGAAATCTCACGAACTCTCAGACATCCTTGAAGCCGGGAGTAAAGTCACCGTGAAATAATCGCATTATGAGAGTGGAGTGGTGAAAATAGTATACGGTAGCAGAGAGAGAGAGAGAGAGAGAGAGAGAGAGAGAGAGAGGAGCAAGAGATGCTTGCAATTCTAAAGTGGTATATATGGAGAAATGAGAAGAGGGGCCAAGGGGATTGCAAAGGTAAAGGGGTACATGACTCTCATTCTCTCTCTCTCTCTCTCTCTCTCTCTCTCTCTCTCTCTCTCTCTCTCTCTCCATCATTCTCTCTTTCACTCTTCTTTCTCGTCTCTCTCACTTTCTCTTTCGTTCTCTTTCTCTCTAGCTATATTTTTCTCTCTCAGTCTCTCTTTCTCTTATAAGAGAAGGAGAGAGAGAGAGACTGAGAGAAAAATATAACAAGAGAGAGCGAGAGAGAAAGAGAGAGCGAGAGAGAAAGAGAGAAAAGTAAGCGATAGAGAGAGGAAAAGAGAGAGAGAGAGAGAGAGAGAGAGAGAGAGAGAGAGAGAGAGAGAGAGAGAGGCTGCAGAATTGAAGAGGGTTGCATTAACGTCTGCCCAAGTTGGGTGACCCTTTGCTTCATTCACTTTCCACCGCCCACTTGATTCGATTGCCAGAAACAGGAACCCTTAACCTATTCAACTAGGCCACGCTCGGCTGAAAATGAAACTTGTTAAGTACATAAATGTAACGCATGTATGTACCTTTCGAAAATTTTCATCAATTATAGTTTGTTGTTCTTCTTCGTTAGACCTCTTATTGAAGGATCCTAATTGACTACTCATCTTAATTACTTGAATTCAGACGAATTTTCAAGTTTCTTTCTTGAAAAAGTCTCTCTACTATTATTTTTAAAAGGGAAAAAAATATATCTACCTATCTGGAAAACCTATCTGTACCTATCTGGAAAAAAATTTAAATCCTCTGTCTGACTATTAGTATATTTTTACTACTGAATCCAATATTGCGCATTGTGTCTGACTATAGGACGACCTATTCTACTGACTCAGCTGAAAAAGTTCTATAGTATTTTACTAGAAACATTCTATATAAATTCTGGTGAATATTCTAAACAATATCACTAGAATAATTCTATAGAATTTCTACATGAATTCTACTAAATTTTAGTAATTTTTAATTAAAAAGAATTGAAATAATATTTTTCAACTTTGTATTATTGTGTAATTAAATTTTACATTTGATTTATAGGACAAATTTTAGGCAAAAGTTGTTTATATCATTTAAATAAATATAATTAATTTTTAAGTTAGTAACAGTGTTCGAACCAGTGAAAGTATTTAAATATACGGAAAGTATTTTAAATTACGGACCAAAAATGAAAAATTACGGACCAATTGCTGACAAAAATATAACCAGTCCAAGTCAAATAAGAGAACATTTTACTTAAAAGTATTAATTAAATTTTTTTATAACTAAAACATGAAGAAATCGATTACTCCGAGTCATATATTCATGTTTTATATTAATTAAAGATGGCAAATTGATAAAATTATTATTGTATTTTTTAAGAATATTATACTAAATTTTAAGAGAAATTCATTTTTAAATCAATTTTTATTAAAAAATTATACTATTCAATTATTTAAATAAAAAAAAATAATTTATTGAATAATTGAATTCCCATAAAGAATTTTATCAACAAATTTTTTAATATTTTAATTCTTTTAACGAATTTTAATAAAAATGTTAAGAACAATTACATTTTTCGAAAAATTCTATTAAAATTGTATGAAAAATAATTGAAATTCAGCATTGAGTTTTATTATTTATGAAAATAATTCAAATCCTAAAAAGAATTTTATTTACAAAAATAATTGAGTCCCTGTAAAAAATTTTCTTATTTATGAAAATAATTGAATTATTTAGAAGAAATTTATGAAAAAAGTTTTTCGACAATTTTCAAAATCCATTTATGTACAATGTTGAATTTTACAAATTTCAATTATTCATAAATTCTGCAATTAAATATATATTAGAAAATAAAAACTTGAAATAATATAAAAAAAATTCAATTACACTTATTCAAAAAAATTAATTTCAAAATTCAATTATTTCTAAAAATTCACGCTATAATGATATTTATATTTAAAAATTTTAAATAAGTATATAAATAAGTATATAATATTTTAAAATAAGTTTTGACTAAAACTTATTTTTAGAAGCATTTTGTGTTAGAAAATTCTACTAGAATTCAATTATTTAATTACAAGAATAAATAATTTATTAATTAAATGTTTCTTAAAATTCAATTCTCATAAAGAACGTTATAATTATTAAATTTTCAAAAATTAAATTTTTGTTTAGTGTTAACTAAAATTTTTCTGTAAATCCATTATTTTTAATAATTTTCGAAAAAGTTTTTTGAGAATTTTTAAATTCATTTGTTTTTAACTGAAATTCGTTTTTCATTTTTAAAATGAAGAATATATTTTGAAGAAATTTATAGAAAATCTGTACATAATTGATTTGCTGTGAAATTTTTATTATTTTATGAAAATAATTAAATGTTTTGCGTAGAATTTTATTAAAATTTTCGTAAATATTTGAATTCCTTTGGAAAATTTTATTAAAATATTCGATTTTGAAAATCATTGAATTGATGAAAATTTTTGAAAATAATTGAAATTCTGCCAAGAATTTGATTATAATTTTTGAAAATAATAGAATTTTGGATAAGAATTTTATTATTTATAAAGAAAATTGAAATTTTGAAGAGAATTTTTAAAAATTGTGAAACATAATTGAATTTATTTTTAATTTTCAATTTCTCTAAAATTCTACCAATTTATGGGGATGTCTGACTAAAATTGACATGTTCTACTAGAACAAACAATGTAGCACTTTACAATTTTTTTCGTACTAAAAACTACTTTTACTATTTTAAAAATAGCATCAAAAGTACAATAGTTTAAGTTTGACAAAAATTGTCTGACTAATGTTAGTTTTTACTACTCATAAACAAAAAATACTTGGCTTTTACAATTTGGGCAAAAAAAAAGATTAGGGCTGACTATAGAATACATATACTACTTTTTTTAAAAAAGAGAAAACACGAAGCGTCTGACTAATACTACACTTTTCCTACTGGTACGCAAAATGAAAAAATTTTTTACGTCTGACTAAACTTGACTTTTACTACTAGCACCCATCGTACAAATTTATGACAGACATCGTCTGACTAAAATGGACTTTTACTACTTGGGAAAAAAGGGAGTAAGGTCTGACTATATTGCCTGACTAATATTGTCAATTACTACTGGTACTGTCAAACTAATACTGCACTAGTACTACTTGTAAAAAATTTAATTTATAGAACAAATATTAACAATGTCCGTCTGACCAAAACTGACTTTTACTACTTGTAGAAAAATTTATTACTTTTTGTCTGGATAAACATAATTTTTACTACTAGTATTCAAAGTAAGATATATTGTACCTTTACTTCTAGTACAAAAATTCAAAAGTTCTGTCTGACTAATCGTGTCTTTTACTACTAATTTCTTAAAAATAAAAAAGTAAAAGTGATTTAAAATCTGACTTTTACTACTTGTGGAAAAATTAAAAAAACTTATTAAGTTTTGTCTGACTAAACATAATTTCTACCCCTGGGGTCCGTCTGATCAAAACTGTGTCTTACTACTGACACATAAATAGAAAAATTCATTATAACGAATTATAACAGTTAATAAATAATTAATTAAAATTATTAAAAATATTAATTATCACTTTACTAATTTTTAAAATACGCGAAATATTTATTTCTAATTTAATGAATTTCTTTGAAATTAAACTGATACACATATTTATGATACAGTGTAGTAAAATTTAATTAGTCCTAATAACGCAGGATATCAAATTCTCACATCTTCATTGACGCGTACTACGGAATATAGAGTATGTAGTTAGGTAACATTCTCTATTTAAATTCAAATACAATTATCTCGATTATTAATCAAGTTAGAGAAAACTCTGTTTGGTGAACTGGTTTCTAGAATATTAAGTTTATGATTATCGCATTAAACAGCTAATATATTTGTCTTAAATTAGTTATTTTTAATTATTAAAATAGAAATATTTTTATCTCCAAATATGGAAGAGCGCTTTTTTTATCGATATATCATTAATATTTAATATATTATAATGAGCTGCTAGCAATATCAAACACGCTTTTATCTTAAAGTTATATTAATTTATTTTTGATAATCGCCAAAGTGAGAGATTGTGCTTTATATTAATATATTTCACAATTTAGAGCTTTTTTGCATATAAATGTCACTCAAATGTACAAGTTTTTATTAGAATAATTAAATTTAGATTTATTATGAATATTGTATTTTTCTATTTTTACGTTTGTCGTTTTTTAAAGAGATGATAAAATAGAACGAAAATGAAATTAATACCTAACAATTTTTTTTTGAATAGTTTCAATAAAAAAATTTTTTTTCATTCCAGTCAAGTGGTAGTAAAATATCAATTTATTTCCTAAGATTTATATAAAAAAAGTTGTTTAAATTTAAATTTTGTTAAAAATTAACGTGACTTGAAAATTGTTTATAAAACTTTTGCTTAATTGGTTATTTTTTCGTAATAAAACTGAAATATACTTAATTGGCACAAGTCGAGGCACAAGTAGAAAAAACAAAATTACAATTTTACCAATTAGAAGAAATTTATTTGCAAAAAAGAATTTAGTTAAGCTTTTATTATTACGGCTATACGCTTGAAAAATATTGTGTGCGACAAAAATAAACAACAACAGTGCACGGAGGAACTTAATTTTGTGGTCACTACTTGACTCAAAGGTAAATTTCAAGAATTTTTTTTTCTACTTTATTAAACTCAAAATTACTGTAATTAATTTAAGTTAAAAAAAAAATTCGTCTTGTTTTCCTTCAACGAGCGTATATTTAATTAATTTACTTATTCATTACTATTTAAACATCTGTATTTATTTTGAATTTCACCAATACTTTCATCTATACTTATATTATTATGTTTATTATTTATATAATATTTTTATTATATTTATTTTTAATTTATTTATTATTTTCTTCAAGAAATTTATATTTTGATTTAAAAATTATATTTTTTACATTTATTTCTATTTTTCTAAAATTTATATATTTTTAAAATGAAAATTATAATTCTCTTATACATCTCAATCTATTTTTAATAAAATTTGTGTATTTACTTTAAAATCATGCTTTTGTACTTCACTCAACCATATTTATTTGACGTTTAAATTTCATCTTTATTAATTTTC
The DNA here is from genome assembly GCA_032872505.1 of Leptopilina syphax. Classification (NCBI taxonomy): domain Eukaryota; kingdom Metazoa; phylum Arthropoda; class Insecta; order Hymenoptera; family Figitidae; genus Leptopilina; species Leptopilina syphax. Next base: position 7,605,670 of record CM065477.1, on the reverse strand, counting down.
CACAATTTCAATGAATTTTTTTGATATTTCTTGGTATAGATGAACATTTATATTTTTATACATATATATATATATTTTAAAGTTAAACTCTTTATTTCTTCTATATTTCGTTATTTATACTGACAACTTTTTTTTCATGATTTATGATATCAAACAAATTTATTTTTCGTAACATATTTATTTTATTTTTCCAATATGCAAACATTGATTTTTTTTCCTTTTCTGTTTGACATTTTTATTTTTAATTGATTGTTTTAAAATAATTTATTTATTATTTATTATTTATACTATTTATAGGAAGTTAAAGAAAATTGACATGTAAATATTTAAATAGTAGGGCTTATGGTTATATTTTTATTTGTAAATTGTATAAAAAAAATATCAGAAAAAGAAAGGTATTATTTAAAAAAAATACCTTTCTTTTACTGATACAATTTAAGATAATAATTTTTTATATTTTTTTAAAAAAGAATTAATCTCTACAAGAGCAAATTACAGTTTTTTTTAAATACTCATCTATTGAAAAAAATATTTTTAGCTGGAATTATAATTTAATATTTTTAATAACTCGTTTGATATTTTATAATTTACCCACTGATTATTGATTAATAAGTCAATAGTTTATTTCTTCTCTCTATTTTCGAAATATTTTCTCTACTCTGACGAGCTAATTAAATTTATATGCTTTCTCTCTGAAAGAAAAAAGAAGAGAGAAAGTTCGTAATTATGTAGAATGTGGTTAACATTTTATTTAATAAAAGAATTTTAATAATATATATATATATATATCATTTTTAATAATTTTCCGAAAGTTCTACGAGAATTCAATTATTTCAATACAAAAATTCAATTTTTTATAATAATTGAAACTCTCCATTTTTCTTATTAAATATATTGAGGTAGAATATTTTCAAAAAATTTTAATAAAGAAATTCTTAAAATTAATTTTTTAAAATTATTTCTAAATAATTTTTCAAAGACAATATTTTTACAATTACTTACAACTAAAAAATGTCCAAAAAAATTAAAATTTGGTCAAATCTTTTAAAAAATAATTAAAATTTGAAAAAATCTATTAAATATAATTAAAAGATAAAATTTTTTCAAAATAATTGAGTTTTTAAAAAATTAAAAAAAAAATAATCCCATTTTTGAAGAATTTTAATTAAAAATGATTTCTCTGAAATTTTAATTAGTCTAAAAAAGTAAATTTTAAAAAATTTTAGTTTATTTTGTTCGAAGGTAATTGAATATTAAAAAATTATGATAAAACAATTCCAGGAATTAATTTTTTATAAATATTGTAATGTAATTTTTCGAAAACAATTTAAGTTCTGAAAAGTATTTTTGTACACTTTTAAAAAAACCTATTTAATTTTTTGATGAATTTTAATTAAAAATTTTCAACATTATTGTTTTCTCCAAAATGTTAAAAATAATTCTAAAATGTTATAATTTTTGTGTATATTTGAATTTTCGGAAATATATAATTGAAAATATTGAATTTTAAAAAATTAGAAGCTAAATTTTCATTAATTTTCATTTTTAAATTTACCTTTAAAGATTTTTCATCAAAATTTTTGATATTTCAATTATTTTCAAATTTTCCAATTAAAGTTTTTCAAAAAATTAAATTTTGAAATACAGGAAATAAATACTTGAAATAAATAAATTATTTTCAATTAAATTTTACAAATTTTAACTATTCAAAAAGATTTTTATTGTAGATGTATTTGACAAATTTAATTATGTTAAAAAATGATTCAAAAACAATTTTTGAAAGATTTGTTTACAATTATTTTTTGCATTATAAAAATCAAAATAAGTTGCAATCAAAATAAATTTTTTTTTACTAAAAATTGGTGTATTTTGTTGCAATGTTTGGAAGAAAAGTCGAAAATGTCTCAATTTTTGAAAATAAGTCGAAAATAGCTTTTTAATTAACCTGAGAAAATTTTTTTTTCCTTACATTTTCCTGACTTTACTGAGAAAAATTTTTTTTCCTGACATTTCCCTGACTTTACTGATTCAAAGTTTTTCTAAGGATATCAAATTGAGACAAAAAACGTATCAAAACGTTGCTTCGCAACAATTTTGATACGTTTTTTTGTCTCAATTTGATATCCTTAGAAAAACTGTGAACCAAGGGGAAAAATTGCGTTTTTTTTTAAAAGAAACAATTGCTTTGCGTATATTGGTTTTGTATACTTAGGCAAAAATTGACTAAATAAAAAATACATTCTGACTATTATTTTTTTTCAGTGTATCATTATTGATTATAAAATTAATTTTATTTTTGCTATAAGAAGAAAAATATAATTGAATGTTTGATTACCATTAAATTTTGTCAATAATACTGAAGAATGAGGAAAACAACACGAATTTACACAAAAGTTAAATATTTATGAAAGTTTGTAAAGTTTTAAACTGATAAGAAATTGACGTCAAGTTTTGGCCACAATGATGACGAGTCACACGAAGAGAGATAGAGAGAGAGAAAAGGAGTAAAATAGAGAGAGAAAGAGGGAGAGTAAAGGTAAGAGCAAGCAAAATGCTTTCAACGTAGTTGGTCGTTATACGACCATGCATTTGTTTTAGTTGGTTTCTCCTAAGTTTGCCCAAGTTTCGGCTTTGCATGACACGTTGCATTCAACCACGACTTCGCCATGTTCCTCGCGGCCGTTAAGCAGAACGACCAGCCTCTGCGGTGGCAGTTCCGGCTACGAATCAACAAGAAGTCACCTGGGTCCACACTATGGCATTCATAATATGCCCCGAAGTAATTCACCCGAATTAAAATACAATACATTGAAACCACGTCGCAGAAAACACCGACACTCACAATTTTATTCATTAAGATTATGTCGAAAGCACGAGGCATCGGCTGTTAATCGTAATTTTCAACTATACGCAATACCAATATATAAAAGTTGTCCACACAAAACAGGTAGTACAAGTACAATTGCCACTTCAATAAGATCAAATGAATGTACACCAACGTCAACACTAACACGCTCATCCCGCGAGACAATCAAATCAGAAATAATCAAGACTGAAACCATTAAGAAGACTGAAACAATTGAATCGACCTCCTCCTCCTCATCGACACTTCATTCCACCAATTCACAAAGAATTCATTCGAAGCGAAACAATAAAATTAATTTCATTCCTTCCGATGAAGGTGTTAATTTTGAAATTACAAAAATCGATGATCGAAACAAAATTGATGATGATGTAATCCAGAGTTCTGAATTAAATTCAAAACGAATCGATAAACAATTAATTGGTGGTGAAAAGAGGAGTAAATGTGGAAAAAAAGAAATTTTACGAATAAAGAAAGAAGAGAAGGCAAAGATATTAACGATGACAACAGCAACAGCAATAGAAACAGCAACGAGAATAACGCCACCAGTGCCAGCGCCAAGAACAAGAAAAACAAATCCCATTGAACATACATACCAAAATATTCCTCCTCCTGTATTTCCTGAGAAAAGCGCCACTGCCTGCAAGCTCAAGGTTTGTCGCCCGCTAATATTATTTAACACGCTCCTTCGCGTTCCGACACTCGCAAATATTGCGACCGCAAAGTCGTTTTACCTTACATCATATCTCTATGTTCTCTCGCCTTCTCATTTCTCGCCTGGCCGGATGCGCTTTTCGTCGAGCGCCGGTCCCTTCACGCGAAACTTTCATGTTTATTATCACCCTTAAATCAACGATAAACACAAGCACATACAAATATTATTTAGTATACTACTTATTTTGTCTGTAATAATTTTACTATTTTTTTTAATAACACAAAATCAGGGTTGCCAGGAGAGAGAGAGAGAGAGAATTTATCTAAAAGTATTTTGGAAAATATTGCAAAAACTTGTGGAGTTACTGAAAAAATTCTATACGCTTCTTTCTGTTTTAGCGATAATTTTAAAATATTCAAAAATATTTAATTCTTTTCGCACATTTTTCCATCATTAAAAAGGGGGAAATAAAAAAAATTACAGCTCTTTTTAATGGCAAATTTAATTGTCTTTAATTTGGTTATTTTTAATTTGAAAATCGTATAAATTTTTAGTAAAATAATTAAAAACGAAAGTTTTGTGTCTATTTTTATAGACCTTCGAACATTTAAAAAATTTTCGAAAATTTCAAAAAATATTATTCAAAATATGTATATTATACATATGTGCCAAAGAACAAAATGGCATCTTGTATGGTTTCAAAATTATTTAATTTATAAAGTCATTGTGTTTTACATTGAATTGAAAAGGATTAATTTTCGATAAATAAATTCTTCAAAACAATTCAATTATTTTTTTTTAAATATTAATATCTTTTTGCAAAAATTTAATTTCTTTTCAAAAAATTTCACGAAAGAATTCAATTTTTTTCTTAATTCGTTATAAAATATTTCGCAAAAATTCTATTATTTTCTAAAATTTTAATAAATCCTACAAAACAATTCGATTATATTTATAAATAGTAAAATTTTTTGCAAAAATTCAAGTATTTTCAAAAAAATTTCTAAATATAGAATTTAATTTTTTTCTTAATTCGTTTTAAAAAAAATTCAATAGAATTTAATTAATTTTCTAAAACTTCAGTAAATTCTTTGAAAAAATTCAATTATATTTATAAATAGTAAATTTTTTTGCAAAAATTCAATTATATTCAAAAGAATTCTTTTTTTTTATTTTCGAAAAAATTCAATTATTGTCTAAAATTTTAATAAATTCTTCGAAAAATTCAATTATATTTATAAATAGTAAAATTCTTTGCAAAAATTCAATTATTTTTAATACAATTTTAATAAAATTTCATGAAAGAATTCAATTTTTAAAAAAATTTTAATAATATATTTCGAAAAAATTAATCTTATTTTCAATTCAATGTAAAACACAATGACTTTTTAATTTAAGTAACTTTTAAACCAAACAAGATGCAAAGAATTTTTACCAAAAATGTGGATCAAATAAGAAATTAATCCAAATTTTTAGTATTAATTTGATTCACTTTGGTATCAATTTGATATTTTCAGGAAAACTATTGAATTTTTTTTTCAAATTTAATGAAGATTTCAAAGAAGTTGCTTAAAATTATTGAAAATAATTGATTTAGAATTAGTTTAAGAAGAATTTTAATTAGAGACTCTGTAGAAATTATTTACTTTAAAGTTAAAATAAAAAATTATTGAAATATTTAATTCTTTCAAAATAATTTTTAAAGTAAGAATCAGAATTAATTCCAACAAAGGATTATTTTTTAAAAATATTCTAAGAATGATTTGATTTTGATTTAGACACATTTTATTCATGGAAAAAGTTAATAAAAAAAACTAATTATAAGTTTCAAATTATTGGGAAATAGTCGGGAAATCAATAAAATAAAAATGAAATTTTAATAATGGCAACCCTGATTATAAACAATCAATTGAGAAAAATACCAAAACTTTATGCATGGAATTTGAAATTCTTTATTATCCAATTTACTATCAAATAAATCTATATTTTGTTTTTGTTTTATATACAATTTTTTTTATAATTAAGATAATTAGAATTGAAAAAAAATATTCGAAACAATAGAAATTAATAAATTCTTTTAATTATTTATTATAATTAATTGTAAATTTATATTCTTCACTCACTTTACATTTATGAGCAAGAACTAAAATTTTTTAATTTTAAAATGTGGAGAGAACTTTTTACATTGCCTCTTACTGACACTTTCTTTTGTTACTCAATTTCAAAGCTATAAGATTTTTCACGTTCAGTCGAACTCATTTTTATATATCAAGAATTATTTATCAGTTTTCGGTCTGACAAAAATTGTTTTTACTACTGAGTCTGACTATAATCGTCATTTACTACTGATTCTAATTGCCATAATTTTTTACATTACGTCCGACCGTAATCTGATTTCTAGTACTGATTATAAAAGTGCAACAATAAGATATGGAATGTCTGACCAAAATTGACTTACACTACTGAAACTCATAAGGTTAAAAATTTAAAATATTAAAGATTTTGACTGATTTAATTTTTCCGATACTATTGATATTCGAGATAACAGACTTTATATACCCCGCGAATGATTTTTCACCTTTTTTACTAATTATAAATTTTTAAAAAAATCACAGTGGTAGAAATCAATTACGGTCAGACATGAAGTTTAAAGTGTTTAGTCTTTACGTCTGACTGTAATTTATTTTTACTACTGGGTTCTAAAAGTACACAGTTTAGATGTATCGTGTGATTAAAAATTACTTCAACTACTTATCCAGTGAAGTAAAATACGTTAAACTTTGAGTCTGACTTAAATTATCTATCTCCACTGATTCGAGGAGTAAACAAATTTAATAGACTGTGTCTGCGATTGTAAATACGGTTTTCTACTGATTTCTCAGTTTTGGAAAATAGGTTATACATTTCTGTCTGACTAAAAACTATTTTTACTACTTGCTGGAAAATTTTCGTAGTAAATATTTTTTTCTAGAAAAAACAAGAAATAATTTTCAATTTACAGATATTGAATCTTTACAAGTGTCAGAAAGATGTAATTTAATATTTAAATAAATTCTACTTTTGATTTAAATAAATTTGCTTTAGGTAAATTTTTTATTTGTTATTTCTTTATTGATTTCTAATTTTTAATTTCAAATTTCAAATTTTTAAGAAGAAGTACACATTTTTCGTGATAAAAATAATTTTTTTCCAATGTCTATTAAATTCTTTGAAGGCATAAAAATACATTTTTTTTATAAATTCTCGTCATTTACACTCTCTACTATTTCATTTGCACTTTATTTGTTTTCTTCTGTTTCCATCGTAGGTTATTGCGACTGCTATAATACTAGGGTATTGTCCACTTTTACAATCCACTCTACCATTCACTCAACATGTATACAAGTAATTTTTACACCTTGCTAGTAAAATTCCAAATGACATATTTCATTGGCGGTTAAAACAGTAATAAACACATTTAAAAAAAAATAATACCATTAATGTTGCGCTTTTAACTCAAAAATGAAAATAATAATAAAGAACTCTCTTTTCATCTCTTTTTTAAGTATATAAAAAGTAGATAAAATTTTTTATTTATAATTATTCATTTGAGCTTTCAAATATAAATACTGAAATAATTAAATTTTTTTAATAAACTTCATTCTTTCGATGAGAATTGTTGGGATTTTTTTTAATTAGTCAATTTAATTAAATGGTTTATTTAAATATATAAATTAAGAGTTGATTTACTATAATAAAAGAGATAAATTTCATTTACAATTCGTTTAAATTAATCAATTTCGAGTATAAATTTAGTTGATTGAAAGAGTAATTAATTTATAATCAGTTTAACAATTTCGTTCTAAATAAATTTTCCTTTTTCTTTTTTTTTGATATTTTACTTGTTAATAAAAATAAAAAACGAATCTTACAAAGAATAATTAATTTTTCTTTTTTTTGTCCAAAAAGCAAATTTTTCCTAAAAGTGAAAATAAATTATTGAAAATTCAAATTGTCAATTTCTCTCTAATTCAAAAATGTCTTTTCAAACTAACGTAAATAATACATTTTTTTCCATTAAAAGTTCATTAATCATTAAATTACGATTTCCTCGGCTTTAGTTCAAAATATTAACTTCTTCAAAGATTCGGTAAATTGCTTTACCTCATCGAATCGAGTCGAGGGAATCGACTTTCTATTTCTCCTATAAAAAGGCAAAAAAAAAAACGAGTTTTTCTCTCTCGATGGAATAAGAAAGAATTTCGTCGCGGAAATTTTTTTTTTTCTTTCTTAAAAATGTTTTAAGAAGAAGGTAAACGGGAGCGTTTTATAGCTGACTGCTGATTATATTTGCAGATAGAAACGGAACGTCGGTCCGCACACTTGAGTATTAGTGTTTGGAGAGGAAGCGGTCCCGATATGTAGCGAGTGTCCGAACGTTACAAAAGTTTTTTGTAAAAAAAAAAAAAAAAAAATTGCTGCCTCGCGCACCAGCCAAAAGTCTAGCGCGCACACACGTATATATATAGATATAAAAATTTAGAGCATCGGATTTCTCGCTATATATATATGTAAAACCTAGAAGTAAGACAGCACACACATACACAAGCAAAAAAAAAAAAGTAGGAAAAGTAGAAGGTCTCCGAGTTTTAATCGGAAATCATGTTTTGCCCGCTAAGCTGGATCCCGGCATCTGTGTAGGGACCGCCAGTATGCATGTCAACGCCTCAAGTAAGTTTCCAAATACTCGCCATTTTAACATTTCTTCTCTCTTTATTTCCTTTCATTCATTAATTTAAAAAAGATAATTGAAAAAAGACAAAAAAACAAAAGAAATCTTCAAATAATTACCACATAGTTGAATTAATGAGATTTTTTCTAATTCCTCGTTGCGTGATTTGCCGAGGTTTGTTATTTATAAATAGTTGATTAGTAACCGTTATGGAGACAAAATTTTTTTTTTAATTACCCAGGGGATCGATTATGTAATTTTATTTTACTTTGACTTTCATTTTTACTTTGATTTTCCTTTTTATTTTTATTTCCACTTTCACATTGATGGATTTTTATTCTCACTTTAATTTTTTACTTTGATTTTCATTTTCACTTTTACTTTGATAGATTTATATTTTGATTTTCAATTTCATAAATTTTTATTTTCACTTTCATTTTCACTTTCACTTTCACTTTGATTTTAATTTTGACTTTCACTTTTACTTTAATTTTCATTTTTACTTTGATTTTCACTTTCACTTTGATTTTAATTTTCATTTTTAGTTTTATTTTCACTTTGACGTTCATTTTCAATTTCACTCTAATTTTTTACTTTCACTTTGATGGGAATTTTTAAACCTTCATATATCACTTTTATAGATTTTAATTTTTCCATTCAACTTGATAAATTTGCACTTTCACTTTTGCTTTGATAAAAAGTGAAAAACAGAATTTAAAAAAGTGAAAATAAAAATTTGTCAAGAAGAAAGTGGAAATGGGAGTAAAAATAAAATTCTTTTAAATTAAAAGTCAAAATGAAAGTAAAAATTAAAATTTAACATTTTCCCTTTCATTTTTTACTTTCAATTTGATGGAATTTTTTTACCTGCATTTCATTTTTACAGATTTTTATGTTTTACTTTAATGTTGATAAATTTTTGTTATCACTTTTGATTCGATATAAACTGAAAATAAGAATATATAACAAAATGAAAATGAAATTAAAAATTTGTCGAGGAGAAAAGGAAAATGAAAGTAAAAATAAAATTCTATCAAATTCAATGTAAAAATGTAGGTAAATATATAAATTAATTAAAGTGAAAATAAATGTGAAAATAAGAATTTGTCACAGGGAAAATGAAAGTGAAAATAAAAATCTAATAAAGTAAAAATGTAAGAGAAAATAAATAAAATTTGTCAAAGTAAAAATAAAAGGAAAAGAAAAATCTATCAAACTAAAAATAAAAGTATAAAATTTATCATTTTCACTTTTATTTTTTTGCTTTCACTTTAATGAAATTTTTTCACCTGCATTTCTCTTTTACAGACATTTATTTTTTACTTTAAAGTTGATAAATTTTTGTTATCACTTTTGTTTTGAGGGAAACTGTAAATATAAAAATTTAACAAAATGAAAATAAAATCCCATCAAACTGAAAGTGAGAATTAAAAGTTTATTATTCAAATAAGAAAAATAAAAATTTATTAATGTGAAAATGGATGAGAAAGTAAAATAAATTTGTCAAAGTGAAAATAAAAATGTAAGAAAGAAAATTAAAATCTGTCCAAAGTGTAAGTAAAAATCTAAAAAAGTAAAAATGAAGGAAAAAAAATAAAAACTTATCAAAGTGAAAATGAAAATAAAATATAAATTAAAATTCATAAAAGTGAAAGTGAAAGTAAAAAAAAAATGTATTAAAACGAAAGTGAAAATGAATATGAAAATAAAAGTCAAAGTAGAAATAAAATTACATAATCATCTCACAGATTCTCCTGGAAACTTGTAAACATATTTACATACTTTATAAGCTCAGTTTAATTTAAAATTTAATTAATTTAATTTATCATCATTTTACAACTGATTCAGGAACCGTCACGGAATCAAAACAAAATTAAAAAATACTTTTGTTTTGATTCGGATATGGGTATTAGAATCAAAATTCTATTCTATTTAGTTCTGATTCCAATATTAAAATCAATATTCCACTCTATTTCGTTTTGGTTCCAATATCAAAATCAAAATTCCACTTTATTTTTCGTTTTGGTTCCAATATCAAAATCAAAATTCCATTCTATTTAGTTTTGATTACAATATCAAAATCAAAATTCTTTTTTGTTTTAATTTTGATAAAATACTACTGCGCATGTATAAGTCTCATTGAACCTAAATTTTGTTGCAAATGTCAAATATATCAGAAGATAATATCGTTTTTACATACGAAATCTGAAGTAGAATTCGAATCGACTTCTGTTTCTATAAGAAAACCGAATTCCAGTATTACAGTATCAGAATCAAAATAGGAAGTGAATTTTGTTTCGTTACAGTATCGGAATAAAAATAGAAAGTAACTTTTGTTCCGTTACAGTATCGGAATCAAAATAGGAAGTAAATTTTGTTTCGTTACAGAATCAAAATCAAAATGCATTAATAATTTCGTTTTGTTTTGGAATATCGTAACGAAATCAAAATTTGATTTCCGTGACGGTCTCTGAATTGATTGGAACCTTTCATCACTTTGTGACTTAGAAATAGGAGCATATATATATACGAATGAATGGATGTCTTTGCGAGAGTACTTGTCAGTTATTTTGAATAAGATGAATAATCGTAATTTCTGTAAATTTTGAGCATGATGAAATGCAAGTTGCAGCAGCGTTACTCGAGACAAGAGATGATCATGCATGTCCACAGTGATAATTAGTGCCTAACTCGAGTTACGCTTTGGTTCTAATCAGAGTCTCAAACGGAAACTTCGTAACAACAACCTATGCCTAATCAACTATCTCAATTGGATGCTCTATTATGTTGATATTAATTTTACACTACGTGGTTAGATCTCAATCAAAGTACATAGTTATTATAGTGAGTTGAAATTCCATTTGAACTGTTTCAACAAATATGTATTCGTCTATATGAGTATATATGTATATATATATGCATGTATTATATGCACATTCCAAAAGTTTACTCCATTAAAAGTTACCTTTTCAGGTTATATTCAAAATATATAGTATATTAATAATAAGTTTTGTATTTATTATTTTTTTTTCAATAAAATTTAGAGAATTTAATGTTGAAGAGGAATTGACATTTTTTTTTTATTTTTTGATAGAGAAAAGAATTTATGGAATTTAGAAATATTTAATTAAAAAAATGCGTTAAAATTCTATGCGTGTGGGTTATTGAAACTTATCTTCTGGTAATATTGAGTTCGATAATATCGAAAAATGAGAAAGAAGGTCAATATAAAATTCAGTTGATGAACTCTTAATTACTTTAATGAAAATTAATTTATTTGTAAAAATATCCAACGTTGGGAATTCTTTTATTTAATTTTTAGTTTCATTCTGAAAAAATTTCATTGAGAATAAAAATAATTGACGTTATTTTTATTTTCATTGCAATTTTTTTTGTATTTAGAAGTCTATAAATTATTTATTTACTTATTTTTTTCTCCTTTATTTATATACTTATTTGTTTGCATATTTATTTAACGATTTGTTTACTTATTTATTTACTTAATTATGTATTTATTTATTCAATTATTTATTTGATTAATTATTTTTATTATTTTTATTTTTTATTATTTTTATTTTTTATTATTTTTATTTTTTATTATTTTTTTATTTATAATTTTTTCATTATACCTGTTTGTTTATTTATTTACATATTTTTTTAAAATATTTATTTGTTCACTTATTTGTTTATCTATTTATTCATTCACCTATTTATTTGAATACTTATTTATTTTTACATATTTATTTGATACTTATTCTTTTTTTCTAATTTTACAATTTAGCAAATTTGATAAACATCACTGTTTAAAATTTTTTAATTACAATTTTGTTTATGATAATATTGTAATTTTTTTTAATGTTATTTTCAATTTTATATTTACTTTTTATTTACAATGTTTTTAACAATTTTGTTTTCAATTTTGTTTATAATATTGTTCTTAATTTAATTTTCAAATGTATTTTCATTTATCAATTGTGTTTACAACGTTGTTTTTATTGTTTTATTTTAATTTTGATTACAATTTTGCTCTTAGTTTTTGTTTACATTGTTTTTTTTTTAAATTTTGTTGAAAATTTTTTCACAATTTTATTTACAATTTTCACTAAAACTTTGTTTACAATATTGTTTTCAATTATGTTGAAAATTTTCAATCACAATTATGATATGATAATATTTTTAATTTTTTTCTCGTTTTTATTTTTGAATTCACTTTTGTTTACATTACTTTTTACAATCATGTTTTCAATTTTATTTCAAATATTGTTCTCAATTTTATTTTCCAATATGTTTTTATTTCTCAATTCTGTTTACAATTTTGTTTTCAATTTTTGTTTTTAATTTTTTGTTTGCAACGTTGTTCTTAGTTATCTTTACAAATTTATTTCATTTTTTTCTAAAACATCTTTCTATAGTTTTTTCACGATTTTGATTAAAACTTTATTAACAATGTTGTCTTCAATTTTATTTAGAATATTTATTCTCAATTTGATTTACAATGTTGTTTACAATGCTGTTCTGGGTTTTGTTTATACAATATTTTTTTTTTAATTATGCGATTGCAATCTTCCAAAAAATTTTTTTCACAATTTTGATTAAAATTTATTTTTGTGCGTTGTCTTTAATTTCTTACAACTTTATCTATTATGTTGTATTTAATTTTGTTTACAATATTTTCACCACATAATCAACAATTTTGGTTAAAATTTTCTTTACAATGTTTTTTCTTATTTTACTTTTCTTTATTTTTTTTAATTATGATCTTAATTTTGTTTACAAAGTTTTAATTTTGTTTAAAATGTTCTCCTCAATATTGTTTTTCATTTTTGAAAATATACAACGGCAACGTATACAACGTTGTTTTCAAAATTTACAATCTTTCTACTATTTTATTCTAAATTTTGGTTAAAATTTTAGGTGTGATATATTGTTTCCATTTTTCTTTACAATTTTGTTTTCAATTTTGTTCACAATGTTGTTCAGAAATTTTTTTTTACAATTTTTGTTCAGAATTTTGATTAAAATGTAGTTTTTGGTGTTGTCTTCAATTTTAAAATGTTGTCCTCAATATTATTTTTATTTTTTTTACAAAATATTATTTTTAATATTCTATACAACGTTGTTTTCAATTTTATTTACAATATTTCTACAATTTTATTCCAAGTTTTGGTTAAAATGTTAGGTGTGATGTTATTTGCATTTTTGTTTATAATTTTGTTTTCAATTTTGTTCATAATGTTGTTCTAAATTTTTTTCAAATTTTTTTCACAATTTTTATACAGAATTTTAATTAAAATTTTGTTTAATAAATTGTTATTAGTTTTCTTTACACGTTTATCAATTATGCTTTTAATTTTCTTTACAACTTCTTAATTTTGTTTAAAATGTTATTCTCAATATTGTTTTCTATTTTGTTTCGAATCTTATTTTTAATATTGTTTGCAAAGTTGCAAGTTTGCAAAGTTGTTCTCAATTTTTTTTTTTACTATCTTTCTACAATGTTATTCTCAATTTTGGTTAAAATTTTGTGTTCGATGTTGTTTGCAATTCTATTTACAATGTTGTTTACAATGTTCGGAATTTTTTTTACCAATTTTGATTAGAATTTCGTCTATAATTTTGATAATAAATTTTCCTATATTTTAAATTTTTCATGAATAGATAAAATATATAATATTTTGTTTGTTTTTAATCGATTATCGGAAGAGTGATAAATGAAACACTTATTTCACTTGTGCAACATTTCGGTATCTTAGTTTAACACCATCATCATCAGGACACTTTTTTTTAACAATGAAAAATAACAATTTATTTTTAGAAATAAAAATAAATTATATTAAAATTACTATAGATCAAATGAGAGCAAAAAAAAAAAATTAAAAAACAAACAAAGTACAACGACGGAAGAAAATAAACGATTATTACATATAAATTTTTTCCAGTCGCAAAGAAATAGAGAAAATCGTAACTTTTAATTCTGAAAAATGTAAAGAAGAAACTATAATTGGTAATTATTTGAAGATTATAATAATAATACAAACAATAGAAGGAGAAAATCCTCTTCTCTCCCCTCCCCCCACACTCTCGCCACCTTTTCTCTATTTAACACATACTAACATATCTCTCAGCATATATCATCCCACTAGGGAACTAACCATGAATGTTGCAGACCAACAACAGTATATGTGACTACAAAGAGCACTATCAGCAACACCAGCAACAGGAAATGCAACAATACGGCTATCCAATGCCGAGCAACAGTTCCAGCCAACTAACTCTGCCAATAGCACGAAGCCTCTATCATTCCTCCGTAGTCAGTCCCCTGCAGACATCCTACGTTCAAACTAACAATCGTCATTCCTTAATGCATCCCGATGGCAGTGCCAGTGTTCCCCTATCCCTTGTTCATGGGGACGATCTCGATCTCACTTACGATCGTCAATTAACAAATTCATCGTCAACCGGTCGACGTAATGATCGTCGGAAATATCGCAAGCATGGAAGGGGCGATCGTAAGCAAAAAAGAAGAGGCGACTCGCGTCGCGCCACCAATGAAAATCACAGTGAAACGAGTTTTAATCGTGTACAAGAATTGGGCATACCGGAGAGTTATAAAATATCGTATCCACATTATTATGAGGATGCGATAACGGAATGTCCGCCCGATTATCCGAGGCCAAATTTAATCACGCAACAATCGCAGCGTGATTTTGATGTTAATCGTTATCCGGGTAATGGTGGGACTGGTAATATGCATTACGCGGATTTAAGTTTAACTAAAAATAGAAATAAGGCGACGAAGAGGTATTCAACGAGTACGAGAGACGCTCGTTCGCCGTCGATGCCTTCGATCACCCAGTACGCTGAACTAAACTTGCGCGATGTCGGTCAGGAGATCGATGTTTAAAGGTATGTCATATATGCCAGCTTCCATTTTTTATATTTTTGCTTTTGGTTCAATTTTTTCTGACAGTGGAGTTCTTTTTGTTTTTTTAACACTGTGTTTCCATTTTAATTTAATTTAATTTCAATTGTTTTAATAAATAATTTTTTCGTTTTTTAATTTCAATATTTTTTCTGTAGAAGATATTTTTTAATTTAGTTCTTCTTCTTTTTTTAATTTCAGTTAATTAGAATTTTTCTTCATTTAACAGGGTTGCTACGCCACCTGAAAACTGAAAAACCTGGAAATGTCAGTGAATTTTATAAACCTTGAAAAAACCTAAAAAGAAAGTCAGGGAATTTTGATCGAAATACTCGAAAATTGTTTTCTAAAATTTATTCTTGAAATCTAATTTCAAAATTAATTCAATTTTAAAAGAATTGCATTTACAATTTTCATAAGTAGATGAACTTCAAAAGATTTTGATTTAAAATTTTATAAAATTTCAATTTTAATTGAATTTAATTAACAATATAAAAAAAC
The DNA here is from genome assembly GCA_032872505.1 of Leptopilina syphax. Lineage (NCBI taxonomy): Eukaryota > Metazoa > Arthropoda > Insecta > Hymenoptera > Figitidae > Leptopilina > Leptopilina syphax. Next base: position 7,590,018 of record CM065477.1, on the reverse strand, counting down.
TTAGATTTAAAGAAAAAAAATTTTAACTAAAATTCTTCTTAAATCAGTTAAATTTTTTTAAATATAGGTATTTAATTGATTATTAAAAATAATGGATTTATAGAAGAATTCTAGTTAAAATCACTAAAACAAATTATGATAACAAATTTAATTTTGAAGCAATTACAAATGATTGCAGAAATTCAATTATTTTCAAAAGTAGTAAAATTCTTCTGAGAAATTCAATTATATTCAAAAATTTTCATAAAATTCTTGGAAAAATTTCAATTATTTCAATAATTCAAAATTCTTCTCAGAAATTCAATTATTTTCAAAAATGTTCATAAAATTCTTGGCAAAATTGTAATTATTTTCAAAAACTTTCCTCAATTCAATTTATTTTAGAAGTATAGTAAAATTCTTCTCAGAAATTCAATTTTTTTCAAAATAATTTTAATAAAATTCTTCGCAAAAATCTAATTATGTTTAAAAATTAACAAACATTCTTGGCAAAACTTCAATTATCTTTATAAATAATAAAATTTTTCTTTGAAATTCAATTATTTTCAAAACTTTTAGTAAAATTCTTGTCAGAATTTTAATTATTTTTAAATCAATTTTAATTAAATTTCTTTTTTAAAGAATACAATTATTTCTAAAAATTTTAATGCAATTATTTACGTAACAATTCATTTTTTTCAAAATAATTTTAATAAAATTCTTCGCAGAAATCTAATTATGTTTAATAATTAACAAAAATTCTTGTCAAAATTTCAATTGTCTTTATAAATAATAATATTTTTCTTTGAAATTGAATTATTTTCCAAACTTTTAATAAAATTTTTGTCAGAATTTTAATTATTTTTAAATAAATTTTAATTAAATTTCTTTAAAGAATAAAATTATTTCTAAAAATTTTAATGCAATTCTTTACGTAACAATTCATTTTTTTCAAAATAATTTTAATAAAATTCTTCGCAGAAATCTAATTATGTTTAAAAATTCACAAAAATTCTTGTCAAAATTTCAATTGTCTTTATAAATAATAATATTTTTCTCTGATATTCAATTATTTTCAAAACTTTTAATAAAATTCTTGTCAGAATTTTAATTATTTTTAAATCAATTTTAATTAAATTTCGTTAAAGAATAAAATTATTTCCAAAAATTGTAATAAAATTCTTTGCGGAACAATTCAATTTTTTTCAAAATAATTTTAATAAAATTCTTCGCAAAAATCCAATTATGTTTAAAAATTTATAAAAATTCTTGTCAAAATTTGAATTTTCTTTATAAATAATAAAATTTTTCTCTGAAATTCAATTATTTTCAAAACTCTTAATAAAATTCTTGGCAGAATTTTAATTATTTTTAATACAATTTTCATAAAATTTCTCAAAAAATGCAATTATTTTTAAAGATTTTATTAAAATTTGTCAACAGAATTCAATTATTTAAAAATTTGTTGATAAAATTCTTTATGTAAATTCAATTTTAAGTTATATTTTAATTGTTTAATAAAATATTTATTTTCATAGTTAAATAATTGAATTCTCTTTGAATTTTCTAATAAATATTGATGTAGAAATGAATTTCAAATTAAAATCTTTGAAAATTTGAACTTTTTATACATTTAATTAAGAATTCTATAGAATTAATTTTTCTCCATAAGTTTAATGAAATTTTTTTTAATTATTTGAAGTTTTTAATTTCTAGTATATTTAATTAAAAAATGTCAGAATAATCGAAATTTCGAAAAATTAAATTTTAAACAAAAGAATTTGAAACTTCACAAAGGACTTTTTCAAAAATTACTTTAAAAAAATTGACATAAAGAAGAATTTTAGTTGAAAATTCTAGAAGTTAATAATCGTAATGATAAAAATAATTTTTGAAGAAGTTACAGTAACAAATTTATAAGTTTTAATTATTATAAAACATGACTCTGAGTCGAAGACTCGGATTGATCGATTTCTTCATGTTTCATAATAATATTCTTATGTTATTGAATTTCAAATTTTTTAATATCTTAATTCCTATAAAAAAAATTATTAAATTTTTTTTTTTAATAATTAAGTTATTAATATTTTGAATAATTTTCGTTTTAAAAACCTGGAAAAATTCTGTGTTTTAACCTGGAAAAGTCAGGAAATTTGAAAAGAGCAAAAGCGTGGCAACCCTGTTTAATTTTTTTTACTTCACATTTTTTTAAACCTTTTAGTCACACTGTTAGGATAATAATCAAAAAAGTGTGAAAGTTATTTTAAATATACTTTCTTAGGGTCATTAAAGACGAATCCAAAGTCAAATTTGCAAAATTCAAAATGGCGAATACAACAATATCAAACTCAAACATTTTGTTTAGTATTAAACTGAAACTATCAGAATAATAGCGGAAAAATTAAATGTAAGGTACATTTTTATAAATTAAAAACATTCGTAAATTCCTTTTTTTTAATTGAAACGTTTGGGAGAGTTAAAAATATTTTTTACCACTTTCCTTAATTAATATCATTCTATTTATTTTCGAATAAATTCTTTCATTTTAAAAAATGAAAAATAATAAAAAAAAATAATGACAAATATAAAAATGATATTTATGTTCTTTACTTATCTTAATTAAATACAATCATAATCATATTTTAATTATATTGTAATTATTGTAAAAAGTTTTAAAAACTACTAAATAAAGGTGAAATTGCCATATAGCAACAAGATAGAAATCCAATGATAAGAGAAGTTTTTTTTCCACAATCGAGCAATAGGAAGCAGAAATTAGCATTTCACAGTAATTTGAGTTGAAAGTCTATTTAAGCAACAAGCTTTACCTGATAAACCTCATTCACTCTACTTGATTTTAGAAAATCGATCGTAACACAGAATTGTATTACACCTCCCTAAAGCTCACAGGCAGTACACGTCGATGTAATACTGCTTTTAAAATCATTATCCCACTGCTTTTATTTTACCATTTATTACCCTTCATTTTTATTACACTTACACATGAAACCAACGAAATCTCAAAATCAATACAATGTCCTTTTAAAATTATCATTTTACCTTATTGTCAATAATAATAATAATAATAGAAATAATAAATACTCTCATTAATTTTGTACTGAAAATACCTCAAATAATTGAATCACTTATTCCATAAATATTTATTAAAAAAGGACATTTTAATTTTTAATGTAATTAAAAATAAATTCATTTTATTGCACTGCAGTGTAGAATAATTAATGTTTAACATAAAATGCAAAAATATTCAATAATGAAAAGTATTATTGGTTAATAATTGGATTGAAATGATATTTAATTTGATGTAAAATAATTTTCAAAAATAACGAAAATATTAATAAAATCAAAATAATACTTATAGCTAATTAATTTCTCAAATACAAATTTTCGAACAAAATTTACCAAAACTCAAAAGCCTCGATAAATAATTAAATAATTAAATAAATAATCAAAAATAGTAAATTTTAATGTAAAAATTTCTATTTCTATACTATACATATCTCTATTTTTTTCAATACTAACAAAAACAAATTTTCAATTATCACAATGTGATAATTAATCATATTAGGATATTCAATAATAATGGTAATAAAAATAATCAGATAAAAATTAAATTAAGCATAGAACCATTATAATAGTGAATTAATTGTGTCTCACAATTTGTTCATAGGAGGGTCCACGAAAAATGAGCAATACGTATATTTACTAGAAGAAGTTGCCATCTCTCTAAACCTGTAGGTACATCATTATTATGAAGTTCTATATTAATTTGATTGGTAATATTATCCTCACTTGCCTTAGAGTTGACTATTTAAAACGAATTTTTCAAATATCATGAAAAACGAAGTAGATGCTTTCGAATTTGATCCACTTATCCTGAAATAATTAATTAACTTGCAAATAAATAATAATTATAATAATAAAAACTAATAATAATAAATTTAGGTCATTAATAATATAAATAAATCTTTTACTTTCTTTTAGTTTATTTCTATAATAATTTTAAATAGTTTTTTAAATATATTTTTAATTATAATTTTATTATTAATTTTTAGTTTATAAAAATAACAATTATTACTATTATCATTACTATTTATTATTATTTTTTTATTACTATTATTACTAATATTTTTAAAAATTTTCCAAATAAACGTGAAGTTAGAGTGAAGTGAAAACAAAGTAAAGTGAAAGTGAAGTGACGAAAAAGAGAGAAAGTGAAGTAAAAATTAAATGAAAGTGAAAGTGATTTAAAAGAGAAGTGAAAGTGACTTTAAAGTGAACCAAGTGTGATTTGAAAGTGAAGTGACACTAAAGTGAGAGTAAAAGTGATTCAAAAGTGACTTTAAAGTTTAAAGTGAAGGAAGCGTGATTTAAAACTTTAAAAGTGAAGTGAGAGTGACTTGAAAGTGAAATGAGAGAAAAGAGAGAAAGTGAAGTAAAAATTAAATGAAAGTAAAAGAGATTTGAAGGAGAAGTTAAAGTGACTTTAAAGTGAAGTAATTGTGATTTAAAAGTGAAGTGAGAGTGACTTGAAAGTGAAATGAGAGAAAAAAGAGAAAGTGAATTAAAAATAAATTAAAAGTGAAAGTGATTTGAAAGAGAAGTTAAATTAACTTCAAAGTGAAGAAATTGTGGTTTGAAAGTGAAGTGCGACATGGAAGTGAGAGCGATTTGAAAATAAAGTGCAAGTGTAGGGTTACAAAAAAATCCTTTTTATTCGAACGTTAATTATTTATTAAAAATAAAATTTTTACATTAATTTGTTAACAAAAAATTTATCCAATAATAATGTTTTTAAAGAATGACGAGATTATTAATAAAAAAACGAAAAAGCCTTTGCGAATAAAGAATTTCAAAATTAAAAACGAATTTAAAATTTAAAATTTCATTCTTTTCGTAAAGAACTAATTTTTATACTATTATACATCTACGTAAAGTATATAATTTTATGCGGAGAAATTTTGTGCTTTTCTAAACAAACTTACGTTTCAACGCGCTTTCTTGGAATAAAAGCTAATACACACAATGCTTGAAAAACCAACAATGGTTTTGTAATTTTTTTCTTTTTTTTTTGTTTTTTTTTTCTCGTATGAAAGTAGTTGAATCGGGAATTCTAGTTTTTCACTCTTTCATTCTTTGCCATTCATTTATTTTTAGACGTACCTGTGTGTACTTTTTTTTCGTTCTTTCTTTCTTCTTGTTCTTCTAGAATCAAAAAAGCGATTTCATTTCAGTCCAGCAAGTAAACATAAAATGTGCATCTCACGTTTTTCTCTCCTACCACTTCAATTTGACTTTTCTTTTACATTTCCGTGTACTTGGCGTGCCGACGACACTTTTAAGAGCTTTTTGTAAACTGCTTTTAATGCATATATTAAAAGGTCTCAAGTAGGTGCAAGTAGGATTCTCTGTAACAAAAAAATAAAAAAAGGATGGGAAAAGAAAAAATAAGCATCAACTTCATTTTATTCATGATGTATTTATATATATAGTATATATATATAACTTGTATAAAACTCTAAGACATTTTATAGCGAAACGATCCACTAGAACTCGTATTTCGTTCGCTTTCCATACTTACTTGCTTTGCTTCGCTTAAATATTAACCACTTTCTTTACGACTTGTGAAGTACAACTTCTGTAAACTTTCACATTTATTGATACACAAATTTTTCAACTTTCAAAATTTCAGTTTTCTTTTACATGCCAAATATTGCTTTACGTTTATTTTTAGTGTATTTGAAAAATTTATTATCATACTATAGCTGTGATGGTTGTCTTCGATGGATTTTTTCGTAAATAGAGAAAAATTAAAATTTTTATCCTTACATTGCTTAAAATATTTTTTTAATTTCAGTAGTATTGGAAAATTATAGTCGGGCAGTAGTGAAAATTTGTTTCAATCGGACTGAATAAATTCTTAAGTATGTGAAACTTAGTTTTCAGTAGTAAAGATCAAATTTTAGTCAGACGAGTATTTTATTTTTATAAGAGTCTATTAAATCTAAGTTTCAGTAGTAGAGGACAGATTTTAGTCAGACGGACAGTTTATTTTTATAAGTCACTTGAGCGAAAGTAGATAAAAAGCATTATAGTCAGACTACACTTGTTTGAATCAATCTAATTCCAGTTTTAGTAAATACAAAATTTTAATTATAATTATAAAAAAAATAATTAATTCCAAGCAATGTACAGATAAAAGTCTCACTTTATTGATGCAGATATTAAAAGTGAAAACATTTTATAATTCGAACTTAACAACACAGTATTTCATCATCATTTGCGCTTATTGGAAAATTGCAAATATTTAATAAAATTGAAAAATAATGGAATTTTTTCCCTCTTGCAATTTTTGTTTTTTTTTTTAATTGAAAGTGTGTTTAAAAATGTTGTTGGCTATTATAGGAAACAATTTGAATATTTTTGTTTTATAAATTATGAGAGGCTTTTGAGCTTTGTGACAAACGTGTTCTCATTCACATTCCCTTTCATCACTAAAGTGTAGTGCCTTTCAATATAACAGAGTTTCATTGAAAAAAAAATAAATCTTCATTAAACTTTGCTTTTTTAATCGACAGACACGAACACATATTTTGAGGTCAGCATAAAATTTTTAATTGATTTGATGAATTTTTGAAACTCGAAACAAAAATTAACAGAGTGCTTCCAGTTAAAGAGAAATTTTTTTTAAAAACGTTTTACATTTGAAAAAAACCTCAAAAATATGTTATTTTACCGTTCGTATCAAAAGTTAGGCAAACGGAAATTTCAATAAGATAAAAATATAAATAAAAAAAATATATAAATCATAACGATAGAGGTAAAAAATAATTCAAAAAGGGATTTGTGTCAATATATTATTAAATCAGGAAAATAGAATTATTAAAATATTTATTGGTGTAAAATTAACAATTTAGAGCTATGTGGATATAAAAAATAAGTAGAAATGCTTTTCTGTTGTTATTATTAAATTAGAAAATAAATTACACAAAATGGAAATTTGAAATATTTATCGAATAAAATTTACTTAGTAAAAAGGAAATTCAATTATTTTTAATGATTTTAAAATTATTACTTCTCGACAACTAAAATGTAAAATGACAAACTAAAATGAATTTCGTGTCTGACAAGAGCTTTCTGTTTTCACTTAAAATTCATTTGCAAGTCTTATTCAATTAAACTGCTTGAAATTTTCATTTTATTTCATATCTTTTGGAAGTTTTGAATTTTATGAAAAGTTTTAAGGAAACATAAATATTTATATACACTGTCCTGTTAATGAGATAGCTTAAAATTTTAAAAAAATTAACAAAAGTATTTTTTATTTGAATTTTTTATAATATTTAACTTAATGTATAAATAGTTAATAAATTTACAAAAATAAACGTTGTAAATATATTTAGTAAACAAACGTGGTTGATAAATTTAATAAATATTATGAGTAAAAAAATTTAATAAATTTATAGTAAACAAATTTAGTTAATATTATAATTTTTTTTTCTATTATAATATTATAATAGAACTTAAAGATTTTTAATTAAAATTTATTTTTATAAAAATGAAATATGAATTATAATATAGTTTTAATATTATTATAACTATCATATAATATATTCTTATACAGGAAATTCAGGGAAAACCTTCAATTTTTTCAATTTTTGAAAATAATTTCTTTTTAAATAACTTAAATCTTGAAAAACTATCATAAAATAATGACTTACAAATTAATAAATGTATAATTTTACTTAAATATTTCAAAATTATTTCTATTTTAAAAGAGTTGCGTTTATAATTTTCATAAATAAGTAAACTTCAAACGGTTTCAATTTGAAATTTTATAAAATTTCAATTTTGAATAAGTTTTATTAGAAATTTTAAACAACTTAGATTTTAAAAAAAATTTAACATACATATTTAATTAATTATCAAAGAAAATGGATTTATAGAAGAATTTTAGTTAAAAGCACTAAAAAAATTGAATTTTGAAGAAGTTACAAATGATTGCAAAAATCCAATTACTTTCAAAAGTAATAAAATTCTTATCACAAAATTCAATTATGTTCAAAATTGAAAAAAAATCTTGTCAAAATCTTAATTATCTTTATAAATAATAAAATTCTTCTTCAAAATTCAATTATTTTCAAAAATTTTTAATAAAATTCTTGGAAAAATTTTAATTATTTTCAGAAATTTTCCTAATTTCCATAATTTTCAATATCTTTACTAATTTAATAAAACTATCTAAAAGAAATTAATTATTTAAGAAAATTTTTAATAAAATTGCACGCAAACATTTAATTATTTTTATAAATAATAAAAATTTCACAGGAATTCAATTATTTATAATTTTTTTTGTAATTTTTTCTCAATAATTTAAATAATTTTCATAAATAATAAAACTCATTGGTGAATTTCAATTATTTTTAATACAATTTTAATCGAATTTCTTGAAAAATGTAACTATTCTTAAAATGTTTATTAAAATTCGTAAAAATAATTCAATTATTTAAAAATTTGGTAATAAAATTCTTTATAAGAATTAAATTTTAAGAAACATTCAATTATATAATGTACTCTTGTATTTAAATAATAGAATTCTTATAGAATTTTCTTATAAAAATTGATTTAAAAATGAATTTTAGTTAAAATTTTAGATAATAATTGAATATATAAAAACAATTTTTAAGAAGTTACAGTAACAATATTCTTATAACATAAAATAATTATTCTATCTCTCGATAACAATATTTTTAAACTTGTTTAATTTCAAAAAGGTTTAAATTTGAAATTTTTGAAAATCTTAATTCCTATATGGAAAAATAATAATAATCATCAGAATTTTTTTCACTTCTTTTCATTAAAAGACTAAAATTTTGTTAAATATTATGTTTTGTCAAATTGAAATTATGCAGATTTTTGTTCTTTACTTCTAAACAAAATTAGAAAATTGTTAAACAACTGTGATTTAAGAAATAGAAAATTTATTTATTTTGCATTATTTTTCTTTATGAATCACAATTTTTTTAAACAAAATTATTAATTTGTTTTAGAAAAAGAAGAAAAATATTTGCACAATTCCTATTTTTAATCTTATTTTTGGAACAGGATTTTCCACAGGAATTAAGACATTCAAAAATTTCAAATTAAAAACTTTTTTAAAATTAAACAGTTCATAAAAGTATTGTTATAAAACATGAAGATATCGATTGCTTTGAGTCAAAAACTCGGAGTGATCGATTTCTTCATGTTTTCTAATAATTAAAGATGACTGAGAGATAAAATCATTATTTTATATTATAAGAATATTGTTACTGTAACTTCATCAAAATTATTTTCATCATTTTAATTCAATTATTATTTTCTAGAATTTAAAATTATTTTTTATGAAAATAATAATTGAATTGTTTACAAAAATTGTATTATTTATGAAAATAATTGAATTCTTTTTGGGAAATTTTATTAAAATAGTAGATATTGAAAATCATTGAAATTAAAAAAAATTTTGAAAATAATTGAAATTAGGGCAAGAATTTTTTTTAACATTTATGAAAATAATTGAACTTTGGAGAAGAATTTTGTTATTTATAAAGATAATTAAGATTTTTACGAGAATTGTTTCAAATGAACATAGTTGAATTTTTTAAGAAGAATTTTATTTTTTTTAAATAATTAAATTTCTGCAATTATTTGTAATTTTTCTAAAATTGAATTTTTTTAGTGTTTTCAACAAAAATTTAAATTAGAAAATTTTTAAATTCTATTATTTTGAAAATTGTTAATTTTATTTGAAAAAAGGCAGCAAGAAGTTAGCTGTGCGCTTAGCGCGCGAATTGTTGCTAGTTGTAAATAAATTAATTATAAAGTGAATATAAATTAATACATAAAACCTATAAATTCATATAAAAATTTATTAATAAAATTTTGTTCTGTTTTCGATTTTTTTTTCACTTTTGATTGACAGCCTTTCAAGCCGGAATTTTCTGACCTGGATTATGCAGATGTGGACTACCGATCGTATGGGCCTATAAACTATAAAGCTGCAAGCATCGCTCTGCTACAAAATCGAAAACAACAACAGCAGCTGTTAGAACGAAGGCCACAGATGTACGGCGTTTCTGACGACAACGAGGAACTTCTGTAAAAGTGATCCTTTCACACGTCCTTCAAAGTGCCATCATTTAGTATACCCGCAACCAGGAAATAAATACGACTCGATCGGTATGAAGTCGCCTACTTTATACATAATTATAAATAAATCAATATAAATATATAAATATATATGTATAAATAATATTTTGTACATAAGCGCGGAATTCAAAAATTTAAATTCACAAGCATTCTTCAATTCTTAGTTAAAAATTAAAATTAACGAAAATCTTTATTCTAAATTTCAAATTTTAAATTCTTTGAAAATTTTCATTTTTGAACAATCTTAATTTGATTAAATTAAATATAAACTTACGAAAATTTTTTTTCTTTTTTAAATTATAATTTAAATTTTTTGAATTATCATTTAGTTCAAAGATTTAAATATGAATGAAAGAAAATTATTAATTTTCTTCTAAAAAGGAGAATTTTAGCGTTATTTTTTGTATTTAACTTGAAACATGAATTTCCTTTGGTTGTCGGTGACATTTTAAGATAGTTCTTATTTGATTGAAAAGTAATATAGAGTTCAAAAGCGTCGATCTCGTTTTGTAAAAATTTATTGCATTTCAAAGAACTTGAAATCGAAATTTTCAATAAAAGGAAAATACGTATTTCTTGAAGCGTTACATCGTTTTTTACTAGAATGCTCGTAAATTTATTTCCGTGCCAGGTGTGTTCTGGGATCAATCTAATATCTACGTCTCAGGGCGATAGTCTAAGATGAAGGACATACCTTTTCAATCGCGACAATTCTCTTTCCACAATTTTCTACAAAAAAAAAGAAAGAAAGAAGAAGAATCACTTTTTACGAAAAACCGAAAATTTTTCAATTCTTTTTTTCATATAAAGAAAAACTTCTCTCCCCCGTCTTCCAAATACTATTCAATATTTTTAAATAATTTAATTACACTCTCATTTTAAATATTTTTTTTATTTTTCATTACTCAGGTAATTTTGTTGTTATTATTTTCAAGTATATTATTAGGAATAAAGAAGAGATTGTTTCTATTTAAAAAGAAAGAATGAATTTTCACTCGAAAAATTATTAAAGTTCAGTTGAAAAAAAATTGATATATATATTTTTTTTAATATCAAGTTTAATACGAGCTTTTTCATTATAAATCCTAGAAAACTGTTGATACTCAATGGGAGAAAAAAAAGGAATAAGCAAAGAAAAAGTGAAGAAAACTTTGAATTTCCCCTCGTCCGACCAAAAAGTTTCTTTACTACTTAAATGTCCTCACAAATGTCTTTGGTTGGCAGTAAAGTTTTTAATTTTCTTGAATTTTATTTTTTTTTCAACTTGAAGAGAAATTTTCTTCATAAAAATCGTTAAGGGACAAATATTTAATTATTGCGAGGAAATGAAAATTTTTTAATAACTAAAAAATTATTTTAAAATACTTTTTTATTTGTTTATTGAAAATAAATTAAATAAATCAAATAATACTTAAGAAAGTTGAATTCTTCAAATCTTCAGTTTTTAATTTTCAATTTTTTACAATTTTTTTATGTAAAAATGTTACAGAAAAAAATCCCAAAAAATTCATTTAGTTCGTTAATTTTTAAAATTTGAATTTAAATCCGTTTTTACATCAAATATTCCAAAAAATATATTTCTCGAAACTTTTTATGAAGCTAATTTTGCAAAATAAATTTTTTCCAAAAATTAGCAAAATCTTAAAATAATAACAAAATAATAAAATCTTTAAAATAATATGAAACTTAATTTTCAAAAATTGAATTTAAATACGTTTTTACATGAAATATTCTAAAAAATACATTTTTAATAACATTTTATTAAAATAATTTAGCAAAATATGAGATTTTTCACAAAAGCTTAGAAAAATCTATTTTAAAATATTATCTTTTGCCATATAAGGCAATGTAAAAAAATCTTTCCACCCGGGATATAAAATAGATTATTTAAATATAATATTCTCTAGTTTCATATTTTTATTTAAATATTTATGTTTGTATATGGAAATTTTTTTTCCACTTGGGATGTGAAGAATCGTTATTTAAATATAATTCTATTTTTATTTAAAGTCCTTTCTATTTATTTTAATATTTGTATTTATATTCTTATTGTTTTTATCCATATGAGTGAAAATGAAAAAGTCAGTTAAAAAAAATTTAGTAAAAAAGAAAATTTAAAACGAAATTCTTGATAAAATAATAATATTCAGATAGCGCAGTGAGAGTTCATTTTTTTTTTAATAGAACATTCAAAAAGGCCAGGAAAAGTAATAGAATTATCATCAAATGCCTTGTTCCACGCCAGAAACAAAATCTCATGTCACTTTTATTACGAGTTTAATCCCAAAGACTTTTTGATACTTAGTTTTTTTTTTATTTATTTTTTTTCATTTATTTTTATTAATATATTTTTATTTTAATTACATTATATTTTAATTTTATTTTAATTTTATTTTTCTTATATTTTTATTTTCTTTTTAATATATTTTTATTATATTTTCATTGTATCTTTCTTTCTTTCATTTTTATTTTCTTCTTTTTTACTTTCCCTTTCGTTGATATTTTTTTCATTTTACGCATTTTTCTAAATTCATTTTTCTTTCGTTGTTTCTTATTTCTGTTTTTCTTTTTTGTTTCTTTTTTATTTCATTTTCATTTAAATATTTACGTTCTTAATTTCTTTCTTTCTTTTCGTCTTTTCCTTCTTTTTCTCGCTTTCCTTTTATTTTCATTTTAATTTCTTTTTATTTTCTTTTTATTTTCTTTTTATTTTCTTTATATTTTCATTTTACTTTCTTTTTACTTTCCTTTGACTTTCTTCTAACTTTCCTTTTACATTCTCTTTACTTTCTTGTTACTTATTTCTACTGCGTTTTCATTTTTATTAATTTTTTTTTTATTTTATGATTAATTTTCTTTTTCTGTCTTAAGTCAGTGAAAAATTAAAAATCGCATTTTTTTTATTCAATCGCAAAAAAACAATTCATACATTTATATATAAATGTCGCCCTTCAAAAAACTGTTGCTCGGTGAATTGAATAGCTCGTAACGCAACAAAAAAAAATGCGCGCGCTGTGTATTGCATGTAAAAAAAATAAAAACAAAGATTAATAATTAAAAAAAAATTGTACAGTTAAAAATTTGAAAAATGCCAATCGATGCGTCTTAGCGTTGTAAAAAGTTATAAATAGTTATATATATATAAAGCATAAGGAAATAATTGTAGTTAATAGAATGTTTATATGAAAAAAAAAATTAATAAGAAGCCTAAAAAAACGACGTTACTCGATTTTTTGTTACGTTGAAAATTTATTGTCAACGATTTGTAATTAAATCCTGTGCAATACTCTGTTTCACGTTCACTGCTGTGCGTGATATTTCGGCGCTTTTGAGGCTTGTACAGATTTACAAACATAGATTAGGTCTCTAAGACCTACGCACGTGCCTCAATTATTATATTTTATTCGTCAAATTTCCTTCTTTTTTTAAATTAAATTTTATTTATAAATTATAAATTATTTTATTTATTTTATGACATAGAAATTTAGTATAATTACCTATGAAATTTATTACAATAAATTATTTTAATTTTTAATTAATTAAAATGTTATATTATACAAAACAAGTGAAATATTTTTTATTATATGTATAAATATTTTTAAAGTTGTTTAATATTTGAAAATATACACGAATAAAGTCTTTAAATAATTTAAATACGTTCTTTTTCGGTTATTAAATTATTTAAATACTGAATATGAAAAAGTACCAGTGAAAAATATATATATGAAAATATCAGCTTGATAATGTATAAAAACTAAAAGAAAAATTGGAATTAATGTTTTCGTGAAATATTTATTATTTTTAAGTAACGAAGATGTAACAATATTCCTTCTAATTAGAATTTTATACCTTCATAAAAATTGAGTATTTAAAATTTTTTTATTATATATTTGCATTTTGCTTTTAAATTATTTTAAATTATTTTGAATTATTTCAAATTATTTTAAATGATTCATAAATGAATTTTTATTATAAATGAGTGAACTGGATTCTCTGATATAGATGATATATTATAATCGTTCTATTTATTAACTGTATGTAAATGACACGTACATTTTATAGATTTAGTGCCATTATACACAGAGAGTTTTATTTTTCAAAAATTATTAAATGTGTATAATTCTACAATTATTGTTCATTTATTGAAAAAAAGTTGATATTTCTCAATAAAAAAAACCTTACATGACTTTTTAATTTTTATTTCAAAAAGTAGACATATCCTATTAGAAATTATTTTTTCTAGCAAAAAAAAAAATTCTACGAGGTTTATAGCAATTGTAATAAAAGTATTATAAATTAGTCGTTAATTTTAGTTGTCTTGTATAGAAATTTACTTTTCAAAATTAAAAATTTCAAATAAAAGAAATAAGAACTAATTACAATTTTTCTAAATATTGTCAAATTAGAAATTATATTTATACAAGAAGCTGTGTAACTTAGGAAAATATTTTTTTTGAAATAAAATTGTTAATAGTTAATTTTTAATTAAAAGCTGTTAAATTAGTATTTTTGAAGTTTTTCAGATTTAAAAAAATTATTTCTTTCTACAAAAGTGAATACTGTCCGAAGAGAATTAAAACAATAATATTTATTACAATAATGTATTTAATTTCTAGTTCTATTTAAGTAAAAATAATAAATAATTTTTTTTATTATCGAAATGAATAAGTTTAATTATTTATTAAATTTATTTATAAAAAAATTGCCATACTTTATATAAATTTTATGATAAAAATTCCAGATGGAATTTTTGAAAAAAGCTGGAAAGAATTAATTACTTTTTTTTATTGAGAATATTTTTTATTTATTTGAGTTTATTTTGTGAAATAAAAAATAAAGAGCACCATGAATGACCCAAGTTAGTAATAACCATAACGGGAATACTTGCAAAGTTCGAAATTGGAGAGACGGATAGAATATCCTCTAATATGAGACCGATATTGAGTATATTGCGTTCTGCATTGATGTCCCGTTTTCTATATAACATTACAGTTGCTGCAAACTGAATATCTTTGGGGTACTCTTTGACACAATATTGAAATTTGCCTTGAAGGATTTCATCCACCATTTGATAGTTCATGTATATGTGTGACTTAAACTTTCGTTGATATTTAGAATATTTAGTATCAAAGCTCTAAAAAGAATAAGTGAATAAATAATTTACTTATAAACTGAATTTAAAATTCTGAAAATGAAAAAAATAAAAAAATGTCAATTCCCAGGTTACACAGTCTCTAAAAATAATTTTCGATTTTTAAATTCTTTTAGTTTTTTCAGAATTCTTTACGTTTTAGAAAGTTTTATTTTTTGTTTACAAAAATTCATTTCTTTTTAAAAAGTTTTATTTAGTTTTCCAAAAATTCCTTTGGTTTTTAAAAGTTTTTTTCTTACTTTCTAAAAATTCTTTTACTATTTGAAAATTGTTTTAGTTTCTAGAGTTTCTTTCTGTTGCTTAAAAATTCTTTCGGTTTTTAAAAATTATTTAAAACATTTTAAAACTTTCTTTTAGAATTTAAAAATTTCTTAAGTTTTAAAGATTTTTTTTTAGAAATTCTTTAAGTTTTTAAAGATGGTTCTAGTTTTTAAAAGTTTCTTTCAGTTTTCAAAAATTAGTTATTAGATTTTAAAAATTCTTTAAATATTTAAAAAATTTTAAAACTTTCTTTCAGGTCTGAAAAATTCCTTCAGACTTAAAGTTTTCTTTCTAGATTTTGAAAATTCTTTACTCTCTTAATTTAAATCAGTTAAAAGTAACTAATTTAGATTTTTTTTTAGATTTGAAAAATTCTTTAAGTATTTAAAAACCGTTTTAGATTTTTAAATTTTCTTTTAGTTTTTTTAATATTCTTCTAGTTTTTAAAAATGCTCTTAGTTTATACAGTTTTCTTCTGATTTTTAAAAATTCTTTTAGTTTTTAAAAATTAATTTTTAGATTTTCAAAATTCTTTAAATATTTAATACATTTAAAAACAGTTTTAGTTTTTTTATTTTTAAAAAATTCCTTCAGTTTTAAGATTTTTTTTCCATTTTTATAAATTTTTTTTTAAATATTTAAAGATAGTTTTATTTGTTGAAGTTTTCTTCTGGATAGTAAAAATTTTTTCAGTTTATAAAATTCTTTTTCAGATTTTTCAAATTCTTTAAATATTTGAAATAAATTTTAGTTTTAAAAATTTTCTTTTAGTTTATGAAAATTCCTTCAATTTTTAAGTAATTTTTCTTAATTTTTAAAGTTTTCTTTTGATTCTTAAAAATTCTTTATGATTTAAAAATAATTTATTAAACTTAAAAAATTTTGTTTCAGTTTTTAAAACTTTTCCATCTGATTTAAAAAATTGTTTAAATATTTAAAAGTTGTTTTAGATTTAAAAATTTTCTATTAGTTTATAATAATTTATTCAGATTTAGAAAGTATTTAAAAATTCTTTTAGTGCTTAAAAATTTTCTTTTAGTTTATGAAAATTCCTTTAATTTTTAAGTCATTGTTCTTAGTTTTTAAAGTTTTCTTTTGATGCTTAAAAATTCTTTCGGATTTTAAAATAATTTATTAAAATTGAAAAATTTTCTTTCAGTTTTTAAAACTTTTCCGTCTGATTTGAAAAATTGTTTAAATATTTAAAAATTTTTTTAGATTTTTAAACTTTCTTTTAGTTTATAATAATTTATTCAGTTTTAGAAAGTTTTTTATCTTTGTTGTTAAAAAAATTCTTTTCAAGTATTTAAAAATGGTTTTAGTTTTTAAAATTTTCTTTTAATTCTTCAAAATTCTTGGAGTTTTTAAAATTCTTTCTAAAATTTAAAAAATTCTTTCAGTATTTCAGAACTGTTTTCTATTTTAAAATTCTCTTTTAATTTTAAAAAATTCTTTTAGCGTTTAAAAATTCATTTACAGTTAAAAATTTTCTTTTAATTTTAAAAATTCTTTTAATATTTAAAAATTCTTGTATAGCTCTTGAAATGTTTTTAATTTCAAAAATTAATGCGGAAGAAATGATTCCAAAAAAATTTAATTTTACATTCTAGGATAGGAAATAGTTTACAATTTTTATGATTTGTTAGAAGAAAATTTAGATTGACAGGAAAAAAATTTTTCGATTAACATTAATTTAAAACTTTCATTTTAAATTTAATTTAAAAATTTTTTTCAATTTAATTTAAAACTTTCGTTTTAAACTAGTGTTAATCAAAATTTTTTTTCCTGTCAATCTGAAATTTGAGTCAGAGAAAAAATCCAAAATAAAAAAAAATTGTCACATTTTTCCTTTATTTCCAGTTTTATCAAATATAAAAAACCGATTTTCTTTTTTTCTTTTTTCCTTCTTGATGTTATGGCACATATTGTTACTCTCCCAAAGGAATATTATGTCTGAGAAATCCAGGTTTAAATTTGTAGGAAAGTTAAATTATTGTCTTTTCTCTTCAGTACACTTTACATAAGTTAAAGTGCGCGTTGCATCTTCCGTCCGTAAGAGAGAACACTGTATGTATAATATTGTTGGAGAGAAAAGCGCCTCTAAAGCATCGGCTTCATAAACTCCTAAAATGCATATATATATATACAGACCCTCAACTCACCATATACCTTGGGATCGCTTTGCCTATATCTTATGTAACTACCGGTTGTACACAGGGTAAAACGAATTGTTGTTATTGTAAATCGTTTACGGCGCTACATTTTGTGTGGGATCTCAAAGTACTATGTGTGTGAGAGTGTGTATGCAAGAAGAAGGGTCTTTTAACGATAAAATGTATATATGTATACATATAGAGGTGTCTATGAAACATTAGGAGTGAGCGTGTAACGACATAACAATAAGTACTTTATACCTATTAACGGTGAGAATGTGGAATCCATTTTGAACAAAATTTGTCGACGAATCATAGTTAGCCGTAAAGTGCGATAATTATTGTTTTCACTGGAGAGAATTGGAAAATTTCTCTCATATACGTTCGCTAATAAAAAGAAGAAAAATATTTTTTTAGTTGTACTACTTTAATTTCTTTTTTAAATTCCACACTAAGAAAAAAATTTATTTGATTCGCTATAAAGAAATTTCTTCTTGCTATACAAATATTTATTCTCTATAAATAAATTTCTTTTTGCTTTACAAACAAATATTTATTCACTATAAATAAATTATTTTTTGCTATACAAATAATTTATTTGCTAGACAAATAATTCATTTCATATTCAAATAATTTATCTGCTATAAAAATAATTTATTTGCTATAAATAAATTTCTTTTTGCTATATAAAACTAAATTTTCATTTGATAATAGAATAGATATTAGAATCAAATAAATTTTTCCATCAGTGCAGTTAAAAATCAGATTTGTTTACAACCAAAAAAAAAAAATTGTGGTTAAAAATATTTATTGTATCCACCAGAATGTACTTTTTTTTTGTCAAAGTACTGCGTGACTTGTGTACACTCACTGCCTTTCTCCAACACTTAATATTCAACGTGCCAGCAATGAAATAAATTATTTTATGTTTTCACGTGTGAAAAACAGTTAATTTAAAATCTATTCGTGTTTTCTCATTACTTTTTGAGAAAAAATTTCCGAAAAAATTAGTAAAAAAAAAAAAATTCTGTCCTTATTAAATTTTACTCTTTCAATATACTGTTGTTTACATTATCAGTTCTCTGTGAATAATTACAGAAGAAAAAAGATACTCTCATCTCGCAAACAAGATTATGGTAAAAATAATTAGAAAATAAAAAAAGAATTTTTTATTTTTTCAGTAAATTTCTATTTTTACTTTTAGGGGATAATTAATTATATGCCAATTAGCCATTAAGCCAAACAAAATTTACCAAATTTTCCATTAAAATTTGACTTCTCAAAATAATTAACGAAAATTAATTAATTGCAATAATTAAATTAATTGTAATAATTAAATTAATTGTAATAATTAAATTAATGGCAATAATGAAAGTAATTGTAATATTTAAATTAATTACAATAATTAAATTAATTACAATAATTATCATGATAATATCGCGATTATTTAAAATTTCCAAAAATAATCAAAAATTTCGTCTATCTTAAATTTGTGATAGTAATTAATTTAATTGAAATGTCCTACTAATGTAATTGAATTTGAGAGATATCGTAAATTCTGTTTTTGAAGGGGCTTATTTGTTTGAATTATAATAAAAGAAATAAAATAAGGGACATACATATATATATGTGCTTTATACATAAAGCAAATACAACAAAGAACAAAGTCCAGTCTGGTCCAGCTGTTTCTATTAATTGCAACAGACACAGTTTGAATACAGCTTACGGCCGGAGCTAATTCAATCCATGCACTTTAGATGTAATGCAAATACCTGACCGCTCGCAGTTTCAAAGTGAACTTTGTCGAGGAATTTAATTCAGCAGTCCCTCCATGTATATACAAACTATATGGGACCTTAAAGGTGCTGTGTTATTATATAAAATAATTCCCAACAGATTTAGGATGCATGAATATTATTATAGTGTCCCAAAAAAATACAGAGAACAACATTTTTTTTTACTAGAAAATTGATGTAAATTTTGTAAATGAAATAAAAAAAAAAGATTGTCCCTAAAGTTAAAAAAGAATTTTTAATAGAATTGTCTTTCGTTAAAGTAATCGAATTTCGAAGAAATTTTGTCGAAACTCCTTTTTGTGAAATAAAAATAGAAATTTTTCTTTTAAAATTCGGTTCATAACAAAATCCTTCATTCTTGAATATAATAGTCTAAAAATAAACTTCATTCACGCATAGAATATTAGAATTTCTCTCGAATACGTAATTCAATAATTATAGATTCAGCAAAAAAAAGAAAATTCTTTTTTCTATCAAATAAAATTGGAATAAAAATTCTATCTATCAACTTTTTATCGGAATATTCATGCAGTATATGGATTTTAACAAATATTGTTGTTTTTTTCAAAGAGAAATTTAGACAAAAAAGGAAAAAGTCACCGCATAGAAAAAACTGGAGAAAAAGAAGATATGCAAAAACGAAACAGTGAAAAAGATTGAAAAAATTTTTCATATTCAATGTTTGCGACTTGAGAGTAAAATAAAAGCAATTTATGTACTAATTTTTAATTTCTACCCAAAAAAAAATTTTATTTTACACCCAAAACTTGAATCAGGGAAAAATTTACAAATTTCAAAATTCAAAGTAGAAAATTTCTTTCATAAATCTGATTTTTGCTTCTAAAACAAAAAATATTTAATTCCATTTGAATTTCCAGTATAGTTGTCAGTGAAACTAACTGAATAAGCAAAAACGTCTCCTCGACAGAATATTGAAATCAATAAAATTCCCCCTCCTAATTCACATTTTATTAGAAGAAAAAATCTTTATATACATCTGTTACAGAAATTTTTTTCTTCCCTAAAAAGTATTTACAAAAAAAATTGTTTACAACCTTTTTTTAAAAAATATAATTTTTTAAAAAAATGTTGTAAACAATTTTTTTTGTAAATTGAACAATAAATGTTGAAAAGAAAATGTTTTGAAAAAAGTATCAAAGAAAATTGTTGTTTTAAATTATGATAAATATAATTTTTTTTCTACCAAAAAAAAAACTTATTTCCTTGTAAAGAATTTTTATATTAAAAGTATTGTAAATATTGTTATATTTTTCCTTTTTGTTGCGATTTGATCAAAGAAGCTTTTGACAAAAAAAGAGGCATTCATATTAAAAAAAAAAAAAAAAATGGCTCATACCTGTCTTCTTCTTTTTTTTTTTTACAAGAAATGTCTTTAAAAAGGGAAAAGATGTTTGTATATTCACTTTATTGCTGCACGTGCCAAACATTCTCGCGATCACTTTCCAAGTGAACGCGCCTTTTTCCGTATACCTAAACACGCGTCGTTTTAAACGCACACATGCGCGACACATATGTATTGTAAGTAAGATGTAACGGTATTTTATTAAATGAACCGAAAATAAATGTTATGAATTATAGATGCGATGTTATAAAAATTTCAGTCTTTTATTATTTTTACCCCTTCAACAAACAACGAAATTCCATTAATCTCTTATATTTTTACTGAATAATATAAGACATGATCTAAATTTATATGAAAAAAAATTACTGCATCGCGCAAAATAAACTGGTAAGTATTTTTCTGCGCTTTCTAATTCATATAAAATTAATTGAAAACCTAATAAAAAAATTAATAAATCAGACTTATAGGTATTTAATTATTCAAATTAAAAGTATTTTTGTTTTGAATTATTAGTATTTTTTTCATTAATATTTCCTATTATTATTATTATTATTATTATTATTATTATTTTTTTTTTTTATTTTCATTATATTTATTATATTTTATTATTATCCTATTTTACAGTTTACGGTTTATTTTGCAACTGAAGAAAATGTAGAGAAAATAAATAAATAAAAAAGTATTATTATCACCAATTCTAAGATAAAAATAAATTTTTAATTTAAATTTTTTCATCGCATGTGTGCAAGGATATTGTGTATTTATTAATTTTTCAGATTGATAAAAGAAGAAAAAAAAAGGTAAGTGAAATTAATTAATTTTTATCACAAATTCCCAATGCAAAATCCATACGAGTTTGATGAAAAAAAAAAAAAATCGAAAGAAGACGCGTATATGAGAACATGGAAAAATTTAATTTTCCCTATACTGGTATATGGCTGTTGAAAAGTTCGCTAATCATGTCGCGCTCTAATTGTTTCTTGTCGTTCACACGTGATACTGCTGAGAGTAAAATTGAAATATATAGATGTAAATGAAAATATCATGTTTGCCAGTAAACGAGACTCATTTATTATTCAAATCCATTTAAATTAGTTTTTATTAATTAGACATTCATGACAATGAAAAACTATACGTTTCTTATGGCTGTATTCAATTTTTTTTTAACTATCGACCTATCAGAGACCATCCGGAATATGGAAGGAATAAATTTTTGTATAATATTTGGTATAAATTATTGCTGAAGTCTAATTGCGATATTAACACATTGAACGAAATTTTCCCTGTTTTTGGTTATCAGTAGTGAAAGACAGTTTTAGTAAGACATGCATGATTATTTATTTAATTTAAATAGCAGTATTAAAATTGAGTTTTAGTCAGACGAAACTTATCAGAATTCTGCAATACTAGTTTTCAGTAGTAAAAGTCAGTTTTAGTCAGGCGGACAAAATTCTATTATTTAATGTAAGAAGCAGTAGTAACATTGAGTTTTAGTCAGACGAAATTTAACCAAAGTCTTTAATTTTTGTTTTAAGTAGTAAAAGTCAAGTTTAGTCAGACAGACTCAGTTATTTTATTTTATTTTATTTAACCCTAGAAGGAGTACGTTAATTTACTCACCCTCTAAGGAGTAACTGGGGTGTCCCGACACCCCACGCTTTAAACTTGTTTTATAAGGTTTATATTTGACGGAAAAAAAATTAATTATAATGAATTGATTGGTTTTTTAGTAAGGAATACAATAATATTATTCATATTTTGATAAATTAAAAATAATTTTGAAAAAAAATCATAAAAACCCAAAAAAACACCAAAAAATTGCAAAATTGACTTTTTTCACAAAAACGTTGTAGTTTTTTAAAAAATTTGACTAATTTAAAAACTATTTTAAGTTTTTTAAAGTTAAATAGATACACTTTTAGGGGAAAAAATTAGTTTTTGTATTACTTTCAAAAAAACATAATTATTTGAACATCCGAAGTGAAAGAAATTAAAGACAATTGACGAATAGTGAAAATCATAAAAATGAACTATAAAATGGACTTAAACAATTAATTTTTTACTAAAAATGGTGTTATAAATTTAAAATTTTACAAACTTAATATATCTGAATATATTAACATTAAAATTAATAACTTATGAAATGATTCTGTAAATTAATATTTAATCAAAGTTTTAATTAACAATTCTTAATACCTCTAATATATGTTAAAATATTATTATCAATATAGAATTTATAATTTAAATTGGACTGTCATATACTACATTTTTCTGAATTAGAATTTAATTTCTGACTGTAGAGAAAGCACGGAAATTTTTAATAAATCTTAACTCAAATTTCATAAGTTGTTACAAATACAGAATGTCTATTTTTCATAAAAATAGAATTTTTGTATAAAAATGTTTCTTTTTTATAAAATACAACTTTTTCATGCATAACCTATTAATTTACACTTTATCAGATGATTTTAACTGATTAAAAACGATTTTTTTTTAAAGTTTGAATTTACTTACCTTGACAATTTTTCTAACGTTAGGGAGTAACTGGGGTGTCCAGACACCCCAGTTACTCCTTCTAGGGTTAAGTATCAGTAGTAAGATCGAGTTTAAGTCAGACGAAGCTTATCTGAATTCATCAATATTCGTCGTCAGTATTTTATAAAATTATACCTAAATACAGGAAAGAGGAAACCATATTTTCAGTAGTAGACGACTTTTTTAGTCAGACGGGAGCTTTTATTTTCTTTAATTTATTCAATTAATTAATTAATTAATTTTAGTTTAATTGCAAGTAAATTTTTAGGTTCATTGAAAGTAGTACAATTGAGCAACATTGCGGTAAATTTCATAATATTTATACAATATTGTCAATGTTGATGCAAGTTTAGATGTCGTGGAGGTTTTTTGTATTTTTAGTAGTAAAAATTAATTTTTGTCAGACGCACCCTTTCTTAAATATATTGGACAAATACTTTTAGTAGTAGAAAATAGTTTTAGTAAGACGGATGCTTATTTATTTAACTTAATAGAAAGTAGTAAAACTGAATGTCAATCAGACATAATTTCATCTAAATTCTTGCAATTTTAGTTTCGGAATTAAATGTTAATTTAATCAGACAATAATTTTTCCAAAAAGAATTGAACATAATTTTTCAGTAGTAGAGATTAGTTTTAGTCAGACGAGCGATATTTTCTTATTAAATTTAAGTTAAAGTGGTAAAATTAATTTTTAGTCAGACGTAATTTCTCCGAATACATGTAATGCTAATTTTAGTATTAACAGTCAGTTTTAGTCAGACAGGCACTAAATGTATTATTGTATAGTTTCAGTAGTACAAGTCAATTGTTGTCAGACGATACAATTCTGAACCATTATTTAGTAGTTTAAAATAGTTTTTCTCAGACGGATGCTTATCTACTTAATTTAATTGCACTTAGTAATTATTAACTTATAGTCAAACATAATTTATTCAAATTCTCCTAATTTTAATTTCAGTAGTGCATGTAAAGTTTTAGTCAGACATGAATTTTTCCAAATGATTTTAACTGCATTTTTCAGTAGTTATAATAGTTTTAGTCAGGCGGATTTTCCTTTCTTTATGTTATTTAATTTGAAGTAGTACAGCTGCGTTTTAGTCAGACTTTATTATCAAAACCCTTATATTTTTTGTTTTTCTTGTAAATATACCTACAAAAATAATACACCTCAATATACCTAAATATAGGAAAGAGGAAACAATATTTTCAGTAGTAGACAATTTATTTAGTCAGACAATTGCTTTTATTTTCTTTACTTAATTAAATGAATTAATTAATTTTACTTTAATTTAATGTAAATTATTTATTTTATCAAAAGTAGTATAATTGGGTTTTAGTCAGACAAAACTTATCGGAATTTTTCAAAAATTAATTTTCAGTAGTAAAGTCAGTTTTAGTCAGACATTGTCTTCATTTTTTTATTTTTTTTCATTTTTATCAATACTTATTGTTTATAAATTGTGTATCAATTCACTTATATATAAAAGGGGACAAAAATTGATAAATAAAAAAGAAAAATAAATTCTTTTGTAATTTGAAACCTTTTATATGGGTGCGAAAACAATCTTTTTGTATGTATATACATTTATATATATACAATACACATATATAGTGGAAGTTTCTTGGAAATTCGAGCTCATGTAGTTGTCTGCATTGGATAAAAGTTACATTCCCGGAAGAAAATCTTTCGACGAGGAAGAATCACTCTTCATTCTGGGCTAGCATTTCCTTGTATTCATCTCAGGTTCTCTACCGTTTTCGACTTTCCTCTGACTCAAGGCTTAAGGATAAACGAGTTGTAAGAGAGGGAGAGAGGGGGGAGAGAGAAGGAGGATGAGAGCTTGGTGTGAGAATAGGAGTGTGAAACGAACGTAATTGAGCGAAACGGGGTTGAGGATTCGTTAAGGGATGTCTCGAGTAGATCTGCCGTATTCTCACACGCAATTTTTTCTTCTTTTTTTTCTTTATTTTCCCTCACTTCTTAATTGAATTTCTTCATTTTTTTTTCTCCTTCCCGAAACTCCATTTAATGCAGAACAATTTTTTTTTAATACAGTTTTCACTGTCTTTTACATATTCACGTGTATTTTATTTTTATCTGGTGTTTATATGACCTAAAAATGTAACTTTACTCAAAAAAAAATCTTTACCTGATTTAAGTAAATTTGCACTACAGAATAAATTCTATTATCCAATCGAGATAAACTCATTTTCCTGTAGCAGTGAATTTCATTACTTGTAGTTTCTCGAGTGTTAAAATTGTCATTTCTTTTTGAAATTTCTAAAATTCAGTTTTGAATTTTTTTAAAATTCCTTTTTGAATGTATTTAAAATTTTTTCTCGAAGGAAAATTCTTTTTAAATTCAGTTCTAAATTAATCAAAAATTACTTTTTGAAGTATTTTTTTTTAAATTCTGTAAATTTGGAAATTATATTTATCAAAACTTGCGTTTATATAATTATATAATTATATATAATTATATAATTTTGATATAATACAAATATTGAAGATTTTATTAAAAGGAAATTTGACTGTCGTTTGTGTTAATTTATTTAGTAGGCTATCTACAGGCGTTGAATATTTTTGTCTGAGGTAAATGGGAAATGAGGTGTGTTGTAATTTCAAAGAAGATTTTCGAGAAAATGGAAATTTATTAT
The DNA here is from genome assembly GCA_032872505.1 of Leptopilina syphax. Classification (NCBI taxonomy): domain Eukaryota; kingdom Metazoa; phylum Arthropoda; class Insecta; order Hymenoptera; family Figitidae; genus Leptopilina; species Leptopilina syphax. The sequence continues at coordinate 7,563,912 of CM065477.1, read as the reverse complement.
TGAATTCAAGTCTTCAAGAACAGGTGCACTTTTACAATTCATCGGCAATTGGGAGTAAGAAATACAATTTCCGATTCCATGGAAGAGCTGCAGAACTCAATTCGCGTTCTACGGATACTCATCCTCTTTTTCGTTGCTCTGCTGCGCTGCTGATAGTAGTGGAGAACACGCCTTGTCCAACAAAGCACAATTCAACTACCTTTTATTAAAAAATGCGACAGTTCATTGCACATTCATTCGTGACGCCTTTTTTTTAAGCTACACTGCTCTTTTACATCTCTATTTCATAGTTTGTTTCAATTATCCTCCTCCTTTATTCGCTTTTATATTCGTTTCTTAATTTTTCAACTTCTTCTTCTTCAGTGCATTTTATCTTTATAATGTTTATCTTCATTTTTCCACTTCTTTATCTTTTTTAAATTCAATTTTTACTTCTATTTCTTCATCTACTTTTATTTAATCTTCTTCAACTTCAACTTTGTCTTCTTTATTATCCTTTGCATATTTTTACGCTTTCTTCATCTTTAACTTATTTTTTTTCAAAACGTAAACGATATTCATAATACAAAAGTTCAGAAGAAGTCCTATAAAAAAGAAAAGAAAGCAACTGAAGAAGATAATTAAGGAGAAGTTGAAGATTTTGGAGGATATGGTGAAAAAAATATTTTTAGTAGTAGAAGATAGTTTTAGTCAGACAGGACAGGACTCTTTCATTTAATTTAAGTAGCAGTAGTAAGATTGAGTTTTAGTCAGACGAAACTTATCGGAATTCTTAAAAAACTAATTTTCAGTAGTAAAAGTTAGTTTTAGTCAGGAGGACGCAATTCTTTTATTTAATTTAAGTAGCAGTAGTAAATGTGAATTTTAGTCAGACGAATCTTATCGGAATTCTTTAAAAATTAGTTTCCAGTAGTAAAAGTTAGTTTTAGTCAGACGTAACTATTCTAAATATTTTATCTTCGAATTCTAGTAGTGAACGAATTTTTTAGTCAGACATGATTTTTTAAAATATTGTGTCTACGAATTTTAGTAGTAAACGTATTTTTTAGTCAGACATGACTTTTTTTTAAATATTTTTTGTCCAGGAATTTGCATATTAGTAAGCCGGAACATTTTCGATTCTTCAATATTGTTTTTCAGTAGTAAAAGAAAATTTAGTCAGACAAGCATAATTCTTTTGTTACAGCACCTCGTACTCTTTGAATTTATATTTTTTAATAAAATAACAAGAATTATAATTAAATTTTTTTAATTTTCTAATCTTGAGATCCTTTAATAATATATTTCTGAAAATTATTATAATTTTTAATAATTAATCAGCAACGACTTTGGTCGAAATAAAATGGAATGCCTCATACATTTTCGATAATAATGTAGCAGTAATTCGTTTCACTAAATTGAATAATGCATTAGCTTTATGTAAATGGAGATTTTTTTTACTTTTGTAAAAGAAATAATACTATTTCGTATTTCCCACGTTTGTTTCGACCCTTATATTTTTTTTCTCATTCTCTCTCTCTCTCTTTCTCTTTTTTTCTCTTTCTCTCTGCAGTGATTTCGAGCAATTTATTTAGATTTCTTTATTTTCGTTAAAATACTACTGAACCTTTTTCAAGTTTTGTATTGGATTGGGAACCATTGGTGTAGTTCAAATTGCATAGAGGTATGTGGAATGGCATATTACAGAGCTGTTGGTGGTAGGTTGGCCGGAGAGGAGGCAGGGTTTGCTATGAGTAATGAGATCGTAGGGGATGAAATTCAACTGTAATTTGTTCGATGCTATAAGCTTCTCACACTATTTCTCTTGTTTAATGAAATCAAAACATTTGCACAAATATTTAAACAAAAAATAAAAGAAGATAGAAAGAGCGGAAAAAATTTGTAAACACAAATTTATACTTAAGTTAAACAACAGTAATTTATGAATAAAAATTATTTGAAAAAAATTTTTTTTTCACAAATTAATTTAACTATAATATAATTTGAATTTAATTTAGTAAATTTTATTCACTGAGTATTTAGACGATTGAATTTCACCTATTTCAATCAATGCAAAGTCTTTAATTTCACTCGTCTTCAAAGAAAATTTATCTTTTTTTTCGAATATTACAAAAGTTTTTTTCCATGTAAAACTATATTATTTATAATAATAGATATTAAATAATAATAATAATTAAATAGATAAATAATTAAAGTGAATGAAATTATATGCAATTATTTACATTAACGAAATTGAAAGAAAATGGAAAGTTTTATTTTTATTGACATAAATATTATTTCACTACATTGAGTTTGAAATTTTAGTGAAACGCACTGTACCTTGTATCAAATCAAGTATGATCATTAAAATTTTAAGTATATATATGGAAAAAAAAATTTAATGCCGAGTTGATTATAACGAGTCACTGCACAAAGTTAACAGTTCTCGTTAGTGATCTCGAAATAAAACCATGCACCAAGATATATTTCAACAAAACATTTCTATAAAATAAAAAAAATTATTACGATTCCTTTGATCAACAATACCGTGGAAATTATCTTTGTGCTTTTAACTAAAACAGACAAACTTATTTATTAATTAAAAAATAACAAATTTTATCTTTTTGACATCTCATTTATTTATAATTAATAAACTTTTTTAGTTGCAATGTTTAAAACAAAATAAAAAAGTAATGAGTAAAATTATTACACAATAGTTTTTTTTTAATTTAATTTTATTTATTTTAATTATTAACAATTATTTTAACTGAGGGTAGAAAAATAATTTTTGCTTTATCCTTACGACAAATTATACAAAAGAATATATATTTCAATATACAATGTATAAGAAAAGCAGTGCACCTGAAGTTTGTAATTAATTTCGTAAGTCATAAAAAAGAGTAGTAAAAAATATATTGTAAAAGTATAAAACAATTTTTCGATAAAGAAACAACTGGGCAGTAATATTCGCTTCAGTGTGACATTATTCATCGGATGGTTACTTCTCTGTAAATCATAAAGAGGATTGAGAAATAGAATGGCTTCCTATAGAAAGTGGAATAGAAAACTTTTCTTTTGTCGGGTTTCGGGCCATAAGGCTAATGTCTAACTCTTGGAACGTAGATGACCAACAAGTTGAAACATATTGTCATGTACAAAAAAAAATTAAACCACTGACAATATATTTTATTTATTTATTAATAAATAACATAAAAAATTATTTTATTTATTAATAAGTTTGTGAGGTTTTAAAACTTCGTTGAAAATTGTGAACAAATTAGAAAATAATTTTTAAAACAAAGAAAATAAGAAGATAAAATTTTCCAAAGAGTTAAAAAAGTTTAAAGTTCATATTATATATAAATTTGTAATGTTATTATAAAACTTTAATAATCTAATTACGTTTTTGTCAGGCATGAATTTACTATGTAGGTAATATTATAGCCTTAAGTGATCTAGTCGATTCTACTAAAGCAAGGGAGTAGGAGGACCCAAGTGCGGTTATAATTCCCTTTATCGATAGCTCTTTATCTCCCCTTTAGCCTCCAGATGTAACATTATCAAAAATTTCTCTTTTTCTCATCTCTTTTGCTTTCATTTTTTTCTATGAACACTAGAAAACGAATGATAAATGAAAAACTGTCACTCTTGAGAATTTGTATAAATATTTATATAACAGGAAGATTAATCGATATTGAAGAAAATAATAAAAAAAACGTTATTCTTCATTCAGACTTTTAAAAAGCGTTACTTCTACTTAAATTATATAAAAAGATAACGCCCGTCTGACCAAAACTGTAATTTACTACTGAAAAGCAAATATTGACGAATTTTGATAAGTTTCGTCTGACTAAAACTCAATCGTACTACTGCTACTATAAAATTAAATAAATGAGCATGCATGTCTGACTGAAACTGACTTTTACTACTAATGTTAATAGACAAAATATTTTAAAAAGTCACGTCTGACTAAAAAAATCTTTTACTACTAAAATTCGAAGATAAAATATTTGAATTACTTCTAAAATTCAAAGATAAAATGTTCAGAATAGTTATGTCTGACAAAAACTATCTTCTGCTACTGTATTTGAAAAAAGTAAGTTTGCTAAAGTTCAATCTCAAGAGAACTGAATTTTATTACTTCGAATTAAATTGAATAAAAGTAAAACTTCCGTCCCACTAGAACTCACTTTTACCACTGAAATTACTGAAATTAAATGTTTTTACAAAATTGTAATTTTTTTTTAACTTGAGGTATCTCTTAAAACTGAATGAAAAATGAAAATAAACTGAAGTTAAATTTTAAAATTTATGTCTGACTAAAAAAGCACTTGTACTACTGATACTGAGATTAAATTAGTTTGAAAATGTTCTGCCTCACAATAGCTGTCTTCTTCTACTCAAACTGAAGTTAAAAATATTCGTAAAAAAATATGTCTGACTAAAAATTGTCAATACTACTGAAACTGATATTAAATTACTTGGGAAATATTCTGCCTGACAAAAACTGATTTTTACTACTGAAAAAATAGTTTAAAATACTCATATAAACTAACGACTGACTGGAAATATTTTATTTACTCCTCAAATCATTTTTGATGAATAATAATATAAGAATGGCAATTGTAAAAATTTTTTTTAGACAAATTGATTTTGTTTTTAGTTTGTGAAATAAAATCGTATATAGTATATAATGTGACTTGTGGACTTGGACGAAACGTGCTTTTAGCATAATCCCGCATATATTTTCTTTTGCAAAGGCACTTGAGTTTTTTTTTCTTCTTCTTCTTCTTCTTTTTGCACAATCATCAAGTGTGCTGAAAAATAAGAAAGAAGAAAAAAAGGAAGAAGAAGAAGAAGAAGAAGAAGAGAAAAACTAAAGAAATTTTCTTTTCCTCTTGGAAGTTTCTGCAAACTGAAGAAGTTCATTTTGAAGGTAATCGATAGAAAGCAACGCAGGCTTGTTGTTTTTATTGCAAGAGGGTTTCGCGTTCACCATTTCACTTTATAAAGTTTTACTTTGCGCGTGCACCAGAGTTTATTGCACCACACATTCATATAATTGTGCTCTCGGGAAAAAAGCATCGAAAAGAGTGTGTACACTTTATATATATATGTATATAAGTATATATAGTTTCTGTACCATGTGGTTCAGCTTCAAACAAAAGACGTAAACGTTTTTAATGCGTTAACTTTTACTCAAGTAATGAAAATACCAAAGTAGTCGAATTTAAAATTTTTCCTATTAATTTCAATTTTTTTTTTCTTTTTTAAAGAGGGTGAATTTCATTATTGATGGAAAGTAAATAAAATAAGTTATTTTATTTATTGATATTCTTTCTAATGTCTGACTAAAAATCTGTTTTACTACTTCGATTTAAATAACAGAAACGTAACGCTCGTCTGACTGTCTGACTAAAACTCAGTTTTACTACTTAGAATTCAATGAAATAGAGAAAGAGAATCCTATTTTATAATTTCACTACTAAAAAATGAAATTAAAATAGTTTGGAAAAATTATTGTCTGACTAAAACTTTACATACACTACTGAAATTGAAATTACGAGAATTTGAATAAATTATGTCTGACTATAAGTTAATAATTACTACGTGCAATTAAATTAAGTAGAGAAGCATCCGTTTGAGAAAAACTATTTTAAACTACTAAATAATGGTTCAGAATTGTATCGTCTGACAACAATTGACTTGTACTACTGAAACTATACAATAATACATTTAGTGTCTGTCTGACTAAAACTGATTGTTAATACTAAAATTAACATTACATGCTTTCGGAGAAATAACGTCTGACTAAAAATTAATTTTACCACTTTAACTTAAATTTAATAAGAAAATATCGCTCGTCTGACTAAAACTTATCTCTACTACTGAAAAATTATGTTCAATTCTTTTTGGAAAAATTATTGTCTGATTAAATTAACATTTAATTCCAAAACTAAAATTGCAAGAATTTAGATGAAATTATGTCTGATTGACATTCAGTTTTACTACTTTCTATTAAGTTAAATAAATAAGCATCCGTCTTACTAAAACTATTTTCTACTACTAAAAGTATTTGTCTAATATATTTAAGAAAGAGTGCGTCTGACAAAAATTAATTTTTACTACTAAAAATACAAAAAACCTCCACAGCATCTAAACTGAATAAAAATTTCAATCTTTCTACCCCCTCCACTCTATTAAAGTTTATTTCCATAGTAGAAGGGGTAATTTACCCCCACTATCGAAAAACTGAAAAAAAAATCCCAAAACACCGATAAATTTAAATTCAAAAAAATGAAAATATTTCTTTTTTGGCAATATTTTATAAAATAATACAAATAAAATAGAAATTTCATATTTTTTTCTTGAATTTAAAATACAATTGTGATCAGTACATGGAGTGAGACCAATTCATCTAAATCTCCCTATATTGGAGTGAGAGAAATCGATACTTGTAATTCGCTTTTCACATTACATGAATTGGCTGTCTCGCAGATAGACAATTTCCTCTTTCTAACTGAATTTATATAAACGGGAATCGTTACCAGTGTCTATCCATCTGCATTCATCAGACATTTCACAAAAACATATACCGTTAATTTATTCACTGTCCTTATCAAACTGGAAAATAATTCAATAATCAAATGTTCAATGATTAATTGTTGCTTTTTCTTCTTATATTTCTATTATTAGAACATAAATTTAAATTGTCCACTTTAAAATTAAAGAGGCAATTAATTTAATTCTTTTTTGTTTATTAAAAAAGTTTCAATTCACTAAAGTTCAACTTCGTTGATATTTAGATTTTAGTAATTAATTAAATAATTAATAAGAGAATTGAAGAGGCAATCGTTTTTGTTTCTATTTTTTTTATTAAAAAATTCACAAGTCACACAAGCTAAACTTAATATTCAGACTTTAGTAATTAATTATTTAAATAATTATTAAGAGAATTAAAGAGGCAATCGATTTTGTTTCTATTTTTCTTTATTAAAAAATTTTCAAAACACAAAAGTTCAATTTCATTGATGATTCGACTACAGTAATTAATTTACTTTAAATATTTTTTTATTATTAATAATTAATTTTTGTTTTAGTTATTTAATAATTTTTCATAAGGCAATTTTCTATGAAATTAAATACACAATAATTAAATAAAATATAGAGAATAAGTAGTAATTAAAAAGAAATAGAGGTAGTAAATATTAATTCGTAATATGAAATGAATAATTAAATTTCAGTTTTTTAATAATCCATTTAGAAAGATAAAATATATTTAATTCTTTAGATTATATTATTACATATTATAATATTATAACAAAAACATTGTTTATGTTTTATTAATTATTTTATTTGTCGCAATTTGTGGTTTTACAACTTATATAATTATTCTCGAATTTTCATTTTTATGTATCACATTTTTGCGTTGGGAAAATTTTTTTCCTCTTAATTAACTGAAATCCTTTAATGATGCAAGGATTTTTATGAAACATACTTTGAGAGAGATATATTTTTTTTGTCGTTAAATAAATAAAAAGGAACATCTGATTATGGTTAAAACTAAAAAGATTTACTCTATTTTGTGAGTGTATTAAAATGTTTCTGAAATTCATCTCATTTTTTCTAATTTGATCCTTTTAATGGTTTTAGGGAAAAAAATATTATTTTTTTTAAATCTTTCTTTCAAGCCACTATATTTAGAAATGAATTCAAAGAAAAAAAATTTTTTTTCAAGGATAAATAACTTTAAAAAAAATTATTAATTACTATTTTATTAATATTTTATTAAAATTTTCTAAGATTGATATTTTTTCTAATTTGAAGTATTTCTTTTTTTTTTAATTTGAGAAAAAGAATAAAAATTTTTTTTTAAATTTGTTGACACAAGTTTTTCTAATGATATCAAATCGAGACAAAAAACGAATCAAAAATGTTGCGAAGCAACTTTTTGATTCGTTTTTTGTCTCGATTTGATATCCTTAGAAAAGGAAATTAATTAACATTTGAATTCATTATAGAAATAAATATTTGATTTTAATTATAAATTTTCAAATTATTTAATTAAGAATGGATTATAAAAATAATTGAAAAAAAAATATTGAATATAAAAATAATTAAAAATATTTTTCATACTAAATTTTTAGATATTTGTGAAATTTACAAGTGTCAATGTTGCAATAATGTCAATGTATAAGCCGACCACGTATATGAGTGACTCTACGCACCTTGATTATTAATTTCGAAAGTGGGGGAATCGCACATTTGATAAATTGGAGGTCATAGTGTGAATGAGGATGTGTGTTTGACACGTGACATTTGTATGTCACACAGAGTCTCTCGATCAGGCAATTTTCGAATATTAGACATCAGACACAACATTTACTATAGAAGTATAGAAAATTTTATTCAATCAACAAAATCGACAACTATTGTCAATATCTACTTAACAAAAAATTTTTTTTTGAATCCACCTCTAATATAAATTTATTCTAAACTAAAATTTAAAAAAGAATTAAAAATTCCAAAAATTCTGAACTAAAAACAAAAACTAAAATAAGATAAAATAAAAAATAAATTTTTATTAATAAATATTAATTTTGAAACAAGTTTCATTAATTTAACAAATTTATATTTTTTTATTTTCTAAAAAAAAAATTTATCCAAAAATTAAATTGACTTGTATTTATTTTGACAGGATAACATGAAGAAGTTTTTTTCTTTCCCATTTTTTTTTTTTTTGGTTAAAATATTTCAAAGTGGTTTTTGAATTCTAGGGTAAACTGCAACTCAACAGCAGGATTATGATTGGGGGGAAGGAGAGAGGAGAGGGGGAGGGCATGAAGAGCAATTGTAGAAAGGATGTATGCTCTGTTAGAAAAGAACTGCGTACGTGACTGCAACTTCTCTCATATTTTGTGAAACAGGATGAGAAGCGTGTAGGAGAAAAGCTTCTCATACCTTCGGAGAAATTGTGGTTCTTGAAATCGACAGAGGCGAAAAAATTTTAACAGACACTATGTCGCGACTTTCCACGTCATGGAACGCGTGAAAATCCCAATGGCGCCATTCTACTGGAAAAGAGTATTTTCATTTTCTACTTTCATCCTTTTCATTATCTTTAATTTAATTCACTCACTTTTTTTTTTTTTTTTTTTTTTTTTGCAGAAAATGAAAAAAATGGGAAAATTTATGAGAAAAAATTTTAACAAATAGTTTTTTAGATTGAAAGTATTAAGAAGAATTTTTAGAGCGAAGTGAAAGAAATTTTTTTAGTAAATACTTTTTTTGTTTTATTACTTTTTACTTAGTTTTTATTATTTTTGTTTATAAATTAAATAAATTATTTTCTGAAAGAAAAAAAATCAAAGCTAATTTTTTGCAAATTGAAAATAGATGTATAGTGAGATTGAAATTTTCAAAGAACCACAATTTCTCAAAAAGAAATTCTTACTCGTGCACGTATCTCATCGAGTGAGAACTTTTCTCATCGATACAAAGAAAAAAAAAAATTCTGTTTGAAAAAATAACACACGTACTCCATTTAGGATTATTTTTGTTGAAGTCTCTATGTTTCTCTTTGAAATAATAGTAAAAGTAAAAAATAATTTTTCTTTTAAATCAATTTTTATTACAATAAAAAATAAATAATATAAACTAAATAAATTTGTAAAGCAGAAAAATAAATTAATAAAATAAAAAATCTTATGAATAAAAAATAGAGAATAATAAATAGAAAGAGTAATAAAAAATAAATAAATTTATTCAAAATTAAAATAAATATTAAATTTTTACTGAATTCAAAACTAAAAAAAAATTCAATAAATTTGTAATAATTTAAAAATTTATTTTTAACAGGAATGTAATATTGAATGTAATAGAATTTTTTTCTTGCTATTTTTTTTTACTAGTTATTAGAAAAAAAAACCTTTTATTACTCTAAAGTGGATGAAATTTATTATGTTAATAATTCTTCAATGCGATTAAGCAATTTACTCCTTTATGTTTTCCATTTCTACGATAATTTATAGCCTCTAATAAATATTACAAATGGAAATATGGTTACATTAAAAATGAAACAAACGATATGTCACAAACACAAAAGATTACCCGGGAATATAAATTTCATTCTTTACTACTATTCACATTTTTTTCGTCATTTTTTTTTTTTCTTATTTTGTAAACATTTTGTTTTGTTTTCTTGGTTCTACTTTTTTTTAAAACATATTTTCCAAACAAAGAAGTATAGAAAATAAACAATAATATTTATATATACATCAAATTAATCTGTCAAAAAATAAATGGAAATTTTGTTCAAAATTCTTTTTTCTTTTCTGTTGTTCAAATCAAACCTTTTGTAAAAAAAAATACCTACATCAAATTTTTTTTGTCAAAAATTAAATGAAAATTTTTATGAAGAGTTTTTTTTTTCTTTTTTTATTTCTATTTATGAAATTTTAAATGTATAAATGTATTTATGAAATATTTTATTTATATCGCAGGTATAATATTTACTAAATACTAACTATGTATTGTTTGTCAATAAAATATTTTAAATAATTTATTTTAAAAATTTTTTATACTTTATATTATTATATATTATTATACATTTTAGAAATATATTTAGAAAAATGTATATAACTATAAATTCTATAATTGTTTTATTTTACAATTTATTTACTAATAATTTTAAAAATTAAGAAGGAAAATTTTTAAATAATTATAAATACGTTATAATTGTCATTATAATATAATATAATTTATTCATAAATTTATTTAGAAATTTACTTTTAACAAAAGAGTTTTTTTTAGTTTTTTATCAAAAGACTAAAACTCGACTTTTTTGTTAATAAAAGATTCGAATGAGTTATTAAAAATGGTGAATGTAACAAAAGAGATTGAAAACCATACGTTAAACGTGAAACAATAGATATTGCCACAGCTATTATAAAATCAACAACAAAAAAAATAGAAATTTACAGTTATGATAACAATAAATCATTTCGAATTGAATTCTTAGAATGAAATTTTCAACAATACGATAAAGTTTACACATTTATATTTTCCTGTTGATTACAGATGTATTCTATAGAAAATGATGCAACTATTTCAAAGTGACCATAATACTTTTGAGGGTTGTAAATTATTTCAGCCATAAAATAATTGTAAAAGGCTATATATATATTCGGGATATATGATCATTAATATAATCACATTAAACTGCAAGGCAAAGCAATAAACAAATTAATGCGATTTTCAGAGGGATAATAAAAAATATCTTAACTGTCACATTTAATTTTTGAAATTTCAATTTTTTATCACTTTTTCTATATTTTTAATAGTCATGAAAAATTTTTTATAGTAGTGAGGTATAGAAAACAGAAAATAAAAAAAATTCCAAAAATTTAGCAAATAGAAAATAAAAAATGTAGACAATAGAAAATAGAAAATAAAGAAATAGAAAGATGAGGAAAAATAAAAATTCACAGTGTGATAATTCAATAGAATGGAAATTTTCAATTTTGAAAGTAAAAATTAAATTTATCTTCATTTTTGAATTCTGAATTGAAGATTACTTTAATTAAAAGTACTTTGCTCCGTTGCGTCTTCTCAGCAGCTAATGAACTACCAAGATGTTGCAGGTAGACTGTAATTAATTACATTAAATACCAACAAATCTTCTTAGATTCACCCCAGCAAGAAATGGTACTTTTTCACTATTTCTTACTAGCCGTTAAGCATTTTTATTTTCCCATTTTTTTCACTCTCTCATGTTTGAATTATTTATCGTGTGCGCTAAAATTTCTCACAGTTCAAAAAAAAAAAAAAAAAAATTATGAGAAATATTTTTAGAAAAATTATATAAAGCAGGCAACTGCAAAGTATTTTATTAAGGGGAATCAATGTAATTTATTTACTCATTAAGTATAACTAACTAATTACAATATAAGAAATATAAAATACTAACGGAAAATAAAGAATTTGTTAAAATTAAAATTAAAAAAAAAATTAAAAAATTAAAATTAAAATTAAAATTATTCAATAAAAATTAATTTAACAATAATTTATAAATTTACAAAGTTTAGAAAATTAGTTTTATTAAAACATCCAGTAGTACAGAGTACTTTTAGTCAGACATTGTAATGTAATTGTTTCTTAATTTATTAAATTATTTACATTCATTTATTTACTATGAAAATAAGTTTTTAATAAATGAAAATAATTAAAAAATTGAAATAAATAAAGAATACGAAATACAAATAATGAATTAAATAAAATTTTAATAAGCTATTTAAAACGTAAATAAGTATTTAAATTTTTTAGGAAAAATTAAAATGGAAATATACAAAGTTCAAAGAGTTACAAATTACAATATTAGTTTTAAACAATTAGTGCCCAGTAGTATAAAGTATTTTTAGTCAGACATAATAATTAGTTGTTTCTTGATTTATCAAAACTGTTTCTTCATTAACTATAAAAATAAATATTTGTCAATAAATAATAAAAAGAATGCAAAATAAAAAAAAATTAATTAATTAAAAAATTCTTTAGCGTTAATTAAAATTTACTAATTTAGAAAAATTGAAATTAAAATAGTTACAAAATTTACAAAGTCACAAAATTAGTTTCATTAAATTAATGTCAGGAAAGAAAAATTGGAAAGAGAATATCAAAGAAATTTCTTCTGTGTATGAAGGAAAATAAAATAAGAAGTAATTTTCGTTCTATTTGTGAAATATATTTTTATTAAATTAATTATTAACTGAACATTAAATTGATTAATTTGTTTTTTTTGTAACATTGTATTATCTATTATAAAATAATAAATAAGCTTTTATCTTTCTCCATATTTCTCTCTCTCTCTCTCTCGCTCTCGACTGAACAATAATTTCACAGGCGACGAGATGGTTGTACTTTCAACAAATATCTGATATGGAAAGGAAACAGCGTGTATAAATTGCAGTCCACTTTAACAAGCGTTCGCTCTCCTCTCATAAATTAATCGATTTCGTGCATCGTTACAACTACCGAGAATCCGACACATGCTCCACCTTTGGAAATATTCCAATATCCTTTGCGATAACTATGCAAGCAATATTGAAATACCGAAATGCCATTTTAACCACAGGCGGAAACATATTCGCGCTTGAAAATTATTTTTTTCATTTACATTTTAAAAGAGTGAGAGAGAGAGAAAGAAAGGTCAATTAATTTTTTTTTTTAAATTTCATTTTTTTTTTAAATGAAAATATTTATTAAAAAAAAAATTTTTTTTGCCATATTTGTATTTTTAATACAGCTTATCAATATTTTTTTTAATATTCGTTTGTTTAAAAAAATTGAAACTTTACTTTACTTTAAATTTTTCTTTAAATTAATATATACTAGCAACAATCCGCGCGCCTGACTTCTCACTCACTTTTTTAATAAAATTACAAAGTTTAAAAATAATATTTTATTATTATTATTTATTTATTTATTTTATTTTCCGTAAAAATTTTTAATTTAAATGTTTTTTATAAAAATAAAATATGAATTGGAATAAATAGTTTTAATATTATTATAGTTATGATAATTATATATTCTGGCACAGAAAATTCAGGGAAAAGTCAGGAATTTTTATTAAAAGTACTGAAAAAAATTAAATTTTTTGAATGAATTTTTTGTTTGGCTCATAAACTATAAAATTACCACGAATTTTAATACAAAACCTTCAATTTTTTCAATTTCTGCCAAAAATTTCTTTTTCAATAACTTAAATCTTGAACAACTATCATAAAATAAATAAATTATTTAATGAATAATTTTACTTAAGTATTTCAAAATTAGTTTAATTTTAAAAGAGTTGCGTTTACAATTTTCATAAATAAATTAACTTTGAAATTTTTTTTTTTTTTGAAATTTTATAAAATTTCAATGTTGAATGAATTTAATTAGAAATCTTAATGAACTTAGATTTTTGAAAAATTTTAATGATTTAAGATCTTCTAAAATTAGTTAAATTTGTAAATATATATTTCATTGATTATAAAAAATAATTGATTTATAGAAGAATTTTAGTTAAAAACACTAAAAAATTGGATTTTGAAGAAGTTATAAATAATTGCAGAAATTTAATTATTTTCAAAAGTAATAAACTTCTTATCACAAAATTCAATTATGTTCAAAATTTACCAAAAAATCTCAACAAAATAAAAATTATTATTTTCATAAATAAAAATATTCTTCAAAATTCAATTATTTTCAAAAATTTTAATAAAATTCTTGTCAAAATTTTAATGATTTTCAAAAATTTTCCTCATTTCAATGATTTTCAATATCTACTATTTTAATAAAATTACCCAAAAGAATAAAGAATTTAATTATTTAAAAATAATTTTAACAACATTGTACGCAAAAATTTAATAATTTTCATAAATAATGAAAAATTTCACAGGAATTCAAATATTTACAAATTTTTTATATGTTTCTTCTCAATAATTCAATTATTATCAGAAATAATAAAACTCATTGCAGAATTTCAATTATATTTAATACAATTTTAAATAATTTTAATCGAACTCCTTGAAAAATTGTAACTATTTTAAAAAATATTATTAAAATTCGTCAAAAGAATTAAATTATATAAAAATTTGATAATAAAATTCTTTATAAGAATTAAATTTCAACTAACATTCAATTATTCAATAAATAATTTACTTTTGTTTTTAAATAATTAAAAAAAAATAATTAATTTGATAAAACATGAAGAAATCGATCACTTCGAGTCAAAGACTCGGAGTGATCGATTTCTTCATATTTTATAACAATTTCTTTAAAGTTGATTAATTTCAAAAAGTTTTTAATTTGAAATTTTTGAAAATCTTAATTCCTATGGAAAAATAATAATAATTGAACATTTAAAATATTTAAAAAAGAAGTTATTATTTTCGAATAATTTTACAATATTAAAGATATTCTTAAATAAATTTAACAGAACATTTTTTTAAATAAAATTTTTTCCTTTATTTTCTAAAAGTTCAAAAATTCTCAGTTTCATTTTCAAATTAAATTTTTTAATTGAAAAATATAATATTTAGAACCATTTTTTTTTCTTTATTTTTAAAAAACTTTGAATTTTATTAAAACAATTGAAATTATGAAATAAAATTAATGCAAATTATATTCTTATGAAAATTGAGAATCTTTTACAAAAAATATTAAGAAACGGGAATATCTAATGTTTTTTTTACCCAAAAGCAAAAAAAATGTGTTTGTAAACAATATTGTTATTGAGTAATAAAAATTATGCATAAAATGGGTACATTTCCTAATTCTTAATCAAAATTTTTTAACAATTAACAATTTTCTAGTATTTTTATAAATAAAAAGGAGAATAAATTAAAATAGTTAATATTTTTTCTCCCCAGAAGAATAAAATTCCACATATGTGAAATTAAATAAAATTTAAAATCTTGTCAAAATTTGATAACAAAAAAATTTGATAACATTACAGAAAAAATTTTTTTATTATATTTTTAAGTATAAAAATGAACAGATTTATTGTAATAATTTACTACTGGCTTTTTTTCGCGCCCAATTTTAATAGCTTTTAAAATTTCTAAAAAAAAAAATTTTTTTTCCTCAGTTAATTACGAACGTTACTAGCACATTTTTTATTTTCCTCTGAAATTTTTAACCACAGTCTCGTCTTTGAAATATGCCTTGAGGCTAAATCAATTCTTAACTCAACATTAAGTAGGAAATACGCTTTTACTTACGGAAATGTATTCTCCTTTACTAAGATTTTCAGATAGAGGACTTTATTCACGAAATTGATGTTTGATGGTGTATATAGTATCTCTATATATAGTATATATAGTGGGAGAGGGAATGGGAGAGAGAGAGAGAGAGGACAAGTTTACTGTATCCTCAGGGGATTCCGTTTCCCAAATCAATTTCCACGACTTACAATTCAACTTCCATTTTCATAGAAATTGAACAGAACGTGTTCGAAAGAATATTTTCTTGTGTTCTTTTAAATCGGTAAACTTTCAGCGCTTGACCAATTTTGTGCGCGAGGAAATTCAATCAGCTAAGTGGTCGTAAGAAATATATGTTAAGAAGGTTTTCTTTTGCAGAGTCCGTTTCTTAAAGGTTATTCATTGAACTTTTTACCCTCCATACTCTCTTCCTTCTTACCGCACACACGATATTCTATAGTAATATTATTTCATGTCTTTTGGCATTTCTACAAGTTATTTACTTTCAAAATCTGATAATATTTCACATTCAACGGTCAAGATTGTCCATATTATCGTAAATTGACTTTTGATTTCAATTCTTTTATCATTTTTATTATATAATATCATATCTGTTATTGATTGTATTCTTTTGTTATTTTTCTTTAATCTGGAAAAATTAAACCTTTTTTTTAATTAAAATCAGCAATTTATAAAAAAATAGAATTTAAAAATTTTCTAATTCAAATTTTTGTTGAAAACACTAAAAAAAATTCAATTTTGGAGAACTTGCAAATAATTGCAAAAATTCAATTATGTTCAAAAAAAAAATAAAATTCTTCTCATAAAATTAAACTATGTTCAAAATTTCGAAAAAATTCTCGTTAAAATCCCAATTATCATTATAAATAAAAAAATTCTTTTCCAAAGTTCAATTATTTTCATAAAGGTCAAAAAAATTCTTGTCCTAATTTCAATTATTTTCAAAAATAAAATGCATTTTTCTAATTTCAATGATTTTCAATATCTACTATTTTAATAAAATTTCCCAAAAAGAATTCAATTATTTAAAAAATTTTTTAATAAAATTGTATGCAAACATTTAATTATTTTCATAAATAATAAAAATTTTACAGGAATTCAATTATTATTTTTATTAAAAATAAGTTAAAATTCTAGAAAATATGTAATTGAATCAAAATGATGAAAATAATTTTGATGAAGTTACATTAACAATATTCTTATAATATAAAATAATGATTTTATCTCTCGGTCATCTTTAATTGTTAAAAAAGGTTTGAATTCGAAATTTTTGAATGCCTTAATTCCTGTGGAAAATCCTGCTCCAAGAATAAGATAAAAAATAGAAATTGTGCAATTATCTTCTTTTTCTAAAACAAAATAATAATTTTGTTAAAAAAATTGTGATTCATAATCAAAAATAATGCAAAATAAATAAATTTTCTATTTCTTAATCACAGTTGTTTAACAATTTTTTTATTTTGCTTAGATGGAAAGAACAAAAATCTGCATAATTTCAATTTGACAAATTATAATATTTAACAAAATTGTAGTCTTTTAATGAAAAGAAGTGAAAAAAATTCTGATTATTTCTATTTGTCATTACAATTTTGAATTAATTATAAAATAAAAATAATTATAACATATTAATATTAACATTAATTTAATTGCAAAAGTTTTTTCCCTGTTTCTTTGATAACTTATTACAAACAATTATTTCAAAGTATATTATGTAAACTTTTAATTTATCTACTTGAAAAATTTGTTATACTCTTATTTTGCTTCACTTTTTTTAATTTTTTTTTTTTTAGTTACAAATTAAGTTTCTCTTTTTCAGTCTTTTTGATAATATTCCTTTTCGTTACTCTTTATTTAAATTTCTTCATTTTATTATTTTTGTTTTAAATATAAATGTATAATAAATAAATAAATTATTATTTATAAATATAAATTATTATAAATATATAAATTATTATAAATGTATAATTCACTTTCTATAATAAATGTATAATTTTTGTTCGGGAGAATTTTTTTTATTTCTTGTTTACTTTGTTACGAAAATATTTATATTTTTTATCTCCTTTTGAATTTTTCCTTTTCTTTCTTTTTAACGTGATTTCTTCATTTTTTCATGTATTTTTCTATAGAAATGTTTAAATTTGTCTACTTGACAATTTTTCCGTTATAATTAATTTTTTTTTCCTAAGTTTCCGTCATTTTTTTGTTTATTTTTATAAAAAAAATTATTTAATTTTTACATTCATGACTATTTTTTACTTATTTTTATGTTTTTAATTTTTTCCACTATTTTTAATTTTCTATTTAGGGCCAGATTCACTAATGCCGATTAAATGTTAATTAATGATTAAATCCTCAATCAACCAATTATTAGCCGTTAAACTGGCTTTAATCACACTGAAAAAAAAATTTATTTGATTCAAATAACCGATTATTTGGTTATATTCAAATAAATATTTATTTGAATCAAATAATTTTTATTTGAATTAAATAAATTGTATTTGAATCAAATATTTCAGTATTTGAAGCAAATATTATTTAATTGATTCAAATAAAAATTATTTGATTCAAATAAATATTTATTTGAATATAACCAAATAATCGGTTATTTAAATCAAATAAATTTTTTTTTCAGTGCATTAATTAACTATTAATTGAGGTTGATGGAATTTGCCTTTAGTATTAAAAACGAAAATGTGTAATTTATCTTCTTTACTATTTTTTCTTTTCCTGTTTTCTTCATTTTTTTGTACATTTTTTTTTAAATGTAAATATTTAATTTTCTTCAGTAAATTTTGTTTATTTATATTTATCTTCTTTCAATTTGATAAACTTTTGTTTATCATTTTCACTCTTCTTCGCCTTTTTTTTGGCTTATTTTGTTAGGAAAAACAATATGTTTAAATAAAAAGTTATTTTTATTCAGTTCTAATTTTTTATTCAGTTTTCTGTATTTTTTGCTGTTTTTATTTTTTAGCAAAAAAATTTAATTTACTTTTGTGTAAAAACTTCTTTAATTTTGCATATTTTCATATCAGTAGAATAAAAAATATTCATGAATTTCAAACATAAACATATACAGTTGTGTCAATATAATTTTCGAGAACTAATGTATAATTAAAAAATTAATTATCCTTTGTAAATTTCTCCAATTTGTAATTGTTTTATCTTACAATTTAAACATATTTATAAAATCTTCCATTTTTTTCATTTTAATGTTTATTTAATTTTTTATTTTAAAGTACAATTCATATTCACTTCATATAAAATATTTATAAGTAAAGAAAATTTTATATAATGAAAATTTAATTTTATATAAATTTTATTTAATAGGGGAAGATAATCATGATTGGACCACCTTTTGAACTTTGAATAAAACTTTTTTTTAAAAGAGAAATTTAGGCAAATGAGTTCTATTTTTGTAAAGATTTACAAAAGAGGAACACTTTTTGATTCAGTTAATTTATAAATTATTAAATTATTTTAAATTACACAATTATTTATTTGTTAATTTTAAAAAATTATTTATTATTTAATATTAAATTTAAATTAATATTCAATTATTAATTTATATATTAATATTTATTATTTATTTAATTTATATTTTCTTTGAATTTTCAACATCTGTTAGATATATTACCACTCTAGTGCAATATATATTGTTTTTACCACTAATTTAATTATCATATGTCACATTTATCATCTCATATACAATATGTTACTTAAATTTTCGAGATGAAGTCAGAACTCCATTAAAAGTAGGAAAAAAGAAACAGAAAAAGTACATTGTAAAATTTATAGCAATATGTAAATTTGATTTTATCCTTTCAGTTAGAGAAGAAAATTATTCTTTATGTTTCGTATATTACTGTAGGGCAAACAACTGCGACCGGAAACCATAGGATATATGTAACGGATTTAACAATTTCATAACCGTTGGACGCTATCCAATAGAATCTAATAAACCTGAGTGCACCAAAGAGGAATGTAACTGTTCCCTTAAGTTTCAAGTCAGTCACGTATTCTAGATTCATGGGCAAGTGGAGTTTAGTGTCGAACCATCCCCCTGTCACCCCCCTTAATTTTCTCTTAATTCTCAAACGTCCCGTAAAGCTTTTGCGGCACACGACAATGAATGTTGTCATATTGTCACTTTTCTTGTTTTGTCGCATTTTCTCAAATACATTTGAGGAAAGAAAAAAGAAGTTTGATTTTTCTAAAAAATGCTATTTTTTGGGTAGACAATTTTTTTTCTCAATGTTTAGTATTTTTTTTGTGTTTTGTTCTAATTGTTCAAAAATGGGGAATAGATTTTCTTTTTCAGACGAGACAGTAAAGTTTTATTATTATTATTTTCGTTGATATTTTCCAAGTGTGTTTCTTTATATTCTTAATGAGACGCACGTTTGTGTTAATGAGAAACACTAGGGAGACAATTCTCTTTTAGTTGTACGTTCATCTTACAATTAGCGTTTAGTGCTCTCTTGTTAATTAGGTGGAACTTTTAGAGACACAATGAGTGAAACACTTCATTTTACAAACACAGAAGGATCAACAATTGAGTGAAGAAAAAGAAACAAAAATTTACAGAATTTTTTTAGAAATTCTTTTATTATACTTTCTTTCTGAAAATTTTTTTCTTTTTTGCCTTTTTGCGTTATTACGGATTAAAAAATTATTTAGGGCATTTTTAAAGTTGAAATTAAATTTATTGTGCCATAAATCATATAAATATTATATCCTCACTGATTATAAATTACATGATATATACAGTATGATATGCCGTACGTGACCATGTGTCTCAAGTTTATATGCTTAATGTGCGTGCACGATATGGAGATAGACAATTGTGTTTGCTATAGATTTCAGTGTATTTAATTGCATAAACTGACAATGAGATTCTGTTAAGCTAGATCGGACATCCGTTGAAGCTGGCCTTACCGCGAAACGGGTGGTTGTGCGCCATCTGGTCTGCGTTTACTCCATAAATTTTGCTGTACATGCATTAGAATATACGTTACTGTGAAACATGCATATACCGCGTCTCCAACATTCGCATTGTCGTCCCTCATTAATAGAGTAGGGACAATTTCCAGGAACAGCGTTGCGATATTAATCCCCCCAACAACCCAACACCCTTAGAACCTCCAAAGTCTGAGAAGTTATCAAGTCAACTACTCTCGCGCGCAACATCTGGCAAGGTAACCATCCGAAAACATTATTTAATTGTTTTATGTAAATACACAGCTTGAAAAAGTTGTATAGAATTTCACTAGAATCATTCTATAGAATAATTCTATATGAATTCTAGTGAATATTCTACAGAATTTCACTAGAATGATTCTAATAGAATTTCTACATGAATTCTACTAAATTTTAGTGATTTTTAATTAGAAAGAATTTAAATTCTTGAAATAATATTTTTCAACTTTATATTTATTGTGTAATTAAATTTTACATTTGATTTATATGACAAATTTCAGGTAAAAATTGTTTATATAATTTAAATATATATTTATTTATTTGACTTAGTAACAGGGACCGAACTAGTGAAAGTATTTAAAAATACGAACTTTACAAACCAAAAATGAAAAATTACAAAATTCATTTATTTATTTATTTATTTATTCAAAATCAAAATACACGGGCTATAATTGACCATTATTACTAAATATTACAAAGTTGAAAGATAGACTTAATTAAATTTGAGTCTATTTAAATTTTAATTTTAATTTTACTTTTAAATTATGTTAAAAATTTACAAGAAAATCTCGACGAAATCCCAATTATTATCTGTATAAATACAAAAATTCTTCTTCAAAATTCAATTATTTTCAAAAATTTTAATAAAATTCTGGTCAAAATTTCAATTATTTACAAAAATTTTCCTGATTTCAACGAATTTAAATATCTACTGTTTTAATAAAATTACTCAAAAGAATTTAATTATTTAAAAACAATTTTAATTAAATTGTACGCAAACATTTAATTATTTTCATAATTATAATAAAAATTTCCCAGGAATTCAAATATTTACAAATTTTTTATAAGTTTCTTTTCAATAATTCAATTATTTTCAGAAATAATAAAACTCTTCAAAGAATTTCAATTATTTTTAATACAATTTTAATCGAATTCTTTAAAAAATGTAACTATTCTCAAAAATTTTATTAAAATTCGTCGAAAGAAATTAAAAACTTCTTCAAATTATTTAAAAATTTGTTAATAAAATTCTCTACAAGTATTACATTTTAAAAAACGTTCAATTATTCAATAAATAATTTACTTTTCTATTAAAATAATTGAATTTTCGTAGAATATATTCTAATAAAAATTGATTTGAAAATGAATTTTAGTTTAAATTTTAGATCAAAATAGAATATGAAAATAATTTTTAAGAAGTTACAGTAAAAATACTCTTATAATATAAAATAATGATTTTATATTTTAAAAATATTGTACTTCTTCAAAATAATTTTTATCATTTCAATTCAATTATTATTTTTAACAATTTTTCGCAAAAATTTTTCTTTAAATGAATTAATTTTCGAAAAAATACTTCGACAATTTTCAAAATCCATTTATTTACAATATTCAATTTTACAAAGTTTAATTATTCGTAAATTTTTTAATTAAATATATATTAGAAAATAAAAACTGTAAATAATATAAAAAAAATTCAATTACACTTTTTCAAAAAAATTAATTTCAAAATTCAATTATATCTAAAAATTCACGCTATATTGCTTTTAATATTCAATTATTATTATCTAAAATTTTAACTGAAATTAATTTTTATGAAATGAAAATCAATTTTTATTAGAAAATTCTACTAGAATTCAATTATTTAAATACAAAAATAAATAATTTATTGAACAATTAAATGTTTCTTAAATTTCAATTCTCATCAAGAATTTTATCATCATATTTTAAAATAATTTCATTCTTTTGATGATTCTAAATGAAATTTTTAAGAATAATTTCATTTTTCGGGAAATTCTGCAATAATTTGTAACTTCTCCAAAATTAAATTTTTTTTTTAGTCTTAACTAAAATTTTTCTATAAATCAATTATTTTTAATAATTTTTGAAAAAGTTTTTTGAGAATTTTTAAATTCATTTGTTTTTAACTGAAATTGGTTTTTAATTTAAAAATTAAAAATAATTTAAATTCTGCGATGAGTACTATTTATAAAAATAATTAAATTTCTAAACAGAATTTTATTATTTAGAAAAATAATTGAATCCCTGTTATTTAAATATAAAAATAATTGAATTATATTGCGAAGAAATTTATAGAAAATTTGTAAATAATTGAATTTCTGTGAAATTTTTGTTTTTTTATGAAGATAATTATAAATGTTTGCGTAGAATTTTATTAAAAATTTTTTAAACACTTGAATTCTTTTGGAAATTTTTATTAAAAAAATAGATATTAAAAATCATTGAATTGAGGAAAATTTTTGAAAATAATTGAAATTTTGACAAGAATTTAATTAAAAATTATTAAAATTAATTGAATTTTGGATAAGAATTTTATTATTTATAAAAAAATTTAAATTTTAAAGAGAATTTAAAAAAATTTTGAACATAATTGGTTTTTTGCGAAGAAATTTTTTAATTTTCAAAATAATTGATTTCTGCAATCACTTGTAATTTTTATAAAGTTCTCCAAATTATATCGTATACAATTTACGAACTTTTTGTCCTTTTATAATTAAATTACTGACTTTACGGACCTTTTTTTTTAATAAAAATTGACTTTTACAAATTTGCAGCAAATTTACGGACCTTTATTAGAATGATTCTATAGAATAATTCTAGTGAAATTCTATAGAACTTTTTCAGCTGGTACTCGCTGGTTAATAGAAATAACGAAAAAAAATATTTTCAAAAATAAAAAGTTATTATCATTTCCTACAAAAATACTAACCGAGATTTCTCATATGATGAAGTAATTATTTTTTTCTTGAAACATTAAAGTCTTCAAGTTTTACAATTATTTATGATTGAAATTAAATTTTTTTTAGTTAAAAATTGATAAAACAGTATATTTAGAATTTAATTGATAACATCTCGAGTTATAATGAACTGATAATTATGTATTATATATTCGTGCGCATTATTTCCCATTACGTCGATGTTTTATCGTAAAATCGAAATCTTATCCGATTAAATGAGATTTTGATTTCTCCGAGGAATGCAACTTTGGCGTTTCTGAAGATAACACATCTATTTTCTTGGTGGAAAATGCCGTTTCGTATTATATACATATATATAGTTTCGACGATTCTACAAACCATCCCCTCTCATTCTTGACGCAGATGGCGATGAGAATCTACCGTTAAATAGACGATTAGTCGTTTAATAAACGAGGATTATTATCTAAAAAAATTAATTTAATAACTTTTTAGTGAAAATTGTAATTAATTTCGAAAATATCCTACAAATTCTCTGAAAGAATGATAAATTTTTGAAAAACGAAAATTATAATACAATAGAAGAATAGTACCCTAAAAAAAAATTTTCAAAACAAAATAAAATTTTAATAAACAATAAATCCTGATTCGGAGTGATCGATTATCTCAGCGTTTTCATTAATAAACAATAAAGTTTTAATAACGGAATTAAATTTTAATAACATAACAAAATTGAAATCAAATACAATAAAATCGTAATAAAAAAAAAATAGAAATAAATTTATTTCTATCACAAAAATCGACTTGTCTAAATGTTAGAATTTTGTTTATTTATAATTTCTTCCCTCGTTGATACATTTGTGTATAAAGTTGATTTTCTCGCATTCTCACGACGTTGTTCGTCCTTTGTGAAAATTGTGATAATAAAGCCAATCACTAGAGCAGAACAAAGACCAATGTGTGCGACAATTTCTCCATAAACGGTCCACAGTTCACCAAGAATTGTCACCAAAAGAATGCCATATATATCGGACGATACAATTAGAATTCCAACGGTCATGAATTCTGATTCCGGATATGTATATTCCACACATAATTCATATCCTAATGCATAGTAACCTGACAAACTGAATCTAAAGAAGAAAGAAATATTTTCATTAGAATTCTTTTGATAAATAATAATACTACTGTATAAGATTAAATTAATTAAATTTATTTTTAATTTAGGTCTCAAAATAACTGAAATTTTTTATAATTGATTCAATTAGTGAAATTTAACTATTGTTGTAATTATTTACTAGTAATTAGTAATTTTCTACTAATAATTAGTTATTTTTTACTAATTACTGCAACAAAAGTTAGTCACGATTTTACTAATAATTAGGGGAACATAGTCAGGGTTGGACCCCGTTCCGGCTATTTTTAAATATGCACACTACCTATATTTTTATTATATTTTTTTTATTTTATTAATTATATTAATATTAAACGATATGTTTGAATGAAACATAATTATCCTTGTTATACAGTCAACCAAATTTTTTTTAATTAAACATAATAATTTTTATTCAACATAAAAATAATAAGTTTGATTCAATAAAAATTACATGTAATTCAATTATAAAACATGTATAATTCAAACATATTTTTTTGTGTAACGTGAGTGAAAATTATGTGCCATTTTCTATGAAAGTATTTATGTTTATTTCAAAATTTATTTTCTCTACCATAGATCGATAGAGTACCTACTCGATCGATAAAAATTTATTTGTATATTTAAATATTTTGAAATATTTAAATATCAACAAAATAATTATTTTCAAGCTTTATTAAAAAGATCTACATAAGAAATTTTCAAACAAAATAATTTTTTTTTAAAAAGTTACCACTTTGTGGAGAATCACCCATATATATTAATAATTTAATTTAAATAATAATTAAAAAACAAAAATCACATAATAATAATTAAAGTATACTGGAAATTTAATCAGCAACAGTTTGAAAATATTAATAATTTAATTATTATTAATTAATAATTTAATAAATAATAATTGTGATTAATATACCTGATTATAATAATAATTAAATGAAATCGGAATATATTAATAAATTTTTGGATCTCTTGACAAGTATTTATACACTCATAAACAGTTCACTTAAGTAAAAAGGAATCCTTTTACTATAAGCGGATTTTCCTTTTAATATTAGTCTAAAAGGATTTCCTTTTCTATTAAAAGGAAATTTTCTATTCAAACTTTTTTTTTCAATAAACTTTTAATGTTTTTAAATTAAAAATTGTTGTCTACTGACCCCAAAAATATTCCTGATGCAAAAACTAACCACTTGACTTCGACATTCAGTGCTATTGCGAATAGAATTTGTGCCAATAAACTCAAGAAGTAGGCAACAATGGCAACCGATCTGAAAAAGTTATTGTAAAAAATATTTTTAAAATTAAGTTTTCTAAAAAAAATTACATTTATTTATCAATAAAAGAGATATTTTACTTGTATCTATGGGTTTTATCTACCAAAAGCCCAAAACACACAGCTCCCAGCATTCCAGTGAGGATAATAAGTAAACCAATTTGTCCTGCTTCCTCCTCTCCATTCTATACAATTAAACAAGATTTATTTATTTATTTACTCTATTAATTAATATTAAGTAATTTATTACTTTAATAATTAAAAAAAAATGAAACAAATAACTAATTTTTAAATTTTTAATTATAATTGAATTTAAAGTCAAAATTCAAATTTAGGTAAATATTAAAATCAGAACTAGATCTAAAAACAAAAATTTATGTTAAATTGAAATTGAATTTTTAAATTAAATTTAAATTAATTTAGTTTAATTTAATTTATAGTTATTGTATTATATATTATAATAATAAAAATAAATAAAAATATTAAAAATATTTCGAAAAGAAATATGAAAAATAATAATTAAATTTTTTAAAAAAATATTTTTTTTCTAAATACGTACAGGAAAGTGCGTGATGTAGAATTGATTGAGCAATGTTGCAGTGGCGTTATAAACACCAACATTCAAACCATGTGAATTGAATAAAAGTAGAAAATACTTGTTCGTGAAAAGTCTTTTCAATGGTGCAATGAAACTATCCTGGTTTTCGATTCGATTGACCTTTAAAAGTGCTTGTGCAGCACTTGGAGGTAGCTCTGGCTCTTCTTTGAAAACTAAAAAGTTGATTTTCTTTATTCCTTTTTTTTTATTTTTTATAACTTTCGTATAAAATTCATTGTCATATGGAAAGATTATCTCATTTTATTTTTAAGAAAAACTAATTTGGAAACTAAGAAAAATTAGTTTTTAAAAAAATTATTATAAATTATTATAAATTATTATAAATTATTATAAATTATTATAAATTATTATAAAAAAATAATTTTAATACATTTTTTTATAATAATTTTATTTTTAAAATGCTTTCTTTAAAAAATAATTTAGAGTATTTCAAAAAAATAAATAAATAAATTGTTTTAAGTAATTTTTTAAAGAAACTCACAAACAATTACGAAGACAGCCGTCACTGTTGTTATGCCTGAATAAATATAATTAAGAAGTTGCATTTCTTCTCCTATTTTGTCCAAATTTTCATGATTTTTAATGACAATTGGAGGAATATAAAAACCTAAGGCAATGCCTAATAAGCTGCCAAAAATGCCAAGAGAGGTTGCCGTTGATACTTGGTCGGAAGGAAACCAATTTGCCGCAACACGAGTTGGTGCAGATGCATAAAATACCTGAAATTTTTATAAATATTATTATAACAATTGACAAAATAATTTATCTCTTTACTATTTAAAAAAAACAATTTAATAACTAATTAATAATTCAATAATAATATTAACAGAATAATAAAATTAATTGTAACCAATATACTAACTAAATAGTAATTAAACAGAATAAATTTCTGTACTAATTAATTAAATAGAATAAATTTCTGCACTAATTAATTAAATAGAATAAATTTCTGCACTAATTAATTGAAAAGAATTAATTACTATACACTAAATTGAGTACTACACTAATTACAATTATTAATTAAATATAAAGTTTTATTGCTGCCCATAAAAAATTTAAATATTACATATTACATTTAATTAATTTTATAAATGAAAATAATTTTTACCATCATTGTTGCGCCAATAAATTGGCCAATAAATGCAATATGAAATCTATCAGGTGCCACTGAGAATGCTTTGATCCATGATCCAATAGTAACGCAACCGATGCTCAATATCATGGACCATTTTAATCCTATTTTTTCAAAAAAATTCGTTGCTGGTATTACTAGAGGTATATAAATAAGCAAATAAATCATCATTGTCCATTCAACCGCCGTTGTTGATACGCCATAGTACCTTTAATGAATAATTCCTCTGATTATCAAAATGGGTTTATTGTCAAATTTTCAACCCAATGACCGACATAATATTTTAAAATTTTTCATATATTTTTTTTAAATTCGAACTTTAAAATTTAAATTATATAAATTATAGAAATAGAAATTTAAATTATAGAAATTATAGATAAGTTGGCTAATAAATTAGTAGAAATTACTATTTATTAGTAAAATTTAATAATTTACTAATTCAAAAGCAATAGGTCAGTCACTAATTTAAATTAGTAAATATTATTAAACTCAATTTAAAAGATAGTAGTAATTATGTTTTTTAATTTTTTTAATTCTGCAAAAATTAATTAGAATAAATAATAACAGTAAGAATATTTTTTTATTTTTCATTTTATTTGCAAAAATAAATAGGACAATATTAAGAATAATATAATAATACCTAATAATATTTATATTAATATTTTGAATTTATTTCATATGTTACGTAATTGTTAGTCAAAAAAATTATATTAATAACAATAATTACCTATATTATTGAATATTATTATATTAATTGTATTTAATAATATGAATAATTTAAATATAATAATAATGATATATCATTACTATCAATAATAATAGAATTCACGTTTAAATTTCTCTTTGCCAGCATACAAAACTATTTATTTTCCAAAACAATGTTAAATCTTATTTCATAATGCTTATAAAAATTTTCTTTATTCTTTTGATTAACAGTATAGTGTTTATAATATTTAAATAATAAATATTAAAGAGTACAACAATTGTAAACCCGTTTATAATTTAAATAAATAATATTTTGAATTTAGTTCGAATGAAGGTAATTTATTATTATCATTAGTCGATAATAAACAATGACGTTTAATAATTATTATTAGTATATTAATTGTATTTAATAACATATTAATGTTGTTATTAATGTTTTTTTGATTATTAATTTTTTTAATAATAACAATAATAATAATAATAATAATAATAATAATAATAATAATAATAATAATAATAATAATAATTTAGTAATAACAATAATTTATATATTATATAAGAAATTTAATACAAAAAAGTTCTCTTTAGAAATTATTATAATAAATAAATAATTGAAAAAGAAACAATGAAAAGTATAAATATTAAGAAAGAAAGAAAATTGTAAACTTTACCTTGTTATGATGTTCGTTATAATAGAATACTGTGCATATGAGATATAATTTATCCCACAACTTAGACAGAAGATGAATAATATAAACCATCGTTTTTTATAAACTTTAATGTTCATTAAATTTTTGTCTACTTCACTTTTAATATTATTTCGTTCCACTATTTTTACATCATTATACGAAGTTAAAACGTGACTGTCATTATTTTCGTTGTCAGTCATTTTTAATAAAAAATCTTAAAGGAACATTAAATCTCAATAACGTTTTTCTTAATCGATACACTATTTATTGAAACCTTATAATTCATACGTTATTTTTTTTTACTTTGCACACTTTCATTTTTTTTTTATTCTAAAAAATCCACTAAATTGTTTTATTCCTTTTACTTTTTCAAATTTCTTATATAATTTCTACTGACTAGAATACTAGAATACTAGAATGACAATAGTAAAATTGAAATGAAAATTCAGTATTTTACAAGTATGAATTGACAAAAGATAAAATAAATAAAAATTCTTTTAAAGATAATGTGTTAAAAGTATATATGTATGATTGCATTTACTATTTACTGACTACGATATTAGATAGAAAATTAAAATTGTATATTAAGACTTCCTTGCTTCATTTGTAAAGTGTACACTTTGATAAGAGTATTTTAAAAAGTTTATTGGAACGAGTTGTTTTTCTCAAGGTATTCTGTTTACTATCAGTTTTAAAAATGCTTCGAATATAGTTATTTAGTTAAGATAATACAATATAGTCGTTTATGAACATATATTTTAAAAACTGGATGTAACCCTGGTTTAAAGTGAAACAACATTGAAAGAAAAAAAGAAATGGTAAGGTGTAAAATGTTATATATAACACATAGGAAAAGAAAATTGTTTTCATAATTAATTTTAAACTTCAGATTATTTTTGTTCATTTTGAATTGACGTATTATATTGATAGTCGTAAAAATTTTCCCAATGACAGAAATGTTAGTCTTTCATATCGAAAAATGTTGATTCCATCGAATTTTATGTAATTATACACATTATAGTTTTACGAGGTATAATTAACGTACAATGAATTTTTAAATATTTTCTTGTACATTTAGCAGATTATTTTTATCAGACTTTTTAGTTAAAAGATATTTTATCATACAAGGTTTTAATTATAAGAAATTTTTATTAAAACGCATTTGTATTTTGTAGATTTTTTTATACTTGGCTTCTATTCAGAAGAATATTTCTTTAACGACGTTTTTGCAGAATTTTTATATTAAACTTCTTTTTTTTATTTAGCAGAATCTTTAGTTAAGAAAATATTGAGTAAAATTTAATTTAGCAAATTATTAGTTTGCCTACAAATTTTTTTAGCAGAATTTTTATTTAGATGAACATTTTGGTGTCCGATTTTTTATTTAGTAGGTTTTTATTTAAAAGAATTCTTTTTAACGAAGTTTTTATTAAATAGATTTTTTTTCAATTAGGTTTTTATTCATAAAAATTATTAGATTAAACAGAATTTCTTTAGCATAATTTTTAATTAATTACAGTTTTATATAGCAGATTTCTTATTTAGCTGAATATTTATTTAGTAAGTATTGAAAAAGAAGAATTTTTTTCAACTAGGTTTTTATTTAGCCAAATTTTGTTATTAAGTAGCATTTTTTATGAGTTTTCATTTAGCAGAATTTTTATTTAGCTGAATTTTATTGTATCAGATTTTTTATTTAGCAGTATTTCTATTTAGCAGGTTAGCATATAAAAAATTTCAAAATAAACAGATTTTCTTTAACAGAATTTTTATTCAGCTGAATTGTTACGTAGCTAATTATTTATTTAACAGGATTTTTATTTAACAAGTTTTTACTTAAAATAATTTTTTTCAATAAGCTATTTATTTAAAGCTATTTATTTAGCAAAACTTTTATATTAAACAATCATTTTATTTAGCAGAGTTTTTATGTAGCTGAATTATTTTGTATCAGATTATTTATTTAGCAGATTTTCATATATAGAAGAATTTTTTTCAACAAGATTTTCATGTATCAAAATTATTAGATTAAACTGAATTTCTTTAGCAGAATTTTTATGTAGAAGAATTTTTTTCGACTAGGATTTCATTTAGCAAAATTTTTACATGAAAAAGCGATTTTATTAAGCAGAATTTTTAGTTTTGTTTTAATATAAATTTCCATGCAATGAATTCTTTATCATTAATATTTCACTTCAAGAAGGACCTTATCATAATTATCGTTAATTATAAAATTGCGAGTAGTTTTGTCAGTGAACTAGAGAGTAATTTATCGCAAAATGGTAAACTAGAACGTGTCCCATGACCCGCATTGTTCTAAGAGGAAATTATGCTGCCTGGTAGGCCGACAATATTCCGATCCTGGCATTCGGCGGATATTATCTCATCTCTATCCTTCAAACCATAGTCAGGACCCATCTCAAAACCTTATGTTCAAACTATATCACTATAATAACACTCATTTTCCTCTGATTAATGAAAAAAAAATAATTAAAATCGATATTATTCGAAATTGTAATTATTTTTTCTATTAGGAAAACAAATATACCATTCTAGGGCCAAAACCTGACAAATATTTAGCCAAATATGTATTTTTTAAATATTTAACCAAACATTTAACCAAATATTTATTTGTTAAATATTTAGTCAAATATTTAGCCAAATATTTAGCCAAATATTTAGTCAAATATTTAGCCAAATATTTTTTTGTTAAATATTTAGCCAAGTATTTATTTGTTAAATATTTATCCAATTATTTATTTGTTAAATATTTAGCCAAATATTTATTTGTTAAATATTTAGCTAAATATTTATTTGTTAAATATTTAGCCTAATTTTCAAAATTTATTGAGGTTTAATAAAAGTTTCTTTATTCCCAGCCTTGGACGAATATTAACCCAATATTTAGCCAATTGTCATCAAATGCGAAATTTCCACTGTAAAATTATTTAAAGAAAAAAAGAAGAAATAAAAATATTATTGTTACATTTATTTCAAAACGAATGCATGTTTTTTCTAATACAGAATAATAATTCTCTCTCTCTCTCTCTCTCTCTCTCAAGATCGTTTCTTTTTTCTTTTTTCCTTATCTCCTTCTACTTTATAGGAAAAATATTCCATTTACCTACAATTTTCCAATGTAAATTCAACGATACAATTTTTCCCGGCTCTAAAAATATTGTTCGTACATTCAGGTATATCGTGTACCAGTTAAGTGTATGCAATATACAACTCTTTCGGGGTATTTATATTTAAAAATTTCTTTTTAATACTAGCGATATTGGGATTAGTGAAGTTTTTTTTCTCTTCTTCTTTTCCATTTGCAATTTTCTCCTTTGATAATTATTACCGAGATTAATAAATAATCCCATATAAAATGACAGAAAATAGAAACTTATAGATTGTATATCCAATGAGTAAAGTTTCTTTTATTTTTTAATCTCTGCTATTTGTTTCATGTATTCAGATAAATTCTACTATATGTGTATTTTCAATTGAATATTGTAATTCTTTTAATATTGTAATCCTTTAATATTCCTTCCTTGAATATTTTATATCCAATCACCCATTAAAAGGAATTTTTTTTTTAAACAAATTTTACATTAAACTGCTTTTTTGTTTAGTAAAAATTTTGTTTGGCAAAATATTTCTTTAACTACTTTAATATTAATAAAAATTTAAAACTATGTTTATTTTTAAAATTTAAATTTAGTTATGTTTTTATGTTTAGAAGTATTTTAATTTAACTACGTTTTTTCGTAGAAACTAGTTTATAAAATAGTTCTCTAACCACGTCTGTATAAGGCAGTTTTTTTTATTTAGGAATATATTTCATAAACTTCCTTTTTTATTCAGCAGAATTTTCATTTAGCAAAATATTTCTTAAAATATGTTAATATTTAACAGACTTTTAATTTTACGGAATTTTATTTATTTTTATTTATTATTTTATTTAGCAGAATTTTTGATTAACTGAATATTTTTTAAACTCGTTCAAATTTATTTGTTTAGCTACTTCTTTACCAGAATCTTTATTTAACAGGTTTTCATACAAAAAATTTTGTTTCAAACACAGTTTTCATTTTGAATAATTATTTAATGTAACAGAATTTTTATCTAGCAGAAAAAATTTTTTTCAAATAGGTTTCATTTTAAAAAATTACTAAATTTGACACAATTCTTTAGCACAATTTTTATTTAGCAGGTGTTTATTTAATAGAATTTTTTTTAATAAAGTTTTCATTTTGCAAAATTATTAAATTTAATAGAACTTTTTGGCACAATTTTTATTCAGCAAAATCTTTATTTAACAGGTTTATAATTAAAAAAAATTTTTTAATTAGGTTTTCATTTAGCAAAATTTTATATTAAACAGCACGTCTTTAGTGGAATTTTTTAGCAGAAGTTTTACTTAGCTGATTTTTCATTTAGCTGATTTTTATTTGCAAGAATTTTTATAAATAAAAATTTTTTCTTCTTGATTTAGGTAAACTTTTATATTATAAAGCGTTTTTATTGAGCTGAATTTTTATACTTAATTCCGCTTTTATTTCGCAGGATTTTTATTTTATATAATATTTTTTAAATACATTCAAATTCAACAGAATTTTAATTTAAGTACATTTTTATTTAACAGAATTTTTTCTTTTGCAAAATATTTTTTGAATCTCGTTGCTATTTTCGTTTCTTACTTCAGTTTTTATTCAGCAGAATATTTGTTTCAACATCGTTGCTATTTAGCAGAATTTTTATTTAATAAAGTATTTCTTACGTTTCTTTATTTCGTTTCCATTCATCAGAATATTTTTTTAGCCTCGTTGTTAGTTAGCAGAATTTTTATTCATCTGTTTAGAAAAATATTTCTTTTGCTGCTTAAGTCTTATTTAGCTAAATTTTAATTTATCAACATCTTTACTTTGCAAAATTCTTTTAAAATAAATTTTTTTTATGTTGCAGGAAAATTAACTAAACAATTTAGCAAAGTAGATGAAATTTCCCCTGGTTTCTTTGTCTATGCTGTTCATAGAATTTATACAATTTGGTAATAACTATATCTTTAATTAGGGTAAAGATTTTAAGATAGAAAAATTTTTGCGGTAGAATTGCATCAGACATTTGAAATTATTATTATTATTATATATATGTATTATTGATGGATCTGAATTTATAAGCAATATTATTGTGGAATATAACGCACTAGTGGAGTAGATATTATCTGTATGCGTTACCATTCAATCCAGATGTCTATAATAAAACCATGGCAACTGACGTTATAATTAATATAATGCAGAGCGTGAGTCAACGCAGTTTGAAAATCCAATTACAATTTCACCAAGCATTCTCCACTTGATTTTAAACTCTCGCTTCATTTTAATTGAGGCATTTGAAGCGCACATTTCTAGAAGAAAACTTTCATACTAATGTTCACTTTTAATTAAGCATTTTTCCCCATGAAAATATTATTGTTTTCGTTTTATCAAAGATTTTAAGCATAATTTTTTTTTCTTTCTTTTTTGATGAAAAAAAAATGTATTTTTCTTTATCAGTAAAAAAGAAAAATTGTCATAAAAATGGGATAATTTTTCGCAAAATTCAAAGTAAGAATTAATAATATTTAATTGGAAAAGAATAAATATTTTAAAAATGTGTAAATTTTTAAGAATGGAAAATTAATAATAGAATTTGTCATTTTTTTTATCAGGAGTGTTATGTAAGTTCACGTGAATAGAGATATGCGGTCAACGAGGCACTGAATAGTCAGCTATCAAACGTTTATATTCTCCTTTATTCGATAATTTAGGCGTTTTACAAATAAATTCGAATAAGGGTCAGTCAAGTAATTGCAGGGTCATTTCAAATTATAGTAGTCGTAAATTATTTTCTTCTTTCGTGAATAATAAATATTTACAGTAAGTTATTGTTAATATACTTAAAATTAAAAAAAACTATTTGAATTTAAATTATATTTTTTCCTCTATTTTATTTTCTAGGTATAAATTTATCCATTAATAAGAATTATTTTAAATTTATTTTTTATTACATTTTACAATAACTGTTGATTTTTTTTTAATGAAACGAAGCAATTTTTCATGATTTGCTTCATTTCGTTTATGAGCGAATTTTCATGCCATCTAGGCGTCAATTTTAAGAACTCCATTGGCGCGAAACTCAAAAAAAAATTTAATTAGTAATATTTAATTAATTATGCAAAAAATTTTTTTGTCTCTAATTTTCCATTCATTTTGTTTAGAGAATTTTTCTGAAAATAGAGAAAATGGATAATAGGGTAAAGAAAATGCGAAGGGCGCAAACAAATTTAGTGCGGTGGGATGCTGAAGAGACAATAACATGAACTCTGTTCATATTCACCAAAGGAGGCGGCTATTTGCGTTCACATTTTCTCGTGATTATTCTCGAGGCAAGGGAGACAGAGAGAGAGAGGAAATAAATTTGATTTAACATACCTAAACTGCCGACTACGACTCGGCATACTCGAGATTCGTTCCAACAATTAGTGCGCACTTATATAAGTACCAAGGGAGATTTTCTCTACATGCATTTTCTGCATTCTCTCTTCCACTTATTGTATGAGGACTGAGATTTTCCAAATAAGTTTTTTTTTGCAGAATTGCACCTAAATACTATCAATTTTTTTCTCTTTTTTTCAGCCAATAATATTTAAACAATAGTTTTTAAAAATAATTTTATTTCTATAAACACGTTAATTTTGTAAAGAGCTAAAATATTGACTATTATTTTCCTGCTGATATTAAACATTCAGAAAAAAAAATTCTGATTTAAAAATTACAACTGTACCTCTTTATTGAGTTTTTTTGAAATTGGGGTTAAATTTTCCTACTCCACTTATTTTATTATTTATAAATTAACTGTCAAACTTTTGACATAAAAATTCGAGCTATAAAACAAAAAATTGGAATAAAAACAACAAACTTCAAGTGAGGACAGTTTGGGACAGATTATGTCGATTATTATAATACTAGCCAAACTATCCGCGCGCAAGCGCGCGGGAATGTTGTATTACACTGTTTATTGTAAACAATTTCAAGTCATTTTAATTTAAGTAATTTTTAAAGAAATACTTATTATGACACATAACTGAAAAACTAATTAGAATGAAATTTTCAAATTATATTATATTTTTAAACTTCAAAGTACATAAAAAACTTTAAAAAATTTTAATACTAATTTCAAATTTTACATCAGATTTTCAAAATTGAAAATAATTAAACTTTCTTGTACGAGGTAAATTGAATTCCGCAAAAATTGATATTTGATACCTAAATTAAAAATAATCTTTAACTTTCTGAACAAAGAATATAAATTATATTTTTTTTAGAGAATTTCCACTATTTTAAATTCGCTAATTTTCGGAAAAATTTCGAAAAAATCAATTATTTAACAAAATTTTATGAAATTTATCTTTCACAATAATTCAATTACTTTCACTAATAATAAAATTTTTCATGAAAAATCAATTTAAAAAAAAAGTTTTGATTAAATTCTAAGCAAGAATTTAATTATTTTCATAAATAATAAAACTCATCGAAGAATTTCAATTATTTTCATTACTATTTTAAATTAATAATCGAAAAATTCAGTTATTTTCACAAATAAAGTTTTCACACAAGAATTCAATTATTTTAAATAATAAAATTTTCATAATATTTATTATATTTCGAAAAAAAATAATTATTTAAAACAATGTTTATAAAATTCTAATGAAGAATTCACTTACTTTCAAAAATAATAAAATTTTTTAACAGAAATTCAATACTTTTTAAATATTTTAATAAGCTTTTCCGCAATAATTCAATTATTTTCAAAAATAATAAAATTCTTCTCTGTAATTCAATTATTTTTGAGAATTATAATAAAATTCTATTCAAATTAAAAACTATCCAATTATTTTCATAAATAATAAAATTTATAGCAGGATTTTAATTATTTTTAATACAATTGAATTGCTCAAAAATTTAATTATTCTTAAAAACTTAATTTCAATTCCTCGACAAAAATAAATTATTTAAAGAAATGTTTTTTTTTAAATTCTATGGAAGAATTGAATAATTATTTTCAAAAATTTAATAAAATTGTTCGAATGAAATTAATTGTTTTAAATACAATTTTAATTAAATTTTTTTGAAATAATTCAATTTTTTTAAATTTTAATAACATTTTTTCTAAGAATTCAATTATTTACACAAATAATTTTTCGAAAGAATTCAATTATTAAAGATAAATAAAAAAATTACTCCCGAAAATTCAATTATTTTGAGGTATTTTAATAAAATTTTTTTTAAAATTCAATTATTTTCATAAAGAACAATACTATTCATCACAATAATTCAATTATTTTTAAAAATAATAAATTTCTTCTTGAAAATTCCATTATTTTAAAAAATTCTAGTAAATCGTTTGCAAGAATTCAATTATTTTCATAAATAATAAAATGTTTTTTAAGAATTTAATTATTTTCAACAAAATTTAATCAAACAAATTTGTCCTGAAAACATTGAAAATTTTTAAGGTCCTGAAAACATTCTAAGTTAAAAAAATTTAATAAAATTTCCCACAGACATTCAATTATTCACAAATTTTTTAATAGAATTCTTTGTAAAATTTAACTATCTTTAAAAACTTTTCGCAATTCAATGATTTTCAATATATACTATTTTCATAAAATTTCCAAACAGAATTCAATTATTTAAAAAATGTTTTGTAAAAATTTAATTCTTTTCATGAATAATAAAAATTTTCATTAATTCAATTATTTAAATTAGAATTTGCATAAAATTATTCGAAAGAAAGGAATTATTTAAAAATTTTTATAAAATTCTTCGCAAGAATTAAATTATTTTGAATTCTTTCATGAATAATAAAATTCGTAGCAAAAATTCAATTTTTCAGCAGGATAAGAAAAAAATAAATATTTTTTATGAAAATTAGGAAAAAATCAGGAAAATAAAAAATATGGAATGGAAATTTTGTCAATTTTGTGAAGTGAATAAAACGAGTTTTTTTCTTTTTTTTGACATTAAAAAAAATGAAAATAACCCACAAAAATTAATATTAAAAACAAACAAATGAATGAAGATAATTTGCTAACTTAGGAAACTTACGATTATTATAATGTATATATATAATTTTTTTCTTTTTAAATAATTGAATTCCTGAAATAATACTTAAATTTTCAATTTCTTTTTTTTTTTTTTTTTGACCAATTTCATTGTATAATAAATTTTATATTTGAAAGAATTTAATTTTATTTCTCTTAAAAATTGTTTTGAAATATAAAATCGTATTTTTAAAGAAATATATTTCGAAATATCATATTTTTGAAAAAAAAAATAATAAATTTTCATTAAATTTGAAAAAGAAAGTTTCTGTAACTAACTGTATGTAAAAATATTTGTTTTTGAAAGAAAAAATGAAATGTAAAATAAAAATTATGATAAATTAGAGGAACGGAAGGGAATTTTCGATAAGAGACGACGTGTTGGAGAAGAAAGGCAGATGATGAGAAATTAATTAGCACATGTTTGTATATAATGTCACACGTGAGTTATTTTGAGGTATCATCATTTCTTCCACGGTTTATGGTTTGGCAATCAAATATTCGTATACTAGTTCTCTCCAAAAATGAATATATATATATATATATCTATATTATAAACTATCTGTACGCTCAGCTGCACCTAATTTTCCACGTACACTCGAGTCGGAGTTACTGTTAACTCGTCCGTGAATCAAGGATGCCTAAAGCAGTCGAGATTTGGAACTGCTTTATACAAATTGGCTCATTGTAACGTGACATAGCTTTACAGAGATTGTGTTCAAGAGAAACACACATGTTTGCATACACACAAAGTGGAAAAAATAAAATTCCCCAATATCGAAACTCAGACAAACTGAATATTATTAAAAGAAAAGAGAAAAAAAGAAAAATAGTAAAGAATCTATTAGAATGTAATAAAAATAGTAAAATTATATATAACTTTAATTATAAAATTTGTATACTATACAAAAAATAATTTTCCGGTCTTAATCAATTCTTATTATACTTAAAACTATAAATTCAAAAAAGAAACAAATTTCAGTCTGACTAAATTAATTTTTACTACTTAAAGATGTAAATATAAAGAATAACAATTATATTCGCCTAATTAAATTGATTTTTACTACTTAAAATTATCAAAAGCAACAACAAATATATTCTGTCTGACAAAAATGATTCCATACTGCTATAAATTATAAATTCGAAGAAGAAAAAAAATTTATTTGTGTTTTATTTTTATTTTATACTACTTTCAAAATGAACTTAAGGAATAATAAAAATTCTGTCTGACCATATTCAAAGTTA
Organism: Leptopilina syphax; assembly: GCA_032872505.1. Classification (NCBI taxonomy): domain Eukaryota; kingdom Metazoa; phylum Arthropoda; class Insecta; order Hymenoptera; family Figitidae; genus Leptopilina; species Leptopilina syphax. The sequence continues at coordinate 7,524,301 of CM065477.1, read as the reverse complement.
CTACTTAAAATAATAAATATACAAAATAAACATTTGTCTGACTAAATTACTGTTTACCTATTTAAAATAATAAATATACAAAATAAACATTTGTCTGACTAAATTACTTTTTACTACTTAAAACTATAAATTTACAAAATAAACATTTGTCTGACTAAATTACTTTTTACCCCTTAAAACTTTAAATTTATAAAAAAATAACAAATATTTGACTAAATTGATTTTCACAACTTAAAACTATATAAAACATTATTCAAAAATAAAAAACAGTAATAAATTACTACAAACAAAAATGTTTTTCTTTTTAAATCCAATAGAAACTAAGTACAAGCAAATAAATATAATAAAATTTCAAAATTACAAATTTCTAAGAAAATTACAAAAGAAATTCAATATAAAAATTTAGTTCAACCGAATTGTAATTTGTAAATTTTTAATTCGAGAAAAGTAAAATTTTATATCATAGAACAACAACAAAAAACAATCAGTTACATTAAGTTTAATTTTTAAATTGTTCTTAATTTCTATTTATATTTGTATTTCCCTTTTTTTTGTATAGGAAACTGTTTTCTTAAATTGCATTTCCATGAAGACTGTTAACCGATCTCATTTCGTGTACAATATTCAAGACATTTACTCAACGGTGTACAAAGGACCCCTCCTTCCCTCCATCCCCACTTCCCACACTTGTGATCTCAAGGCAATTATTTTGGGGGTTAATTTGTTTCACAAATGCAGTGGTGGTAAAGGAGGAGGACAGGAATAGTAGAAATTTCCAAGGAGAATTCACATTCAGGTCATGGGTGAATTATTTTACATATTTGTAAATAACACACATTTCCTTTAAAACATAATAAACACCCGGTAAGAATAGGAGGGAAGGGACAACAAATTTTTGAGAACTATATTTCTCGTGTGAAAATTAAGAAAATTATCATTTATTTTTCTTTTATTAGAGTTTTTCTCAAGCTTCAATTTTTGAATCTACGAAAAAATTGCTAAATAAAGAAATTGATTTTTATAATTTTTGAAGCATTTGAAAAAAACTATTTTTAGGCTGAAAATGCCGAAAAATACAATTCATTCAATTTTTTTTTATTTGAAAAATCATTTCTTTATTTTTCTAACTAACTTCCGATCAAAAAATGGTATTTTTCAGCATTTTTAGTTTAGAAATAAAGTTCTTTTTTCGAAAAAAATGCTTCAAAAATTATAAAAATCAATTTTTTTTTGTTTAAAGCATTTTTTTGTGGAATTCAAAAAAATATTTTCTACAAAATTACCCATGGATTTTAAAATCTAACAATTTTTATAAGAAAAACAAAAATTCAAAAGGGTCCAAATTTAATTTTTCGTCACCTTTCATTTTATGACCATTGAATTTCACACAAAAAAAGAAATTTTTTTCGATTATGATATTCATTTTTAGAATTTTCAACTAAAATTCTTCTTTAAGTCAATTTTTTAAATAATTTTTGAAAAAGATCTTTGAAAATTTACAAATCCTTTTCTTTACAATTTAATTTTACGAAATTTCAATTATTCTGACATTCTTCAATTAAATATATTAGAAATTAAAAATTTGAAATAATTAAAAAAAAATTAATTTTGCAAAATTCGTAATTAAAAGTATGAAAAGTTCAAATTTTCAAAGATTTTAAATTAAAACCTTTTGGAAATTTAATTATTTCTAAAAATCTACGCTATAATGCTTACAATATTCAATTATAATCGAAAATTTTAACTGAAATTCATTTTTAAATCAATGTTTATTAGAAAATTCTACGAGAATACAATTATTTAAATACAAAAATAAATATTTTATTAGATAATTGAATGTTTTTTCAAATTAAATTTTCATAAACAAATTTTTAAATAATAGAATTCTCTTGATAAATGTCAATAACATTTTTAAAAATAATTTCATTTTTCGAAGAAATTTAATGAAAATTTTATTACAAAAATAATTGAAAAATAATTGAATTTTGCCAAAATTTATTAATATTATTTTGAACCAAGGAAATTGAAAATTGTTACAAAGAATTTTATTAAAATTTTTGAAAATAATTTAATTCTTTGAAAAAATTTAATCAAAAATGTATTGAAAATGTAGGCAAAGGTTTCTAAAATAATTTAATTTTTTTGATAAATTTTAATTCAATTTTTAGAAATAATTTCATTTTTCGAGAAAAATGAAAATTTTATTCAAAATAATTGAAATTCTGCCAAGAGTTTTATTACGTAAATTTTGAATATAATTGAATTTCTGAGAAGAATTTTATTATTTATAAAAATAATTGTAATTTTGACAAAAATTTTTGTAAATTTTTGAACATAATTGAATTTCTACGAAGAATTATATTACTTTTGAAAATAATTGAATTTGTCAGTGGAATTTTATTAAAATTTCTTTTTTAATAATTGAATTCTTTTGTGAAATTTTATTGAAATAGTAGACATTGAAAATAATTGAATTTTGACAAAATTTATTAATATTATTTTGAAGGAAATTGAATTGTTACAAAGAATTTCATTAAAAATTTTAAAAATAATTTAATTCTTTTGAAAAATTTATTTAAAAATGTATTGAAAATATAGGCAAAGGTTTCTAAAATAATTGAATTTCTTTGATAAATTTAAATACAATTTTTGAGAATAATTTCATTTTTCGAGAAATTTAATGAAAATTTTATTAAAAATAATTGAAATTCTGCCAAGAGTTTTATTACGTAAATTTTGAATATAATTGAATTTCTGAGAAGAATTTTATTATTTATAAAAATAATTGTAATTTTGACAAAAATTTTTGTAAATTTTTGAACATAATTGAATTTCTACGAAGAATTATATTACTTTTAAAAATAATTGAATTTGTCAGTGGAATTTTATTAAAATTTCTTTTTAAATAATTGAATTTTTTTGTGAAATTTTATTGAAATAGTAGACATTGAAAATAATTGAATTTTGACAAAATTTATTAATATTATTTTGAAGGAAATTGAATTGTTACAAAGAATTTCATTAAAAATTTTAAAAATAATTTAATTCTTTTGAAAAATTTATTTAAAAATGTATTGAAAATATAGGCAAAGGTTTCTAAAATAATTGAATTTCTTTGATAAATTTAAATACAATTTTTGAGAATAATTTCATTTTTCGAGAAATTTAATGAAAATTTTATTAAAAATAATTGAAATTCTGCGATGAGTTCTATTTTTTATGAAAATAATTGAATCCCTGTAAAAAATTGTTATTATTTATGAAAATACTGAAAAGTTTGCGCAGAATTTTATTAAAATACTTTTTAACTAATTGAATTCTTTTGGCAATTTTTATTAAAGTAGTAGATATTAAAAAAAAAATCATTGAATTGAAGAAAGTTTTTGAAAATAATTAAAATTTTACCAAGAATTGTATTAAACATTTTTGAAAATTACTTTAGACATCAACAATTTTCCAAGATTTCGATAAAAATTCCCTGACTTTTCCAGGTTTTTTCAAGGTTTATAAAATCACTTTCAATTACACTTTTACTTTTAATTTAAAAACAAAAATAATCAATTAGAAAATTATCAAGGGAAACTAAAAGTAAAAATCTATTAAAATAAAATTGAAATTTAAAATGAAAAATATATCTTTTAAATAAGTAAAAAGTTAGTGCTAATAACAATTTCTCAAAATAAAAAAAAAATGAAAGTGAAAATAAAAAATTCGAAGTAAAAATTTGTTAAAGTGAAAATCAAAGTCAAAGTAAAAGTATAATTGTGTAATTATACTTAAAATTTATACTAAAAAATGGGTCCAAGTTTTCTCCCATTTAGAAAATAATGCCCTTTTCTCATATTCTTTTCCCAAGGATATCAAATTGAGACACGGAGAAAATTTATTCCTGAAATTTTACTGAATTTAGTTCGGTAAAACTGGGATGAAGTGTCAAAACAGTAATTTTTCAAGAACTAGACTGTAAAAGAAATTGCATTGAAAAATAATGTAAAAATCATAAAGCTCACGATACATGTATTAGCGCTTCACTTACAGTTCGGTAAAACGTAAGCCAAGTGCTCGCTACATTCATATTTATTGAATAGTTCGGTAAAACGTAAGATAAAGTCTTCGGTAAAACTGACGAGTTGCAATTTATTGAAAGTTCGGTAAAACGTAAGATAAAGTCTTCGGTAAAACTGACGAGCTGCAATTTACTGAAAGTTCGGTAAAACTTGAAGAACAAAAATAAAAAATAATGTTACTTCAGTAGATCTATATTAATACTGCCGTAACTCTCAATTTACCTACTTTAATCACTACCTAAACCCCCTACAATTGTTTACGAACAAATACTAATTGATACACCTGCCTACAGTACATTCTAAACGCATACACTAATACACACATCGCACGCTTTACATTAATGCTTCAGAAAGTTTCAACTGTCCTTATATATTAATCTCAATTTCATTTCACCGCTTGTGAGAAAGATTCAAATTAATAAACTATCGTTGTACAAAATTAAAAATTATTTATATTAATGAATCATTTCTAACTATATTCAAGGTCAATTTATGAAATATTTTTAAATTATGTTTTTATTATTATAAAGAAAAATGTTTAAATTTGTATTTAATGGAATAAAACAATAATTTATGAAAATCCTTATTATTCTCAAATTTTTGTGTTTAAAATTAAAAATATACATATTAAAAGTGCAAGTTGGAAATTATTAAATTTATTAATAGAAAATTAATCTTTCTGAAATATTAAATAATAATTGTGAGGTATTAAAAAGCGAAAAGGAAATAAGCAAATAAGGCATTAAGTAAGCAAGAAGGAAATAACCAAGTAAGAAAGTAAGTAATCAAGAAGGAAATAAGCAAGTAAGCAAAGTAAGCAAGGAGGAAATAAGCAAGTAAGCAAAGTAAGCAAGAAGGAAATAAGAAAGTAAGCAAGTAAGCATATAAGGAAGTAAGTAATCAGAAAGGAAACAAGCAAGTAAGCAAGAAGGAAATTAGGAAGTAAGCAAATAAGTAGGTAAGCAAGTAAGCAAAGTAAGCAAGAAAGAAATAAGCAAGTATGCAAATAAGCAAGTAAGCAAAGTAAGCAAGGAGGAAATAAGCAAGTAAGCAAGAAGGAAATAAGAAAGTAAGCAAGTAAGCATATAAGGAAGTAAGTAATCAGAAAGGAAACAAGCAAGTAAGCAAGAAGGAAATTAGGAAGTAAGCAAATAAGTAGGTAAGCAAGTAAGCAAAGTAAGCAAGAAAGAAATAAGCCAGTAATTATGCAAATAATAAAGTAAGCTAGTAAGCAAGCAAGTTATTTCCTTTTTGCTTACTTGCTTACCTACTTATTTACTTACTTACATACTTACTTATATGTTTAATTGCTTACTTATTTATTTCCTTTTTGCTTACTTACTTATGTTTATTTGCTTACTTACTTACTATTATTCATATTTAATTAAAATGAATAAATTATATGTTAAAAAAATAAGTATGTTATTGCCATTTTATATTTTCTTTTTACTTGATTTAAAAGCATTTATTACATATTTGGCAATTAATAAGTGTTTAAAATAATTAATTAATTGAATTTTAATTTAAATAATAATAAAATGATTATTAATTAAGTCTAAATAACACAGTAAAAAGAAAGTCTTATTTTAAGGCAGGAAAGCAGCCTTAAATTAAGATGCAACATTTTTAAGGCAGTCAATGCTGAATTTACGCACATATTTTGTATCCTTTAACATTATAGCAGACAGTGCTGAATTTAAGACCGATCTTAAATTAAGATTTACTTTTTACTGTGAAGTTGGAAAAATCAACTATTATTGTGAAAGTCTTTCATTTGACTGCGGGACACTTGAAATAAAGTATTTCAATCCAGAAAACTAAAACTTTAGGCAAGTCAAGGAAGTTTTACCGAACTATTCCTGAAAACTAACACTTTAAGCAAGTCAAGAAAGTTTTACCGAACTATTCCTGAAACGTTAGTGCGCATCAAGAAGGTATTTATTTAATTTACATTAAACGTTCAGTTTCAATTTTTTTTCAACTTTTACAGTACTAGTTCTTAAGGAATAAAGATATCACATTAGATTTTAAATATTGTTACCGAAAAAATAATATAAAAATTATTAAAAATTACGATTATGCTACTATATCCCAAGTTTATTGAAAAATTCGGTAAAATGTAAGGAACAAATTTTCTCCGTGGACAAAAAAAAAACGAAGCAAAGTGTTGCGAAGCAACGTTTTGATTCTTTTGTTTTTGTCTCAATTTGATATTCTTAGAAAAAAAAACTGTGAGCTAGTGGAAATTCCAAGAGAAACATGACACTGAAGTCAAAAAAAGATTTTTTAAGCATAAAAAAAATTTCTTTTAAAGCATCAACAAAAGTATAATGCTTTATACTTATTCCCTCAGAAGACAATGTTCACCCATTGTTTTTACATACACGTCTCTTTCATGAAATGCAATTTTAAGCCATACGCGTATGCTTCCATAAACGTAATCCTTGGGTACAATTTTAGCTTTGATAGCAAAAATAAAAATGCGGCACTAAGAACAGAAATTGTAAACTCTTGAAATTCTCTCTTTCTCCCCCCCTCCCCTCCCCTCCTCTCTCTTTCTCTTTTTCTCTATCAAAAAAAAGTAGGTATCTTAAAACTCAGCAAAGGTTTTTGCTAACGCTAACTGCTTACGGTTGCAGGTGATATGGATGCAGTGGCTTGGAAGGTTTTAGAAAATGTTACTTTATATACCTATATATAAACATATATATATATATATATATTGTATATACGTGAAAGGAGTAGGTTACTCTTGAATGGTCGTTTTCATCGATTTCAGTGGCAAAGAAAATATGATATACGTGTTTCGCCATGGTATGTTTATGTCCTGGCTCATCCGACATAAGGAGATATCTCTCACGAAACCCCCCCCCCACCTTACTGGGGAGAAGGGAGAACCACCACCCCCCCACCTCCACCCTTTTACTGGTACTCTGCAGCTTTCCTGGTCGACCTTCTTCGTGTCCCTCTATATGCCCGACTCCTGAAATCATCCCCAATCCTCTTTCCATCACTCCTTCTCTCTTACCTTTCCCTCCTTTGCCTTTTACCACAATCTCGCACATTCCCGTCATCCTTCGCTGTGGTTACACATCCCCTCTCACCACAACATCTTGAAAAGCTGTGATCTATGACTGAATTTCGTTGCGAGTGTTGAACGATACCCGTATCTTCAAAATAAATAACGCCGACTTTTTTCTTCTTTTTTCTTGCAAAAAATGCAAAAAAAAAAAATAAAAATGAAAAATAAATGTCATATTTAAACAAATGTTAATAAAATATATGGAAAAGATTTTTTTTATTGAAGGAACGTTTTTGAAGGAATTATAGTAATTAGGAAAAAAGTAGAGGGAGAAGCTAATTATTGAACTTCAATTTTATTCAGTTTTACTAGCAACAATTCGCTCGCAGCTGACTTCTCGCTCCCTTTTTTTTTAATAAAAATAACAATTTTAAAAATAATAGAAAGTAAAAATTTTTAATTCAAATTTTTTTTTTTTTTTATAAAAATAATATATTATGAATTGGAATATATAGTTTTAATATTATTATAATTATAATAATCATATATTCTGAATTTCTGACATAGGGAATTCAGGGAAAACTCAGGGATTTAGATAAAGTAGGGAAAAAAATTAAATGTTTAGAATTCATAAGAAAATTCTGAATTTTTGTGTCATTTTTGTTTGAATCATAAATTATAAAATTACAACGAATTCTAATACAAAACCTTCAATTTTTCTCAATTTCTGACAAAAATTTCTTTTTAAATACCTAACTTTAAATCTTGAACAACTATCATGATAGAAATAAATTATTCAATGAATAATTTTACTTAAATGTCTCAAAATTAATACAATTCTAAAAGAGTTGCATTTACTAATTTCATAAACAAATGAATTTCAAATGGTTTCAATTGGAAATTTTATAAAATTTCAATTTTCAATGAATTGAATTAGAAATTTTAACGAACTCTTATGTAGATTTTTGAAAAATTGTAATAATTCAAAATCTAAAATTAGTTAAATTTGTCAATATGTATTTAATTAATTATTGAAAATAATGGATTTATAGAAGAATTTTAGTTAAAAACACTAAAATAATTGAATTTTGAAAAAGTTAAAAATGATTGCCGAAATTCAATTATTTTCATAAGTAATAAGTCTTGTCGCACAATTCAATTATGTTTAAAATTTACCAAAAAAATCCCAATTATTATCATCTTTATATGTAAAGAAAAAAATTCTTCAAAATTCAATTATTTTCAAAAATTTTAATAAAATTCTTGTCAAAATTTCAATTATTTCAATAATTCAAAATTATTCTGATTTCAATGATTTTTAAAATCTATTGTTTTAATAAAATTCCCCAAAAGAATTCAATTATTTAAAAACAAATTTAATAAAATTGTACGCAAACATTCAATTATTTTCATAAATAATACCAATTTCACAGGAATTCAATTATTTAGAATTTTTTTAATTTTCTTCTCAATAATTCAATTATTTTCAGAAATATTAAAACTCATCGCAGAATTTCAATTATTTTTAGTCTAATTTTAATCGAATTTCTTGAAAAAAGTAATTATTCTTAAAAATTTGATTAAAGTTCGTCAAAAGAATTCAATTATTTAAAAATTTGTTAATAAAATTCTGTATAAGACAATTCACTTTCCTTCAAAATAATTTTAATAAATTTTTTCAAAATTCAATTATTTTCAATGTTTACTATTCTAATAAAATTTTACAAAAGAATACAATAATTATTTAAAAAGAAATTTTAATAAAATTCGTCTCATGAATTCAATTATTTTCAAAAGTAATATAATTCTTCGCAGAAATTCAATTGTTAAAAAATTTTTCAAAAATTCTTGTCAAAATTACAATTATCTTTATAAGTAATAAAATTTTTCTCCTAAATTCAATTATTTAAAAAAATTTTAATACAATTCTTGGCAAAATTTTAATAATTTTTAAGAAGTTACAGTAACAATATATTCTTACAATATAAAATAATGATTTTAACACTCGATCCTCTTTAATTATTATATAACATGAAGAAATCGATCACTCCGATTCTTCGAGTCGGAGTAACAATATTTTTATAGTTGATTAATTTCAGAAAGATTTAAATTTGAAATTTTTGAAAATCTTAGTACCTATGGAAAAATAATAATAATTAAATATTAAAAATATTTAAAAAAGAAATTATTGTTTTCGTATAATTTTACAATTAAAGATATTCGTAAATAAATTTACCAGAACATTTTTTTCAATAAAATTTTTTCCTTTATTTTCTAAAATTTCAAAAATTTTCCGTTTTATTTTCAATTAAATTTTCTAATTGACAAACGTAATTTATAAACATTTTTTTCCTTTATTTTTAAAAACCTTTGAATTTGATTAAAACAATTGAAATTAAGAAATAGAAAACTTTAACTAACTTTAACTTTAACTAACTTCTGCTTTATCTTCTACTCTTTCACTTCTTTATTTAGAACTTCTTTATTTTCTTCAATTTCTGATTTATCATTAACTTCAACATTATCGTCTACCTTCTGCAATTTCTACTTTTATTTTCTGCATCGCTTTTATATTTTCTGCATCTTCTCCTTCAAATTTTTCAATTTATGCTTTTTTTCAATCATTTTCTCACTATCAATCAAAAAATTTTCAATTTCACCCAAAATGTTTTCATTCTCACCAAAAAAAAAAAATGTCCACTTTTACTGTTACTTAAAAAATTTTTAATTTCATCGAAAATTCTTTCACTTTCTATGAAAAATTTTCACTTACAATTTCACCCAAAGAATTTTCACTTCTTAAAGATTTTTAATTTCATTTTTGCAAACAAATTTTCACTTTCAATTTTAGGAAACACATTTTCTCTTCAAATCAGAAACTTTTTACTTCCAAATTCACCAAAAATATTTTCACTTTCACTTAAAAAATTGTCACATTGAATTTTACGCTAAATATTTTCACTTTCACTAAAAATATTTTAACTTCCACTTTCTATAAAAAAATTTCCACTTACAATTTCACCCAAAATTTCTTTTATTGAAAGTGAAATATTTTTTAGCGAAATTGAAATTGAGAATTTTCTGAGTGGAGGTAAAAAATTTTTGTTTGAAAGTGAAAATATTTTAGATGTAACTTAAAGTGTGAATTTTCTTGGTGAAATTGAAATTTTTTTTGGGTAAAATGGAGAGTGAAAACAAGAAAAATAGAAATGAAGGAGAAAAGGAAAAAATAGAAAAAAAAAGAACAGAAGGAAAGAAAAAAGAAGAAAAGATAATAGATGAATAAAAAGTGAAAAAATAAGAAAAAATAAAAGGATGTCAAAAACTAAAGGAAGAGAAGAAAATTGTTAAGAAAAACAGCGGAAAGATTATTATTTATAAGAATTGGGAACCTTTACCTTATTTTCTTTACCAAATATCTCTTTGTTGATAATGGAGTTGAGAATTGTGAAACAAAAGAAGGAATCAACAATTAAAGTACCTCCGTTAATGAGAATACAAAGTAGATTTTCTGATAATATTATAAAGCAAATGACACGTGCTTGCTCAAAAAAGAACGAAACGAAAAAACCGTAAAAAATAAATTAGCTTCTTGTCCACGCAGGTGAATATTCATCAGCACGTGTATATATGCATTGAGATTTGCCTTCATTAATATGTATCGTGGCAAATTCGTCTTTCATGACGAGGCGATTCTAAAGCAGTTTCCTCGACTTTTCCATCAGTGCGACTACAATTAAAATTGTTTTAATACAATACGATTATTTTAATTCACAATCCACGAATTTTCGAATAAAAGAAAAGTCTCATTTTCATTAAAGAAAAAAAAATAGTTCTCAAAAGGAAAACGTAAAAAAAATATTTAATTAAAAACTAAATATTTTCAAACAAAAGACATTTTTAAACAAAAAAAATTTTCAATCAATAACATTTTTTTTATTTATTAATTAATATTATTTTTTCTATTACTAGGTATAATTAATACATTTATCTATATTATTTTTTTCAAAGTAAAATAATTTCTCTTCTAATTCACATTATTTCATTTCAAACTGATTTTGGGAAAAAAACAATAAAATTTCCCATCCATCAAATTAGTTTTGTATTGTTATAATCAAAGGCGTCAAATTCTAAAATCCCCCGATTTTGAATATGCTCTTTAAAATCTCTTGTGAGACTAAATTCGTTCATTTGTAATATTTCCCTTCCTCTTGGAATGGCTATAAGAAAATTACTGACACTCTATTCAAAAATCGACAATTGCAATTCAGAACAGAGAGAGAAAGAGAAAGAAAATCTTTAATTTTTCTTACGCAGACTTTTACAGCAATTATAAAATCAGTAAAAATCTGCAAGTTGCAAAATAGCATACTCCAAACTATGGTGATTCAACAAAGAGCCTCGAAGAAGTTGCCACGGGAGAATATTCTCCACGAGTAGACGCTCAATTTGAAACTTATGCAAATTTTGCTCCATTGAATAAATTCGTTATAAGTTCTCTTCAATATGACGCCATAACTTGAAACACTACAGAAATTTATTCGCTCTCCCTTGCATTTCCGTATTATCTTGTTAAGAAGATTTTTTTTTCTCCATAAAAAAAATGCATCTTTTAACTAAAAGAAAAAAATTATCCATATTCGTATAATTATTGACTACTTCAATTTTTAAAATCAAAAACATAAAATTCTAACTAAACGAAAAAAAATTTATACATTTTCCTTTCCATCCTATTTAACACCAAAATGAATTAAAATAATCTACAATACTTTAATTCATTAGGGATTAAAATAATCCATCAAAGGATTATTTTTTAAAATGTTTAATTTTTTAAATTTAATTTTTTAATTTTATTTTTTAATTTTATTTTTTAATTTTATTTTTTAATTTAGTTTAGTTTTTAATTATAATATATGAATTTTGTAAAATTGCTCCAAATTAACAGTCAAGTTGTACTAATTTTATAATTAGAAAACTTCAAATGACGTGTAAACAATATAATAGTTAATAGAAGCATGAAGGCCTTTCAAAACAGTTTTCGTCAACATCAAAGGAAAATTGATAGAAAACTAAAACTATTTTCTGTTGTCATAAATGTTTGAAATTAACTTTTATTTTTGCTTTTCATTAATATTTTAGAAATGTCTGTTAATTTTGTTAATAATTTTTCTCCTTTGCATCGTAAAAGTTGATTATTATGATTGTAACTAAATATTGTTAGCAAGTTTACAAATGTTGTTTTTGACCTACTTTCCTCCTGAAACTATTTAGAAATTTTGACCCTCATCATATAAATTCTGCATAAAGTCTCAATCTGCTCGGGGAAAATTTCCTAGTTTCTAAACATTCAAATCGACATATTGGATGAGTCGCTTGGGGATTTGCAATTTCAAGTCTAATATATATATACATATATTTATAAACATAATACCGCAACTTTAACTTTTATTTACTGTATAATAATTATTGTTCCCTGGAATTTACAATTAACTGTATAGAATTTTAGAGAAATTGCAAATGATTGCAAAATTCAATTGTTTTCAAAAGCAATAAAATTCTTCGCAAAAATTCAATTATGTTCGAAAATTTTTTAAAACTCTCTCCAAAATTTCAATTATCTTTATAATTGATAAAATTCTTCTCCGAAATTCAATTATTTTCAAAAATTGTAATAAAAGTCTTGTCAAAATTTCAATTATTTTAAAAAATATTCCTTAATTCAATGATTTTTAATAAATGTATTATTTTAATAAAATTTTCCAAAAAATTCAATTATTTACAAAATTTTTAATGAAATTCTACCCCAACATTTAATTATTTTCATAAAAGATAAAATAATAAAAATTTCACAAAAATTCAATTATTTACAAATTTTTCATAAATTGTTTCGCAATAGAATTCAGTTATATTTTTATAAATAATTAAATTTTTACAGGGATTCTATTATTTTTCTAAATAATAAAATTATTTTTAGGAATTCAATTATTTTCATAAATATTAAAACTCAGAATTCCAATTATTTTTAATACAATTTTTCATCAAATTCCTTGAAAAATGTAACTCCAAAAAAATTTTATTAAAATTTGTCAAACAAATTTATTTATTTAAAATTTTGTTGACAAAATTCTTTATGAGAATTCAATTTTAAAAAACATTTAATTGAATTTTAAAATTAATTTTTTTGAAAAAGTTGTTACGTCCGTAACTTCTTAATATGCTTAAATTATCTATAATATTCAGGTGTGTATTTCTTTTAAACATATTGAATTATACATATATATTATACTAACGTATTTGAAATACGTATTCATACAATCTCTTCATATTATTGCATTATATTCAATATATTTAATAAGAAGGTAATTGTCATTATAAATTTGATATGTATTTAAACAAACTTATAAATTATAACAAATCCAAGAAAGATGGGTAATACTTTTCATGTAAAAAGAATAACGATAATCCATCAAACAGATTAATATAATCCCATAATCATTGGAGTGTATAAAACAAGCAGGCAGGTGTCTAATTTCTGGAAACTGAACTGAGAGGTACAACGGTCGCCCCTCAGCCCCCCTTAAACTATCGCTCTGGATTGCAACCTAGCAGCCACAAAAGAGAGAGACAACAGTCGCCCAGCAGTCACAACTGAGAGAGAAAAATAATCACTCCTCACGCCTCTTAGACAGTCATCACGGCATTGCAGCTAGTCGCTCCAACCCCCCTTAAAATCCAACCAACATCGACACGTGTATGATTCCAAAGAATTGATGAAGACAGTTTTATATAAAAGGGGATATGATTTCTACTCAAATCAGAGAGTAGTTTTTTAGAAATCAACTTGAACACATCGCTTAGTAGAAGAGAGTAATTTTTTGGGAATCAACTAGTTTACATCGTGCAGTCAACGTTAACACATCACATAGTTTACAAGTGAATTTAAAGTACATCTTTGAAAGTGAACAGTATATCTTCAAGTATTCTTTTCAAAGTGCATTGTTCGAAAGTGAACAATATATCCCCAAGTGTTAAAATTGAAGTGAACTGTAAATCAACCTTTTATTATACACCAATTTGCAAAATATAAATTTTAAACAATTTCCAAAATTATTAAATTGGAAATAATCTCAACAATTAAAGATCTAATATTGAAACAACACATTCCAAATTTCGGACCATCGAAATTTGCTCAAGAGGCGACAACCGTCTGGAAGAAAGCAGATATTTTCAAAATACAATACACTATCTCATTAGTGTAAACAAGAGGATTAATACCCAACCATTAAGGACAACAAACGGAAGGCCCCTTTTCGTCTAGCGCTCAACACCATTGAGATTAGACAGGAGATTATCATCACACCACCAGTAATCGTTATTCTTTAAGTAAGATTCGTAATTTTTGTACTCATTGTAATTTTGTCAACTCTTTTCTTTCTTGTTGGTTTTTAAATAAATTATTCTCTCACATTTAGTAGGCTCATTGACTTATCCTCATCCCAAATTAGATTCATTTATGAAACTAATTTAAAACGAGGAACGCTAGGTATATTTAAAAAGGTTTCTCGTTTTGACGTAACAAAGTGAATTCTTTTTTATATGATTTGAATTTTTTATTTTCTAATAATATATTTAATTGAATAATTTACGAATAATTGAAATTTATAAAATTGAATATGGTAAATAAATAGTTTTTAAAAAATTGTCAAAGTATTTTTCCGAAAATTAATTGATTTAAAGAAAAATTTTAGTGAAAAATTTTTTTAAATAATTGAATTGAATTGAAATGATGAAAATAATTTTAAAAAAGTATATTTATAAAAAAAGTTTATTTTTTTGTCAATTACTAATGGTTTATTGTTTGTACAACAGAAACTTAAGTTCAACATGTTTAGCAATTTATTTTGTCTGACGAAAACCGATTTTTACTACTGCTACAAATATTATTTTAAAAAAAGAACATGTCTGTATGAAATTGACTTGTACTAAGTTTAATATTGTTATGAATAAAATACCCGTCTGACTAAAATCTATTCTCTTCTACTAAAACATTTATACAAACATTTATTCTGTCTGCGACCTAAAAAAATATTTATAGCTGCTACATGTAGTACGTTTAAAAGGGACCAAGTCTGTCTAAAATTGACTAATACTACTAATACAACAATCAAAATACCTTTACAAAAAATCCCAACTGATTATATATTAATATTAAAAATAAAATTCTGCCAGTTATTTATTTTACTGATGAAACCTCGATTTAATAGTTATTTATAAAAATGAAATGCCCGTCTGACCATAATCAGTTCTTTACTACTGAAACTTAAGTTTTACATAAAAAGAAAATTTTTCTGTCTGACTAAAACCGATTTTTACTACTTCTACAAATATTATTTCTAAAAAAGACAATGTCTGCCTGAAATTAACTTTTACTACTGAAACTGAAGTCTAAAATATGTAGAAAAATTCCCATCTGTATAAAAATTTATTTTATTTCTAAATTTTTAAATATGCAATTAATTTCTGAGTAATTTATGTCTGACTAAAACCTGTCTTCTACTACTAAAATTCAGTTAAGAATTACTTCCCTATCTGACTATAATTTGTTTTCTATTACTTGAACTTCATTTTAATACGTATTACTTTAAAATTAAATGTCCGTCTGACTATAATTTGTTCTTTACTACTGAAACTTAAGTTTTACATATAAAGAAAATTTTTCTGTCTGACTAAAACCGATTTTTACTACTGCTGGTAGAAGTATTGTTAAAATTAATATTTCTAAGTAGTAAGTACCAATTTAGTCAGACAAATGGACTATTATATGAGTTTAGGATTAAGTAGTACAAATTAATTTGGTCAGACAGAATTTTTATTAGAGTTTAATTTTAAGTATACATTTTAAATATACAATAATTTAGATATAGTGACAATCAAATTTATCCTGCTTCAGCTAATTGATAATAAAATAATAATAGAAAATAAATAAATAAAAAAAGTCAGACTTGACAATTGAATTTGCAAGTTAATGAAACTAAAATCCAGTGAGATGGGTGTGAACTTCCATTTCCAAGTAGTTGAACATGGCCAACCACAAACTCTCACTATAATCTTGTTCATTCAAAACGTAACTTTATGTACTGGGTACATAATGTTTAACTTCCTTCTCTCCATCTAGGATCCAAGCGTAAGTAATTCATTCTCTGAGGTTGCAGAAAACCTACAAACTTTGACATATGCTAAATAATATTCCAAATAATAATTATTCCGATGTAAATAATATAATTAGAGTAAACAGATACCTATGGTGAATTAACACTTTATTCTATAAATACATATTTTATTTTTAATTATTAATAATATATTATAAACTATAATATCATTTAATGTTATACACACAAATAATGTTTTCAATTAATAATGGTTCAACTAATTTATTAACATCAATTAACATTCTCTGAAATTTATAACTCCTCATTGTACTGCAATCTATTTCTATTAATTCAACAAAACTTTGTTTGATATGTTATATTATTTATTCCTGGAAATTATATATTGCATAATTTACAAATTAGTTGACATAACAAAACTTTACATTCATTATGTATGAGGATGGAAGTAAATGTATAATTATCGAGAATAATAGACCTCAAAATTTCAAAATTATAAGTAGAGATAATTAACGAATAATAGAAGTATAATAAATACGACTATTATTCTTCTTCATATTTTTTAACTTCTGAATTATATTTATTATTTTTCTATACAATTTCCGTCACTAGAATTATTATCATGTCTGACTATAACCAGTTTCTACTACTGAAATCACAGTTTAATAGAGAAATGAAAAGATTTATCTGACTTAAATTCTCTTTCACTACTTAAATTAAAAATTAATTGATTCAAAAATATTTTGCCTGACTAAAACTGTATTTTACTACTTAAACTGCAGTTAAACAGTTTCGGAAAAATATATGTCTGGCTAAAAGTGCATTATACTACTGATACTGAGAGTAAATTGGGTCGAAAATATTCTGCCTGACAAAAACTGTCTTTTACTACTGAAAATACAGTTAAATATAAAATATGTCAGTAAAAATATATGTCTGACTAGAAATGACTTGAACTACTTCTTATAAATCCATTTAACGGGTTTTTTTAGTAGAAAAAAATCATTTTAGTCATGAGGGTGCTCTATTTTTAGATAGTTTAACTGTTAACCTTTAGTTAGTTTAAGTTGTAAAACTAAATTTTAGGTATGGCGGATTTTAACTAAAATATAGAAATAGAAATAAGATTCAATTGCTCAAAATACAACTATAGATAGATTTAAACATTAGGATTCAATTCTTATTATCGAAATGTGAAAAGTTTAAATATTCAGACAAATTAGCATTAATTAATAACCTTTATAGCTAATAATAGAGTTATAAATGTTCTTTTTAATTTAAATATAAAGTGTGAAATTGGTGTCTGAATAACGGAAGCTAAAATATAATTCTTTTAGTAAAATGAATAATTTAGGAATTCCAATAATTTAAGGATCATAAAATTTCAATTTAGAAAGTGTGAAATGCCATCATAGTTCATAATCATTAGGAGAACGAAAATTTTTTCTACTGAATTATTTTTGAGACTAATGGATTTTTACAAAAATTAACATATGTATTTACATTTTCTGTGTATTATAGTAAATAAATAAGTACCAAAAAATATGTAAATATTTTCTAAATTTTGTAATATGTCAGCTACTATTTAATTTATTTATTCATCTAACTAGCAACAAATCGCGCAACAAACTTCTTACTGCATTTTTTAAAATAAAATTAGCAATTTTCAAAATAATAGAATTTAAAAATTGTCTTATTTAAATTTTTATTGAAAAGACTAAAAAAATTCAATTTTGGAAAAATTACAAATAATTGCAGAAATTCAATTATTTTCAAAAAAAAAAAAAAAAAAAATTCTTATAAAATTGAACTATATTCAAAATTTGAAAAAATCCCAATTATCTTTATAAATAACAAATTTCTTCTCCAAAGTTAAATTATTTTCATAAATGTCAAAAAAAAAATCTTGTCCTAATTTCAATTATTTTCAAAAATTTTTCTAATCTCAATGATTTTCAAATATCTAAGATTTTAATAAAATTTCCCAAAACGAATTCAATTATTAAAAAAAAATTTTAATAAAATTGTATGTAAACATATTATTTTTATAAATAATAAAAATTTCACAGGAATTTAATTATTTTCATAAATAATAATTCTTTTTTAAGGAATTCAATTAATATTCTCATAAAAAATAATTTAAATTCTAGAAAATAATAATTGAATTAAAATGATAAAAATAATTTTGATGAAGTTACAGTAACAATATTCTTATAATATAAAATAATGATTTTATCTCTCAGTCATCTTTTTATAAAACATGAAGAAATAGATATCTTCATGTTTTCTAACAATACTTTTATTAAAATTTTATTAAAATTTTTAAAAATCCTAATTAAATTCTTTTGAAGAATTTCTTTGAATTTTGTTTAAACTAATAGAGTTTCTTTAATAATTTTAATTGAAAATTTTGAAATCAATTTAATTTTATATGAAGAAGAATTTTATTGAAAGTGAATTGAAAATAATTGAATTCTTGCGAAGAATTTTACTATTTATAAAAATAGTTGTATTGTTTCGAAAAAATTATTAAAATTTTAGGACATAATTGAAATTTATGGAAATATTTAAAAATATTTGAATTTGTCTGAGGAATTCAATTAAAATTGTTTTGAAAATAATTGAATTCCTTCAAAGGATTTTACTATTTATAAAAATAATTGAATTATTGCGAAGAATTTCACTATTTAGAAAAATAGTTGAATTGTTTCGTAGAATTTATTAAAATTTTAGGACATAATTAAAATTTATGGAAATATTTAAAAATATTTGTATTTATCGGAGGAATTCAATTAAAATTGTTTTGAAAGTCATTTAATTTTTGTAAAGATTTTACTATTTAAAAAAATAATTAAATTATTTTGAAGAATTCAACTATTTTTATTTATAAAAATAATTAAAATGTTTCGAAGAATTTATTAAAATTTAAAGAAATAATTATAAATTGTTATGAAGAATTTTAATTTTACAGAAATATTTGAAAATAATGAAATTTTTTCGAGAAATTAAATTAAAGTTGTTTCGAAAACAATGGAATTTCTTTAAAGAATTTTATTAAAATTAAGTATATTCAAAATAATTGAATTCATCACAAGAATTTTATTATTTTTTTTTGAAAATAATTGAATTCTTTCAATTTTTTTGACGAATATTTTTAAAAATTGCATTGAAAGTAATTTAATTTTTATTTAGAATTTTTTAAACATTTTTTGAGAATACTTAAATTATTTTTTGGGAATTTTAAATTCTTGTTGAAATTTCATTTTATGAAAATTTTTTGAAAATAATTAATTTCTTTAATAATAAAATTAATTAATAATTAATTTTATTTTATTTAAATTTGATTAAAAATAATTTAATTCCTGCAAAGAATTTTTGTACTTATAAAAATAGTTGAATTGTTTTGAAGAATTTATTTAAATTTTAGGAAATAATTGAAATTTTTGGAAATATTTAAAAATATTTGAATTCATCCGAGGAATTTAATTAGAATTGTTTTGAAAATCATTGAATTATTTATTTTGATTAATACAGGACAATTTTAATTATTCGAATCTTTTTATGAATATGGTTTCAGTAGCAAAAGACTTTCTCAGTAGTACAAGACATGTTTAGTCAGACGGATCTTTTTATAAATCTATTTTATTATATTTTAAGTAGTAAAAGTCAATTTTAGTCAGACAATCGTTTTATTTTTTAAGAACATTAGTTTAAGTTAAGCAAAAATTTTGTAAATTTCTATAACATAATCTTCGTTGCAAAAATATTCATTAAAGAATTATCTATAAAATTGAAATTAATTTAAAAAAATCAATCAATTAAACATTCTTTAAAATTCATCAAAAATTATTTAAAATCGTTGCAAAAATATTACTGATAAGTAATATTTTGTATCTTTAGTTTAAAATTAACTTTTTATTTTCAAATGAAACATTTTTGTTTATTTTGTCAAATAATTTCTATACATGTGGCTATGAAAATATTGACGTATATATGTGTAAGTGCTTTCTCAGCACTTGTCAATGTCGAATATGTATAGAATACGAAATTTTGTTTCATTTTTTTTTTTTTTTTTTTTTTTTTTTTTGAGAAAACCTTTTTTTGGCAGTGAAGTGTAAAAAAGTTTTTAAAATGAAAGTTTGTGTACATGGCTCAATTGAAATTTTCTTGTACACACGATATATGGGAATCAAAATTGTAAATCAGATATTCTATATTTCTATTAGGGAATGTCAAGTACAGCGCTAGTATGCCGTAGACTTCTGCTTCTCATCGGTAGGCGAGAGGGAAATCTCGCACCGAAATGCATTCGACCGCAGCATATGAAGTGAATGCGAATTCTCGGCACAACTCCACCGGCAGCAGCCACGTTATTTCCTTATACTTCTGATCTCACTATTTCTATCGATTCACCAGCCAGAAATTGTTCTCAACGATTTACCCATCAAAATATATTATTGTCACTCACGCAAATAACTATATAAATAAAATCAAAATCTTATCATCAATCAAAACAGAATTATTCTACTTACATAATTTAGACGTTTAATTAGCACCTGAATATAATACCTTTTAATATCAGTCATTATGGACTTATAATTATAATTTCAACAGAAATTTGAGGAGTTTAATTTTTAATGTTATTAAATAGAGAACAGAGGAAAATCAAAAGTGATTACTTAGTGAAGAATCGCCCAAATATTTTCTCAACACATTAGAGTGTCAAATTATTTTTAAAAAATCCACTGAAACTAATGTAAACGATCATGAAATTATTGTAAAAACGAAATTTTGCTCTTCGTGTGGATTAAAATATGTTTTCTCTCACTTTTTATTTTAATTTAAATATTCTTATAATATGTAGATATAAATTTTTATGTTTTCGTAATGCAAATACATACAACAATAGAATGTCACTCATTCTGAGCCGAGTTCAATTTGTTGCTTCATGTAGCAACATCAATTGTAGCTTAATTCCCGGTAATAGTCGCTCCGGAACCATATAACAACAGCTACAAATTCAGCAGCTGATACTCGAATTTCGACGTTATCCTGCTAATCAGTGCATATAATATGCCACTCGACGATTCTACGATTAACAGCCATTTTTCTCAGCCTATATTCATGACATTGCGTCGGCTTTTTTTTTTTAAATAGCGTACATGAATTTTACATTTTTCCACGTATTACATCCAAAAAATCACGATCATTATAAAAGATGTGGAATGAAAAATGAAAAATATTTAAAAATTATTTTCTCGATTTCCATATCAAAAGAAAAAAAAGATACATAAAGTTTATTAGAACGATGTTGATGAAAATCGATGTTAAAAATTTAATTACAGTAGTTAAAGTCATTTTTAGCCAGGCTGTGATTTTTTAGTTGTAGTGTCAATTTTCATTAGTAGAAATTCAGTTATAGTCAATTGGAATACTTGTTAATTGATTTTCCAATTTCTTAATCTATTCCAGTTTTAGTGATGCGAATCAATTTTAAACAGACAAGACTTCTTTTAAATGACTTTAAT
The DNA here is from genome assembly GCA_032872505.1 of Leptopilina syphax. Lineage (NCBI taxonomy): Eukaryota > Metazoa > Arthropoda > Insecta > Hymenoptera > Figitidae > Leptopilina > Leptopilina syphax. The sequence goes on along the minus strand of CM065477.1, from coordinate 7,502,517 downwards.
ATTTGTAAAAGTGAAAATAATTAATTACGTTAAGTACATTAATAATAAAAATTTTCCATAAAAAATAGAAGTAGTAAGATTAAGCTTAAGTCATAGAAAAACTCATACAAAATCAAACAACGTTTGTTTAAGTAGTAGAAGCAATTTTAAGTTAGACAGACCATTTTTGTAACAATTTAATTTCAGTTTTAGTAGCATAAGCGATATTTATTTAGACAATTTTTTTGACTATTCTATTTAACTTCAGTTTTAGTTTTAGTAGAAAAAACAGTTCTTGTCAGACAGAACATTGTCGAATCCATTTAAATTCAGTTCATTTAAAGTTTAAACACACACGAATCTACATAATATTTATTTAAGTAGTAGAAGTTATTTTAAGTCAGACAGAACATTCACGAATTAATATAATTTTAGTTTCAGTAGTATAAGACACGTTTAGTCAGACGGATCTTTTTTTTAATGCCCCAGCTGAAAAACTTCCATATAGAATTTCACTACAATCATTCTATAGAATAATTCTATATGAATTCTAGTGAATATTCTATAGAATTTCACTAAAACGATTCTACATAATTTATACATAAATTCTAAAAGTAATAAAATTCTCAGTAGAAATTCAATTCTGATCAAAAATTTTTAAAAATTCTTGTCAAAATTTCAATTATCTTTATAAATAAAAAATAATAAAATTCTACTGCAAAATTCAATTATTTTCAAAAATTTTTCTCAATTTAATCATTTTCCTAAAATAATAAAAATTTCACAGAAATTCAATTATTTAAAAATTTTTCATAAATTTATTCGCATTATAATTCAATTATTTTTCTAAATAATAACATTTTTACAGAGAATCAATTATTTTTCATTAATAATAAAATTCTTTTTAGGAATTTAATTTTTAATAAGAAAGAATATAAATTTCGTGAAATAATTTTTTTAACATTATATTATTGTATGGTTATAGTACAGAGCTCGAACCAAGTCCGTAAAATTCGTAATTTAATTAAAAAATAACAAAAAATTCGTAAATTGTACGATATAATTTGGAAAATTTGAGAGAAATTGCAAATGATTTAAAAAATTTAATTATTTTCAAAGGTAAAAAAATTCTGCTCAAAAAATTAATTATGTTCGAAAATTTTTAAAAATTCTCTTCAAAATTTCAATTATCTTTATAAAATATAAATAATAAAATTCTTCTCTGAAATTCAATTATTTTCAAAAATTTTAATAAAATTATTGTCAAAATTTCAATTATTTTCAAAAAATTTCCTTAATTCAATGATTTTCAAGATATATGTATTATTTTAATAAAATTTTCCAAAAAATTCAATTATTTACAAAATTTTCAATAAAAATCTACACCAACATTTAATTATTTTTATAAAATAGTAAAAATTTGACAAAAATTCAATTATTTACAAATATTTATAAATTTCTTCGCCTTATAATTCAATTATTTTTCTAAATAATAACATTTTTACAGAGATTCAATTATTTTTCTAAATAATAAAATTCGTTTTAGGAATTTAATTATTTGCATAAATAGTAAAACTCATCGCGGAATTTCAATTATTTTTAATCAAATTTTAATCAAAGTCCTCGATAAATGTAAATTATTATTAAAAAATTTATTAAAATTCGTCAAACGTATTCAATTATCTAAAAATATGTTGATAAAATTCTTTATGAGAATTTTAAATTTTATTAAGAAACATTCAATTATTTAGTAAATTTCTTTTTGTATTTAAATAATTGAATTCTAGTAGAATTTTCTTATAAAAATTGATTTAAAAATGAATTTCAGTTAAAATTTTAGATAATAATTGAATATTAAAAGCAGTATAGCGTGAATTTTTATAAATAATTGAATTTTAAAATTAATTTTTTTTTTGCCATTTTTAATTATTATAAAACATAAAGAAATTTGATTTATACTTTTAAGTAAAATGTTCTCTTATTTGACTCGGACTGGTTATATTTTTGTCAGTAATTAGTCCGTAATTTTTAATTTTTTGTCCGTAAAATCCATATTTTTAAATTATTTTAAATTCAATTTTAGTCAGCCAGACGTTTTATTCTTATTCAATTTAATCTGAAACAGCGGTAGTACGTAACATTCTCAAAATTAATTTATTTAATTTAAAGTAGTAAAAAAGATTTTTAGTCAGACGATACTCGGTCAAAATTCGTGTAATTTTTAATTCAGTAATAAAAAATTTTTTTAGTCCGGTAATACTTGTCTAAAAATTCTGAAATTTTAAATTTAGTAATAATTCTAGTAGGACAAAGCTAAATCGATTTAATAAAATCAATTTCAGTAGTAGCAGTCAGTTTTAATCAGACAAACGTTATCTGTAATTAATTAAAAATGAAACTATGAAGTAGTGTTTAGTCAGGTGTTCAAAAAACTTATAATTTTAAGTTCAGTAGTAAAGGTCAGTTTTAGTTAGACGGGATTTTTTCCAAGCATAATTAACTCCAGTTTTAGTAGTAGAAGTCAGTTTTACTTAAGCGACGTTTTTTCTTACTTTTTATTACTTTTACTTTAACTTAACTGTACTTTCAGTAGTAAAAGTCAATTTAAGTCAGGCGAACGTTTTATTCTTATTTAACTTAATTGAAAGCAGTAAAATCACTAAGAAAAATATATAAATAAATTAAATAAATAAAAAATATATAAAATAATAAATTAAAAATATATGTAAAATTACCAAAAATTCTACAAAACTTATTTGAAAAAAAAGCAAAAAAGTTTTGCCGGACATTTTTTTTACAATTTAAAATCACCGAGTTTACATAATTAGTAATAGTACCTAATTTTATCTATACTTTAAGTCAGAAACGTATTATTTTATTTTCATTCCCATTCTCATATTAAAAACAAACAAAAACTCTTATAATTTTTTTAGTAACAGAAAGAAAAAACTTGTTAAAAAAAAATCCTTAAACAACAGATTAAAAATTACTTCATGAAATTATGAATATCTAAATTTAAATTTTTTGTTTCCCTTTACAAAAGTCACGAAACGGCGCTACATTATTTTTGCGTTTAATGCGTTTAAAGCAGATTTCCTCACCCATGAGAGGAAGCGATAAAGCTAGCACGTGCCGTTTCCATCCCGATTAAATTCCCTTGCCCTTCACCGGCAATACTGTTTAGCACCGACATTTCCGCTGTGAAATTGCTTGCGTCGTTATGGACCAAATCCTTTGACCAATACATTTTTTTTTTTCGCTATACTTAATAGAAAAAAAAGCTGGATCATTCCTGCAAAAATTCAATTCCAAAATGAAAAAAAAATCTTGTTACACAAAAGTATATATGGCCAATCTTTGTTGTTCATTTCGCTTATATCGTTTTCGTTTCACATTATATTGTATGTTTTATCAAACACTATATTAATTCTTTGCTTTTGGATTATAAATATACTTTATTATTTAAATAAAAATTTTTGTCTATTTATTCAATTCTTTAATTATTATTTAAATTAATTTAATTTAATGTATTTCTCAGTTATTGCTTAATTAACAAAAAGTAATTTTTTGGGAGTAATATTTTTGAAGAAAAATACTCAGCTCTCGGTGAACAGTAGGAATTGACTTGAAACATTTTTGTTGATTAATTTGGCAAAGTAATGAGAGAGGTACATTTGAACAAATAATAAAAACTAGCTGCGGCTGAATTCAAATGTAAGAATGGTACTCGGTTAAATTGTTATGAGAACACCTTGTACCAACACTTGAGCGCAAACTCTCTAATCCACTTAAACGAACCTACATGTTCGCCAGTTGAGAAAAAGAATGGTTATGGTCAGGCAATGTAAGTCTGGCTGACGAAGAATTTCCTTATCTACTTGCGCGAGAGCCATACGGATTTCTCGAGGAAAACGCCTTTTCGTGAAACCAGACGCTGACACTTATAATTACAATTTATGTCAGCAAACTTTTCAGCAGTTTACAGAAACCACTTTCATTCACTGGATTATTTTTTCGGGGCAAGAGAAAAAAATTTATATCCTTTCTATCTTATTATATTTATTCTGAAGTAAAACATTATTCAATTTTTCAGTTCGAATAAAAAAAAAAGTATATGTATTTTATCCCTTTTTCGACTGGTTTTTCGTATTTGGCGATAAATTGAAAAATTTTACCGTTAGTTTCAAAAACACGTAATCTTGACTAAAAATATTATTTCTAGTAGTAGTAAAAATCGGTTTTAGTCAGTCAGCGTAAATTCCTGAATATATTAAACTTAAGTTGCAGTAGTGAAGGACAGATTATATAGTCAGACGAACATTTTATTTTTAATTATTCTTATCTTTCAGTAGTAGAGAATCGATTTTAATCAGACAATAATTCTACACTAATTATTCTAAATTGAAATTCATCAATGTGTTTAACTAAACTAAATATTCAATTTCATGATTTTCAAGAAATTTTACCAATTTTTTTTTTTACTAAATTTACTTAATATTTTTATCAATTTTAGCTGAAAAATTTCTATAGAATTTCACTAGTACGATTCTATAGAATTTTTATATGAATTCTACTAAATTTTAGTGATTTTTGATAAGAAAGAATAGAAATTTTGTGAAATAATTTTTTTAACATTATATTATTGTATGGTTACTACCATACAAAATTGAAAAAGTTTTTCTAATTCTCTGCAAAATTTCAATTATCTTTATAAATAATAAAATTCTTCTCCGAAATTTAATTATTTTCAAAAATTTTCCTCAATTCAATGATTTTTAATATATCTAAAATTTAATTTATTTTAATAAAATTTTTCAAAAAATTTAATTATTTAAAAATTTTTTAATAAAAATCTACTCCAACAATTCAATTATTTTCAAATTTTTTATAAATTTCTTCGCAATATAATTCAATTATTTTTCTAAATAATAAAATTTTTACAGGGATTCAATTATTTTTCTAAATATCTAATAAAATTTCTTTTAGGAATTCAATTATTTTCATAAATAATAAAACTCATCGCAGAATTTCAATTATTTTTAATAAAATTTTAATCGAATTCCCCAATAAGTGTAATGATTATTTAAAATTTCATTAAAATTCGACAAACGAATTCATTTATTCAACAATTTGTTGACAAAATTCTTTATGAAAATTAAATTTTAAAAAAAATTTTGAAATATTCAATAAATTATTTTTTTGTATTTAAATAATTGAATTCTAGAAGAATTTTCTAATAAAAATTGATTGAAAAATGAATTTCTGTTAAAAACAAATGAATTTGAAAATTCTCAAAAAACTATTTTGAAAATTATTAAAAATAATGGATTTGTGGAAAAATTTTAATTAAAACTAAAAAAAATTAATTTTGGAGAAGTTACAAATTATTGCAGAACTTCAATTTTTTTTCAAGAGTAATAAAATCGTTCGTAGAAATTTAATGTTTTAAATTAAAAAAATTTATGTTCAAAAATAGTAAAATTCTTCTTAGGAATTCAATTATTTAAAAATATGTTGATAAAATTTGGTATGAAAATTAAATTTTAAGAAATATTTAAATATAGGTATTCAATAAATTATTTTTTTGTATTTAAATAATTGAATTCTAGTAGAAATTTCTAATAAAAATTAATTTAAAAATGAATTTCAGTTAAAATTTTAGATAATAATTGAATATTAAAAGCAGTATAGCGTGAATTTTTATAAGTAATTGAATTTTGAAATTAATTTTTTTGAAAAAGTGTAATAGAATTTTTTTTATATTATTTGAAGTTTTTATTTTCTAATATACATTTAATTGAAGAATTTACAAATAATTGAAATTTGTAAAATTAAATATTGTAAATAAATGAATTTTGAAAATTGTCGAAGTATTTTTTCGAAAATTAATTGATTTGAAGAAAAATTTTCCTAAAAAAATCCTAAAAAATTCCTAAAAATAATAATTGAATTAAAATGATGAAAATAATTTTGAAGAAGTACAATATTAAGTGTAAAATTTAATTACCAATAATATAAAGTTAAAAAATACTATTTTACAAATTTAAATTCTTTCTAATTAAAATTTACTAAAATTTAGAAGAATTCATCTAGAAATTCTATAGATTCATTCTAGTAAAATTCTGTAGAATATTCACTAGAATTCATACAGAATGATTCTAGTGAAATTCTATAGAACTTTTTCAGTTTGTTTTACAAAATACAAAAATTTAAAACAGTAATTAAATTTGTTTACATCAATTGAAATATGAGTAAAAAAAATATTAAAAGAATGTACCGAAAGAAAAATAAAAAATTCGTTTAAATTGAAACAAAATTAATAAAATAAACATAATTATTTTTCCCGAAGCTGAAAGCACGCACGATGCATCTGAAAAAAAGAGGGTAAATGAGAATTTATCTATGGATAAAAAGCTCTCACGGATGAAAATTAAAAAATATCTATATACCATTGAAAAAATAAATAACGTCAACTTTCCGGGCTATTCTTTCCCGGACATGGGGGGATTTTTTTTTTATTATTTTGAAATATTAATACACGTCAGCAGTGGTGATACATGATACAAGAGCTAACAATCCAGAAGTACGATATCTAACGCTCATATATGTTTGACGTGTTTAACAGGGGAAAAAAAAAGAAAAAAAAATTTTTTTTTTTTTGTCGTTCATTCAAATCGACGTGTTTACATATGTCGTTCGTGCTGCATCGAGCCCTGTCGATTTAAATCAAAATTTTTCTCTTTGAACAATAAACTCAAAAATGCAAAAAAAGACTATTTTTTCAATGAGAATAGCACATTTCATTTTTTAACAATGATTCACAATAGGACTCTCTGAAAAATTTCTTTAACGTTTTTAAGAAAGGCGAATGTGATTTCTACTTGCAAAAATTTTTGTAACAATAAGCAAAAAAATTTACTTCACTAACAGAACTTTTTTTAATTTTCAGTTTAAATTTTAGTTTTTAATAAATTTTCTATGTATTTTTTATTCATTTTTTTATACATTAAGAAATTAGTTGTTAATTGCTTTTTTGTGTCCTAACTTTTTTTTAAATTTTTCTTCTTAAATAGATATTTTCAATTTTAAAATGAATGTATTAAAAATAATTGAATTCTTGCAAAGAATCTTATCAAAATATTTGAAGGAAATAATTGAATTTCTTCAAAGAATTTTTTTATTTATGAAAATAATTGAATTCTCTCGAAGAATTTTACTAAAATTTTAAAAAATCCTAATTAAATACTTTTGAAGAATATCATTGAATTTTTTTTCAATAATGGAGTTTCTTTAATAATTGAAATTAAACATTTAATTACCTATTAAATTTTATTAAAATTTTTAAAAAAATTAAATTTTTTAAAATTTTTCTCAGAATTTTATTACAACTTTCTAAAATAATTTAATTCATTCGAGAATTTTTTTTAAAAAATGGAAAACAATAAAATTTCTTTCGAAGAATAGATACTATTAAAGATTTTGACAATAATTTAATTCTTTAAAAAAATTTCTTTAATTTATTGAATGTAATCGATTTTCTTAATAATTGTAATTAATAATTTTATATTTTACTATTAAAATTTTATTTAAATTATTTATAGAAAATTTAACTCTTTTAAACAATTTTATTAGAGTTTTTGTAACTATTTAAATTCTTTTCACAAATTTTTTTGTGCTTTTTTGAAATAATGTACTTTTTTGAATAATTTTAATTAAGAATTTTTGAAAATAATTCAATTAAACAAAAAATTTCAAAATAAATAAATTATCCAAAGAATTTTATTATTTAAGAAAATAATTGAAATCATTAAAAGAATTTTATTATTTAAGAAAATAATTGAAATCATTAAAAGAATTTTATTATTTAAGAAGATAATTGAATTTTTAGAAAGAATTTTATTAAGATTATTGAAAAAACATGAAATCTTCAAAAGAATTTTTTACTTTTTATGAAAATAATTTAAATCTTATTGCAAAGATTTTACTATTTTAAAAAATAATTAAATTGTTTCGAAGGATTTATTAAAATTTTAATAAATAATTAAATTGTTATGAAGAATTTTTGAGAAATATTTGAAAATAATGAAATTTGTTCGAAAAATAATTGAAATTCTCTAAAGAATTTTATTATTTAAGAAAATAATAGAAATTCTCCAAAGAATTTTATTATTTAAGAAAATAATTGAAATCATTAAAAGAATTTTATTTTTCATAAAGATAATAATTGGATTTTTAGAAAGAATTTTATTAAATTTTTAGAAAAAATGAAATCTTCAAAAGAATTTTAGTTTTTATGAAAATAATTGAAATCTTGCAAAGATTTTACTATTTTAAAAAATAATTGAATTGTTTGGAAGAATTTATTAAAATTTTGTTGAAAATAATTGAATTTTTGCAAAAAATTTTATTATTTCTAAAAATAACTGAATTCTTTCGAAGGATTCAATTAAAGTTGTTTCGAAAACAATGGAATTTCTTTAAAGAATTTTATTAAAATTAAGTATATTCAAAATAATTGAATTCATCACAAGAATTTTATTATTTTTTTTAAAATAATTGAAATTCTCCAAAGAATTTTATTATTTAAGAAAATAATAGAAAAAGAATTTTATTTTTCATGAAGATAATAATTGGATTTTTAGAAAGAATTTTATTAAATTTTTAGAAAAAATTAAATCTTCAAAAGAATTTTACTTTTTATGAAAATAATTGAAATCTTGCAAAGATTTTACTATTTTAAAAAATAATTAAATTGTTTCGAAGGATTTATTAAAATTTTAATAAATAATTAAATTGTTATGAAGAATTTTTGAGAAATATTTGAAAACAATTAAATTTGTTCGAAAAATTCAATTAAAGTTGTTTCGAAATAAATGGAATTTCTTTAAAGAATTTTATTTTTTTCTCCAAAGAATTTTATTATTTGAGAAAATAATAGAAATTCTCAAAAAAATTTTATTATTTAAGAAAATAATTGAAATCATCAAAAGAATTTTATTTTTCATGAAGATAATAATTGGATTTTTAGAAAGAATTTTATTAAATTTTTAGAAAAAATGAAATCTTCAAAAGAATTTTACTTTTTATGAAAATAATTGAAATCTTGCAAAGAATTTACTATTTTAAAAAATAATTGAATTGTTTCGAAGGATTTATTAAAATTTTGTTGAAAATAATTGAATTTTTGCAGAAAATTTTATTATTTCTAAAAATAACTGAATTCTTTCGAAGAATTGTATTAAAATTTGTGAGAATATAAACAATAATAATAATGTTTGAATTAAACATATATAATTGAATTAACATTATAATTGAATTAAATGTATTTAATTTTAGAGAACATCTTTTTTCAGTATAGTATAATAACTACTTATAACCAGACATAAATTTTTACAAAAATGTTGTCCAACTGACTTTTGACAAATATACCAAAAAATCCTTTTTTCACAAAAAAATTATTTCTTTTTGAAATAAAATAATTTGATGTTAATTTATACAAAATTTTCTCCCCTCAATAAACTGAAATTTAAAATTTCAGTGTAAAATCTAAAGTATGATAAAAATAGAAATAACAAAATAAATCACAATTTCTTTTGGGAAAAAATAAGTCCTTGACAAAAGTATTCCTTAAAAAAGAAAAATGAAAGAAATAAAAATATCTTTAGGAAAAAAACTTTTTCTATCTTATTCAAAAGGGAAAAAGTAGATATCGTAAAGGATTGAAACTGCGTATTAGCGGTGGTTGGGTACATATCTTGAAAGTTTCAGCATTCAAAGCCGATTAAAAAGTTGAGTCTTGAGAGTTGTGTGCTTTTTGGAGGAGGGAACGATGGTGCGAGAAAAGGTGCGTCGTATTGACGACGACTACGCTTTACTTGCATTTATATATATATGTGTGGTGTGGGTGTGTATATGTGAATACTGCAAAAAGAGGGGAAAAAGCAAACTTTTCGTTGAGCCGTTAATGGGACACGAAAGTGGGCTGTGAGAGAAGTTGAAAGTCGGAATGAGATGGAACGTTCAAGATTCTATTGAATAGAGAGCGAATAGCTTCACAACTAAACTGGCGCGCAGCAATGCTAAGACGCTGCAACGGGATTCATAACTCAAATAGGAAGTTTATGTCGGTACTTCCTGTACCACTGGAACATCCGGCACCCGTAAGGAAGAGGCGTGACTCAAACGACCGAGTCCGCATTGTACTCGGCATTTCGAGGTAAAATCGAAAAGTGCTATAGTCGTAAAATAAAATAAGGCGAGTCTTTCAAGAAAATCTCTGCTTTACGAAGCAGTGACCCTTTCCATGAAGGAAAAGCAGGAGAGCAGCAACAGCAGCAAAACCTCACATTGCCACAGTGCGAAATGGAGAAACTCCACAAATAAACCAAACTCCTTGTTGAGGAACGTTGGGAAGGTAAGGGGGGGGAGAGTTGGAGTGATATTTTCTCTCTTTCGCATTGAGAATACTGTTATTGACAGTTTTCTCTTTTGCTACACCAAATGCAATATGGCTTTCACTTTATTATTTTTATTTAACAAGCTTTATGACTCCCCGATATAATAAAAATGCCTCTGTAAAGGAATATCATTTTTTTTAAAACCTCTTTTTACCTACACAGTACAGAAACTTTACAATTTCTCCCATAATTAATTTTTTCCTCCCTTCTCTCTCTCTCTGCTCTTCATAACATTATTTCTAACATAATTTTCTTCCTTAAATATACACTGTTTTTTTAAAGATATCAAATTGAGACAAAAAAACGCATCCAAATAGTTGCGAAGCAACGTTTTGATTCCTTTTTTTGTCTCAATTTGATATCCTTATAGAAACACTGTGTAAGAAAATTTTTATAATTATAATTTATTTATTTATTTAATAAATATCCCCGCAGTCCGATATCGAAACATAAATGAAAAACTACATAGTTATAAAAATTAACAATATTATACTTTCAATTATAATTTATAATTATATAAAATTTTCTCTTCATTATTTAATTTGAATTTATCATATATTTTATGAAAAATAATATAATCGCAAACTCCATATATAAATACATAACAAATTATTCACTCACCTCTCTCTCTCTTCCTCTCTCAACTTCGGGAAAAGGAAATTCACAAAATATTCATATATAGAATTGCTTCCTGCTGAAATATTCTCACCCTCTCTCACGCGTTGTATATTAAAAAGCATTCCCCCTCAAATTATTAATCGTATTCTAAATCGAATTCCATTTCATTTCAGAATGCAATTGTAAACTTTAAAAGTAATATTTGTCAAAAGTAAAATTGTTCATTTTGAGTATAATTGGAGAGAAAATTAATTTGTCATTTTATTGATTTTAATTATAAAATGAAATATTGGTGATTCTTCGACAAAAACAGGTTAAATTAAAAATTATATGAATTTTGAAAAATAATTTTAATTCATTTTTTTAAACTAATGATTTTTGTGTGAAAACTATTTTTTGTGTAAGGAACATTCACTTGAATTATACTAATTAACTATATTAATCTCTGATTAATCTTCGTATTCTTTCATTTATTCTGTCCACAGTTTGAAGTTAGTTTCTGTGTATGCTTTTGTTTTTTTTCCTTTAAAAAATATTGTTTGATAAATCGACAATATGCGGGTATTTTTTTATAATTTACAAGAAAATAATATAAGAAATTAGAAAATTTAAAAAAATTATGATTAACAAATAAAAAATATACAAATTTTGTTTGTTATATGCGTTTTTCTATAACAAATTTCGTCTGACTGATCTAAATTATTCTCTTTTTTATTTATAAAAAAAAAATAGAAAATTGTTAATTGCTAAAAAAATTTGATTAAGAAATAGGAAATATACCCATTTTATGCATAATTTTTATTTCTGAATAACAATATTGTTTACAAACTCATTTTTTTCTTTTGCGAAGAAAAACATTAGATATATTCCCGTTTCTTAATGTTTTTACAGAAAATTCTCAATTTTCATAGGAAAATAATTTGCATCAATTCTATCTCATAATTTCAATTGTTTTAATAAAATGCAAAGTTTTTTTTAAAATAAATGAAAAAAATGTTTATAAATTATATTTGTCAATTAGAAAATTTAATTAAAAAATGAAATTGAAAATTATTGAATTTTTAGAAAATAAAGGAAAAAATGTTATTGAAAAAATGTTTTGTTAAATTTATTTACGAATATCTTTAATTGTAAAATTTTTTGAAAACAATAATTTCTTTTTTAAATATTTAAAATATTTAATTATGATTATTTTTCCATAGGCATTAGGATTTTCAAAAATTTCAAATTCAAACCTTTTTGAAATTTATCAACTTCTTAAAAATTATTTTCATATTCAATTATTATTTAAAATTTTAACCGCGATTCATTTTCAAATCAATTTCTATTAGAAAATTCTACGAGAATTCAATTATTTAAATACAAAAGTAAATTATTTATTGAATAATTGAATATTTCTAAAAATTTAATTCTTATAAAGAATTTTATTAACAAATTTTTAAATAATTGTATTTTTTTGACGAATTTTAATAAAATTTTTTGTATAGTTACATTTTTAAGGAGTTCGATTAAAATTGTATTAAAAATAATTGAAATTTTGCGATGAGTTTTATTATTTCTGAAAATAATTGAATTATAAAGAAGAAAGTTTAAAAATTTTGTAAATATTTAAATTCCTGGGGAATTTTTATTATTTATGAAAATAATTAAATGTTTGCGTACAATTTTATTAAAACTGTTTTTAAATATAATTGAATTCTTTTGGGTAATTATATTAAAATAGTAGATATTGAAAATCATTGAAATGAGGAAAATTTTTGAAAATAATTGAATTGTGAAGAAGAATTTTTATATTTATAATGATAATAATTGGGATTTTGTCGAGATTTTTTTGTAAATTTTGAACATAATTGAATTTTGTGATAAGAATTTTATTACTTTTGAAAATAATTGAATTTCTACAATCATTTGTATCTTCTTTAAAATTAAATTTTTTTAGTGTTTTTAACTAAAATTCTTCTATAAATTCATTATATTTTTAATAATTTCAGAAAATTTGGAATTACTAAAATTTTTCAAAAATCTAAGTTCATTAACCCGTTGCCTGTTTCCGACCCAACGTTAGGTCGTGAACTTTTTAGGGGAAAATAAATGCAATTTCTTATGTAAATTATCAAACATTTTTAAAAATGCTAATTTTATTTTAAAAAAGTGAGTGAGAAGTCAGCCGCGCGCCAATTGTTGCTAGTAAAAATAATTGAGAAAAACTTCGTTTTACTAAAATTGACTTCAACTACTGATTTTTAAATAGAAAAAATTGAAGAAAGCTTTTTTTTAATAAAATTAACTAAAACTACTGATTTTCAAGTAAAAAAAATAAAGAAAGCTTTTTAGACTAAAATAGACTTTAACTATTCATTTCTAAGTAGATAAAATTGACGAGAGATTTTTTTACTGAAATTATTAAAACTACCGATTTTCAAATAAAAAATATTCAGAAAATATTTGTTAGACTAAAATTGACTTTAACTACTTATTTTCTAGTAGAAAAAAATGAAAAAAAATTTTTGTTAGATAGAAATCAACTGAAACTACTGATTTTCAAGTAAAAACTATTCAGAGAAACTTTGTTTGATTTCAATTGACTTCTACTACTTATTGTAATTTAAAAATAATTTCGAAAAACTTTCTATTCACTAAAATTTTCGTCATCTCCAAATTTCCAATAACATTCGTTTAATAAAATCTGATAAAATCTGTCTGACTAAAATTTATTGTAACTACTGATTTTGTAACGTATTGTTGTATAGAAAGCATTTCTGTGACTAAAATTCACTTGATCTAAAAATTTAAAAAATAATTTCAATAAACAACAATTGCCTAAAATCGACTTTAACTACTGACTTCCTTTAAAGAATAATTGCAAAAAGTATTGTTCGACGAAATATCAACCATAACTACTGATTTTTAAGTAAAAATATAGTAAGAAAAGAAAATTTTCCAATTTGCAAACATTCTGAAAGTTTTCAAGTGCGACTCTAAAATAAGAATTTGTATATTTTAATACACACAAAATATTTCCAGTTTAATGTAGAGAGAAAAAATAATTCAAGGCAGCTGTAATAAAAACGAAAATCAATTAAAACAAAATAATTTAAATATAAAAATTGTAAACAGAGAGAAAATATTATAAGTTTTGCACAAATCAAATTATACTTATCTATTGACGAAAAAGAAGGAGGAGGGGATGAAGGAGAAAAAAATACGAAATTTATATAATAGGTGCGAATGGCAAGATTACGAGTCGGTGAGCTCGTTATATTAATTGCGAAACCGCAAACCCTTTTAACCACTTGACTGTTCTCGTTGAGTTATGTATACTTCAGGGGCACGGCGTCGCGTGACAAATAAAAATGTTTTGATGGAATTTTAATTTTGCATAATCTGCCGGAACTTAACGAGATCCTGTTGGATTTACGATGTTATAACTCAGTACGCGATGAAGCACTTATGCTCGCCGTACTTGGAAACCTCGTCCCTTTTCCTACAATATATACATATACATACAATATATATATGTATGTACATATTTTGATTTAAAAATTCCACGTTCGAGTTGTGCAACGTAGGTCGTTATTATAATGTTACTTATTACAATTATAACAACTTCACTGCATTTTATACTAAAAAAAAAGAAAAATAACTTCTCAACCATATCAAAATAATTTTTATACTCGCTTTTATTTCGTTCCTCATTACCTTTTTATAACGTGAAATTTAAATTAATAACCATACACAACTTAGTTTTCTCATTTATTATTCTTTACCTTATTTATGAAGAAAAAACAAATTTTCAAAATAAAATTCATTTCCTTGGAGGAAAAAATTACTTAGATTTTCTATCAATGAAAATTGTTTATATTCAATTGTTTATAGAATTTTGAACTTATTATGACTCAAAACTGAAAAAATAATTAAATTTAAATTTTCAAATTATATTATATTTTTAAACTTTAAAATAAAAAAAAAAATTTAACAAATTTTGATACTAATTTCAAATTTGACATCAGATTTTCAAAATTGAAAATAATTAAATTTTCTTGTACGAGGAAAATTAAATTTCGCAAAACTTGTTATTTGATACTTAAATTAAAAATAATCTTCATTACGAAAATTTTAATTATTCTGAATAATAGAGAAGATAAAAAAATTATTATATATTTAACTTTCTGAACAAAAAATATAACTAATATTTTTTTAAAGAATTTCCACTACTTCTAATTTACTAATTTTCAAAAAAATCAATTATTTAACAAAATTTTATGCAATTTATTTTTTCATAATAATTCAATTACTTTCACTAATAATAAAATTTTTCATAAAAAATCAATTTTTAAAAAAATTTTTTTATTTAATTCTAAGCATGAATTTTATTATTTTCATAAAAAATAATACTCATCGAAGAATTTCAATTTTTTTTATTACTATTTTAAATTAATAATCGAAAAATTCAGTTATTTTTACAAATAAAGTTTTCCACAAGAATTCAATTATTTAAACTAATAAAATTTTCATAATAATTATTATATTTCGAAAAAATTAATTATTTAAAACAATTTTCATAAAATTCTTATAAAGAATTCAATTACTTTCAAAATTTATAAAAATTTTCACTGAAATTCAATTCTTTTTAAACATTTTAATAAACTTTTCCGGCAATAATTCAATTATTTTCAAAAAATAATAAAATTCTTCTCTGTAATTCAATTATTTTTGAGAATTATAATAAAATTCCTAGCAACTATTCAATTACTTTCATAAATAATAAAATTTATAGTAGGATTTCAATTATTTTTAATACAATTTTACAGAAAATGCTCAAAAAATGTAATTATTCTTAAAAATTTAATTTCAATTCCTCGAAAAAATCAATTATTTGAAAAAATGTTTTTTAATATTTTTTTGAAGGATTGAATTATTATTTTCAAAAATTTAATGAAACTGTTCGAAAGAAATTAATTGTTTTAAATACAAGTTTAATTAAATTTTTTCTAAGAATTCAATTATTTACACAAATAATTTTTCAAAACAATTCAATTAATGTCGATAAGTAAGAAAATTACTCCCGAAAATTCAATTATTTTGAGGTATTTTAATAAAATTCTTTTCAAAATTCAATTATTTTGATAAATAACAATATATTCAGCACAATAATTCAATTACTTTAAAAGTAATAAATTTCTTCTTGAAAATTCCATTATTTTAAAAAAATTCTAATAAATCGTTTGCAAGAATTCAATGATTTTCATAAATAATAAAATTCTTTTTAATAATTCAATTATTTTAAAAATAATTTAATAAAATTTCCCACAGACATTTCAATTATAGCCAAATTTTTTAATAGAATTCTTTGTAAAATTTAATTATCTTTAAAAACTTTTCGCAATTCAATGATTATAACAATATCTACTATTTTCATAAAATTTCCAAACAGAATTCAATTATTTAAAAAATGAATTTTAAAAATTTTCATAAGAATTCAATTTTTTTCATGAATAATAAAAATTTTCATCAATTTAATTATTTAAATTAGAATTTGCATAAAACTATTCGAAAGAAATGAATTATTTAAATATTTTTATAAAATTCTTCGCAAGAATTAAATTATTTTTTATAAATATATTTTAAATTCTTTCATAAGTAATAAAATTTGTTGCAGGAATTCAATTTATTAGCAGGAGAAGAAAAGAGTAAATATTTTTGATGTCAGGAAAATAAAAAATATGAAATGGAATTTTTGTCAATTTTGTGAAGTGAATAAAACGAATTTTTTTTTAATATTTTTTTTTTTGAGATTAAAAAAAATGAGAATAACCCACAAAAATTAATTTTCAAAGCAAACAAATGAATGCAGAGAATTTGCTAACGGAAAGGAAACTTACGATTATAATAAAGTATATTTTACATTGTTAATGCATTTATTTTAAAATAAATTTTTAATAGTAAAACTTGTAAATAAAAGTGAAGTAAGATTGAAACCATAATTTCAGTAGTAGAAGTCAATTTTAGGCAGACAAACTTATATTTTAAAAACAAACTCTACTACTTCTGTAGTACCAATGAAGTTTAGTCAGAGAGAACTTTTTCAAAATTAATATAATTTAATTTCAAGTAGTATAAGTCAGTTTAAGTCAGACCTGAACTTTCTTAAAAACCAATGCATTTAAAATTAAATTTTAATAAAATTAAACTTTTAGTTTAAAATCATTTATTTATTTCTAAATCTCCAACATCATAATTTCAGTAGTATTAGTCAATTTTAGTCAGACGGACATTACATTGTTTAAACAAGAAATAGATGTAAACACTCATAATGTGTATAAAATTTTCTCCTAATGCAAAATATGCGTGTATACATACAGTGTTTATAGTCGTTTAAGAGAAAAAATATTAGATTGAACCGATAACATAATGGAAATATTGTTCTAGTGATAAATGTAAATCACCAGGTATGTAAAATCGTTGGTTATTATTTTGACGTTCTCTCTTTTATTTTGTGTTTGAAGTTGATGGGAAAGCTGGCATATAAATTTTCAGACGACACGACCTCTTGTATCCGCTTGGGAAATATCTTTAACTTTGCATACTATATATATAGACGTAGATAGGATATTTTCTTACAACATTGCTTTTGTCTTCGTCAATGAAAAATATGTGCAAGCAGATAAGCAATATCATGAATCAACATTTTCTACCATAGCAAATTTTTTATTATTATTATTATTATTATTACTATTTCTATTTACAAGAATATTCATTTTTTCCACACTTTGTACATTCTATCTCAGTCATTATTGAATAAAAAATTTTTTATCAAATATAAAATTATTGAATGCAATAATTATTGAATTATTGATGTTGTTAATAAATTCTTTTTTTTTTATTCACTTCTGCTGACTTTTATTTAAAACAAAAATTTTAATCCTCACAAAAATGGAGAATTAAAGATAAAGGAAAGCATAATAATTTGTGTGAATGAAGAAAAGAGAGATCTTTGTATTGAATGGATGTTTTCATCAGAGAAGGCATACAAAAAGATTGTATATGAAGTGATCTGACCTCTATTGGATTGGAATCATGGTATTTGGAAATAAAGGGAGAAAAAATACTTGAGAGAGCCACTTGAATTCAATAAAAAGGAAAAACTTTTCTTCACCTTTCGATTGCGATTCTTTCTTCGTATCTTATATTCGTCTTCTCTTTCTCTCGCTTCATCTCAGTTTATACTATATAGACTAGACGTATATAGAGGCCACTTAAAAAGTCTGATCCGCGAGACGTCTCTTATTTTCGCGAGCTTTGAGAACTCGAGTAGATCGGGTGAAAGTCCCTCTACCTACTATCTTCTTTTTGAAACAGGTATTCTTCATAGGATCTCAAGTCGATTAAAGGATTTTCTAAAGGAACACTAAACTTTTCAACATATCCCAGTATATTTGTAGATTTACTACTTCTTTTTATTTAACGATTATTTTTAAAAATAATCAGTAGCTGACTTTTTTTGTATTCCTGTCTGTTTATCCTGATGACACTGTCTCCTAATTTATGACATTCAATTATCAGTAGTAGAATCAGTAGTAGAAATCAGTTTTAGTCAGACGGAAATTTTTATTTTTTTATACAATATAATGAAAAATAGTAATTAAAACAAATTTACTGCATTTTGTACTTAAAAAAAAGAAAAAAATTTTTTTTAAATTTACTGCATTTTATACTTAAAAAAAAAAGAAATTCATAACTCTTTTCCATATTTAAGAGAAAAAGCAAAATATACAAAATAAAATTCTTTTTTTCAGAGACAAATATTATTAGGTAGTCAGATTTTATATTAATGAAAATTGTTTATATTATTTATTAAAAAAGAATTTTGCATTATAAATGCATCTATTATACAAATTTTACTAATAAAGATTGTTATTATTTTTAGATTATGAACATCAGTAGTAAATGTCTATTTCAGTAAGACGGGAATTAAAGCTAAAGCTAAAGTAGTATAAGTATGTTTTAGTCAGACAGAACCAAACTGAAGCCTTCTAATTTAAGTTAAAGTAGTATTCAGTAGTAAAAGTCAATATTATAGTCAGACATGAGATTTTATTCACAAAAATAATATTCGTGAAAGTTATAAAAAATTAATTTTATCAAGGCAAAATATGTTATTGAATGTCTTAATTCATTAGATTCAGTAGTAGAAATCAATTTTATAGTCAGACATAAATATATATTTAAATAATTATTAAAAATAGTGGATCTATAGACGAATTTTACTCAAAAATACTAAAAAAAAAATTGAATTTTGAAAACATTATAAATGATCGCATAAATTCAATTATTTTTAAAAGTAATCAAATTTTTTTCCAAAATTCAATTATTAAAAAAAATTTTAATAAAATTCTGGGCAAAATTCAATTTCTTTTGTAGTGTTTTTGAGTCAAATTCGTCAAACTTTTTGTCCAAATTTCAATTATTTTCAAAAATTTTTCTCAATTTCTTATAAATTCTATTATTTACAATTTCTTTTATAAATTTCCTCGCAATAATTTGATTATTTTCAAAAAATAATAAAATTTTTTACAGGGCTTGAATTATTTTCATAAATAATAAAATTCTTTTTAGAAAATTAATTTTATTTTCATAAACAAAACTGATTGCAGAATTTCAATTATTTTTAATACAATTTTTAGTCAAATTAATTATTTAAAAATGTTTTAATAAAATTCTTTATTAGAATTCCATTTTGAGAAACATTTAATTATTCAATAAATTATTTATTTTTGCATTTAAATAATTGAATTCTCGTTGAATTTTCTAATAAAAATTATTGATTGAAAAATGAATTTTAGTTAAAATTTTAGATTTGAATATTAATTATTCAAATTATTCAAATATGCAAATAATATTTAAATATTAAAAGCATTATAGCATATGAATTTTAAGAAATAATTGAATTTTGAAAAGGTTTCAAATTAAATTCTTTGAAAATCTTTATTTTTCATACTTATAACCAACAATTCTGTAGAATTAATTATTTTGAAAAAGTTTAATTGAATTTTTTTCTGAAACTATTTGAAGTGTTTATTTTTTAATATGTATTTAATTGAAGAATTTCGGAATAATTGAAATTTCGTAAAATTGAATTAAAAACAAATGCATTTGTAAATTCTCAAAAAAACTTTTTAAAAAATTATTAAAGATAATTGATTTAAAGAAGAATTTTATTTAAAAATTCTAGAAAATAATAATTGTATTTAATTGGTGAAAATAATTTTGAAAAAATTAAAGTAACAATATTATTATTTTTATTATAATATAAAATAATGATTTTATCACTGGTTAATTATTAATTATTATAAAACATGAAGAAATCGATCACTTCGAGTCTTCGACTATTTATTTAGAAAAGAAGTTATTGAAGTAATATTGAATTTTGGTCATTTGAGTCCATTTGAATCCTTGCAATTTTATTTTAAGTAATTTTTCAGTAGTAAAAGTCAGTTTTATAGTCAGACATGAGATTTTATTCACTAAAATGTTATTTATAAAAGTTACAAAAAATTACTCTTATTCAGAAAAAATATTCTGGAATGTAAATATTCTGAATGAAATAAATAACTTCTACTGATGAATTTAATAAATGGTAATTCATTAAATTCATTAGTAGAAGTTATTAATTTAAATATTTATTATATAAATTTAGCAGAAGTAATGAAGCTGACTACTTTAAAACCCGTAATTTAAATTTAAGTAGTAAAAATAAATTTATAGTCAAACATAGAGTTATATTTGCAGTAATAAATTTACAAAAGTCATTAAAATCGGATTTATCAAAAAAAAAAAAAAAAAAAAAAAAAAAAGAATTTTGAATCGAAGAAACTCTAATTTCAGTAGTAGAACTAAATATTAATCAAACAAAGTTTATCGAATTATTTGAATAAAGTTTTTATCCGATAGAACAACTACAAGTTCGTGTAAATTAATTTTCAGTAGCAGAAGTCAGTTTTAGTCAGACATTACTTTTTTTTACAAAAATAATATTCTAAAAAGTAGTAAAGATAGGCTTTCAGTCAGACAACTCATTTCTAAATGTATTTAATCGCTTTTTCAGTAGTAGAAAACCGATTTAGTCAGACGAAACTTCTCTAGATGCATTTAATGTAATTTTCAGTAGTACAAGTCAATTTTAATATAAGCATCAATTTCAGTAGTACAAGTCAATTTAAATCAAATGCAAGTGTTAATATCATAAAATCCATGTCTGACAAAAATTATCTTTTACTCCTTAAACAAAAAAATGCAATAAGAAAACACGAAACACACAGTCTGACTAAAAATAATCTCTACTATACT
Organism: Leptopilina syphax; assembly: GCA_032872505.1. Classification (NCBI taxonomy): domain Eukaryota; kingdom Metazoa; phylum Arthropoda; class Insecta; order Hymenoptera; family Figitidae; genus Leptopilina; species Leptopilina syphax. The sequence goes on along the minus strand of CM065477.1, from coordinate 7,481,116 downwards.
GTTAAGTAAAATTAAATTATAAAAGTTTATCCCAAAATAAAATAAATAAAAAAAGCATCTACAATATTATTTAAGCCAACATTATAAATTTCTTTTGAAGAAATTTTTTCTCCACGAGAAGAAAAAAAAAATAAAAAAAATAACGCGAGAACATTTTTCTTTATGGCTCTGCCATTTCTCACGTGATCATTGGAAGAAAAGCGATTAGACCCTTTTGCCTATTTCTTTTATTCTAAACAACTGAACTTTTATGGCCTGGAGAAAGTTGGCTTCTCGAGGCTTTTTATGCAAATCACTGGGATCTGACTCGCACGAAATAAAAGAGTGAGAGATAAACAGCCTGGGGGCTTATGCGCGGGCCAAATGCGAGAATAAAAGTCGTTAGCACTGATGAATGGAACCTCGATTTACTGCCGATTCCCCCTCGTTCCATTATACACACATATATATATAATCTTTTCTTTCTCTTTCTCAAATCGTCCCATTCTGATTTATAAAAAGGAAAATTGTTCTATAATGAATCCTCTTATGCGAGAAAGTGGGAAAACGAACTTATTAAAATCTCATATTGTTATATATTTCATGTTATACACAATTTTTGAGCGAATAAATAAAATATAAAAATAAAACTTGAAAATAAAATATAAATATTGTTCCATGTACGTAATAATTATATTCCAAAATTTTTAATAATTCCATTGAAAAATGTAAAAAGAAACAATTAAAATAATATTAAATATAATAAAAAACTCTTTTGTTAAAATGAAAAAGAATTATATTTTACATGAATGTATTTTAAAACATAGACTTCAGTTTTATATTATGATAAAAATGTTTAAACATTGTTTTCACTTTTAGCTAAAAATTAATTCACGATGATTAATATTATTTTCATATACTTAAAATATACAAAAAACAAAATTTTAATAAACATTAAAATAAAGCTGAGAGTCTGATATTTACTTTTTTCATAAATTCATAAATTATTTATAAAAAGAAGGAAAAATATTGCTTTGATAAATAATAAAATTATACATATTGGCTTGAGCAAAAATTCAATTTTATTTCCAAAAAAATGAAATATTTCGATGATATTATATAATTGCTGTATAATATTTGTATATTTTACTAAAAAATATTTTTTAATTGTGCCCTAAGGTGGAGAAATGTTTCGAAAAATGTATTTTTCATCTCTGAAGTTTTTCTTTTGTTTTCAATATTACCTGCATTGTTTTGAAGCAATTAACCTAACTAACCATCAAATCAGATACTGCAAGTACAGATTTATATTTTAATTAAACTGAATATGTTTGGTATTAAAAAAATTATTATTTTTTTAAACTGTAATTTTATTTAACAGAAGCATTATAATTTAAAGTTTTAGTAGTTTTTCAGTAGTAAAAGTCAGTTATAGTAATACATAAGAATATACTTACTGAAATATTGTTATAAAAATTACTTTCATCCAGAGAAAATATTCGAAACTTATCCGAAACCTAGCAACTTAAATTTAAGTAGTAAAAATAAATTTATAGTCAGACATCGAGTTATATTTACAGGAATAGTTACAAAAGTAATTAAAATCGTTTTTTGTAGAAGAAATAAGAATTTTGAATCCACGAAACTTTAAATTCAGTAGTTAAACTAAATATTAATTTAAATAAATTGTTCTTATTTATACTTTGAAAATAAGTAGTACAAATCTGTTTTAGTCAGACAGAACCTAAATGATGCTTTCTAATTTAAATTAAAATATTAAATTAAAATAGTTTTTCAGTAGTAAAAGTCAGTATTATAATCAGACATGAGATTTTGTTCACTAAAATATAATTCGTAAAAGTTATAAAAAATTCTTTTGAACGTTTAGGAAAATTTCATTATAAAAATATAAGAAAAATTTTACGAATTTGAAAAAATTTCCATAGTTGAAAAAATGTATAAGTAACTTTAAATTATTTAAAAAAAATTAAATTAAACTTTTTCTAAAAAAATTAATTCTTCAAAACTTCCAGTTAAAAGTAATAGAAAATTCAAATTTTCAAATATTTTAATTTCAATGTTTTTTAAAATTTAATTCTTATAAAGAATTTTATCAACAAATTTTTAAATATTTTAATTCTTTTGACGAATTTTAATCAAATTTTCAAGAATAATTACTTTTTTCGAGAAATTTGATTAAAATTGTACTAAAAATAATTAAAATTCTTCGATGAGCTTTATTTTTTCTTAAAATAATTTAATATCTAAAACAAATTTATTTTTTCTGAAAATAATTCGATTTTTGAAAAAAAATTTATTATTTATGAAATTAATTGAATTATTGCGAAGAAATTTATTCAAAATTTTTTAATAATTGAATTCATGTGCAATTTGTATTATTTATGAAAATAATTGAATCTTTGAGTATAATTTTATTAAATTTTTTTTCAAAAATTGAATTATTTTGGGAAATTTATCAAAATAGTAGATATTGAAAATCATTAAAATGGGGAAAATTTTTGAAAATAATTGAATTTTGGAGAAGAATTTTGTTATTTATAAAGATAGTTGTAATTTTAATGAGAAATTTTCTTTAAATTTCAAATATAATTGAACTTTTTTAAGAAGAATTTTACTAATTTTATTACTTTTGAAAATAATTGAATTTCTGCAATTATTTGTAACTTCTGAAAAATTTAATTTTTTAAAAATGTTTTTAACTAAAATTTTCCATACTTCCATTATTTTTAATAAAAATTAATTACATGTATATTGACAAATTTAACTAATTTCAAAAAGAATTTGGATTATTACCATTTTGCAAAAATCTAAGTTTTTCAAAATTTCTAATTAAATTAATTGAAAATTTGAATTTTCTAAAATTTCAAATTGTAACCTTTTAAAGTTCATCTATTTTTTGAAAATTTTAAACGCAACTCTTTTAAAATTGAATTAATTTTGAAATATTTAAGTAAAATTAGTCATTAAATAATTTCTAAGTAATAATTTTATGATAGTTGTTCAAGAATTAGTTATTGAAAATAAAATTATTGTCAGAAATAGAAAAATTGAGGATTAGAATTCGTATAGTGATTTCATAGTTAGGCAAACAAAAAGACACCAAAATTCAAAATTTTCTTATGAATTCTAAAAATTAAATTTTTTCCTGTACTTTCTCTGACTTTTTATTGAATCCCCTGTCTTAGAATACGTATATAATTATTGTGGTTATAATAGTAATAATCTTTATTCCAATTCAGATTTTATATTTATGAAAAAAAAATTTTAATTAATAATTTTTAAATTCTATTTTTTTCAATTAATAATTTTTTTTAAAAAATATGTAAGAAGGTAGCCACGCGCTTTAGCGGGCGAATTGTTGCTAGTGTAATTTAATTGACTAAATTTATTTTTTATAAAAACTTATAACCAAGTTCAAAAGGTGGTCCAACCTTGACTATGTGCCACTATACATTTTCAAAAATTTACAATCCTTTCTCAATATTCTATAACGAAAGCGTACAATATGGTCAATAATTTATAATTATAATTTTTGAACAAAAAATTTACTCTCTAGCACTATATTTTTAAAGTGTGGAGAAAATTTATATACATTAAAATCGCCTCTTTCTATGTAAGTGAAGTATGAATAATTCGATTTATAAAAGAAAATTGTGTAAAATCGAAGATGAATTGATGGAATGGGAGAATGTGAAAGAATCTGGAGTTTGTGCGATAGGAAAATAAAGGTGATATAACATGCGTTGTATGGAAGGAACCTCTCTCTCTCTCTTTCTTCTCTTGAACGATATATCTCATATATGAGAGAGAAATGAATGAGAGTGTCAAGCACATTACAGTATAAATATGACTTATGGCTTGTGAGGAAGCATGAACGTCGTAGGAGAGACCAGAGATTCTGTGGTACAACCTATCTGCATCCTTGTCGAGAACATACGTACCTCTCTCCCTTTTCCCATCTCTTTCGCGGATCTTCTAAATTTCCCTCTATAGACAAACCTGAATTGGATTACGGATCTTGAAGTGATTGATTTCACAAAATTCGAATCAACTTTTGTTGAACAATGATATTATTTATGCCTTTTCCAATATCCAATTTAGATAAAACAATATATATTATTTAATGACATAATAATTGCAAACTGTTGTGTTAATCTTGAAATTGTCATCGCTATCATAATTTTGTTGATATCCTTCAGTGTAAATGCGAATACTTAATTTAATCGAATTGTATTGCTGTAATCAAATTAATAATTTATTATTCGTCAAATATTTCATCAAGTGTTAATTAATGTTTATTTATTTCAATCTTTCTTTATTTTCATTTTTACAAACTTTTATTTTTTCATACTTTAATATAATATAAATTCAAATAATATCATAATTAAAATTTAAAAAATTTACTTATTAAGTACAAAATTAATTATTACTGTTCATATTTTCAAAATTCTTTCAAAAATTTCACGAAAGAATAAATTATTTTCTAAAATTTTAATAAATTCTTCAGAATAATTTAATTATTTTTTTTAATATTAAAATCTTTACAAAAATTCAATGATTTTCAAAACAATTTTAATTGAATTCCTGGAATGAATTCAATTTTTTTAAAAAATTTTTAAATATTTCGCAAAAAAATTCAATTATTTTCTAAAATTTTAATAAATCCTTCTAAACAAATTAAATTATTTTTTTTTATAGTAAAATCTTTACAAAAATTCAATGATTTTCAAAACAATTTTAATTGAATTCCTCGGATGAATTCAAATATTTTTTAATATTTCCATTAATTTCAATTATTTCCCAAAATTTTAATAAATTCTTCGAAACAATTCAATTATTTTTATAAATACAAAAATTCTTTGCAAGAATCCAATTATTTTTAATCAAATTGAAATAAAATTACATGAAAGAATTTAATTATTTTCAAAAATTTCCATAAAATGTAATTTTCGACAAGAATTTAAAATTCTCAAAAAATAATTCAATTATTCTCAAAATATTTTTAAAAAATTCTATATAAAAACTAAATTACTTTCAATGCAATTTTTATAAATACAAAAATTCTTTGCAAGAAACCAATTATTTTTAATCAGATTGAAATAAAATTACATGAAAGAATTTAATTATTTTCAAAAATTTCCATAAAATGAAATTTCAACAAGAATTTAAAATTCCCAAAAAATAATTTAATTATTCTCAAAATATGTTTAAAAAATTCTATATGAAAATTAAATTACTTTCAATGCAATTTTTAAAAATATTCGTCAAAAAAATTGAAAGAATTCAATTATTTTCAAAAAAAAGTAATAAAATTCTTGTGATGAATTCAATTATTTTGAATATACTTAATTTTAAGAAAATTCTTTAAAGAAATTCCATAGTTTTCAAAACAACTTTAATTGAATTTCTCAAGAAAATTTCATTATTTTCAAATATTTCTGTAAAATTCTTCATAACAATTTATAATTATTTCTTTAAATTATAATAAATTCTACGAAACATTTTAATTATTTTTATAAATAAAAATAGTGAAATTCTTCACAATAATTTAATTATTTTTTTAAATATTAAAATCTTTACAAAAATTGAATGATTTTCAAAACAATTTTAATTGCATTCCTCCGATGAATACAAATATTTTTAAATATTTCCATAAATTTTAATTATGTCCTAAAATTTTAATAAATTCTACGAAACAATTCAACTATTTTTATAAATAGTAAAATTCTTCGCAAGAATTTAATTATTTTTAATTCACTTTTAATTAAATTCTTCTTCATAATATTCATTTGCTTTCAAAATTTTTAATTAAAATTAATAAAGAAACTTCATTAATTTAAAAAAAATTCAAAGAAATTCTTCAAAAGAATTTAATTAGGATTAGAATTATTTTTAATAAATTAATTAAATGTTTTAATTATTTTTTTTATAATTAATTCAAAATTGTAATGACAAATTGAAATCATTTGAATTTTTTCACATCTTTTCATTAAAAGATTAAAATTTTGTTTAATATGTTTTGTCAAATTGAAATTATGCAGATTTTTGTTCTTTACTTCTAAACAAAATTAGAAAATTGTTAAACAACTGTGATTAAGAAATAGAAAATTTATTTATTTTGCATTATTTTTGTTTATGAATCACAATTTTTTTAACAAAATTATTAATTTGTTTTAGAAAAAGAAGAAAAATATTTGCACAATTTCAATTTTTAATCTTAGTTTTGGAACAGAATTTTCCACAGGAATTAAGACATTAAAAAATTTCAAATTTGAACCTTTTTAACAAAATTATTTTCGTCATTTTAATTTAATTATTATTTTCTAGAATTTTAAATTATTTTTTATGAAAATAATAATTGGATTCCTTAAAAAAATTTTATTATTTATGAAAATAATTAAATGTTTGCATAACATTTTATTAAAATTTCTTTATAATAATTGAATTCTTTTTGAGAAATTTTATTAAAATAGTAGATATTGAAAATAATTGAAATTAGAAAAATGCATTTTATTTTTAAAAATAATTGAAATTAGGACAAGAATTTTTTTGACCTTTATGAAAATAATTCAACTTTGGAGAAGAATTTTGTTATTTATAAGGATAATTTTAAAAAATTTAAAAACAAAATTAAAAAAATCTATTCCTGAATATTTAATTAATCTTTAGAAATTTTAATCATTATGCACTTCATAATCTACCTTCAATTTAATTTTAATTTCTTTGCTTACTTTTCTTCACCGACGAAATTACTTTCTGAATATGATTTTCCATGTAAAACAAAATACATACGTCGCTATTTAGGTTTATTTATTATTTAATAGAAATATAGGAAGAGCCTTCTAGAAAATTAAGTGGAATTTACGTTGTATCTTATCTATATAACATAAAATGGTTTATTGAATAGCCATTAAATAACGCCATCAAGAAGGGAAGCAAATTTCCTTGCACTAAGCGATGAATCTTTTACGATTATATGCTCACTTCCTCCGAAATAAAGCTATTTTACCTCAAAAAAGAAAAAAAAATGGAAAGAAAAAAAAATATTATGATGAAAGTAAAAATTATGATAGAATTATCTAACCGTTTATGATATGATGAAAATGCACCATTCGATAATTTCATTGTAAACTCTATATATGAGAATTAAAGTGCGTCAGCTGTCACAACTCTAAAATATGTGAGTGTAGAAGAAAAAGGAAATTTCATCATCTAGTGGAAAAAATTTCTTTAAGATTAAAAAAATTTTACTTTTATGATTCGTGTAAAAAAAGGTAAAATTGTTTTAAAAAATTCTTTTTCATAAATTTCATGCTATGTGAAGTGAATTTTTTTTTCCTCACGTGATATTTTCTAATAAAATTATTTTTTTCATTTACCAGATGCGGTAGAAAAAATTTGTAACTTTATCACTTTTAAATTTTATTTTTATTATTTTATTTTTTTTTTTGTGAGGAACAAAGGGAATTTTAATTTATCTAGAATGAATTAAATTTTAATTTAAGTTATTATAAAAATCATGAATTCTCAGAAGGAGAGAAAGAAAATTTTTTTTCTTTCTTCTTTACGAATTTTCTTTTTTCTTTTCTTCGTTCACTTTTTATTCTGGTTATTTTTTTAATAAAAACAAAAAATGGAGAAAAATTTCAATTTTTCCTTAACTTTTTTTTTTTATTTTCTCTTTCTTTATTTGTAAAAAAAATTTTCTTTTCATACGAATTTTAACTATTAAAAACGCGTTATTTTGAATTATATTAAAATTTATCTACTAAAATAACGCTTTTTTAACGAACAAAAGTTGATACAAAATAAAAAAATTTTACAAGAAAAAGAAGTAAAGAGAAAAACAAAAATACCAATAGAGCAGAGAAATGAAAAAATAAAGAATTTTTTAAAAAAATTTTTTAATAAATTTAATTATTATTTATAAATTTAATTAACAAAAAAATAGAAAAACCATCAATATATTTGCAATTCTTTTAATTTATAGTTTCAAGTAGTAAAAAATTTATTCAGTCAGACAGGATATTTGTTATTTTTCAAATTCAAACTCTTAAGTAGTAAGAATAATTTTAGTCAGACTGAATATTTGTTATATTTTCAATTTTAAACTTTATATTGTAAAAAAAAACAGTTGGGTCTGACAAATATATTTGCAATTCCTATAATTTATAGTTTCAAAAAATATTTAATCAGACAAATTATTTGTTATTTTTTCAATTATAAACTTTAAAAAATGAAAGAACAGTTTATTCAGACATTTGTCTTCTTTTTTAAATTCTAGTTTAAAGTAGTAAAAATCACTATAGTCAGACTGAATATTTGATATTTTTTTCATTTTTAAATTTGATTTAGTAAAAAAAATTACTTTAGTCTGAAAAATATATTTGCAATTCCTATAATTTATAGCTTCAAGTAGAAAATATCAATTTAGTCAGACAGGATATTTATTATTTTTTAATCCATAGTTTTAAGTAGTATAAAATCTATTAAGTCAGACAGGATATTTGTTATTTATTAAATTCAAACTCTTAAGTAGTAAGAATAATTTTAGTCAGACTGAATATTTATTATATTTTCTTTTCTTAACTTGATATAGTAAAAAAAATAGTTCAGTCTTTCAAATATATTTTTAATTTCGATAATTTATAGTTCCAAATAGTCAAAATCAATTAAATCTTTTAAATCAGAAAGTATATTTGTTCTTTTTTAAATTCAAAGTTTTAAGTAGTAAAAGTATATTTTGTCAGACAAACTATTTGTTATTTTTTTAATTTTAAACCTTAGATAATAAAAAAATAGTTTAATCAGACAATTTATTTTTTATTTTTTAAGTTCATAGTTTTAAGTACATAGTAAGAATAAATTGAGTCAGACTGAATATTTATTATTTTTTCATTTTTTAAGTTTGTTTAATAAAAAAACAGTTTAGTCATACAAATATATTTGTAATTCTTTTAATGTATGGTTTCAAGTAGTAAAAAATGTATTTAGTCAGACAGAATATTTTTTACTATTTAAATATCGTTTCAGGTTGTAAAATGTGTAAAAATGTGTTTAAAAAAACTAAAAAAACATCGTCGCTTATTTGAACGTTCTAAACATTAGGGACATTAATTCTAATTTATTTGAAGAGAAAAATATTAGAAAATTTAACATTAGAGATCTAATATAGTCAAATACGGTGAAATTAGTAAAAAAATACAATTTTCCACTTCTTATAAAATTTACTAACATTTTCCCCATTTCTCCCTCCTTGCTAAGTCATATTCTTATCGCAGTCAGAAGAATGAATATTAATGTGTGAATAAGAGAAGGTTCCCACATGGCTAGTGCACGTAATTTTCCAGGGCATATATATAAAAACCTCTGTTTAATATAGTACGTACATTGGAGAGAAGGTGCGATGCACTGAAATGGTTGAACGTATACGGCTTTCCTGGCACACTGTGCGAACGTAAAAGCATGAATTCGGATGAAGGGTTTGGAGGAAGGGGGGATGGAAAGATAGCATAGGTCGAGGGGTTGGTTTAAGGACAGGAAAGGAACTAGTGGGAAGCTTATATCTTCGAGGAATTTGTCTCTTTTCGCAAGACTTCACCAGAGTCTTGCGTCGTGAACATACAGTGCCTCTTGATCTATGACTTAGTCTTAGAGAGGGTCTTAGGAGTCTGCTTAGACATTCCCACTGGCAGAATTTACAACCTGAAAATGAGAGGATGCACGAAAAGCCATGCTGGGAACCTGGGACATGACAAACTTTGAATGTGTTGTTAAAGTATGTCCGTAGAAAACGGAAATTGAATTAAACACTCTTTGACGCTTATTTTTATTACTTCCGACTTGATCATTAAAATTTTATCTTCATCTTTTGCTGACGTGGAAATAGAGAAAAGGGCAAAAATAGTTTTAAAAAATATTTATAAAAAATATTCTTTTACTTTTCTTCTTCTTCTTCTTCTTCTTCTTCTTCTTCTTCTTCTTCTTCTTCTTTTTCTTTCTTTTATTTTTTAACCCCCCTTTGTTAATTAAACTTTCTTTTTGAAATTAGCAGCAGTTCGCGCGCCGAAGCACGCGGCTAACTTCTTACTGCCTTTTTTTAAATAAAATTAGCAATTTTAAAAATAATAGAATTTGAAAATTTTCTAATTTAAATTTTTCTTAAGAACACTAAAAAAATCCATTTTGGAGAAATTACAAATAATTGCAGAAATTTAATTATTAAAAAAAAAAAAATTCAACTATGTTCAAAATTTTTAAAAAATTCTCGTAAAAGTCCCAATTATCTTTATAAATAACAAAATTCTTCTCCAAAGTTCAATTATTTTCATAAATGTCAAAAAAATTCTTGTCCTTCAATTATTTTCAAAAATAAAAATTTATAAAATGAATTTTTTCTAATTTCAATGATTTTCAATATTATCTACTATTTTAATAAAATTTTCCAAGAAGAATTAAATTATTAGAAAAAAATTTTAATAAAATTGTATGCAAACATTTAATTATTTTCATAAATAATTGAAATTTCACAGGAATCCAATTATCTTCATAAATAATAAAAATTTTTTAAGAAAAAAATGAAATTAATCAATTATTTAACAAATTTTTATACAATACTTCACAATATTTCAATTGCTTTCACTAATAATTTAACAATTTCTATGAAAATTTAATTGTCTAAAAAAAAATTTTTGATAACATTCTAAGCAAGAATTCAATTATTTTCATAAATAATAAAACTCATTGAAAAATTTCAATTATTTTCAAAAATTAACAATATTCGTCACAACAATTCAATTATTTTAAAAAGTAATAAATTCCTTCTTGGGAATTCAATTAATTTTGAAAATTTTAGTAAAATCATTCGCAAGAATTCAATTATTTTCATAAATAATAAACTGCATTTTAGAGAGAAAATTTCCTAGGTATTTTTTTAATTTTTAAAAATTTGTTTTCCAGAATTCAATTCTTCAAGAAATTTTAATTACCATTTTCTAAAAACCTCATTTTTTTCAGAATTTCTAAATAAAATTTTTTAAATTACATTAATTGGAAATTAATAAATATTTAGAAACTTGTTATTTATTTGCCTATCAGGAATTCAAATTTCAAAATAATTACAATTTAAAAATCTTTTAAAATTCAATTATTTCTAAAAATTAGAATTGCAATTCTTTCAGTTCTTTAAATATTTTCTAAAATTTTAACTGATATTTTATTCTGTTTTAAAAACAATTCTTAGTAAAATTCAACGATAATTACATTATTTAATTAGAAAAATGTTTAGAAAATTTAATTACAATAGAAATTTTTAGTTACAATTCTTCAAAAAATGCAGAATTATTTAAAAATAATTTCTTAAAGTGAGAAAATAAAATTCTTAAAAATATAAACTTGATTTTAATGAAATTTGAGGGAAATTTACTATTATTCAAATTTTTGAAAATTATTTTCATCAATTCAAGTATTTTCAAATAATTTTAATTACGGTTTTTTAAAAACCTCACTTTTTCAGAATTTCTAAATAAAATTTTTCATTAATTTTTATTTAATAAATATTTCAATACTTATTGTTATTTATTTGTCCACCAGGAATTAAAATTTAAAAATACTTACAATGTAAAATCTTTTGAATTGTTTTTAGAATTAAAACTACAATTGTTCTAATTCTTTAAATATTTTCTAAAATTTGAACTAAAATTCTTTTCTAAATCACTTTTTATCAAAAAATTGTATGAAAATCCAATTATTTAAATACAAAAATAAGTGATAACATAATTCATTATTTCTTATAATTGCAACTATAATTCTACTAATGTATTTTTTTTTAATTTGAGAAAGAGAATTCATGTACTATTCAAGATTTTTAATAATTTAAAATTTTTTTAATAATTTGAATAAAATTTGCTTACTTTACTATATTTACATATATATACAAATTTATATTTTGTATATAAATAAAATATAAAGGAGAATAAATGTATATATTTGTGTGTTAGAATAAAAATATTTTTTTGTGTAAAATTAATGCAATTTTTAAGCGGATATTGTATACAGAAGTTTGGAAAGCAGGATGAGTCTATTTATAATATCATACCGATCCTCGTCAAAGTAATTTTGTGTACGAGTACTGTATAACCCTTTTGACTTTTGGACGGATGGATTAAATATTCGAGTTCAAGCTCTAAAATGCAAATTCTCATAAACCTCCAAGGTCCATATTAACATAAGGTAACGTTACTCTCTTGAAACACTGATTTCGGTAGATATTTCTTGTTAAAGACCAAATCTCTTTTAATTACCGGCTTTAAATTAAAAGTTGAAAAAACAATTTTAAAATACTATATTTTCACCACACAAAAAAAGGATGGGTTTTTATTATTAACTTTGCTGACAATAAAGTTTTCAACTGTTTAACGTTTTTAATTAAACCTGCAAAGGGAGAAGGCAAGAGAGAGAGAGAGAAAGAGATAGTGATAGAGATAAAGGTCACTTTTGTAAAATGTGCTTTTTATAATACACAAATTGTAATTTTCAGTCCAAAAGTTAATTGAAGTTGCTTCTACATTTTATCAGCTTCACAAGCAAAAAAAAATTCATTTTTTTTTTAATTTTCAAATGTCATATTATAGTAATTAATTAATATCAGAAAAGTATATATTCAAACCGATAAAGTGCAAATAAATCTATCACTGAATTTATTTTATTCTTCGCATTATTCATAATATTTTCGATTATGTTACAATTGTTAAAATATTGAGCGCTATAATCAAATTTCCCTCTTTTTATAGTTTTGTTTGTTATAAAAATTTCACGATGAATAAATATTTTATTAAATACTAGAGAGAAATCAATGAAATTGAAAAGCAGAATTTGCAATAAATGTAATAAATCAGTTCTATCTGAAATTTTAATAGATATATATACAATATAAAATATAAATGAAGAATATTTTATTGTCTAACATTGGTATTATTATGCAATATTGTAATGCGTTTGAAACTTTAGTGTTTTGATGCAAATAGAGAATATGAGAAATAAAAACAAAAACATGTTGAACGAAAATATATTTTTTTTTTGTTTTCAAAACAATTGAATTCTAAAAAAGCAATTTCTCACATACGTTAAATAATTTAGAAATTTAGAAATTTAGAAAAAAAAAATTTAGAAAAAAAATTATCCGTATTAAAAAAAAAATATGAAAAAAAATATTAAATATTAAAAAAAAATGATCCATTAAACATAAAAATAATTTCCTTTTAAAACATGTCCTGTAACATTTAAAAGAATTCGTTTTATTGTAAAAGGAATCATTTATTTTATTGACAAGATGAAATAAGTTTCAAGATTAAAATATTTCTTTTGTTTTTCAAATGAAATCTTTTTATGACAAAAGGATTTATTTTAAGCAATAAAATACTATTGTTTGTTTAAAATAATGAAAAAAATACGTATGAAATTTATTCATAAAAAATCTCTCGATGCCACAACAAGCATAATAAGAATAATAATAATATTAAGGATTATATTAATTTATAGTTATTTATTGATAATAATGAAATAATATTAATTAATTTAATTAGTAAAAATAATAAAAATATTAATTATACCCAATATTAATAATATTTATAATTATATTGATAATATTAAAAATAAAATTATTAATTTGCAGCATTAATCTCAAATTCAAATTAATGTTTCCTAAAAAATTTCTATATTTTCAAAAAATTTTGACACAGTAATTATTTTATTCTTCCATCTCTGTTCAATTTTTACAAACTCTTCACATAACTTATGAGTCGATGTAGCAAAGACCTCTTTCAATAAAGTCTTTTATCGAATGAGTGTAATATCAAAAAATATATATTTACCCTCCGAGTAAAGATTCTGACAATATCAACACAAAATCAATGAAACTTGCTTCTATACTTTCCATTCTCGATAAAGCAGAATTGTTTCTAAATTTAAATATATTTACTGTCTGTCAATATAAATTTAATTTAAGTTTTGCTCAAAAAAAAAAATTTAATACAAAATGTCTTCCACTATGAAAAATAATCATTAATTTGCAAAATTAAACTAAAATACAAAGTTTACAAATTTTTAAGTAATATTTATTTTTTATTTTATTTATAACAAAAATAATAATAATAATAACTATAATACAGTCGAACCTGTCGGAATTCAACTTTATTTTTCAAATAATTTGTAGTCAAAAAAGTCCAACAAAAATTATTTTCACTTAGTTTCAAAATATTGCGATATGTTGTAAAAACATTACAAAATTAAATTATAAAACAATTTTGAAGGATTATTTATTTACTCTACTTAAATTTAAAAAATCCAGTTGCATTCCGACAGGTTTCACTGTAATATTAAAATTAATAATAATACACTGAAAAAAAAATTTATTTGATTCAAATAACCAATTAATAGACTATTATCAATTAAATATTTAATTGAATTAAATAATAATTATTGAAGTCAATCAAATGGTATTTGCTTCAAATAATGAAATTATTGGTTCAAATACCATTTAATTAACTCCAATAAATATTATTTGATTCAAGTAAATATTTAATTGATAATAGTCAATTAATCGGTTATTTGAATCAATTAAATTTTTTTTCAGTGTAATAATAATATAGGAATAATGATAATAAGTTATTATATCATAAATAATTATTATGATTATTATTATCTATTATTATTAATAATCATATCAGTAATAATTATTAGTAGTAGTATTAGTAGCAGTAGTGTGGTACTAGTAGGAGTTATTATTAATAATACTTTTAAAATATTAGTTCTCTGATACGTTAAAATTTTTATTTCTAAATAATTTTTATTTAATTAATGAAATTAATGAATTTTTCTTTTTGTCATAAAGGGAGAAAACGAGAAAAAATACAGAATTGTGCATTGAATATAATTAATTTATTTATCGAAACTATCGATAAAAAAATTACAAAAACAATATAGTTTGTAATTTCTTTGTTATGAAAAATTGTTTAAAAATATTGGAAAATTAACATTTTATATTGCCTTTGCTGTTCCAATAACATCATATCGCACTGATCTCTCAAATGTTTCCCAATATTCAACGTAAATACTTATTAGTATTGTACCTGTAAGATCTTGCTTAGATTTTATTTTGAAAGAGAATTTGTCCTTTAATTGCATATCCTTATCCTACATTGAATATAATTATTTTATTATATATTTTATTATATATTTATTATATTTTATTCATATTTTTTTAAATGTATTTTTAAATTTTGTTATTAATATTATTTTAAATGTTTAAACAATTTTTAATTTTCTTTATTAATATATATATTTTACCTCTTTGAATGGACATTTGCCACCTGTAAATCCATTGTAAAATACTTGTCTGTCAAGTTCTTTGAAAAAGTCCATTTTTTCATTTCTACAGATGTAGACTCCAGTATATTTATATCCACCTTTGTATGCCAAATCTATATCAATCTTAAAAATAAAAAATTATGCTATTCTTCAATTCACATTTCTCGATTATACTTAAATTACATAAATTAAAAGTATTATTAACATAAAATTATTATTTTAAAATTATATAAAAATTTTATGAAAATTATAAAAAAAAATTATATTAAAATTATATAAAAATTATATTAAAATTTAATAATAATTCTAAATAGAAAATATTTTTCACTTACTCCATCTTTACTTGTGCTATTTATTGCATATTTAAATGAATACTTGTCTATACCTTTCTTCAAATCTTGTTTAAGTATACCCTTCTCGGGTCTTAAATTTGCAACCAAATATTTATGTAATTGCAATTCATATGTCTTGTCAGCCTTGAATAAATTTAAAAGAAAGATAAATTTTTAATAATACGATAAATATTTATTTACTGTATAAATATATTTATCGCATCAAATATATTAATTCTATTATAAATAAATATTAATCAATAAATCTAATTAACTAGTCAATTATTAATTATTTAATCAATAAACTAATTTATAAAAATAATAAAATAAATAATAATTATTATAAACTTCAATAAAAACTATCTATTAATTAAAATTATAAATTTGGTTTAATAAAGAATTACCTCAACATAGCTGACAATAAAAAATGAAGAGACAACAAAAATTACACTCTTTAGTGAAAGAAACATTTTTGAAATGAAGTTTTTTCAAATAATATTTCTTTGGAAATTTTTTTTGCATATTATAATATTAAGTACATGATATATAAAGCCTGTTCTGTTTCATGTTATCAATAATTTTCGAGTTCGTTTTTAGAACAGGTTCTAAATACAATTAATATATCCAGTTTTTAGAAAAAAAATTAACTATCAATTTTATCTTATCAATTTATGCAAGAAAATACATTTATAAATTTATCAACCTATAGTCCATGTGAAAAACATTGTATTTTTTACTTTTAATTGTTCCTGCTTTTATATTTTGACCTTGAATTTTTAAAAATTTATTTTAAAATTCCGCAATATATATGAAAGAAAAAATATTTCCTTAAAAGTTGAAAATTAAAAAAATATCAACTAAGTTGAGAATTAAAAAATTATCAATCATGTTGAGAATTAAAAAATTATCAATCATCTTGAGAATTAAAAAATTATCAATTAAGTTGAAAATAATATTTAAAATCAGCATATTTTTAATTTTTTTTATGAAATTAATATTTACGGCTTATTATAAGCTGTGCTACTTGAAAAGAAAGAACATCAGTGTCACTGTCTGGTTCGACAATCTGGCGCCTTAAATGTTTCTAAAGTGGAGAAAGATGCAAGAAACAAAATCGACAAGAATCAACAGAAAAAAAAAATCTTTAAGATAGTATACAATTGTTGTTGATACAAAATTAAAATTATTAAACATTAAAAACTATTAAGTGTTATTATTATTATTATTAATATATATACTACAATTCAACAATCCAAAAAACATTCACATCTATTATAATAATTATTATTAATATTATTATTTTAGACAAAAAGAAAAATGTTATTACTTTTTAAATATTTATTCTAAATTTAATAATTCAGAAATATCCGAAAATAAATCTACAAAGAAATGCATTTCTCCTGCTATATTTCACTTCTCAAGTTTATTTAACATAAATCTAATATTTCCTGTCGCGTGAAAAAAAGGTTTTTCTCGCCTTTTTCCAGATTTTATTTTTCATGAAATATGAATAAATATTTCATTTTCCGCAAAATAGAGCAAAAATACTTTTTTTTCTCTTCTTTTTAATGCATTTTTTGAAATGGATTTCGAAAATGAAAATAAATAATTAAAATTTTTATGATTAAAAAAATAATAAAATAGTAACAAATACTTTATTATAGTGAACAAAATTTTGTTATATAAACACCAGTGGTGTCAAAATGTTCATGCAATGTGTCTCATTAATATGTATAACAAAAGTTAATGTCAGATTCACTGAACTGAATGCAAAATTTTCCCCAAAACAACTCACTGCAATAAAAAAAAAAAAAATTTGTATATTCACAAACTGTGAAAAACGTGAAAATTTAAATTAAAATTTCTTCAACAATTTTTTTTTTTGTTATAATTTTGGAAACATTTATTTGATACAAATAAACTATTATGAAACAGGTAAAAAAAACTTTACCTGAAACATTTAGGTAAAAATTTATTTAATTCAAATAAATATTTTTTTAATTCAAGTTAATATTCAGTTGATTCAAGTAAAAGAGAAAATTTTCTCAAACAATTTTTTCGGGAAACAAATACACTGAAGGAAAAATTTATTTGATTCAAATAAACGCAAATAAAATTGATTTAATTTAAATGAAAATTAGTTGATTGAAATTTATATTTATTTGATTCAAGTGATTATTCAGTTGATTGAAGTAAATATTTATTTGATTCAAGCAAATATTCAGTTGGTGCAAACAAAGTTTTTCCAAGGATATCAAATTGAGACAAAAAACGAATTAAAAATGTTGCGAAGCAACGTTTTGATTCGTTTTTTGTCTCAATTTGATATCCTTTGAAAAAACTGTTCAAGTAAACATTTCTTTAATTCAAGTAAATATTTGTTTGATAATACACAAGTAAACGACAATTTAAATCAAATAACATTTTTTTTTCCAATCTAATTAAAAATAAATTATTATTTAAATGTGGAAAAGTCAAGTAAAAATATTTTTTATTCATCCTTTATATTAAATTTCCCTTTTTGAGAATTAAATTGGATTAGTTTTATTTAGAGAAGAATAATGGATGACCGTTTTAGAAAATTAAAAAAAAAAAAATTCCGTAAAAGACTTTGAGATGTCTGAAATTGAGGAAACAGAAATGAGGAAAGCAATGAAAAAAAGGCAGAATAGTAAACAGAGAATAAAACGAACGGAAGAGAATAAAAAATTGGATCACAAATTTAGAGTGAAAAAAATTATTGAATTTAAAAGAGAAATATATATATATATTTATTTAAAAAAACCTATAATTTTAACTCTTCAATGAAAAAAAGCGTGAAATAAAATATTTATCTTTCATATAAAATGTAATCTTTCTGAGTGTTTTTCACTTTTACATGAATATTAAAAAAAAAATGATCAAATATTTACAGAGAAATTTTATTATTTCTAGGTGAGTTTATTTTTTTCTTTTTTTTTGCAAAAAAACGTGCGAATAAAAAGAGCACAACATTGCGTATTTAAATACGCAACGCAAATTTTTTTCAACGGGAATTTTACATTTAAAACATTATTTATATCACCAATTTTTCTATGGAAAAATATTTTTTCATACAAAAATTATACAATTTATTTTTTAAAATTTATTTCTATACTTAATAAAAGACAAAATTTCTTTATTTCTTGTAATTGTTTTTGTATAATATAAGTAGTAGCGGAAATTTTCAGTCAGACAAAATAAAACTGTACTTTTTGATTAGTGGTAAAAATGATTTAGAAGAAGACTTTTAATATTAGTAAAATATTTTGCATTGGTAGTAAGAAACAGTTTCTGTAAGACAAATAAATTCTTTAAATTCCTGCATTTTATGCGTCTTTAAGTGGAAACAGTCATTTATTGTCAGACAATTTTAATTAATTTCTTTAAATATTAATGGAAACAAAATTTCCCATTGCTTTTATAATAAAACATCGCAGTAGTTATGGTATTTTATAGTCAGACATTATCAAATTTTGAGGCTATTGACAGTAGTGACAACCAGTTATGATCAGACAACAATATCTATTAAAATTCCCTCTGTCAGTGTATAATTTTTGCAAAAGTAGTAAAAAAAGATTAATAATAATAATAATAACAATTTTAATAATAATTATAAAATAATAATAATAATAATAATAATTAGGTAAATTAGGTTAGAAAAAAAGTAAATTATTCTACTACTATTTACTATTTCTTCTATTTTTTTATTATAATTATTATTACTATTTTTGTTATTATTATTACTATTACTATTATTATTTTTATTATTATCATTATTGTCTACTGTACTATTCACTATTACTACTATTTGATAATGTTACCATTCACTAGTATTGTTAGTATTTGCTACTACTACCAATTACTAGTATTGCTATTTGATGCTACTACTATTTACTATCACAATCATTTTCTATTACTACTATTTACTATCACATTAATTTTCGATTTCTACTTTTGAGTGTTACTATTCAAATGAAATAAATTTCTGTCTCTACTATTTGATATTGCTATTATTTACTATTACTAATTTTAACTGTAGTAATAATTTACTAATTCTACTATTTACTATTTACTATTATATACTTCTTTTTACTTTAACCCTCTTCTACTATCAGTAGATAATATTTTCTAATATTACTATTAACTATTAGTACTATTATCTAATAGTACTATTTACTATTAGTACTATTATCTACTACTACTATTTACTATTAGTACTATTATCTTTTACTACTATTTACTATTAGTACTATTATCTACTACTACTGTTTACTATTCCTATTTTTTTAATTTTAGTCCTTTTGCTTCCTCATAAAGGAAGCCTTATAGTGATGTCGATTTCCGAATTTTTTAGAATCAATTATTTTTACAAATTTTCAAGTGTAGTATATATAATTCGTCGAGAGGAACAAATGTCCGGATGTATGTGTGTATGTATGTGTGTGTGTATGTCACCGATTCTTGTGGACAAATTTTCTCTTACACGTCATGACGGATTTTAATAAAATTTTGTAGGTGTATTACGGTCATGAATACTAAAAATCAAACAAAAGGATTTTCAAAAATATATAAAAAAAAAAATTTTTTTCAACAATTTTTTAATTTTTGAAAAAATTAATTTTTGGATTTTTTAAAATAACTTTTTTCTATATTAAAATTTGCATTAATTCTTGTCAAAATTGCATTCCTGACATAAAAACGAATCCATTCATGTATATAAAGTATATATTTTATCAATATTTATAGAATTAATAAATATTTTAGATTTTCATAAAAAAATTGAAATTTTGTATTTTTTGAAATTTTATCTTCATACTTTAAAACATTAATTTTTATTTTGATTTATTAAAAAGAAGATTTATTAATTATATTTGATAAACTATTATAATTATTTAACTTTTAAAATTATATATAATAATATATTTTAGTAGTAGCACCCTCACCCGAACGCCATCAGACAATCAAAATTTGGTAAAAACGCAAATAAAAATTTATTTCATCCAAATTTATTTAATCTAATCATCTGAAAACTACCAGAGTTCTAGTAGGGACTGAACCCTACACAATCCTTAAGAATAGAGAATTTTATTTCCATTTTTTAGTAGTAGCACCCTCTCCCGAACGCCATCAGACAATCATAATTTAATAAAAAGGAAAATAAAAATTTATTTTATCCAAATTTATTTAATCTAATCATCTGAAAATTACCAAAGTTCTAGTAGGGTCTGAACCCTACACAAACCTGAAGAATAGAGATTTATATTTCAATTTTTTAGTAGTAGTAGGTTCACCCGTACGCCATCAGACAATCAAAATTTGGTAAAAACGAAAATAAAAATTTATTTCATCCAAATTTATTCAATCCAATCATCTAAAAATTACCAAAGTTCTAGTAGGAACTGAACCCTTCACAATCCTGAAAAATAAAGAATTTTATTTCAATTCTTTAGTAGTAGCACCCTCACCCGAACGCCATCAGACAATCAAAATTTAGTAAAAACGAAAATAAAAATTTATTTCATCAAAATTTATTTAATCTAATCATCTGAAAATTACCAGAGTTCTAGTAGGGACTGAACCCTATACAATCCTGAAGAATAGAGAATTTTATTTCCATTTTTTAGTAGTAGCACCCTCACCCGAACGCCATCAGATAATCAAAATTTGGTAAAAACGAAAATAAAAATTTATTTCTTCCAAATTTATTTAATCCATTCATCTGAAAATTAACAGAATTCTAGTAGGGACTAAACCCTACACAATCCTGAAGAAAAGAGATTTATATTTCAATTTTTTAGTAGTAGCAGGTTCACCCGTACGCCATCAGTCAATCAAAATTTGGTAAAAACGAAAATAAAAATTTATTTCATCCAAATTTATTCAATCCAATCATCTAAAAATTTTCAGAGTTCTAGAAGAAACTGAACCCTACACAATTCTGAAGAATAGAGAATTTTATTTCAATTTTTTAGTAGTAGCAGGTTCACCCGTACGCCATCAGACAATCAAAATTTGGTAAAAACGAAAATAAAAATTTATTTCATCAAAATTTATTTAATCTAATCATCTGAAAATTACCAAAGTTTTAGTAGGGACTGAACCCTACACAATCCTGAAGAATAGAGAATTTTATTTCAATTTTTTAGTAGTAGCAGGTTCACCCGTACGCCATCAGACAATCAAAATTTAGTAAAAACGAAAATAAAAATTTATTTCATCCAAATTTATTTAATCTAATCATCTGAAAATTACTATAGTTTTAGTAGGGACTGAACCCTACACAATCCTGAAGAATAGAGAATTTTATTTCCATTTTTTAGTAGTAGCAGGTTCACCCGTACGCCATCAGACAATCAAAATTTGGTAAAAACGAAAATAAAAATTTATTTCATCCAAATTTATTCAATCCAATCATCTGAAAATTACCAGAGTTCTAGTAGGGACTGAAACCTACACAATCCTGAAGAATAGAGAATTTTATTTCAATTTTTTAGTAGTAGCAGGTTCACCCGTACGCCATCAGACAATCAAAATTTGGTAAAAACGAAAATAAAAATTTATTTCATTCAAATTTATTTATTCTAATCATCTGAAAATTACCAGAGTTCTAGTAGGGACTGAACCCTATACAATTCTAAAGAATAGAGAATTTTATTTCCATTTTTCAGTAGTAGCACCCTCACCCGAACGCCATCAGATAATTAAAATTTGGTAAAATCGAAAATAAAAATTTATTTCTTCCAAATTTATTTAATCCAATCATCTAAAAATTAACAGAGTTCTAGTAGGAACTGAACGATACACAATCCTGAAGAATAGAGAATTTTATTTCAATTTTTAAGTAGTAGCAGGTTCACCCGTACGCCATCAGACAATCAAAATTTGGTAAAAACGAAAATAAAAATTTATTTCATCCAAATTTATTTAATCTAATCATCTGAAAATTACCAGAGTTCTAGTAGGGACTGAACCCTACACAATCCTGAAGAATAGAGAATTTTATTTCAATTTTTTAGTAGTAGCAGGTTCACCCGTACGCTATCAGACAATCAAAATTTGGTAAAAACGAAAATAAAAATTTATTTCATTCAAAAATATTTATTCTAATCATCTGAAAATTACCAGAGTTCTAGTAGGGACTGAACCCTATACAATTCTGAAGAATAGAGAATTTTATTTCCATTTTTTAGTAGTAGCACCCTCACCCGAACGCCATCAGATAATCAAAATTTGGTAAAAACGAAAATAAAAATTTATTTCTTCTAAATTTATTTAATCCAATCATCTGAAAATTAACAGAGTTCTAGTAGGGACTAAACCCTACACAATCCTGAAGAATAGAGAATTTTATTTTAATTTTTTAGTAGTAGCAGGTTCACCCGTACGCTATTAGACAATCAAAATTTGGTAAAAACGAAAATAAAAATTTATTTCATCCAAATTTATTTAATTTAATCATCTGAAAATTACCAGAGTTCTAGTAGGGTCTGAACCCTACACTATTCTGAAGAATAGAGAATTTTTTTTCCATTTTTTAGTAGTAGCACCCTCACCCGAACGCCATCAGACAATCAAAATCTGGTAAAAACGAAAATAAAAATTTATTTCATCAAAATTTATTCAATCCAATCATCTGAAAATTACCAGAGTTCTAGTAGGGACTGAACCCTACACAATCTTAAAGAATAGAGAATTTTATTTCAATTTTTTAGTAGTAGCAGGTTCACCCGTACGCCATCAGACAATCAAAATTTGGTAAAAACGAAAATAAAAATTTATTTCATCCAAATTTATTCAATCCAATCATCTGAAAATTACCAGAGTTCTAGTAGGGACTGAACCCTACACAATTCTAAAGAATAGAGAATTTTATTTCAGTTTTTTAGTAGTAGCAGGTTCACCCGTACGCCATCAGACAATCAAAATTTGGTAAAAACGAAAATAAAAATTTATTTCATCCAAATTTATTCAATCCAATCATCTGAAAATTACCAGAGTTCTAGTAGGGACTGAACCCTACACAATCCTGAAGAATAGAGAATTTTATTTCAATTTTTTAGTAGTAGCAGGTTCACCCGTACGCCATCAGACAATCAAAATTTGGTAAAAACGAAAATAAAAATTTATTTCATTAAAATTTATTTAATCTAATCATCTGAAAATTACCAGAGTTTTAGTAGGGACTGAACCCTACACAATTCTAAAGAATAGAGAATTTTATTTCAGTTTTTTAGTAGTAGCAGGTTCACCCGTACGCCATCAGACAATCAAAATTTGGTAAAAACGAAAATAAAAATTTATTTCATCCAAATTTATTCAATCCAATCATCTGAAAATTACCAGAGTTCTAGTAGGGACTGAACCCAACACAATCCTGAAGAATAGAGAATTTTATTTCCATTTTTTAGTAGTAGCACCCTCACCCGAACGCCATCAGACAATCAAAATTTGGTAAAAACGAAAATAAAAATTTATTTCATCCAAATTTATTCAATCCAATCATCTGAAAATTACCAGAGTTCTAGTAGGGACTGAACCCTACACAATCCTGAAGAATAGAGAATTTTATTTCAATTTTTTAGTAGTAGCACCCTCACCCGAACGCCATCAGATAATCAAAATTTGGTAAAAACGAAAATAAAAATTTATTTCTTCCAAATTTATTTAATCCAATCATCTGAAAATTAACAGAGTTTAAGTAGGGACTGAACGAAACACAATCCTGAAGAATAGAGAATTTTATTTCAATTTTTTAGTAGTAGCAGGTTCACCCGTACGCCATCAGACAATCAAAATTTGGTAAAAACGAAAATAAAAATTTATTTCATTCAAATTTATTTATTCTAATCATCTGAAAATTACCAGAGTTCTAGTAGGGATTGAACCCTATACAATTCTGAAGAATAGAGAATTTTATTTCCATTTTTTAGTAGTAGCACCCTCACCCGAACGCCATCAGACAATCAAAATTTGGTAAAAACGAAAATAAAAATTTATTTCATTCAAATTTATTTATTCTAATCATCTGAAAATTACCAGAGTTCTAGTAGGGATTGAACCCTATACAATTCTGAAGAATAGAGAATTTTATTTCCATTTCTCAGTAGTAGCACCCTCACCCGAACGCCATCAGATAATCAAAATTTGGTAAAAACGAAAATAAAAATTTATTTCTTTCAAATTTATTTAATCCAATCATCTGAAAATTAACAGAGTTCAAGTAGGGACTGAACGAAACACAATCCTGAAGAATAGAGAATTTTATTTCAATTTTTTAGTAGTAGCAGGTTCACCCGTACGCCATCAGACAATCAAAATTTGGTAAAAACGGAAATAACAATTTATTTCATCAAAATTTATTTAATCTAATCATCTGAAAATTACCAGAGTTTTAGTAGGGACTGAACCCTACACAATCCTGAAGAATAGAGAATTTTATTTCAATTTTTTAGTAGTAGCAGGTTCACCCGTACGCCATCAGACAATCAAAATTTGGTAAAAACGAAAATAAAAATTTATTTCATTCAAATTTATTTATTCTAATCATCTGAAAATTACCAGAGTTCTAGTAGGGTCTGAACCCTACACAATTCTGAAGAATAGAGAATTTTATTTCCATTTTTTAGTAGTAGCACCCTCACCCGAACGCCATCAGACAATCAAAATTTGGTAAAAACGAAAATAAAAATTTATTTCATCCAAATTAATTCAATCCAATCATCTGAAAATTACCAGAGTTCTAGTAGGGACTGAACCCTACACAATCCTGAAGAATAGAGAATTTTATTTCAATTTTTTAGTAGTAGCAGGTTCACCCGTACGCCATCAGACAATCAAAATTTGGTAAAAACGAAAATAAAAATTTATTTCATCCAAATTTATTTAATCTAATCATCTGAAAATTACCAGAGTTCTAGTAGGGACTGAACCCTACACAATCCTGAAGAATAGAGAATTTTATTTCAATTTTTTAGTAGTAGCAGGTTCACCCGTACGCCATCAGACAATCAAAATTTGGTAAAAACGAAAATAAAAATTTATTTCATCCAAATTTATTCAATCTAATCATCTGAAAATTAACAGAGTTCTAGTAGGGACTGAACGAAACACAATCCTGAAGAATAGAGAATTTTATTTCAATTTTTAAGTAGTAGCAGGTTCACCCGTACGCCATCAGACAATCAAAATTTAGTAAAAACGAAAATAAAAATTTATTTCATCCAAATTTATTTAATCTAATCATCTGAAAATTACCAGAGTTCTAGTAGGGACTGAACCCTACACAATCCTGAAGAATAGAGAATTTTATTTCAATTTTTTAGTAGTAGCAGGTTCACCCGTACGCCATCAGACAATCAAAATTTGGTAAAAACGGAGATAAAAATTTATTTTATCAAAATTTATTTAATCTAATCATCTGAAAATTACCAGAGTTTTAGTAGGGACTGAACCCTACACAATCCTGAAGAATAGAGAATTTTATTCCAATTTTTTAGTAGTAGCACCCTCACCCGAACGCCATCAGACAATCAAAATTTGGTAAAAACGAAAATAAAAATTTATTTCATCCAAATTTATTTAATCCAATCATCTGAAAATTACCAGAGTTCTAGTAGGGACTGAACCCTACACAATCCTGAAGAACAGAGAATTTTATTTCAATTTTTTAGTAGTAGCAGGTTCACCCGTACGCCATCAGACAATCAAAATTTGGTAAAAACGGAAATAAAAATTTATTTCATCAAAATTTATTTAATCTAATCATCTGAAAATTACCAGAGTTTTAGTAGGGACTAAACCCTACACAATCCTGAAGAATAGAGAATTTTATTTCAATTTTTTAGTAGTAGCAGGTTCACCCGTACGCCATCAGACAATCAAAATTTGGTAAAAACGAAAATAAAAATTTATTTCATCCAAATTTATTCATTTCAATCATCTGAAAATTACCATAGTTCTAGTAGGGACTAAACCCTACACAATCCTGAAGAATAGAGAATTTTATTTCAATTTTTTAGTAGTAGCAGGTTCACCCGTACGCCATCAGACAATCAAAATTTGGTAAAAACGAAAATAAAAATTTATTTCATCCAAATTTATTCAATCCAATCATCTGAAAATTACCAGAGTTCTAGTAGGGACTGAACCTTACACAATCCTGAAGAATAGAGAATTTTAATTCAATTTTTAAGTAGTAGCAGGTTCACCCGTACGCCATCAGACAATCAAAATTTGGTAAAAACGAAAATAAAAATTTATTTCATTCATATTTATTTATTCTTATCATCTGAAAATTACCAGAGTTCTAGTAGGGATTGAACACTATACAACTCTGAAGAATAGAGAATTTTATTTCCATTTCTCAGTAGTAGCACCCTCACCCGAACGCCATCAGATAATCAAAATTTGGTAAAAACGAAAATAAAAATTTATTTCTTCCAAATTTATTTAATCCAATCATCTGAAAATTAACAGAGTTCTAGTAGGGACTGAACGAAACACAATCCTGAAGAATAGAGAATTTTATTTCAATTTTTTAGTAGTAGCAGGTTCACCCGTACGCCATCAGACAATCAAAATTTGGTAAAAACAAAAATAAAAATTTATTTCATCCAAATTTATTTAATCTAATCATCTGAAAATTACCAGAGTTCTAGAAGGGTCTGAACCCTACACAATTCTGAAGAATAGAGAATTTTATTTCCATTTTTTAGTAGTAGCACCCTCACCCGAACGCCATCAGACAATCAAAATTTGGTAAAAACAAAAATAAAAATTTATTTCATCCAAATTTATTCAATCCAATCATCTGAAAATTACCAGAGTTCTAGTAGGGACTGAACCCTACACAATCCTGAAGAATGGAGAATTTTATTTCCATTTTTTAGTAGTAGCACCCTCACCCGAACGCCATCAGACAATCAAAATTTGGTAAAAACGAAAATAAAAATTTATTTCATCCAAATTTATTCAATCCAATTATCTGAAAATTACCAGAGTTCTAGTAGGGACTGAACGAAACACAATCCTGAAGAATAGAGAATTTTATTTCAATTTTTAAGTAGTAGCAGGTTCACCCGTACGCTATCAGACAATCAAAATTTAGTAAAAACGAAAATAAAAATTTATTTCATCTAAATTTATTCAATCTAATCATCTGAAAATTACCAGAGTTTTAGTAGGGACTGAACCCTACACAATCCTGAAGAATAGAGAATTTTATTTCAATTTTTTAGTAGTAGCACCCTCACCCGAACGCCATCAGACAATCAAAATTTGGTAAAAACGAAAATAAAAATTTATTTCATCCAAATTTATTTAATCTAATCATCTGAAAATTACCAGAGTTCTAGTAGGGACTGAACCCTACACAATCCTGAAGAATAGAGAATTTTATTTCAATCTTTTAGTAGTAGCAGGTTCACCCGTACGCTATCAGACAATCAAAATTTGGTAAAAACGAAAATAAAAATTTATTTCATCCAAATTTATTTAATTTAATCATCTGAAAATTACCAGAGTTCTAGTAGGGTCTGAACCCTACACAATCCTGAAGAATAGAGAATTTTATTTCAATTTTTTAGTAGTAGCAGGTTCACCCGTACGCCATCAGACAATCAAAATTTAGTAAAAACGAAAATAAAAATTTATTTCATCTAAATTTATTCAATCTAATCATCTGAAAATTACCAGAGTTTTAGTAGGGACTGAACCCTACACAATCCTGAAGAATAGAGAATTTTATTTCAATTTTTTAGTAGTAGCACCCTCACCCGAACGCCATCAGACAATCAAAATTTGGTAAAAACGAAAATAAAAATTTATTTCATCCAAATTTATTCAATCCAATCATCTGAAAATTACCAGAGTTCTAGTAGGGACTGAACCCTACACAATCCTGTAGAATAGAGAATTTTATTTCAATTTTTTAGTAGTAGCAGGTTCACCCGTACGCCATCAGACAATCAAAATTTGGTAAAAACGAAAATAAAAATTTATTTCATCCAAATTTATTCAATCTAATCATCTGAAAATTAACAGAGTTCTAGTAGGGACTGAACGAAACACAATCCTGAAGAATAGAGAATTTTATTTCCATTTTTTAGTAGTAGCAGGTTCACCCGTACGCCATCAGACAATCAAAATTTGGTAAAAACGGAAATAAAAATTTATTTTATCAAAATTTATTAAATCTAATCATCTGAAAATTACCAGAGTTTTAGTAGGGACTGAACCCTACACAATCCTGAAGAATAGAGAATTTTATTTCAATTTTTTAGTAGTAGCAGGTTCACCCGTACGCCATCAGACAATCAAAATTTGGTAAAAACGAAAATAAAAAATTATTTCATCCAAATTTATTCAATCCAATCATCTGAAAATTACCAGAGTTCTAGTAGGGACTGAACCCTACACAATCCTGAAGAATAGAGAATTTTATTTCAATTTTTTAGTAGTAGCAGGTTCACCCGTACGCCATCAGACAATCAAAATTTGGTAAAAACGAAAATAAAAATTTATTCCATCCAAATTTATTTATTCTAATCATCTGAAAATTACCAGCGTTCTAGTAGGGACTGAACCCTACACAATTCTGAAAAATGGAGAATTTTATTTCCATTTTTTAGTAGTAGCACCCTCACCCGAACGCCATCAGACAATCAAAATTTGGTAAAAACGAAAATAAAAATTTATTCCATCCAAATTTATTTATTCTAATCATCTGAAAATTACCAGAGTTCTAGTAGGGACTGAACCCTACACAATTCTGAAGAATAGAGAATTTTATTTAACTTTTTTAGTAGTAGCAGGTTCACCCGTACGCCATCAGACAATCAAAATTTGGTAAAAACGAAAATAAAAATTTATTTCATCAAAATTTATTTAATCTAATCATCTGAAAATTACCAGAGTTTCAGTAGGGACTGAACCCTACACAATCCTGAAGAATAGAGAATTTTATTTCAATTTTTTAGTAGTAGCAGGTTCACCCGTACGCCATCAGACAATCAAAATTTGGTAAAAACGAAAATAAAAATTTATTTCATCCAAATTTATTCATTTCAATCATCTGAAAATTACCAGAGTTCTAGTAGGGACTGAACCCTACACAATCTTAAAGAATAAAGAATTTTATTTCAATTTTTTAGTAGTAGCAGGTTCACCCGTACGCCATCAGACAATCAAAATTTGGTAAAAACGAAAATAAAAATTTATTTCATCCAAATTTATTCATTTCAATCATCTGAAAATTACCAGAGTTCTAGTAGGGACTGAACCCTACACAATCTTAAAGAATAGAGAATTTTATTTCAATTTTTTAGTAGTAGCAGGTTCACCCGTACGCCATCAGACAATCAAAATTTGGTAAAAACGAAAATAAAAATTTATTTCATCCAAATTTATTCATTTCAATAATCTGAAAATTACCAGAGTTCTAGTAGGGACTGAACCCTACACAATCCTGAAGAATAGAGAATTTTATTTCAATTTTTTAGTAGTAGCAGGTTCACCCGTACGCTATCAGACAATCAAAATTTGGTAAAAACGAAAATAAAAATTTATTTCTTCCAAATTTATTTAATTTAATTATCTGAAAATTACCAGAGTTCTAGAAGGGACTGAACCCTACACAATCCTGAAGAATAGAGAATTTTATTTCAATTTTTTAGTAGTAGCAGGTTCACCCGTACGCCATCAGACAATCAAAATTTGGTAAAAACGAAAATAAAAATTTATTTCATCCAAATTTATTCATTTCAATCATCTGAAAATTACCATAGTTCTAGTAGGGACTAAACCCTACACAATCCTGAAGAATAGAGAATTTTATTTCAATTTTTTAGTAGTAGCAGGTTCACCCGTACGCCATCAGACAATCAAAATTTGGTAAAAACGAAAATAAAAATTTATTTCATCCAAATTTATTCATTTCAATCATCTGAAAATTACCAGAGTTCTAGTAGGGACTGAACCCTACACAATCTTAAAGAATAGAGAATTTTATTTCAATTTTTTAGTAGTAGCAGGTTCACCCGTACGCCATCAGACAATCAAAATTTGGTAAAAACGAAAATAAAAATTTATTTCATCCAAATTTATTCATTTCAATAATCTGAAAATTACCAGAGTTCTAGTAGGGACTGAACCCTACACAATCCTGAAGAATAGAGAATTTTATTTCAATTTTTTAGTAGTAGCAGGTTCACCCGTACGCTATCAGACAATCAAAATTTGGTAAAAACGAAAATAAAAATTTATTTCTTCCAAATTTATTTAATTTAATTATCTGAAAATTACCAGAGTTCTAGAAGGGACTGAACCCTACACAATCCTGAAGAATAGAGAATTTTATTTCAATTTTTTAGTAGTAGCAGGTTCACCCGTACGCTATCAGACAATCAAAATTTGGTAAAAACGAAAATAAAAATTTATTTCTTCCAAATTTATTTAATTTAATTATCTGAAAATTACCAGAGTTCTAGAAGGGACTGAACCCTACACAATCCTGAAGAATAGAGAATTTTATTTCAATTTTTTAGTAGTAGCAGGTTCACCCGTACGCCATCAGACAATCAAAATTTGGTAAAAACGAAAATAAAAATTTATTTCATCCAAATTTATTTATTCTAATCATCTGAAAATTACCAGAGTTCTAGTAGGGACTGAACCCTACACAATCCTGAAGAATAGAGAATTTTATTTCAATTTTTTAGTAGTAGCAGGTTCACCCGTACGCCATCAGACAATCAAAATTTGGTAAAAACGAAATTAAAAAATTATTTCATCCAAATTTATTCAATCCAATCATCTGAAAATTACCAGAGTTCTAGTAGGGACTGAACCCTACACAATCCTGAAGAATAGAGAATTTTATTTCAATTTTTTAGTAGTAGCAGGTTCACCCGTACGCCATCAGACAATCAAAATTTGGTAAAAACGAAAATAAAAATTTATTCCATCCAAATTTATTTATTCTAATCATCTGAAAATTACCAGCGTTCTAGTAGGGACTGAACCCTACACAATTCTGAAAAATGGAGAATTTTATTTCCATTTTTTAGTAGTAGCACCCTCACCCGAACGCCATCAGACAATCAAAATTTGGTAAAAACGAAAATAAAAATTTATTCCATCCAAATTTATTTATTCTAATCATCTGAAAATTACCAGAGTTCTAGTAGGGACTGAACCCTACACAATTCTGAAGAATAGAAAATTTTATTTAACTTTTTTAGTAGTAGCAGGTTCACCCGTACGCCATCAGACAATCAAAATTTGGTAAAAACGAAAATAAAAATTTATTTCATCCAAATTTATTCATTTCAATCATCTGAAAATTACCATAGTTCTAGTAGGGACTAAACCCTACACAATTCTGAAGAATAGAGAATTTTATTTCCATTTTTTAGTAGCAGCACCCTCACCCGAACGCCATCAGATAATCAAAATTTGGTAAAAACGAAAATAAAAATTTATTTTTTCTAAATTTATTTAATCCAATCATCTGAAAATTAACAGAGTTCTAGAAGGGACTGAACCCTACACAATCCTGAAGAATAGAGAATTTTATTTCAATTTTTTAGTAGTAGCAGGTTCACCCGTACGCCATCAGACAATCAAAATTTGGTAAAAACGAAAATAAAAATTTATTTCATCCAAATTTATTTATTCTAATCATCTGAAAATTACCAGAGTTCTAGTAGGGACTGAACCCTACACAATCCTGAAGAATGGAGAATTTTATTTCCATTTTTTAGTAGTAGCACCCTCACCCGAACGCCATCAGACAATCAAAATTTGGTAAAAACGAAAATAAAAATTTATTTCTTCCAAATTTATTTAATTTAATTATCTAAAAATTACCAGAGTTCTAGTAGGGACTGAACCCTACACAATTCTGAAGAATAGAAAATTTTATTTAACTTTTTTAGTAGTAGCAGGTTCACCCGTACGCCATCAGACAATCAAAATTTGGTAAAAACGAAAATAAAAATTTATTTCATCCAAATTTATTTATTCTAATCATCTGAAAATTACCAGAGTTTCAGTAGGGACTGAACCCTACACAATCCTGAAGAATAGAGAATTTTATTTCAATTTTTTAGTAGTAGCAGGTTCACCCGTACGCCATCAGACAATCAAAATTTGGTAAAAACGAAAATAAAAATTTATTTCTTCCAAATTTATTTAATTTAATTATCTGAAAATTACCAGAGTTCTAGTAGGGACTGAACCCTACACAATTCTAAAGAATAGAGAATTTTATTTCACTTTTTTAGTAGTAGCAGGTTCACCCGTACGCCATCAGACAATCAAAATTTGGTAAAAACGAAAATAAAAATTTATTTCATCAAAATTTATTTAATCTAATCATCTGAAAATTACCAGAGTTTCAGTAGGGACTAAACCCTACACAATCCTGAAGAATAGAGAATTTTATTTCAATTTTTTAGTAGTAGCAGGTTCACCCGTACGCCATCAGACAATCAAAATTTAGTAAAAACGAAAATAAAAATTTATTTCATCCAAATTTATTTAATCTAATCATCTGAAAATTACTATAGTTTTAGTAGGGGCTGAACCCTACACAATCCTGAAGAATAGAAAATTTTATTTTAATTTTTTAGTAGTAGCAGGTTCACCCGTACGCCATCAGACAATCAAAATTTGGTAAAAACGAAAATAAAAATTTATTTCATCCAAATTTATTCATTTCAATCATCTGAAAATTACCAGAGTTCTAGTAGGGACTGAACCCTACACAATCCTGAAGAATAGAGAATTTTATTTCAATTTTTTAGTAGTAGCAGGTTCACCCGTACGCTATCAGACAATCAAAATTTGGTAAAAACGAAAATAAAAATTTATTTCATCCAAATTTATTTAATCTAATCATCTGAAAATTACCAGAGTTCTAGTGGGGTCTGAACCCTACACAATTCTGAAGAATAGAGAATTTTATTTCAATTTTTTAGTAGTAGCAGGTTCACCCGTACGCCATCAGACAATCAAAATTTAGTAAAAACGAAAATAAAAATTTATTTCATCCAAATTTATTTAATCTAATCATCTGAAAATTACCAGTGTTCTAGTGGGGTCTGAACCCTACACAATTCTGAAGAATAGAGAATTTTATTTCAATTTTTTAGTAGTAGCAGGTTCACCCGTACGCCATCAGACAATCAAAATTTAGTAAAAGCGAAAATAAAAATTTATTTCATCCAAATTTATTTATTCTAATCATCTAAAAATTACTATAGTTTTAGTAGGGACTGAACCCTATACAATCCTGAAGAATAGAGAATTTTATTTCAATTTTTTAGTAGTAGCAGGTTCACCCGTACGCCATCAGACAATCAAAATTTGGTAAAAACGGAAATAAAAATTTATTTTATCAAAATTTATTTAATCTAATCATCTGAAAATTACCAGAGTTTTAGTAGGGACTGAACCCTACACAATCCTGAAGAATAGAGAATTTTATTTCAATTTTTTAGTAGTAGCAGGTTCACCCGTACGCCATCAGACAATCAAAATTTGGTAAAAACGAAAATAAAAATTTATTTCATCCAAATTTATTTAATCTAATCATCTGAAAATTACCAGTGTTCTAGTGGGGTCTGAACCCTACACAATTCTGAAGAATAGAGAATTTTATTTCAATTTTTTAGTAGTAGCAGGTTCACCCGTACGCCATCAGACAATCAAAATTTAGTAAAAGCGAAAATAAAAATTTATTTCATCCAAATTTATTTATTCTAATCATCTAAAAATTACTATAGTTTTAGTAGGGACTGAACCCTATACAATCCTGAAGAATAGAGAATTTTATTTCAATTTTTTAGTAGTAGCAGGTTCACCCGTACGCTATCAGACAATCAAAATTTGGTAAAAACGAAAATAAAAATTTATTTCATCCAAATTTATTTAATCCAATCATCTGAAAATTACCAGAGTTCTAGTAGGGACTGAACCCTACACAATCCTGAAGAATAGAGAATTTTATTTCAATTTTTTAGTAGTAGCAGGTTCACCCGTACGCTATCAGACAATCAAAATTTGGTAAAAACGAAAATAAAAATTTATTTCATCCAAATTTATTTAATCTAATCATCTGAAAATTACCAGTGTTCTAGTGGGGTCTGAACCCTACACAATTCTGAAGAATAGAGAATTTTATTTCAATTTTTTAGTAGTAGCAGGTTCACCCGTACGCCATCAGACAATCAAAATTTAGTAAAAGCGAAAATAAAAATTTATTTCATCCAAATTTATTTATTCTAATCATCTAAAAATTACTATAGTTTTAGTAGGGACTGAACCCTATACAATCCTGAAGAATAGAGAATTTTATTTCAATTTTTTAGTAGTAGCAGGTTCACCCGTACGCCATCAGACAATCAAAATTTGGTAAAAACGGAAATAAAAATTTATTTTATCAAAATTTATTTAATCTAATCATCTGAAAATTACCAGAGTTTTAGTAGGGACTGAACCCTACACAATCCTGAAGAATAGAGAATTTTATTTCAATTTTTTAGTAGTAGCAGGTTCACCCGTACGCCATCAGACAATCAAAATTTAGTAAAAACGAAAATAAAAATTTATTTCACCCAAATTTATTTAATCTAATCATCTGAAAATTACTATAGTTTTAGTAGGGACTGAACCCTACACAATACTGAAGAATAGAGAATTTTATTTCCATTTTTTAGTAGTAGCAGGTTCACCGGTACGCCATCAGACAATCAAAATTTGGTAAAAACGAAAATAAAAATTTATTTCATCCAAATTTATTCATTTCAATCATCTGAAAATTACCAGAGTTCTAGTAGGGACTGAACCCTACACAATCCTGAAGAATAGAGAATTTTATTTCAATTTTTTAGTAGTAGCAGGTTCACCCGTACGCCATCAGACAATCAAAATTTGGTAAAAACGGAAATTAAAATTTATTTCATCCAAATTTATTCAATCCAATCATCTGAAAATTACCAGAGTTCTAGTAGGGACTGAACCCTACACAATCCTGAAGAATAGAGAATTTTATTTCAATTTTTTAGTAGTAGCAGGTTCACCCGTACGCCATCAGACAATCAAAATTTGGTAAAAACGAAAATAAAAATTTATTTCATTCAAATTTATTTATTCTAATCATCTGAAAATTACCAGAGTTCTAGTAGGGATTGAACCCTATACAATTCTGAAGAATAGAGAATTTTATTTCCATTTCTCAGTAGAAGCACCCTCACCCGAACGCCATCAGATAATCAAAATTTGGTAAAAACGAAAATAAAAATTTATTTCATTCAAATTTATTTATTCTAATCATCTGAAAATTACCAGAGTTCTAGTAGGGACTGAACCCTATACAATTCTGAAGAATAGAGAATTTTATTTCCATTTTTTAGTAGTAGCACCCTCACCCGAACGCCATCAGATAATCAAAATTTGGTAAAAACGAAAATAAAAATTTATTTCTTCTAAATTTATTTAATCCAATCATCTGAAAATTAACAGAGTTCTAGAAGGGACTGAACCCTACACAATCCTGAAGAATGGAGAATTTTATTTCAATTTTTTAGTAGTAGCAGGTTCACCCGTACGCCATCAGACAATCAAAATTTAGTAAAAACGAAAATAAAAATTTATTTCATCCAAATTTATTTAATCTAATCATCTGAAAATTACCAGAGTTTTAGTAGGGACTGAACCCTACACAATTCTGAAAAATAGAGAATTTTATTTCAATTTTTTAGTAGTAGCAGGTTCACCCGTACGCCATCAGACAATCAAAATTTAGTAAAAGCGAAAATAAAAATTTATTTCATCCAAATTTATTTAATCTAATCATCTGAAAATTACTATAGTTTTAGTAGGGGCTGAACCCTACACAATCCTGAAGAATAGAGAATTTTATTTCAATTTTTTAGTAGTAGCAGGTTCACCCGTACGCCATCAGACAATCAAAATTTGGTAAAAACGAAAATAAAAATTTATTTCATCTAAATTTATTCATTTCAATCATCTGAAAATTACCAGAGTTCTAGTAGGGACTGAACCCTACACAATCCTGAAGAATAGAGAATTTTATTTCAATTTTTTAGTAGTAGCAGGTTCACCCGTACGCTATCAGACAATCAAAATTTGGTAAAAACGAAAATAAAAATTTATTTCATCCAAATTTATTTAATCTAATCATCTGAAAATTACCAGAGTTCTAGTGGGGTCTGAACCCTACACAATTCTGAAGAAAAGAGAATTTTATTTCAATTTTTTAGTAGTAGCAGGTTCACCCGTACGCCATCAGACAATCAAAATTTAGTAAAAACGAAAATAAAAATGTATTTCATCCAAATTTATTTAATCTAATCATCTGAAAATT
Source organism: Leptopilina syphax (assembly GCA_032872505.1). NCBI lineage: Eukaryota > Metazoa > Arthropoda > Insecta > Hymenoptera > Figitidae > Leptopilina > Leptopilina syphax. Next base: position 7,444,009 of record CM065477.1, on the reverse strand, counting down.
ACTATAGTTTTAGTAGGGGCTGAACCCTTCACAATCCTGAAGAATAGAGAATTTTATTTCCATTTTTTAGTAGTAGCACCCTCACCCGAACGCCATCAGACAATCAAAATTTTGTAAAAACGAAAATAAAAATTTATTTCATCCAAATTTATTCAATCCAATCATCTGAAAATTACCAGAGTTCTAGTAGGGACTGAACCCTACACAATCCTGAAGAATAGAGAATTTTATTTCAATTTTTTAGTAGTAGCAGGTTCACCCGTACGCCATCAGACAATCAAAATTTGGTAAAAACGAAAATAAAAATTTATTTCATCCAAATTTATTCAATCTAATCATCTGAAAATTACCAGAGTTCTAGTAGGGACTGAACCCTACAAAATCCTGAAGAATAGAGAATTTTATTTCAATTTTTTAGTAGTAGCAGGTTCACCCGTACGCTATCAGACAATCAAAATTTGGTAAAAACGAAAATAAAAATTTATTTCATCCAAATTTATTTAATCTAATCATCTGAAAATTACCAGAGTTTTAGTAGGGACTAAACCCTACACAATCCTGAAGAATAGAGAATTTTATTTCAATTTTTTAGTAGTAGCAGGTTCACCCGTACGCCATCAGACAATCAAAATTTGGTAAAAACGAAAATAAAAAATTATTTCATCCAAATTTATTCAATCCAATCATCTGAAAATTACCAGAGTTCTAGTAGGGACTGAACCCTACACAATCCTAAAGAATAGAGAATTTTATTTCAATTTTTTAGTAGTAGCAGGTTCACCCGTACGCCATCAGACAATCAAAATTTGGTAAAAACGGAAATAAAAATTTATTTTATCAAAATTTATTAAATCTAATCATCTGAAAATTACCAGAGTTTTAGTAGGGACTGAACCCTACACAATCCTGAAGAATAGAGAATTTTATTTCAATTTTTTAGTAGTAGCAGGTTCACCCGTACGCCATCAGACAATCAAAATTTGGTAAAAACGAAAATAAAAATTTATTCCATCCAAATTTATTTATTCTAATCATCTGAAAATTACCAGAGTTCTAGTAGGGACTGAACCCTACACAATTCTGAAGAATGGAGAATTTTATTTCCAATTTTTTAGTAGTAGCACCCTCACCCGAACGCCATTAGACAATCAAAATTTGGTAAAAACGAAAATAAAAATTTATTTCTTACAAATTTATTTAATTTAATTATCTGAAAATTACCAGAGTTCTAGTAGGGACTGAACCCTACACAATTCTGAAGAATAGAGAATTTTATTTAACTTTTTTAGTAGTAGCAGGTTCACCCGTACGCCATCAGACAATCAAAATTTGGTAAAAACGAAAATAAAAATTTATTTCATCAAAATTTATTTAATCTAATCATCTGAAAATTACCAGAGTTTCAGTAGGGACTGAACCCTACACAATCCTGAAGAATAGAGAATTTTATTTCAATTTTTTAGTAGTAGCAGGTTCACCCGTACGCCATCAGACAATCAAAATTTGGTAAAAACGAAAATAAAAATTTATTTCATCCAAATTTATTCATTTCAATCATCTGAAAATTACCAGAGTTCTAGTAGGGACTGAACCCTACACAATCTTAAAGAATAAAGAATTTTATTTCAATTTTTTAGTAGTAGCAGGTTCACCCGTACGCCATCAGACAATCAAAATTTGGTAAAAACGAAAATAAAAATTTATTTCATCCAAATTTATTCATTTCAATCTTCTGAAAATTACCAGAGTTCTAGTAGGGACTGAACCCTACACAATCTTAAAGAATAGAGAATTTTATTTCAATTTTTTAGTAGTAGCAGGTTCACCCGTACGCCATCAGACAATCAAAATTTGGTAAAAACGAAAATAAAAATTTATTTCATCCAAATTTATTCATTTCAATCATCTGAAAATTACCAGAGATCTAGTAGGGACTGAACCCTACACAATTCTGAAGAATAGAGAATTTTATTTCAATTTTTTAGTAGTAGCAGGTTCACCCGTACGCCATCAGACAATCAAAATTTAGTAAAAGCGAAAATAAAAATTTATTTCATCCAAATTTATTTATTCTAATCATCTAAAAATTACTATAGTTTTAGTAGGGACTGAACCCTATACAATCCTGAAGAAAAGAGAATTTTATTTCCATTTTTTAGTAGTAGGAGGTTCACTCGTACGCCATCAGACAATCAAAATTTGGTAAAAACGAAAATAAAAATTTATTTCATCAAAATTTATTTAATCTAATCATCTGAAAATGACCAGAGTTCTAGTAGGGACTGAACCCTACACAATCCTAAAGAATAGAGAATTTTATTTCAATTTTTTAGTAGTAGCAGGTTCACCCGTACGCCATCAGACAATCAAAATTTGGTAAAAACGGAAATAAAAATTTATTTTATCAAAATTTATTTAATCTAATCATCTGAAAATTACCAGAGTTTTAGTAGGGACTGAACCCTACACAATCCTGAAGAATAGAGAATTTTATTTCAATTTTTTAGTAGTAGCAGGTTCACCCGTACGCCATCAGACAATCAAAATTTAGTAAAAACGAAAATAAAAATTTATTTCACCCAAATTTATTTAATCTAATCATCTGAAAATTACTATAGTTTTAGTAGGGACTGAACCCTACACAATTCTGAAGAATAGAGAATTTTATTTCCATTTTTTAGTAGTAGCAGGTTCACCGGTACGCTATCAGACAATCAAAATTTGGTAAAAACGAAAATAAAAATTTATTTCATCCAAATTTATTCATTTCAATCATCTGAAAATTACCAGAGATCTAGTAGGGACTGAACCCTACACAATCCTGAAGAATAGAGAATTTTATTTCAATTTTTTAGTAGTAGCAGGTTCACCCGTACGCCATCAGACAATCAAAATTTGGTAAAAACGAAAATAAAAATTTATTCCATCCAAATTTATTTATTCTAATCATCTGAAAATTACCAGAGTTCTAGTAGGGACTGAACCCTACACAATTCTAAAGAATGGAGAATTTTATTTCCATTTTTTAGTAGTAGCACCCTCACCCGAACGCCATCAGACAATCAAAATTTGGTAAAAACGAAAATAAAAATTTATTTCTTACAAATTTATTTAATTTAATTATCTGAAAATTACCAGAGTTCTAGTAGGGACTGAACCCTACACAATTCTGAAGAATAGAGAATTTTATTTAACTTTTTTAGTAGTAGCAGGTTCACCCGTACGCCATCAGACAATCAAAATTTGGTAAAAACGAAAATAAAAATTTATTTCATCCAAATTTATTCATTTCAATCTTCTGAAAATTACCAGAGTTCTAGTAGGGACTGAACCCTACACAATCTTAAAGAATAGAGAATTTTATTTCAATTTTTTAGTAGTAGCAGGTTCACCCGTACGCCATCAGACAATCAAAATTTGGTAAAAACGAAAATAAAAATTTATTTCATCCAAATTTATTCATTTCAATCATCTGAAAATTACCAGAGTTCTAGTAGGGACTGAACCCTACACAATCCTGAAGAATAGAGAATTTTATTTCAATTTTTTAGTAGTAGCAGGTTCACCCGTACGCTATCAGACAATCAAAATTTGGTAAAAACGAAAATAAAAATTTATTTCATCCAAATTTATTTAATCTAATCATCTGAAAATTACCAGTGTTCTAGTAGGGTCTGAACCCTACACAATTCTGAAGAATAGAGAATTTTATTTCAATTTTTTAGTAGTAGCAGGTTCACCCGTACGCCATCAGACAATCAAAATTTGGTAAAAACGAAAATAAAAATTTATTTCATCCAAATTTATTCATTTCAATCATCTGAAAATTACCAGAGATCTAGTAGGGACTGAACCCTACACAATTCTGAAGAATAGAGAATTTTATTTCAATTTTTTAGTAGTAGCAGGTTCACCCGTACGCCATCAGACAATCAAAATTTAGTAAAAACGAAAATAAAAATTTATTTCATCCAAATTTATTTATTCTAATCATCTAAAAATTACTATTGTTTTAGTAGGGACTGAACCCTATACAATCCTGAAGAAAAGAGAATTTTATTTCCATTTTTTAGTAGTAGGAGGTTCACCCGTACGCCATCAGACAATCAAAATTTGGTAAAAACGAAAATAAAAATTTATTTCATCAAAATTTATTTAATCTAATCATCTGAAAATGACCAGAGTTCTAGTAGGGACTGAACCCTACACAATCCTAAAGAATAGAGAATTTTATTTCAATTTTTTAGTAGTAGCAGGTTCACCCGTACGCCATCAGACAATCAAAATTTGGTAAAAACGGAAATAAAAATTTATTTTATCAAAATTTATTTAATCTAATCATCTGAAAATTACCAGAGTTTTAGTAGGGACTGAACCCTACACAATCCTGAAGAATAGAGAATTTTATTTCAATTTTTTAGTAGTAGCAGGTTCACCCGTACGCCATCAGACAATCAAAATTTAGTAAAAACGAAAATAAAAATTTATTTCACCCAAATTTATTTAATCTAATCATCTGAAAATTACTATAGTTTTAGTAGGGACTGAACCCTACACAATTCTGAAGAATAGAGAATTTTATTTCCATTTTTTAGTAGTAGCAGGTTCACCGGTACGCCATCAGACAATCAAAATTTGGTAAAAACGAAAATAAAAATTTATTTCATCCAAATTTATTCATTTCAATCATCTGAAAATTACCAGAGTTCTAGTAGGGACTGAACCCTACACAATCCTGAAGAATAGAGAATTTTATTTCAATTTTTTAGTAGTAGCAGGTTCACCCGTACGCCATCAGACAATCAAAATTTGGTAAAAACGGAAATAAAAATTTATTTCATCCAAATTTATTCAATCCAATCATCTGAAAATTACCAGAGTTCTAGTAGGGACTGAACCCTACACAATCCTGAAGAATAGAGAATTTTATTTCAATTTTTTAGTAGTAGCAGGTTCACCCGTACGCCATCAGACAATCAAAATTTGGTAAAAACGGAAATAAAAATTTATTTCATCCAAATTTATTCAATCCAATCATCTGAAAATTACCAGAGTTCTAGTAGGGACTGAACCCTACACAATCCTGAAGAATAGAGAATTTTATTTCAATTTTTTAGTAGTAGCAGGTTCACCCGTACGCCATCAGACAATCAAAATTTGGTAAAAACGGAAATAAAAATTTATTTTATCAAAATTTATTAAATCTAATCATCTGAAAATTACCAGAGTTTTAGTAGGGACTGAACCCTACACAATCCTGAAGAATAGAGAATTTTATTTCAATTTTTTAGTAGTAGCAGGTTCACCCGTACGCCATCAGACAATCAAAATTTGGTAAAAACGAAAATAAAAAATTATTTTATCCAAATTTATTCAATCCAATCATCTGAAAATTACCAGAGTTCTAGTAGGGACTGAACCCTACACAATCCTGAAGAATAGAGAATTTTATTTCAGTTTTTTAGTAGTAGCAGGTTCACCCGTACGCCATCAGACAATCAAAATTTGGTAAAAACGAAAATAAAAATTTATTCCATCCAAATTTATTTATTCTAATCATCTGAAAATTACCAGAGTTCTAGTAGGGACTGAACCCTACACAATTCTGAAGAATGGAGAATTTTATTTCCATTTTTTAGTAGTAGCACCCTCACCCGAACGCCATCAGACAATCAAAATTTGGTAAAAACGAAAATAAAAATTTATTTCTTACAAATTTATTTAATTTAATTATCTGAAAATTACCAGAGTTCTAGTAGGGACTGAACCCTACACAATTCTGAAGAATAGAGAATTTTATTTAACTTTTTTAGTAGTAGCAGGTTCACCCGTACGCCATCAGACAATCAAAATTTGGTAAAAACGAAAATAAAAATTTATTTCATCAAAATTTATTTAATCTAATCATCTGAAAATTACCAGAGTTTCAGTAGGGACTGAACCCTACACAATCCTGAAGAATAGAGAATTTTATTTCAATTTTTTAGTAGTAGCAGGTTCACCCGTACGCCATCAGACAATCAAAATTTGGTAAAAACGAAAATAAAAATTTATTTCATCCAAATTTATTTATTTCAATCATCTGAAAATTACCAGAGTTCTAGTAGGGACTAAACCCTACACAATCTTAAAGAATAAAGAATTTTATTTCAATTTTTTAGTAGTAGCAGGTTCACCCGTACGCCATCAGACAATCAAAATTTGGTAAAAACGAAAATAAAAATTTATTTCATCCAAATTTATTCATTTCAATCATCTGAAAATTACCAGAGTTCTAGTAGGGACTGAACCCTACACAATTCTGAAGAATAGAGAATTTTATTTCAATTTTTTAGTAGTAGCAGGTTCACCCGTACGCCATCAGACAATCAAAATTTGGTAAAAACGAAAATAAAAATTTATTTCATCCAAATTTATTCATTTCAATCATCTGAAAATTACCATAGTTCTAGTAGGGACTAAACCCTACACAATCCTGAAGAATAGAGAATTTTATTTCAATTTTTTAGCAGTAGCACCCTCACCCGTACGCCATCAGACAATCAAAATTTGGTAAAAACGAAAATAAAAATTTATTTCATTCAAATTTATTTATTCTAATCATCTGAAAATTACCAGAGTTCTAGTAGGGACTGAACCCTATACAATTCTGAAGAATAGAGAATTTTATTTCCATTTTTTAGTAGTAGCACCCTCACCCGAACGCCATCAGATAATCAAAATTTGGTAAAAACGAAAATAAAAATTTATTTCTTCTAAATTTATTTAATCCAATCATCTGAAAATTAACAGAGTTCTAGAAGGGACTGAACCCTACACAATCCTGAAGAATGGAGAATTTTATTTCAATTTTTTAGTAGTAGCAGGTTCACCCGTACGCCATCAGACAATCAAAATTTAGTAAAAACGAAAATAAAAATTTATTTCATCCAAATTTATTTAATCTAATCATCTGAAAATTACCAGAGTTTTAGTAGGGACTGAACCCTACACAATTCTGAAAAATAGAGAATTTTATTTCAATTTTTTAGTAGTAGCAGGTTCACCCGTACGCCATCAGACAATCAAAATTTAGTAAAAACGAAAATAAAAATTTATTTCATCCAAATTTATTTAATCTAATCATCTGAAAATTACTATAGTTTTAGTAGGGGCTGAACCCTACACAATCCTGAAGAATAGAGAATTTTATTTCAATTTTTTAGTAGTAGCAGGTTCACCCGTACGCCATCAGACAATCAAAATTTGGTAAAAACGAAAATAAAAATTTATTTCATCTAAATTTATTCATTTCAATCATCTGAAAATTACCAGAGTTCTAGTAGGGACTGAACCCTACACAATCCTGAAGAATAGAGAATTTTATTTCAATTTTTTAGTAGTAGCAGATTCACCCGTACGCTATCAGACAATCAAAATTTGGTAAAAACGAAATTAAAAATTTATTTCATCCAAATTTATTTAATCTAATCATCTGAAAATTACCAGAGTTCTAGTGGGGTCTGAACCCTACACAATTCTGAAGATTAGAGAATTTTATTTCAATTTTTTAGTAGTAGCAGGTTCACCCGTACGCCATCAGACAATCAAAATTTAGTAAAAACGAAAATAAAAATTTATTTCATCCAAATTTATTTAATCTAATCATCTGAAAATTACTATAGTTTTAGTAGGGGCTGAACCCTTCACAATCCTGAAGAATAGAGAATTTTATTTCCATTTTTTAGTAGTAGCACCCTCACCCGAACGCCATCAGACAATCAAAATTTTGTAAAAACGAAAATAAAAATTTATTTCATCCAAATTTATTCAATCCAATCATCTGAAAATTACCAGAGTTCTAGTAGGGACTGAACCCTACACAATCCTGAAGAATAGAGAATTTTATTTCAATTTTTTAGTAGTAGCAGGTTCACCCGTACGCCATCAGACAATCAAAATTTGGTAAAAACGAAAATAAAAATTTATTTCATCCAAATTTATTTAATCTAATCATCTGAAAATTACCAGAGTTCTAGTAGGGACTGAACCCTACAAAATCCTGAAGAATAGAGAATTTTATTTCAATTTTTTAGTAGTAGCAGGTTCACCCGTACGCTATCAGACAATCAAAATTTGGTAAAAACGAAAATAAAAATTTATTTCATCCAAATTTATTTAATCTAATCATCTGAAAATTACCAGAGTTTTAGTAGGGACTGAACCCTACACAATCCTGAAGAATAGAGAATTTTATTTCAATTTTTTAGTAGTAGCAGGTTCACCCGTACGCCATCAGACAATCAAAATTTGGTAAAAACGAAAATAAAAAATTATTTCATCCAAATTTATTCAATCCAATCATCTGAAAATTACCAGAGTTCTAGTAGGGACTGAACCCTACACAATCCTAAAGAATAGAGAATTTTATTTCAATTTTTTAGTAGTAGTAGCAGGTTCACCCGTACGCCATCAGACAATCAAAATTTGGTAAAAACGGAAATAAAAATTTATTTTATTAAAATTTATTAAATCTAATCATCTGAAAATTACCAGAGTTTTAGTAGGGACTGAACCCTACACAATCCTGAAGAATAGAGAATTTTATTTCAATTTTTTAGTAGTAGCAGGTTCACCCGTACGCCATCAGACAATCAAAATTTGGTAAAAACGAAAATAAAAAATTATTTTATCCAAATTTATTCAATCCAATCATCTGAAAATTACCAGAGTTCTAGTAGGGACTGAACCCTACACAATCCTGAAGAATAGAGAATTTTATTTCAATTTTTTAGTAGTAGCAGGTTCACCCGTACGCCATCAGACAATCAAAATTTGGTAAAAACGAAAATAAAAATTTATTCCATCCAAATTTATTTATTCTAATCATCTGAAAATTACCAGAGTTCTAGTAGGGACTGAACCCTACACAATTCTGAAGAATGGAGAATTTTATTTCCATTTTTTAGTAGTAGCACCCTCACCCGAACGCCATCAGACAATCAAAATTTGGTAAAAACGAAAATAAAAATTTATTTCATCCAAATTTATTCAATCCAATCATCTGAAAATTACCAGAGTTCTAGTAGGGACTGAACCCTACACAATCCTGAAGAATGGAGAATTTTATTTCCATTTTTTAGTAGTAGCACCCTCACCCGAACGCCATCAGACAATCAAAATTTGGTAAAAACGAAAATAAAAATTTATTTCATCCAAATTTATTCAATCCAATTATCTGAAAATTACCAGAGTTCTAGTAGGGACTGAACGAAACACAATCCTGAAGAATAGAGAATTTTATTTCAATTTTTTAGTAGTAGCAGGTTCACCCGTACGCCATCAGACAATCAAAATTTGGTAAAAACGAAAATAAAAATTTATTCCATCCAAATTTATTTATTCTAATCATCTGAAAATTACCAGAGTTCTAGTAGGGACTGAACCTTACACAATCCTGAAGAATAGAGAATTTTAATTCAATTTTTTAGTAGTAGCAGGTTCACCCGTACGCCATCAGACAATCAAAATTTGGTAAAAACGAAAATAAAAATTTATTTCATTCAAATTTATTTATTCTTATCATCTGAAAATTACCAGAGTTCTAGTAGGGATTGAACACTATACAATTCTGAAGAATAGAGAATTTTATTTCCATTTTTCAGTAGTAGCACCCTCACCCGAACGCCATCAGATAATCAAAATTTGGTAAAAACGAAAATAAAAATTTATTTCTTCCAAATTTATTTAATCCAATCATCTGAAAATTAACAGAGTTCTAGTAGGGACTGAACGAAACACAATCCTGAAGAATAGAGAATTTTATTTCAATTTTTTAGTAGTAGCAGGTTCACCCGTACGCCATCAGACAATCAAAATTTGGTAAAAAAACAAAATAAAAATTTATTTCATCCAAATTTATTTAATCTAATCATCTGAAAATTACCAGAGTTCTAGAAGGGTCTGAACCCTACACAATTCTGAAGAATAGAGAATTTTATTTCCATTTTTTAGTAGTAGCACCCTCACCCGAACGCCATCAGACAATCAAAATTTGGTAAAAACAAAAATAAAAATTTATTTCATCCAAATTTATTCAATCCAATCATCTGAAAATTACCAGAGTTCTAGTAGGGACTGAACCCTACACAATCCTGAAGAATGGAGAATTTTATTTCCATTTTTTAGTAGTAGCACCCTCACCCGAACGCCATCAGACAATCAAAATTTGGTAAAAAACGAAAATAAAAATTTATTTCATCCAAATTTATTTAATTTAATTATCTGAAAATTACCAGAGTTCTAGTAGGGACTGAACCCTACACAATCCTGAAGAATAGAGAATTTTATTTCAATTTTTTAGTAGTAGCAGGTTCACCCGTACGCTATCAGACAATCAAAATTTGGTAAAAACGAAAATAAAAATTTATTTCATCCAAATTTATTTAATTTAATCATCTGAAAATTACCAGAGTTCTAGTAGGGACTGAACCCTACACAATTCTAAAGAATAGAGAATTTTATTTCAATTTTTTAGTAGTAGCAGGTTCACCCGTACGCCATCAGACAATCAAAATTTGGTAAAAACGAAAATAAAAATTTATTTCATCAAAATTTATTTAATCTAATCATCTGAAAATTACCAGAGTTTCAGTAGGGACTGAACCCTACACAATCCTGAAGAATAGAGAATTTTATTTCAATTTTTTAGTAGTAGCAGGTTCACCCGTACGCCATCAGACAATCAAAATTTAGTAAAAACGAAAATAAAAATTTATTTCATCCAAATTTATTTAATCTAATCATCTGAAAATTACCAGAGTTCTAGTAGGGACTGAACCCTACACAATCCTGAAGAATAGAGAATTTTATTTCAATTTTTTAGTAGTAGCAGGTTCACCCGTACGCCATCAGACAATCAAAATTTGGTAAAAACGAAAATAAAAATTTATTTCATCCAAATTTATTCAATTTAATCATCTGAAAATTACCAGAGTTCTAGTAGGGACTGAACCCTACACAATTCTGAAGAATAGAGAATTTTATTTCAATTTTTTAGTAGTAGCAGGTTCACCCGTACGCCATCAGACAATCAAAATTTGGTAAAAACGAAAATAAAAATTTATTTCATCAAAATTTATTTAATCTAATCATCTGAAAATTACCAGAGTTTTAGTAGGGACTGAACCCTACACAATCCTGAAGAATAGAGAATTTTATTTCAATTTTTTAGTAGTAGCAGGTTCACCCGTACGCCATCAGACAATCAAAATTTAGTAAAAACGAAAATAAAAATTTATTTCATCCAAATTTATTTAATCTAATCATCTGAAAATTACTATAGTTTTAGTAGGGGCTGAACCCTACACAATCCTGAAGAATAGAGAATTTTATTTCAATTTTTTAGTAGTAGCAGGTTCACCCGTACGCCATCAGACAATCAAAATTTGGTAAAAAACGAAAATAAAAATTTATTTCATCCAAATTTATTCATTTCAATCATCTGAAAATTACCAGAGTTCTAGTAGGGACTGAACCCTACACAATCCTGAAGAATAGAGAATTTTATTTCAATTTTTTAGTAGTAGCAGGTTCACCCGTACGCCATCAGACAATCAAAATTTGGTAAAAACGAAAATAAAAATTTATTTCATCCAAATTTATTTAATCTAATCATCTGAAAATTACCAGAGTTCTAGTAGGGTCTGAACCCTACACAATTCTGAAGAATAGAGAATTTTATTTCAATTTTTTAGTAGTAGCAGGTTCACCCGTACGCCATCAGACAATCAAAATTTAGTAAAAACGAAAATAAAAATTTATTTCATCCAAATTTATTTAATCTAATCATCTGAAAATTACCATAGTTTTAGTAGGGACTGAACCCTACACAATCCTGAAGAATAGAGAATTTTATTTCCATTTTTTAGTAGTAGCACCCTCACCCGAACGCTGTCAGACAATCAAAATTTGGTAAAAACGAAAATAAAAATTTATTTCATCCAAATTTATTCAATCCAATCATCTGAAAATTACCAGAGTTCTAGTAGGGACTGAACCCTACACAATCCTGAAGAATAGAGAATTTTATTTCAATTTTTTAGTAGTAGCAGGTTCACCCGTACGCTATCAGACAATCAAAATTTGGTAAAAACGAAAATAAAAATTTATTTCATCCAAATTTATTTAATCTAATCATCTGAAAATTACCAGTGTTCTAGTGGGGTCTGAACCCTACACAATTCTGAAGAATAGAGAATTTTATTTCAATTTTTTAGTAGTAGTAGCAGGTTCACCCGTACGCCATCAGACAATCAAAATTTAGTAAAAACGAAAATAAAAATTTATTTCATCCAAATTTATTTATTCTAATCATCTAAAAATTACCAGAGTTTTAGTAGGGACTGAACCCTACACAATCCTGAAGAATAGAGAATTTTATTTCAATTTTTTAGTAGTAGCAGGTTCA